>CM024697.1:44590484-45190484 GCA_014182845.1 Corymbia calophylla | reverse complement strand
CGATGATTCCCTCTCGTAATTTTATCTCGAGTAAAGTGGCAATCAACTTCTATATGTTTCGTCCTTTCATGAAAAACCGGATTTCTTTGCCAATTTGATTGCGGCATCATTGTCACAAAATAATTCGGTTGGTCCACCGACCGTACTCCAAGATTTGAGAGTAATCCTCGTATCCGGATAATTTCACAGTGGTCTTCGCCATTGCCCGATACTCGACTCGACTCGATGATAATGAAACGGTCGATTGCTTCTTTGTCTTCCAAGAAATTAGTGATCCTCCCAATTTAATGCAGAAGCCAATGATGGATCTCCTCGTCATTGGACAAGTCGCATAATCTGTATCACAAAAGGCTGACATTTTCATGTTGCAGTCACGGGATAGAAATATTCCAAGTCCCGGACATCCCTTCAAATATTTCACAACCTTTAATGCTTTGCATTCATATGAGACATTTTTGGATTATGCATGAATTGGCTAAGCATCCGCACCGCATAACATATGTCGCCTCGTCATAGTCGATATATCGCTTTTCCGACTAGTCGCCGATATCCCGATGGGTCTTTGAGTAAGGGATCCTCGGTAGAAGAAGAGAAATTCGATCGTACTCATGAGTAGTCGCCTTGGCATTTTGTTCAATCGGTATAACAAAGCCGGCTTGCATCCCGATAATCCCGCTTCGTAATAATTTCAAGGACGAACTTTCTCGGCTAAGGCCGATCCCTTTATCCGACCGAGCAATTTCTATGCCAAGGAAATATTTAGGGGGACCCAGATCCTTAATGTGGAATGTGGAATGCAAGTATTCTTTGAATTTTGCAACATGAGAATCATTGTTCCCCATGATAAGTATATCATCAACATATATGAGTAAATAAATTGATGAATTACCTATATTCCTTGTAAATAGAGCATAGTCATGCTTAGAATGCTGAAAACCCGCGTCGGTTAGTCTTTGCCGTAAACTTGGCATACCACTGTCTAGATGCCTGCTTCAATCCATAGAGGGATTTGCGTAGACGACACACTTGCAACTCCCCCTGTCTGCGTAATCCCGGTGGAAGATCCATATAAATCTCTTCATTAAGATCTCCATGAAGAAAGGCATTATTTACATCCATCTGATGCAATGACCAATTTCGAATGGCAACAATGGACAGAAAGGTACGGACAGTGACCTCCTTGGCAACTGGAGAGAATGTTTCATGATAATCGAAACCTTCTCTTTGAGTAAATCCCTTGGCTACCGCCGAGCCTTATAGCGTTCAACCGAACCATCCGCTTTAAACTTGATCTTGTAGACCCATTTACAACCGATTGGTTTTCTATGTTTGGGTAGTGGAACAATATCCCATGTATGATTCTCTATCAATGCATTCAATTCAGATTCCATTGCACGTTGCCATCGAGGGTCGCGCGAAGCTTCATTAAAGGAAGATGGTTCTGTTCTTCGATAAACGAGTAATGCAACACATGTGCTCAGGTGATAACCTGCCATATGAAACATATGAGGAGACAGGATACCTTGTACTTGGAGAACTTGCCGCAGAACATATGTAATCCTTAGTCCATGTAGGTGGGCGAGTTTGTCGTCCTGAACGCCGGGGCTCTGCTGTTAATATCTGTGTTGGGGAAGGCACAGATTTTGACGAAGACTCAGCTATCCTGTTTTCTGACAAAGGCACAGTCGTGGAATCATCCTCGGATAATAATGGAGATAATGTTGGAGGGCCAACTTCAAACGATGCTGGTGAAGTCGATGATTCTCGTTGAATAGGTGATTCTCTTTGGATAGACACAGGTTGCTCTGGAACAGCTAATAGATACTGTGGAGCCATGGATAAGTCTTCTTCAGACAAAAAAGGATTACTGCCTCCTGATGATGAGGAAGTCGAGGAAGCTATCATATCTTTGAACGGAACACATCTTCATGAAACACGACATCTCTACTTATAAAGAAGTGTCCCGTAGAGATTTCCATAACTCTGTATCCTTTTGAAATGAGGAATATCCCATGAAGACACATCAAGTAGCGCGAGGACCCATTTTATCTAGAGGGCCCACATTAGTGGCATAACATAAACAACCAAACACTCGAAGATGCTCATTTTTAGGTCGTTTGTTGTAGAGCATTTCAAAAGGAGTTCTTCCATCAAGAATTCTAGTTGGCATGCGATTAATCAAATAAGCAAATTGTGACCACACAATCTCCCCAATAGTCTTCAGGTATGGAGGCTTGATATTTTAATGCACGAGCTACTTCTAAGAGATGCCTATGTTTACGCTCTACAACTCCATTTTGTTGTGGAGTATAAGTGCAAGAGCTTTCATGAACTATTCCATGAGAAGATAGAAAATTGATGCAATCAGAAGTGAAGAATTCACGCCCATTATATGTACGAATTCGATGTACAGATTGATCGAATTGATTTTTAATCAAGGAAACGAATTTCGATATATAAGAAAAGGTTTGACTTTTCGATTGCATCAAATAAACCCAAGTGGCCCGTGTATAGTCATCAACAATTGTAAGAAAGAACCGTGAACCATCCTGTGAGGAGTATGATATGGACCCCAAATATCCATATGAAGCAAAGAAAATGCTCTATTGGCTCGAGAAGTGCTTGTGGGAAACGATGTTCGAGATCTTTTGTTTGGCTAAGGGGCATACTTGGACATTTAGGATGAGGAAAAGATGCACTATGACCCAATCTTTGGTGAAAAAGGAGATTTTTATTTCTATTAATGGCATTACAAGAAATGCTCTTATTTAATAAATCTAAGTCTCCTGGAAAATCAATCCAATAATATAGGCCTTGTGCAGAACTACCCAAGCCCATCGATCCGCGGTCGAAGGGTCCCCGAAAGAAACAATTGTCCGAATTGAATATTGCATGACATGAATTGTCTTCGCACACTTTGGATACGGAGAGTAGATTGAATTCAAAACCAGGAATGTATAAGACATTCTTGAGTAGGAAATTCGGACCAAGTTGGACGGTTCCAGTTTTAGTAACATGGATGACATTTCCATTTGGAAGACGTACTGTAATAGGGGACATTGATCCTTTTTCCACATGAGAGAATAATTTATCATTGCATATAATGTGGTCACTAGCTCCCCGTATCGATAATCCATGCATCAACCGGAAAAAAATTCTCTTCATGAAGAAAGGTACCGAGAATCCCGCATTCTTGTCATCGATTTTTAATCGATTCGAATTTGCACAATATTCGATATTGGTCCCGAGATATTGCTTGTGGTTCTCCATCGCCTCTTTGTGTGGAAACCTGATAAACTGATAATTCCTTTTCTTTTCTAATTTTATCAGTAGGTTTTCCATGTAATTTCCAGCATGTATCAACAGTATGATGCGGGCGTTTGCAATATTCACAATATTTATTTTTGAATTTACCATTTTGTCCCCCAATTCTTCCTGATGACGTGGCACCGCGAGGGCCGTGGGATCCCCTGTAAGTGGGGGCTGACGTGGCCTGATAGGAGCCATTGGATCCGCGCGGGTTGATGGGCGAATCCAAGTCGTCCATCTCGGCTTGCTGAGGAGAGCCGTTGGATCCTTTCCTTCCATCCCAGCCGTCAGATTCCCTCCTTCTATCCCAGCCGTTGGATCTTTTGCCATCATCCCACCGTTCGTTTGAAGAACCCTAGGGTTTTCCTCCCGTCTTCTCGCCGCAAAGAATGATTTGCTGCTTTGTTTCCAGCAGCTTCCATGGATCCGCCGAGACGCGCCGATCCACCTCCGCCATAAACGACCAAGCTCATCCCTTCTCCATCTCGACCGTGGGAGGCCGAGGCGAGTCGCTGGTTTTCTTCTTGGACAGCGAGCTGGAAGATACGTCCTAGTGGAGGCGGCGGTTCCATTGCGAGTATTTGAGATTGAAAAACTGAGTAAGATTCGTTGAGTATAAGCAAGAATCTCGTGGCCTTTTCTCGATCTCTCATTTCTTTGTATTGTCTCAGGGTGTTCTCGGGTCCTTGTAGGCGTTCTTCAGCCGCCTCGAGTTCGTTCCACAGTGCGGAGAGGCGATTGAAGCAAGCGGTAACCAAAAGGTTCCCTTGCTTCAACTCGGTTAGGGCTTGGGTGATCGAGAAAAGCTTGACTCGATCAAGGCGTCCATACATCTCTCGGATGTTTTCCTAGAAAATTTTCGGGTCTTCAGTCGGCGGTAGTCCGGCCGCAACAACGTCCGAAGCGAGGCAATTTCCGATCCAGTACGCACAAGCTGGTTGCATTTTCTCCAAATTCGTTGTTGACGTTCCTCCATCGGAAAGGGGACGGCTCCGTCGAGGAAGCCGTCCTTGTCTTTTGTGACGAGGGCTCGCCGAGATCTCGAGCCCAAGCCGAGTAATTTTCGATCCGGTTAACGTAGGTTGATGAGGCGGAGCTCCGGTCCGTCGGCCGGCGAAGTGTAGAGTGCGTCACCGGCTCGGCCGACCGCCGCCGTGGCCGCCGATGGGGAAGGGATACGGCGGGGAATCCGGGTGGCGCACGGGTAGGGATTCGTTCCCCTCGACCGGATATGACCCTGACCCGCGACCCGGATTCGACTGGGTCGGATCTTCAGTTGACTGGTCTTCCTGTTGGTGGGCTGGGCGATTTTCGCTGGACTGGGCTCCAAGGCCCGAGAAATTTTCGCCAGACAATTGTTGAGGCCAAGCCTGTCCCGCCCAATGGGTTGGGGCCACGCCTGTCCCCGGCCCAATGGCCCATTGGCCTTGGACAGGAAACCAAGGTACTGGTGGAAACGCAGGACCCCAGTGAGCGGATCCGTGTATCTGTTCTGAAGCAGGAGGTTGATCTGAAGCAGGGGATTGCTCCTCTCCAGACAGAATCATCGGATCTGACGATGGTGGGGTTTGGTTTTGGGGTAATTCTTCTGCCATGGTATCAAGAAAAATTCGAATTTCTAAATATTCGCTGGTTTGTTTGCAGGATGAAAGATTTCTGAAGTCTTGCGGAAGCTAGGCCCAGAATGATTGCTCTGATACCATGTCAGAAAATAAAGGAGACTGAGAAAATAAAGAAGACTGAGAGGGATTTTGGAAGAAAGAGCTTTCTGTATATTCAGTCTACTTTCTGTACAATTACATCGGTCCTCTTATAGTGTAAGAAAGGAAGAATAAAAAAGGAATTGATATATAAGGAATAATAAATTTCCTATTTACAAATATCACTAAATCAATTAGAATTGGATGGCACAATCGGAATCTCCAATAATATCTTCGACTCCAAATATATCTTCAACAGAGCCTGCATCGGCTTTTGGGTGTGTCGTCAGGCCATCGCCCGGCGTCGGTCGTTCGGTCCAAACAACACCAGCCACCGCCGGCATGCTGAGAGTCACCGAATGGACTCCGGTGAGCTACGAACGCCTAAGCGGACGCACACAACACAGGATAACCCACTAAACAACCAGGAAAACGTCGAAAGCGGTACATGGTAACAGTATAACTCCTAGCAACGCGGAAAAAGAACAAAAGCCGACCTCCGGTCGAGAGTTGAGTTCGGTTTTTCAGTGGGGCATTTTGTCGAACACCTAAAGGACACTACTAAAGGGGAGTTACGGATTCAGACGAAGCATCTCAGAGCACATAGCAGCATCAACGAAGGCTCGCTGAGGCCGAAGCTCGCGCGGACTGTTCAGCCGCGAGCTCCGGCCCAGCATTTTCCAGAAATGGGGCGACTGTAGTTAGGGGGGCTTACCTTGTTCGGAGGAGGAGTTGCGGCGGGCAATGGCGAGCGGAGGGGCCTCCGGCGACGGCCAACTACTCTCTCAAGCTAGCCTTCTCCCTTTGGTTCCCTCTCTCACGCTCGAACTCTCTCTCAGTCTTTCCCGAATCCTCCCTCTCTCGGTCCCTCTCTTGGGTTTTCTGTCCGTTTTCCTCTCTGCTGTCCTATTTCAGGCGCAAGAGCGGAGGTACGGCAGCGGGTCGTTGGCCGGGGGTCAGGTGTGGCTGCCAACGGTCTCGCTCTCTCCTTCTGCTCTCTCTCAAACTCTCCCGGCTGAGCCAGAAACAAGCCTCTCTCCCCAGATTTCTTTATGTTCTTCTCGTTTTTTCCCTTCTCTTCTCTCGCGTTTTCTGCCTTTTCCTTATTTTGTCATCATCACATTTTGATCTTTTTTTTCCCTTTGTCTCTTCTTTTGCGCATGTCAGACCAAGAAAACAGCCTATTTTTAACACTCCATTTACCGCCCAGGCTTCTTTCACCCTCTTTTCATATTTTATTCTTTTTTTATTATTCTATTTTTTTCTGCACATTACCAGACTAGAAGAAAGTAGACCTCCTAGTCTTTTCACCCTATGACCGGCCAAGAGAAAAAGAGATTTATTTTATAATATCTCTGCCTTTCCATTCTTCTGCTTTCATTCATTTCTCTTTTTTTTTTATTTCGCTTTACTCTTCATCTGTCTCTCCTTGCATCTCTCGGGTTTCTCGTTCCCTTTGCACGAAATAAGCCAAACACTACCACCCTCACATTCTTCGATGGACCGTATGTTCAAACGCTAAAACAAGATGTAAAATAAAATTTGAAAACTAGGCAATAATAGGCCTGCCTCGCTCAAGTTGTGATATTTGCCGCGACCCTATCGAAAGTGATCGTGGAGTGTCAGTGGAAGATGCATATGCAACAAGGTTCGGTTGGTGAACGGATGGATGGACCCCCATGTCTTCCACTGAAACTGTAAAGTGACCGAGGAGATGAGTGATAATGCAGAAGTACGGCGAAACGACGACCTCACGCCTTGCCCTGAACGGCCTTGAACGACGAGAGACGCCTGGAGTGCTCCCACGGCTTGTCCCAGACGAGGGCCTCAAAGCTCTTGGGGTCGGCACCGTCCTTGACCTCGAGGAGGACGAGCCTGTGTTGGAAAAATCGTCTTCACATTTGGGTAGAACAATGAAGTCGATGTGTGTTCGAATCAATAGAAAGAATCGCAACTACGAGACTTTGAGACGTAATATCACTTTCTTTAAGGATTTATTTCGCCCACAAAAGTTCTTAATGGTCACCACCACCGCAAATTTCCTCCGGGGATACAACAAAATCTCAAATGAGAATACTAGATAGCAATTTTAATATTTCTCCAGGGTCTCTCTAGGAAACAATAGAAAATCTTGGCTGCAGTTTTGGGAAGAGGACTCGAAAAATTGTAATCCATCATTTTTTGAAAACTGACACACACACACATATATATATATAGAAACATAGGCATCTCTTCGGAAGAAGTTACACAACAAACAAATGTAACTTTTCAAAAGAAATTATAAAATGAATCAATATAACCCTTTGGGAAAGTTGCAAACTGAACCAGTATAATTTCAAAAGTCATCTTGAAAAGACACGTATAGAAAATTCGGAATAAAATAATTCAATTTAATTATTTTTTTATTAAAATAAAATTCCGAAATTATTTTATTTTTTAAATAATTTCCAAAATTCTAAAATGAAAGGCAACCTTTCAAATAACAAAATAACCATATAACATCAAAAATTAAAATTAAAAGATAGAGGATTAACACTAATTAAACCGCAGGCGCGCAAAGTGCGCCAAAATCGCGCAATTATTCGTGCACCCGCATGCGGGTATAGTGAGGTCTAGCTCACACTTCATCTTTTCCTTTTAACAAATTAGAAAAGCTGACATTTATAAAATGACTTGTCTTTTCCAAACTTTCCTATGTGGGACAAGAAGGAAAAGGCACACTTGGTTTGTTTTACGAACAAACATCCAATAGCCTGTAGTTCATCCTTGCCACGACTTGCGTCTCGCCCTTCGCCACCTTCTCCAGCACCAGACCTGTCTTGGCCTGGTCATTGCACGTCTTGACGGCGAACTCGGCGATCTCCCTCACGTAGGGATCGCTCAGGTTCTTTATCCGGTGCCACCCCCCGAGCAGCGGCTCCGTGCGGACAGCCCCGGCGGCCGAGACTTGGAGGAGGAGGACGGCAGCGGCGGCGAGGATGAGGAGTCTCATTTTCGGAGGTTTGGTTTTTGGTCTAGGTGGCTGTTTTTCTTGGGTCTTCTCTTGGAGCGTTGGGGCTTGACAAGTGTGGATGTGTATTTGTGCTTTATCTTTCTTGGTGGGGGGATTGGAAATTGAATGCTTGTCTTGGAGGTTGCCAGGGTGGTGGGTACGTGTATTTATAGTTCTTGGAATTACGAGAGTCACGGAAACTTGTCGTGTGGCGGGGGGTAAAGAATAAATCTTTCTTGGGTCAAATTGAAAGTCACGGCTAGGTTGTAATTTCTTAAATGGATTAAGGGCTTAATGACTCTTGGGCTTTGGCAAGGTTCGCGTTAAAGATGTGAGAAAACGCATATAACACGAAAAGTATTGAATACGCGTCAATTTTCATATCTTATATTCTGATTTAATTGTTAGACAATATCACTAGTCAATTTTCACGCAGTAGGTTAATTCCAATCTTTTAATCTGGTCAAAGACGGACTTTGTATGAGGTGATGAGAGGATTGTCTAAAATCCAAATATTGCTCCTTTGGAGGTTGACTTTAAGCAAGTGAATTGCAAATGAGACTTCACGATCTTTGAATGTGGATCGTACTTACTTCGTTCTATTTCTTGATCGAATCCTGGCATTTGTTTTTTGGTCTAAGATCAATTCCTGGGATTTTTTTGTTTTTTTGTTTTATCCAAGATTAAATCATGGGATTTAGTAGCTACAAATAGAAGTAA
This sequence comes from Corymbia calophylla, assembly GCA_014182845.1. Taxonomy (NCBI): domain Eukaryota; kingdom Viridiplantae; phylum Streptophyta; class Magnoliopsida; order Myrtales; family Myrtaceae; genus Corymbia; species Corymbia calophylla. Next base: position 45,181,763 of record CM024697.1, on the reverse strand, counting down.
GTCCATAAAGTACTTTGTGATGCTTAGGTAGGGTGAGAGACAAAATCCATAAACCAAAACCCATAAAATAAGTTGCGAGAATATCTGGATCCGATGGACTTTAACCAGGAAAAAAAAAGTGTGTGGAGAGAAGAAATCGCAGCAGAAGTTTTGACGTGGTCGCGGGTTGGAGCAACAGCGACGGGAAACGACATTGTTCACGACACATGGAGCACACCAACGTTAGAAACGGGGGCAACTGAGAGTCCGAAACGCGTAGCTTTTTCAAGAGGGTCGTGAGACTAGTGGGGTGCGCTGTTATCTAGTCGTCCATCCAAGGACGAATCTGGAGCGTCTTTAGTGAGGGTTTCCTTTACAGCACGAACTTCTCTCTTTCGAGAGTTGACGGCAGTCGTCCTCTTTCTCGAACTTGATGTTTCAATCTTGAGCTTTTTGAACGAGCCCTGCTTTGATTTTGTGGAGTCTAATGGACGTCATGAGTACGACATTGTTAAACAGTTCCGTCTGAAACGTAAATTCGGGATGTTCTCCTAGCGAGGGAGAAGAAAAAATGACTCCCAAATTAGGGATTGAAACGTGAAAATATTGTATGTTAAAATAATGAACACAGTCCTGTCAATCTATCGGGGTTACTTGGCAAGCAAGGCGGCCCTCAACGGAACTCCCAAACCTTTAGTTTGTGCTGAGGTACAACCTTAACCACCATTAACAATCCACAAACCACCCCCATTTAAGGTTAACGCCACCCCCGTTTAAGGTTAACGGGTAGTTTGAAATGATTCGAAAGGTTGAAGATGGGATTTTACAAGGGTCCCACGAGGTCAAATGCATGTAAAAGATATGGATAAGTGCAACGAAAGTCTTAAAATTTATCATGAAAATATAGCTTGAAATGATTAAATGATAGTTTGAAATGATTCGAAAGGTTGAAGATTAAATTTTGCAAGGGTTGCAAGGTCAAATGCATGTAAAAGATAGGGATAAGTATATTGGAAATCTCAAAATTTATTATGAAAGTGCAATTAGTCTTAAAACTTTCAAAAAATGCAATAAAGTCCTAATTCTTGTCATAAAAATGCAATTGAATTTTAAAACTTTCACAAAGTCCAATCAACAACTTGTGCAATCGAATTTTAAAACTTTCAAAAAATATAATTAATTAAACAACTTGATTGGACCAACTCGAACTCTCCTCTTTCAATGGATTGACGACAGTCGTCCACTTTCTTAAACATGACATTTTGATTTGACCTTTGAATGAACCCTTCTCTGATTTTGTGGAGTCTAATGGGCGTAGCGTTTAAGGTTGGTTTGAAATGATTCAAGTGTTAGAAGATGGGATTTTGCAAGGGTCGCGAGGTCAAATGCATGTAAAATATACAAGGTTGGAGCCATTTGATTTGAGATGGATATAAGCGCCCCCCACGCAATTCAAATCAAGTCTCAACGGCTACTAGAAGAGCTATGGAAGGAAAAAGAAACTTTTATGCAAGAATATATAGAGAATAATATGGCCAAACGATGTTTGTGTAACTCTAGTTCAAAATTCATAACCATCTTGTACTTTCATTTTAAGAGATTCCTTCCCGCAATTAAATCATTTTAGGTGGGACGAAGTCTTTCTTTCTCTCTCAACGGTAAGATCTACAAAAAAAATCAAGCAAAAAAAGAAAAAAGAAGAAGACAACATTGCTACTTGCCCGAGACATATTCGGTTGTTTTATAGACAGAGTTGATAAGGAAAATTATAAGTAGTCTCAAAGAATTAATCCTAACACTTTGTATTACACTGTTGATGAATCTTGGAACCTCTTGGGAAACGAAACTCCAAAGACATAAGACATCTCTGCTCTGTTATGGGAGCTTATCATTTGTTCTCAAACATATGCTCCTACGCCCAACAACCAAAAAAGAAGAAGAAGAGCACATCGAATAAGGTTTTAATAAGGAATTCAATGGTAGAGCGGTTTCGTTTGAAGTGTGATTAAAGTCGAGTGACTCAATTGAGAACAAACATGGCGATAACTAATAAAGTAATTTACACCAAGTAGATTACTTTACTTAGCTAGAAAGTAGCCTAATAGTAGTCAAATTTCACTACTAGAGAGAAAATCTCTATATAATTAATTCATTTCTTTTGTGGAAAACCTTTTACAACTAATCAAGTTCTTCTTTGGCTCAGTACACTCACTTGTTTTGCAATGCATTCTTTCCATCTAGCAATTTAGTTAACACCAAAATTCTGTTCTTTTTGAGTGAATCTAACTCATCTCGCATTGCCAATTCCCACTACACACAATCTTTAATCTGCATTGCTTTAGAAAAAAATTTTGGTTCGCCATTTTCAATCAAAAGCAAATAATGCAATGGCGGAAAATACTACTATATAGGTTTAAGTGTCCTACTAGATCTTCTCAAAGTGGGTTTTACCATATATGATTCTTGTTCAAGATTTTTATTAGAGTCTACAATAACAATTTTAGGATCTCTAACTAAAGCACTCTCAAAAACCCCCTTCAATTAAACCTCTCTAGCCTCCATCGTTTGTTTCCTCACACTAGATTCTACTATAGAATTATCCTTGTACAACATGTTTTCATCGGGAGAATTGCCAAAAAAGTCCTAAACCTATTGGGGTTGTGCCAATTCAGTCCTAAACCTTTTTTTGACCGATTCAGTCCTAAACCTTTTTGTGATTGTGCCAATTGAGTCCATCCAGCTAAATTTGGCCAGCCCGGAGCGACGTGGACGCTGGCGGCGGCGCCGCCGCGACAATTTTTTAATAATTTTTTATTGTTTTTTTTAATTTTTCTGTTTTTTTCTTCTTCTTTTTTTCCCCCTCCCCCCCCCCACCACCGGCGGCGGTGGCCGGCCAGCTCCGACGAGGCCGCCCGGCCACCGCACGAGGGCCGCGAAGCCCTCGCCGGCGGCGCCGAGGGTCGCGGCCCCCGTCGACCGGCCACCCTCGCCGGCGGCCTCGCCTGCACCGGGCGAGGCCCAGGGGCCGCGGCGAGGCGGCCTCGCCATGGCCGGCCGCGGCGCGGCGGCCTCGCCCGCGGCCGGCGAGGCCATGGCGACCTTCGCCCGAGCCCGCCATGGCCTCGTCGGCCGCGGGCGAGGCGCCGCCGCGGCCAGGCCATGGCGCGGCCGGCGCCGCCCGGATCTGGGCGAGCGGCCTCGCCCGTGGCCGACAAGGCCATGGCGACCTTCGCCCGAGCCCGCCATGGCCTCGCCGGCCGCGGGCGAGGCCGCCCGCCGCCAGCCATGCCATGGCGCGGCCGGCGCCCCAGATCCGGGCGAAGCCGCCTCCTCTGCGGCCGGCCTCGCCCGGATATGGGCGGCCGGGCCGCGACCCTCGCCGGCGGCCCCAGTGCAGGCGAGGTCGCCGGGCGAGGGCTTCGCGGCCCTCGCGCGTGGCCGCAGCCTCGTCGGCGCTGGCCGGCCACTGCCGCCGGCGGGGGGGGGGGAGGGGGGGGGAAAAAAAAGAAAAGAAAAGAAAAGAAACTGAAAAATAAAAAAACAATAAAAAATTCTGAAAATAATAAAAAAATCAAAAAAATTATTTAAAAAATCAAAAATAATAAAAAATTATTAAAAAATTGTCGCCGCCAGCGCCGGCGGCCACGTTAGCTCCGGCCGGCCAAATTTGGCCGGATGGACTCAATTGGCACAATCGCAAAAGGTTTAGGACTGAATTGGCCAAAAAAAAAGGTTTAGGGATCGAATTGCACAACCTCAATAGGTTTAGGACTTTTTTGGCAATTCTCCTTGTTTTCATCAAATATAACATTAGCAATTCTTATTATTTTTCTATTTTGTTCATCTTAAAATCAATAGCCAAAATAATTAGAACCATATCCAATGAAAAACATTTTTTAGCTTTTGCATCAAGCTTATCTGTATTTTTAGAATCTATGTGGATATACAAAACACACCTAAAAAATTTCAAATGCGAGAGATCTACCTTCTTTTCACTCCATTCTTATTATGGTTGCTTGAAATCAAGTAAAATTGAAGGTCCACCATTAATCAAGTATGCTACTGTGTTAATTGCATTTGCCCAAATCATCTTGGGTAATCCTACACACACTCTTATGCTTCTTACATGCTCATTTAGAGCTTTTTGGTTATCCTCTTAGCGACTCTATTTTACTGTGGTCTATTAGGAATAGTTCTTGTCATTCTAATTATGTTCTCTACACAAAACCACTTGAACTTCTTGCTATTATATTCACCACTATTATCAGACCTTAGACATTTAATCTTCAAGCCATTCTCATTCTCTACTTCAGCTTTCCATCTCTTAAAAGTAGCAAACACATCAAATTTATGTTTTAGAAAATAAATCTATATCTTCCTAGTGAAGTCATCAATAAACATGGAATAGTAGTGCAAGCCTTCAAGGGAATGCGCAGGGGATGGTTCCCACTTATATGCACCAATTGTAATTTTCTTTTCTTTTTTGGTTTTCTCTCTAATTTCGAAAAATTGACACATTTCTACTTACCTAGAACGCAATCTTCAAATAGATCAATATCTATGGACTTTAGATCAAGTGGTTTTGCTACTGTGTTAATTGCATCCGCCTAAAATGTTTTGATAATCCTGCATACATCCTCATAATTCTTGCACGCTCATTCAAAGTTTTAGTCATCTTCTCAACGGCTTCGTTTTGCCGCGATCTGTTGGGAACAGTTCTTGTCATTTTGATTCCGTTCTTTGCACAAAATCACTTGAACTCCTTGCTATTATATTTACTACCATTATAGGACCTTAGACATTTAATTTTCAAGCTAGTCTCATTCTTCACTTCAACTTTCCATCTTTTAAAAGTAGCTAACACATCATATTTATTTATCAGAAAATAAACTTGTACCTTTATGGTGGAGTAATTAATAAACGTGATATAGTAGTGCAAGCCTCCAAGGAAATGCAAAAGGGATGGTCTCACATATCGTGGTAAGAATAGTAGGAGTGCCACAACTTTCGTATGACATTCACTTAAGAGCCGTAACCCTTTTTTTGGCTCACTTGAATGTCACATTGGAGTAAAATTAATAACTTGAGTGTCAATTCCAATGAATCATTTTAAATGGATTTTTTTTTATTTCTTGATTTTTATTGTGTTTTTATTTTTATTTTTTCTTTAGTGCTGCTGAGGGTCATTAATCACAAAACCCTTGCCCTCAATCACAAAAGTGTTAGGTGAGGGCCCTTGCGACCTCACCCACGGCCGGCGAGGTCACAATGCCCTAGCTAAGGGCCTTTGCAACTAGATTTGGGTGAGGCGGCCCTCGCCTTTAGCCGCCAAGGCCTTGGGTGAGGGCATCGCGACCCCATTGGCTGCTTGAGCCTTTGCGGCTAATGGCAAGGATTTTGCGTTCGGTGAGAGTTGCCGATGATCTTCATCAGCCCTTGAAAAAAAAAAAAACAAAGCAAAATAAAAACAAAAATTCAAAATTCAAAAAATAATAAAAAATTTTAGAATATTAAAAAAATTTCCACGTTAATGCCGGCAAAGCCACATCAAACACCTAGTATCCATGTCAAATTTTCTGGTAGGGCAAATCACCGATAGCACTCAAATGATCATTTTTTCAAATTTGTAACACTTAAGTGAGCTGAAAAAAATTTATGGCACTCAAGTGAGTATTGTACGAAAGTTGTGGTACTATTGCTATTTCTATCCCCCATATATCTATATATACCAACTCTAATTTTTTTTTCTTTGAGTTTCTCCTAATTTTCGAAAAACTGACACGTTTCTACTTGCCTACAATACAATCTTCACAAAGATCAATATCTTTGAACTTTAGATTAGGTAGTTTTGCTACTATGTTAATTGCAACCACCCAAAACATCTTGGGTAATATTGCCTACACCCTCATACTTCTTGCACTCTCATTCAAAGTTTTGGTCATCCTCTTAGTGGCACCATTTGTTGCGGTTTGTTAGGAACATTTTTTGTCATTCTGATTCCGTTCTTTGCACAAAATCACTTTAAATCCTTCCTATTATATTCACCACCATTATCGGACCCTAGATGTTTAATCTTCAAGTTAGTCTCATTCTCCACTCTAGCTTTTCATCTCTTAAAACCAGCAAACACATCATATATGTTTTTCAGAAAATAAACCTATACCTTTATGGTAGAATCATCAATAAACGTGACATAGTAGCGTGGGGCTCAAAGGGAATGCACAAGGGATGGTCCCATATATCTATAAGCATTAACTCTAATTTTCTTTTCTTTAGTTTTCTCTCAATTTTCGAAAAACTTACCCATTTCTACTTGCCTAGAATGCAATCTTCATGTAGACTAGTATCTATGGACTTTAGATCAAGTAGTTTTGCTATTGTGTTAATTGCATTCTCCCAAAAAGTATTGGGTAATCCTGCATATAATACATATTACATGCTCATTCAAAGTTTTGGCCATCCTCTTAGTGACTCTATTTTGCTGCAGTTTGTTGTGTTCTCTGCACAAAATCACTCTAACTCCTTGCTATTATATTCACCACCATTATTGGACCTTAGACATTTAATCTTCAAGCCAATCTTGTTCTCCACTTTAGCTTTCCATTTCTTAAAAATAGCAAACACATCAAATTTATTTTTTAGAAAATAAACCCATACCTTTCTCGTGGAGTTATCAATAAACGTGATATAGTAACACGGGCCCCAAGGAATGCATAGGGAATGGTCTCTCAGATATCTGTGTGCATCAACTCTAATTTTCATTTTTTTCATTTTCTCTCAAATTTTGAAAAACTGACATGTTTCTACTTGCTTAGAACTCCATCTTCACATAGACCATATCCCCTTTATGCTCATTTGTCCAAGCTTGCAATGCCACAATTTGGAATCGACTTTTAACTCAGTAATTGTTGCGGTTTCTCTACTACTTTCAATCATGTGCAACATTCTTCATTTCCAATGCTACAATAAAAGCACCTTTAACTATTTTGCAAGAGTTATCTCCAAAAATAGTTTTGTAACTTGTGCTATCCAGCCGCTTTTATGTAAATATCATCATTTCTAATAATATTCAAAAGTTCATCATTAGCAAGATTAACATTTCCAAACTCTCCAACAACTAAATCATGCATTAATTCATTGCACGAAGTAGAGTGAAACAACACATTTGAGTCTAAAATCTAAGACTTAATCGAACTATCAATGCTCAAAATTAAGGCATCATTGTCAAGTGTCTCTTCAAAAGTTGCATTCATAGAATTCTATTTTTGATCCCGATCTCAATACTGAATTTTCTTCTTTAGGACTCTACAATCTTGTCTTAAATGGCCATTCTTTTCGCAATTCTAGCAAATTATTTCACTATAAGGTCTTGATTTGTTTATCCCTCTAGACTTCGATCTACCACAGTACTGGTTTTGCCTTCATTGATTGCTTCTCCCTCTACCTTTCATAATTAACGTAGCACTTGGAAATTCACCCGACTCTTTTCTACGAATATCCTCGCTTAGAATCAAATTGCAAATTTCTTGAAGTTTCAACTTTTTCTTACTAGACAAACTACTCACTATAGTAATAGTTACACTCTGACTTTCAGGTGGAGAAGATAACAAAATTAAAACTTTTACTTCATCATCGAATTCAATTTTTACCAAACTCAACTGAGTCGTGATCACGTTGAATTCGTTGATGTGATCTTTCACAGAAGTACTTTCATCCATCTTCAGATGAAAAGATGATGCATCAAATATACCTTGTTTGATGTAAAAGCCTTCTCGTACATATTGGACAATGCCCTCATCAAATTTGCCATTGTTGTCTCATTGGTGATGTTGAAGGCAACGTTCTGTGCTTATGTGAGACGAGTTACTATTAGAGCTTGTGGATCTAACAATTCCCACAAGCATCATAGAATTTGGTTTCTCTCCAATCTAAGGCTGATACAACTTCTTTTGATGCAGCAAATCCTTGATTTGCATCTTCTAGAATCCAAAATACTTGCCATTGAATCAATTGATCTTCGCCTTCCGTCTATCCATATTCATTGCTCCCACTATTTCACCACACCAGGCTTTGATACGAGTTGTTAGGAACACGTATTTTTGAAAATAAAAAATAGAGAAGAAAACAAGTGAATTTTTAGGTGGAAAACCCTTTCCAAAATGAGAAAAGGGAAAAATCATGGTGGTGCAGTATATATCTCTCCACTATTAGTATTAATAGCAGTGTTATAAGTTTCAGTGTTACAATTACAAAAGATATTGCCCAAATATATAGTAAGAGCCTAAGGCATGCATATTATGATGAAAATAACACGTATGCCATTAACAATAGTAAAATCTCTAGTCTCTGCTTTAATGTGAAAGTTATACGTATGTTGTTAATAGTAAAAGTTCTGCACTCGAATATTACTTTCTTTTTATCATACTCCACAGCTCCTTCATAGCAACGGCAAACTGTTGGCGACAGATGGAGCGCACCAACGTCAAAAATGGGGCAAATGATGGTCCAAAACGCGGACCTTCTTCAGACGGTCGGGAGATTAGTGGGTGTGCTGTCGTCTTGTCGTCCTATCAAGGACGAATCTGGAGCGTCTTTTGTGTGGAGTTTCCTTTACAGCACGAACTTCTCTCTTTCGCGGGTTGACGGCAGTCGTCCTCTTTCTCCAACTTGACGTTTCGATTTGAGCTTTTTCAACGAGCCCTGCTTTGATTTTGTGGGAGTCTAATGGACGCGGCGTTTAAGGGTAGTTTGAAATGATTCAAAAGTTGAAGATGGGATTCTGCAAGTGTCGCAAGGTCAAATGCGTGTAGCATACACAAGGTTAGAGCCATTTGATTAGAGATGGATATAAGCAGCCCCCACGCAGTTCGATTCAAATCCTAACGGCTACTAGAAGAGCTGTGGAAGGAAAAAGAACTTGTAATGCAAGAATATGCATATAGGATATAATTGCTTATATAACTCTAGTTCACAATTCATAACCATCTTGTACTTTTGTTTTAAGAGATTTATTCCTCACAATTAAATCATTTTAGGTGTGACGAATTCTCTCTCTCTCTCTCTCTCTCTCTCTCTCTCTCTCTCTCTCTCTCTCATCCAACCGAAAGATCTACGGAAAACAAATAAATTTCAGCAAAAAAAAGAAAAAAAATGGACGACATGTCTATTTGCCTGCTACATATCAGGTAATTTATATACAGAGTGTTGATAAGGAAAATTAAATAATAGTCCCGAAGAATCAATCCTAACACTTGCATTACACTGTTGATGAATCTTGAAACCTATCTTTGCCTGCTGAGTTTGGGAAGTGAAACTCCAAAGACAGAAGACATCTCTCCTCATCTGCTAGGGGACCTTAGCATTTGTTCCCAAGACATATGCTCCTGCATTCAAATCAGATTTTAAACAGGAATTCATCAATAGAGCACAGTTTTCGTTTGAAGTGAGATTGAAGTCGAGGGACTCGACTGAGAACAAATGCAGTTTTCGTTTGAAGAGGACTTTACCTAATGTGGGCATCAGCAAGGACAATATGGCGATGCTGGCAATCTTGAGGGGCAACCCAACCTAGATCATGTCAGTGATCTCGATGTGGCCAGCGGTAAGTGGGTGTGCGCCCGTGGTCTTGGCAATCTGGATGAGGAAGGTTGTGGTCACATTGTTCAACATTAACCCAGTGATCATCCTGCTTATGGCGCAAATGGCCAGGGCGATGGCCAGGTACGGCATCTCCTCTAGGAATCCTAGGGTTCTGATAGGACATCTGTGAGCCCGCTGGAGTGGACCCCGTCGGCGATCGCGAAGCCAACCCCAAGGAGGAGAATGATGTTCCATGGCAGCTTCTTGCACTTGTTCTAGTCCATCAGCTTCTCTTCTTTCTGCTTCTTGTTTGGGATTATGAAGAGCAACATTGTCATCATCACCGGTTCTCGAGAGTGAAAAATCACACGCTTAGCAACACAAGGTCAAACTCATAAATGATCCGAATTTCTTCATTGGCAAACTAATTTCAGATAAATTTTTTGGTGTATAGATCATTTTTAGATCTCGAGATGATATATATGTACTTAATTTTTAGATCTCAAGATGATATATATGTACTCACACTGACGGCTCCATCGCCTGCTTTTCCTTTAAAGAGAGCTCCCCAACCGGGAATGTCTTCTGTTATGCTTCTTGTCATCCATAAAACTATCGGCATCTGCACATTTTTTGTTTTTGTTTTTTTGTTTATCTTAATAATGCTATCAACCTCGTAAGCTAAGAGAAATTACTAAGAAAGAACAAGTCCATCAGCATAATAATAAATGATCCGAAGACAACAATCGTTTTCTTTTGGACCAGAAGACAACAAAATTAATCTTCAGCACATGCTAATTTGTTGGAAACAACCCTTTTTCTTTATATATCATATCAAACATAGTGAAAAGGTGTTGTACAAAGAGTGATTTATAGCCAGTCTATATGTCTATCCCTTCCCTGAAGTTCACGTGAGAATATCCTAGCATATACTTGAAATAAATCCCCCCGCGAAATCTGCTGTGGCCCCACCGTCATCTGCGACGTTTCTCGACCGTTCCCATCCCAAATCGAAGATCAACAACAGATCTTTCTTCCTACGCAGATTTCTCTTTTCGACTGACCTAATCTGATCCATCTTCACGAGATTCTTGCACGTCGCATGCGGCAACATCAGACCAAGAAACGGAAGAGCAGAACAAGGAAAGGAAAGGAAAACATGGGATCTCTCGAATTGCACCGAAGTTTTAAAACGGAAACAGCCCACCAGATCAGACTGAAATTCCCATCCCTAGCGATACACAACCAGATCACACTTCTATGGACTCTTACATTATTCTCAAACTACTGAAACTGTAAAATGACCGAGGATTATTAGTGATAATGCAGAAGTGCGGCGAAACGACGACCTCACGCCTTGCCCTGAACGGCCTTGAAGGAAGAGAGACGCCTGGAATGCTCCCACGGCTTGTCCCAGATGAGGGCCTCGAAGCTCTTGGTGTCGGCCCCGTCCTTGACCTCGAGGACGAGCCTGTAGTTCATTCCTGCCACGACCTGCGTCTCGCCCTTCACCACCTTCTCCAAAACCAGCCCTGTCTTGGCCTGGTCATTGCGCGTCTTCACGGCGAACTCGGCGATCTCCCTCACGTACGGGTCGCTCAGGTTCTTTATCGGGTGCCACCCCCCGAGCAGCGGCTCCGTGCGGACAGCCCCGGCGGCCGAGACTTGGAGGAGGAGGACGGCGGCGGCGGCGGCGGCGAGGATGAGGAGTCTCATTTTCGGAGGTTTGGTTTTTGGTCTAGGTGGCTGTTTTTCTTGGGTCTTCTCTTGCAGCGTTGGGGTTTGACTAGTGTGGATGTTTATTTGTGCTTTATCTTTCTTGGTGGGGGGGTTGGAAATTGAATGCTTATCTTGGAGGTTGATAGGGTGGTGGGTCGTGTATTTATAGGTCTTGGAATTGCGAGTCATGGACACTTGTCGTGTGACGGGGGGAGAAGAATAAATTTTTCTTGGGCCAAATTGAAAGTCACGGCTAGGTTGTAATTATTTACTGGATCGAGGACTTAATGACCTCTTGGGATTTGGAAAGGTGCGTCCTAAGATTTGAGGGTACGCATATAATATGAGAAGTATTGAATACGCGACCATCTTGCATTTTTAAGTCTTGTTTACATTATTATTATTTAATCCGTTCATATCTTAAGTTTTTATTTAACCGTCACATCAGGTCAAGTCCAATTTTTTAGTCTGGTCAAAGGCAACTGTACATGTCGGGATGAGAGGATTGTCTGGAGTCCAAAAATTGCTCCTTCCGAGCTCAATTCTAGGCAAGTGAATTGCAAGTGAGATTTCATGATCTTCGAATGTGGATCGTGCTTCTTTCAATTTATTTCTCGATCAAATCCTGAGTTTTTTTATTCTTTTTTTGGTCTAAGATCAAATCCTAGGATTTAGTAGCTACAAACAGAAGGAAGTCCATAAAGTACATCGTGATATTTAGGTAGGGTGCGAGACAAAATCCATAAACCAGAGCCCATAAAATAAGTTGTGAGAATATCTGGATCCGAGGGACTTTATCCATGGAAAAAAAAAGTGTGTGGAGAGAAGAAATCGCAGCAGAAGTTTTGCGGGTGGCGGGGGTCGGAGCAACAGCGACGGGAAACGACAGTGTTCGCGACAGACGGAGCATACCAACGTTAGAAAAGGGGCCAACTGAGAGTCCAAAACGCGTAGTTTCTTCAGGAGGGTCGTGAGATTAGTAGGGGGTGCTGTTGTCTAGTCGGTCCATCCGAGGACGAATCTGGAGTCATTTGTGTGGGGTTTCCTTTTACAGCTCGAGCTCCTCTCTTTCAAGGGTTGACGACGGTCGTCCCTTTCCAGAACTAGACGCTTTGGTTTGTGCTTTTTTTAACAAGCCATGCCCGCTTTGATTTGTGGGGTCTAATGGACGTGGGTTTTCCTCCCGAATGTCACGTTAAACTGTTTCGTTTAAATTTTGGAACGTAAAATTCGAGTTATTCCCCTGAAGAAAGGGAAAGAAAAAATAACTTTTCTCAAATGGGGTTGAGACTTGCGGACACGGGCATGTTAAAATAAGGAATGCAGTTCTGTCAAAGGTTAAAGGGTCGTTTGAAATGATCCAAAAGGTTGAAGATGGGATTTTGCAAAGGTCACAAGGTCAAATGCACGTAAAAGAAAGGAATAAGTGCACTGGAAATCCTAAAATTTGTCATGAAATATAATTGAGTCCCAAAACTTAAAAAAAGTACAATCACATCCTAAAACATGTCATGCAAGTACAATTGAATTATAAAATTTTCAAAAAGTACAATCAAGTCATAAATTTTATTACAAAAGTATAATCGAGTTCTAAAATTTTGAAAAAGTGCAATCAAACTCTAAAATTTTAAAATGTGCAACCAACGGAAGGATTTGATTGATCAACTCAAACTCTTCTCTTTCAAGGGCTAACAATAATCATCCACTTTCTTAAACATGACATTTTGATTTGAGTTTGAATACACCCTGATTTGATTTTGTGGAGTCTAATGGCGTAGCATTTAAGGCTTTTGCCTGTTGAATTTAGGAAGCGAAGCTCCAAAGATAGAAGACGTCTGTCCTCTCTTATCATTTGTTTTTAAGACATGCTCCTACACCCAACGACAGAAAAACAGCACATCGAATCAGGTTTTAATCAGGAATTCAATGAAAGAGCGGTTGGCATTTGAAGTGTAATTAAAGTTGAGAAAATCCGACCAAAATGATGATGTGGCATTTTTCCAGCGAGTTAAGATCGAAACTACGTCATTTTGGGTGCTAACATGGCCAAATAAGCCCAAAACAACATCGTTTTGAGTGTTGACGTGGCTAAATTAGTCCAAAATAACATTGTTTTGACCTTAATTAGATTTTTATATAAATATTAATTAAATAATATTTAAAAAAAATTAAAAAAAAAGGGCAAAAGACAAATGGGAGGGGCTCCCTCACTAGTAGCTCCGCCCCCCATCACTAGTGGGGCTATAGTGCTGGCCGTGAGTGTTGCCGGCACCTAGGCAAGGGCCGACAACCCTCGCCATAGGCCAGCCCTCGCCGACACCGGGAGAGGGCGGTGACCCTCTCACCTAGATCCGGGAGAGAGTCGCCGCCCTCCCGACGACCCTCACCCGGATCGGCGAGGGTCGCCGCCCTCTCCCTCTCTCGACTGCCCTGCCTCCAGTCGGCGAGGGTCACTAACTTGTGCTCAAGCGTCGACGACCCTCGCCATCCATCACCGCCACCTCATCGATGATGGGGCGGCGGCCACCCCCACCTATGTTGTTGCTTCTTTTTTTTAAAAAAATTTCATTTTTAATATTTATATTAAAAATCAAACTTTGGCCAAAATGACATCGTTTTTGGTGAATGTGAGTTAACGTGGAATTCCGGCAAGCCATGTAAATGTTAAAAATTATTAAAATAAGCCATACCAAATTTCCGACGACTTTAACTGAAATTGGCACTTAAGTGATCCAATTTTTTAAAAAAGTAGCACTTAAGTGTATCTTTTGTAACGTTTAATACTTAAATGTCCTATCGTACCAAGTTTTGGCACTTGGGCTGTTCTTTTCCCTAAAGTTGAGTGACTGAGATTGAGAACAGATGTAGTGATAACTAATAAAATAGTTTACACCAACTCGAGGACTTTACCTAGCTTGATAGTAACCTGATAGTAGCTGATTTCAAAACTAAAGAGAAGCACTCCATGTAGTCGATTCTTTCTTTTGTTGAAAACATTTTACTACTAATCAAGTTCTTTTTTGACCCAGTACACCCACTTGTTCTATAATACCTTCTTCTCATACGGTAATTGAGTTATCACCCTAATTATGCTCTTCTCAAGTGAATCCAACCTATCTCACATTACTAATTCTCACTTAATAGAATCTTTAATCTTCACTGCTTTCGAAATTTTGTTTGTTTGTTTGCCAATGTTAGTTAAAAGCAAATAATGTAATGATTAAGAATACTTCTATACAGGTTTATATGTCCTACTAGATCTTCTCAAAGTGGGTTTTGGCATATATGATTTTTGTTATGGTTTTTTATCAGAGTCTACAACAACAATTTCAAGATTTCTAACTAAAACACTCTTGGAAACCCCCATTCAATTTAATCTCTCACCTCCACCACTTGTGTCCTCACACTAGATTATACTACAAATCTATCCTTGTACAACATGTTTTCATCGAATATAATATCAACAGTTCTTAATATTTTTTATTTTGTTCATTACATAATTAGAACCATATCCAATAAAAAAAATATTTTTTAGCTTTTCCATCAAGCTTATTTGTATTTTCAGAATCTACATGGATATACAAAGCACAACAAAAAACTTTCAAATGCAAAAGGTTCACATTTTTTCCACTCCATTCTTTTTCTAGTTGCTTGAGATCAAGTGGAACTAAAGGTCCTATACTAATCGGATATGCTTACTGTGTTAATTGCATATGCCCAAAATGTCTTAGATAATCATGCATACACCCTCATACTTCTTGCATGCTCATTCACAGTTTTATTCATCCTCGAGGATATTCCATCTTACTATGGTTTGTTGGGAGCAATTTTTGTCATTCTGATTTCATTCTCTACACAAAATCACTTAAACTCCTTACAATTATACTCACCACCATTACCGGGCCTTAGCCATTTAATTTTTAGGTTGGTCTCATTCTCCATTTCATCTTTCCATCTCTTAAAAATGGCAAACACATCATATTTAATTTTCAAAAAAAAAAAATCCATACCTTTTTGATGGAGTCGTCAACGAAAGTGACATAGTAGCACAGACCTTCAAGGGAATGCATAGGTGATGGTCCCTACACATTTCTATGCTCCAATTCTAATTTTCCTTTCTTTGGTTTTCTCCCAATTTTCGATAGTCTAACACGTTTCTACTTGCCTAGAACACAATTTTCACGTAGACCAATATCTATGTACTTCAGATTAGATAGTTTTCCCTTAAATGCTAACAACTTCCTCCTCTTTCTACTCATGTGTTCAAGCCTTCAATGTCACAATTTGGAATTAGGTAATTGCTGCGGTTTCTCTACTACTTTTAATCATGTATAAAATTCATGACTTTGTTTCTCATGCTACAGCCAAAACACCTTTAACTATTTTCCAAGAGCTATTCCCAAAAATAGTTCGATAACCTCTGATGTCTAGTTAACTTAGAAAAATCAAATTTTTCTTAAGTCTTGGAACATATTTGACATATGTAACTTCCATTGATACATTTTACTAGCTTTCATATAAATATCACCCTTCCCATAATATTCAAAGGTTCATCATCAACAAGATAAATTTTTCTAAACTTTCCAGTAACAAAATTATTCATTAATTCTTTGCACAAGGTAGAGTGAAACGACACACTGACATCTAGAATCCAAGACTAAATCTAATTATCAATGCTCATAATTTGTATTCATGGAATTCTCGTCCTCTTAATATCGAATCTCAATACTAAATTTTGTTCTCTGGGACTTCACAGCCTCGTTTGAGATGTCCCTCCATTTTGCAATTCCAACAAATTATTTCATAACATGGTCTCGATTGCTTCTCCCTCTAGACTTCGATCTACCATGGTATTGGTTTTGCCATTGTTGATTGCTTCTTCCTTTGCCTTCGATATTTAAGGTAGCACCTGAAAATTTACCCATTTGTCTTATGCGATATCATTGCTAAGAATCAAATCGCAAATTTCTTGAAGCTTTAACTCTTTCTTACTAAACGAACAACTCACTACAGTCACAGTTACATTCTAACTTTCAAGTATAGAAAATAACAAAATTAAAATTTTCACCTCATTATTGAATTTGATTTCAACCAAACTCAATTGAGTTATGATCACGTTAATTTTTAATGTAATATGTCACAGAAATACCTTCGTCTCTCTTTACATTGAAAAGACCACACATGAAATATACATTGTTTGATGCAGAAGGTTTATTGTACATATTGGACAATGCCCTCATCAAATTTGCCATTGTTGTCTCATTAGCGATGTTGAAGGCACCGTTTTGTGGTTATATGAGACAAATTACACCCATAACTTGCCAATCTAATAATTTCCACTTTGCTTGCTTCATAGAATATGGTTGCTTTCCGATCAGAGGTTTATGCTAGTTTTTCTAATTCAATAGATCCTCCATTTGCATCTTTGAGAAACCAAAGTTGTTGCCATTGAATAGATCAATCTTCACATTCCCTTGGTCCATATTCATCGTTCTCACTATTTTGCCAAACCAGGCTCTACTATCAATTGTTAAAAATGCGAATCTTTGAAGAGAAAAGATAGAGAAGAAAACAAATGAATTTTTACATGAGAAACCCTTTCCAAAATCGGAAATAGAAAAAAGCACGTTACCGCACTAGGCAATCTCTCATCTATTAATACCAATATCAGTTTTATAAGTTTTAGCATTACAATTACAAAAGATATTGTCCAAATATACAATGGAATCTAGATTATACCAAGTTATGATTGAAATTACATATATGTCATTAACAGCAACAAAAACTCCATTCTTTGCTTTAATATGAAAATCACATATATATCATTAGTAGGAAAGATTCTACGTTTGAATATTATTTTTTTTATTAAATTTCACAACTCCATCGTAGTGACAGGAAACTATTTGTGATAGATGGAGCGTACCAACGTAAAAAATGGGGCAAGTGAGGGTCGTGAGATTAGTGGGGTGTGCTGTTGTCTTGTCCAATCATGGACGAATCAGGAGCGTCTTTGGTGTGGGTTTCCTTTACAGCACGAACTTCTCTCTTCGAGGGTTTGACGGCAGTCGTCCTCTATCTCGAACTTGACGTTTCGACTTGAGCTTTTTGAACGAGCCCTGCTTTGATTTTGTGGGAGTCTAATGAACGTGGCGTTCAAGGGTAGTTTGAAATGATTCCAAAGTTGAAGACGGGATTTCGCAAGGTGTCGCGAGGTCAAATGCGTGTAGAAGATACAAGGTTGGAGCCATTTGATTAGAGATGGATATAAGCGGCCCCCACGCGGTTCAATTCAAGTCCTAACGATTCCTAGAAGAGCTACGGAAGGAAAAAGAAATTGTAATGCAAGAATATACATATAGGGAATAATTGCTTATATGACTCTAGTTCAAAATTCATAACCAACTTGTACTTTTGTTTTAAGAGATTCATTCCTCGCAATTAAATCATTTTAGGTGTGAAGAATTCTCTCTCTCATGCACACATCCAACAATAAGATCTATGGAAAACAAATAAATTTCAGCAAGAAAAAAAAATGGACGACATTTCTATTTGCCCACTACATATCTGGTTGTTTTATAGACATAGTCGATAAGGAAAATTAAAAATAGTCCCAAAGAATCAATCCTAAACACTTTGTATTACACTGCTGATGAATCTTGGCACCTCTCTTTTGCCAGTTGAATTTGGGAAGTGAAACTCCAAAAGACAAGAGACATCTCTCCTCATCTGCTATGGGAACTTACCATCTGTTCCAAAGACGTATGCTCCTGCATAAAAATCAGATTTTAATCAGGAATTCATCGATAGAGCGGGCTTTTCATCTGAAGCGCGATTAAAATCGAGTGACTCAATTGAGAACGAACGCGGCGACAACTGATGCAAGTAGTTGCATCGAGAAGAGGACTTTACCTAATGTGGGCATCAGCAAGGACACCATGGCAATGCCGGCAATCTTGAGAGGCAACCCGACCTTGATCATGTCGGTGATCTCGATGTGGCCGGTCGTGAAGCCGACAATGTTTGAAGGAGTGCTGGTGGGAAGCAAGAAAGCAAACTGAGCCCCGATCGCTCCGGGAACCATCAGGAGCAGCGGGTGCAAGCCCATGGTCTTGGCAATCTGAATGAGAAGCGGGATGAGGAGTGTCGTGGTCGCGTTGTTCGACATGAACTCAGTGATCGTCCCGCTTATGATGCAGACGGCCGGGGCGATGGCCAGGTATGGCACCTCCTCTAGGAACCCTAGGGTTTCAGACAGGACGTCGGCGAGCCCGCTGGAGCGGACCCCATCAGCGATCGCGAAGCCGGCCCCGAGGAGGAGGATGATGTTCCACGGCAGCTTCTTGCACTTGTTCCAGTCCATCAGCTTCTCTCCTTTTTGCTTCTTGTTCGGGATTATGAAGAGCAACGTCGCCATCATCACCTGTTCTCGAGAGCGAAAAATCAGGCGCTTAGCCTTTTGTAATACTATATCACACGACGTCGCGCCTAGAACACGAGGTTGAACTTATAAATGATCTAAATTTCTTAATTGGCAAACTAATTTCACATAAATTTTTCGGTCTATAGATAATTTTTAGATCTCGAGATGATATACATATACACACTCACACTGACGGTGCCATCGCCTGCTCTTCCTTTAAAGAGAGCTCCCCAACCGGGAATGTCGTCTGTTATGCTTCTTGTCATCCACAAAACTATCAGCATCTGCACAATTTTTATTTTTTTTAGTTCTATTTATCTTAATAATGCTATCAAACGTATAAGCTAGAGAAATAGCTAGGAAAAATCAAGTTATTGACGCACCGAGAAGACGGCCAGCACCATCTTTTCAGCAAATGCCATTGGACCTACATACACATTTTGCACAAATTAATCTGAATTAACTCTTTCATTAACATAGAAATAATTCATTGAGTAAAGGCTATCAAAAACCCTAAATTATACCCACTATAATACATTTACCCCAATTTTTTTGAAAAACAAAAATCCAAAATTTGTACTTAAGTGACACATTTACCCCAAATTTTTACAATATAATACACTTATCTCAAACTTTTTTTTTTTTTTTTTTTTTGTGATACAAAAATCCTTAAACTTTATTTTTTGACACTAGAAACCCAACTTTTCCTTAGACACCAAAATTTTTTAGGTGAATGTATCACACCAAATACAAAATTTGGGTTTTTTTATGTCACAAAGTATAAGCTTAGAGTTTTTGGTGTTAAAAAAATTTTTAGAAATAAATGTATCACAATTTGTAAAGTTTAGGGTTTTTTTGTGGCTTTTTCCCTATTCGAGTTTTGATCAAGGAACATATTGCACTTAATAATTTCAAGACCAAGCCCATTAAATGAAAGGAAGGACAGTGAGTTTTGGGGTCATTTTTACCTAACAATTCAAGCTCCCTCTGGAGATGGGCCTTGTCCAAGTAAGCAGATAGAGACCTCCCTGAGCCCCTTGAGCAATACATCAAGCAGAGAATCCCCCACAAGGCCAAGAAGATCAGCAAGGCCAGAGGGAACCCAAAGAAGAACCATGTGTTGAAGCTGATGGGCCTCGCCTCCAGGAAGTAGCTCTTCCACATCCCCACCAGTATCAGGTTGACCCCCGTCCCGGTGAGGGTGCTCATCCCGCCGATGGCGGCCGAGTATATCACCCCCAGCACCACTGCCTTGCAGAACTTGCCCGCCGCGTCGGGCCGGGTGGGCCCCTCCGGGATGCGCTGGAGGATCCCGGTGGCGACGGGCATCATCATCACCGCCGCCGCCACATTGTGCATCCACATGCTCACGAACGCTGTCGTGGCGCATATCCCGAGGAGCAACAGAGGTGGGTTCAGTGGCTCTCCGCAGAAAAGTATTGTTATCTGCCCCAATCACAAGTACTAATTATTAGGGTGTCAAAAGAACCACTAACCCTACCATAAAATGTTGGATCTTTACAAATTGATTTGCTTTCGGTTTGGCTAGTAAGTAAAACAACGGGTTTCGGTTTGGTATCATATCATAAACCCAAATTGATCCCAAAAACATTATCAAACTTAGTTCAAAATCAAAATAATTAGAGTAAATAACATCTATCAAACATAAAACACATTCACTTGACTTGACTGTTTTTAGATCCGAGGTCTATGTGAGTTAGATCTTGGGTTAGGCATGATTGAAGACTCGAATTGAGCCGGCCCATCAACGCTTCTACTTAAGTATAGTGTCACAACTCAAAAAGATAACCAATTTCTCGGTATACAATTCATATAGTGGTTGAATTTTCTTATAATGAGACAACATGATGGCACATAGGAATAGAGGGTATCACACGTCTACATGTAATAATGCCTTTTCAGTCCACATCACAATGTCCTGCGCATACATGTGTCATTATGGATATTAAAGAAAGGCATCATTGAGATAATGTTAATGACAATTAATCCAAATTATAAAATAGCTTTTTACCCGATAATTAAGGATAAAGTGCCATTCAAATCATTAAATCTCAAGGGAGCATACGGCCAAAAAAGGAACCCTCCATTTCGCTTTTTGCTTTACGGACGAAAAGAGGAAACTGAAACCACACAAAATGGGGGTGTCCTTGGCTCATTGATTGCACACCCAAGGTGAGCAAAAACAAATGAAAAATAAAAAATAAATTTAAAACAAAGAAAAAGCCGTAATAGAAATTCTTGAAATTAATGTTTGTGCTCCAAATAACATATTAGTGTAATAAAATTGTAAATAACATATAGTGCACTATGGGGCAAAAAAAAAAGAAAAAATTTGCAAGATAGAAATTCTTGAAATTAATGTTTGTTCTCCAAATAAAATGTTAGTGTAATCAATTGGAAATAACATATAGTGCAACATGAAGCAAAAAAGAAAAAAAAGAAAAAAAATTGCAAGATAGAAATTCTTGAAATTAATGTTTGCACTCGAAATAACATATGGTGTAATAAATGGTAAATAACATATAGAGTAATATGGGGCCAAAAAAGAAAAGAAAAAAAATTGCAAGAGTATCCAAGAAGAACTCACATTCAAGGCGAGTCTCCGGTGGATGTTGTAGTGCTCGACGGCGAGAGCAAGAATGAAGCTCCCGAGAACGAGGGCGATCACGTCGTCCATGTAAGACTGGGCGACATCGTCGGCAGAGGCGATCCCGAGCATCGGGAACAGGAAGAGCGGGGTCATCGAGGTCACCGGCATCGGGACCGCCTCGGTCAGCCACCACACGAACATCCATGCCAGCACGCCAAGCATGTTGCTGCTACTCGCCGGCCCATCGAGCCTCACACAGAGGCACGTCACGGTGCACAAGAGCGGGCCGAGCACGATGAATGCGTTGCCGGGCGTGAAGAGGCCAAGGGCCGAGGAGGACGGGCCAGGCAGCCCTCCTCCGTCACGGTCGTCCCGGACCGGGAGGAGAGGGGTTTTGGGATCGTCGCCGCCGTTGCCATTCATCATTTTGTGGAAGGTGGGAAAATGATATGGGGAGCGTTTTCTCTTTATCTATCTAACTTGGAGCAAAAGGGGTCCCCCTTTTGGCAGTGGAGAAATTCATTTTTTCTACTCATGGCAATTTTTTTAATTTATTTTTCGAACTTATGCATTTGGGTTTCGGACTCTTTGGACGTTGTCAATTAATGAAAATCAATGCGATCTCATAATTTTATATCCTCGCCGTCCAATTAAGACTTAAAATTATTTAATATCATTGTCATTAATTATTATTTTTTTGGCCCTACATCCGTGTGTCTCCATGCACATCACATGGCAGCGGCCCGACTTCTTCTTCTTCTTCTTTCTTTCTTTCTTTCTTTCTTTTTTTTTTTTTTTTTTTGTCCAAACGTACAAATCCAATTTCTCCTTTTCTTTCTGCTCCTCCAATTTCAACTTTTGATCTCATTCCATAACCAAACTCGATTTTCCAGTGACACTTCCTTTCCTTCATTTAGAAACGGACAAGAAAAATTGAAATGTCATGTGGCGGGTCGTAGTTCTCATCTGGACAAAACCTTCATTCGATTAATAAATTGGGGTGGAATCTAACTCTGACATTACGTTATACTTTTCATCATGAAAAAATTAATCAATAAATGAAACCATATATATATATGAAAAATATGTGAATGTCCTTAGACAAGCGATGCACAACACTTTGACATTCATTTGTTTATTTTTATTTTATTTTATCATTATGCCATTTACGAAATTAAAAATACATATTGATTAGGTGACATGGAATTATTTTCATCGCCCTTAGGTGCCAGAAGCGTGGGAGATGATGATGAGATCGTTTTCAAGGCACATGGAGCCACAATGATGGAGAATTTAAATATGGCAACTCCACTGTGTCTCTTTTCTTCAACCATCGCTGTTGCGTCATTTTGTATGAAGCCGTCTTGTAAAATCAAATGTCGTCCCAATCCAATATGCCTGCGTGGAACGAGGATTGAGCTGACACGTCAATACGCCATTGTATTTTGCCTTCTCTTAAACTATCATCGTCTCAAATCATGGAAACTTGTATCCATTGACTACCCTTTCCACATAGGAAAAATGGAAAATAAGAAGCTCAAATCTTCATTTTTTAAGGAAAGTTGGGAGTAGAAAGGTTCAATTTCAAGTATGAATTTCATTTTTCAAATAAAAATTTAAAAATAAGTCAAGGGTTAGAATAAAAATGATCAAAAATGCTACCATCATCCCATCCCAATCGATTTGCTCTTGTGGATTTTGTGGGTGAGGATTGAGCTGACATGTCAAGCAACGGCTGTTGCTGGTCATCATCTCTTTTGGCAAGCAGAGTACATGAGTCTCCATTCGTTAGTCTTTTACATTTCTTTTCCTTAAAAGATATGTGACAGTGGTATGTTTCTAATATTTAAAGTGAACTTTATTAAGTTTACTGTCACCATAAAAAAAAATTGCAACTTACTTATTCGTGGTTGGATTAATGATATGTAGGAGAATTTGGTTATGAAACTAACTGCATGTAAACTTACAAAATATTTTTTTTATACTGATAGAGGACCTTAAAATAATATGTCCAAAATACAAGTCATAACTTGAGTTGAATTTGTATGATGGGTACTATAAATTAAAAGGTTTTAGAATTTTATTTGTCAGGCAAGTTCTAAATTGATCAAGAGAAGTGTTAAAAAGATAAGAATCATGACTCATTCACGGAGGAAATCATCCAATAATTCATAAAATTATCATATGGATATTAATTTAATTTTAAACTTTCCGATCTTTAGAATTTAATCCTAAATTTTTGTACAGAATTTCAATATAATCTTTTTAATCAATTTTCATCGAAAATTGCTGACGTGGCAATATGTCACGTAGGACATGAAGTTGATGGTTGGATTATCACATCAATGATTTTCGATAAAAATTGATAAAATTATTATATTTAAATTTTATGTAAAAATTAAAAATTAAATTGATAAAATTATATAATATATTTAGAATTGGTTGGATAGTTTTCCTTTATAAAATCACTTCCACGGACCAGTAAATTCTGGATGTTTACTTTCAACGCGTGACCTCTAATTACGAGCCCAGAATCCTCCGAAGTCTTGTCTAAGTATGCCAACCTAACCTAGGAAGGAGGTTCGCGGGGGCCCTAGGGGCGGACCATGAAAAAAGGCCACGACAAAACAATCAAATGCCCGACAACCTTCCAAGGACCTCTCGTACCCATCCGACCTGGCACCATTTTGCCTTTCTTCACTAATAATTGAGATGATAGAAGAAATGGGTACGTGCCACGTGGGTACAGCAGACGGGAAGATGCCCCAATAATGCAAGCTCTCTAAGCCAAATTTGTCTGTGGTCCCCACGAAGAGGATGATGCGATCTGGCGGTATTTTCGCACGTTGTGATGATCTGGCAGTATCTCCAATGCTCTTCTAGCCACTAGCACAATCACATGTTTTGATTGATTCATAGGTTGGCTGATGGACCAATTCAAAGGATCCGCGTTCATGTCGAAGGTTTTTCAACGAGTGGCGCGTTCTTAGTGGCTACATATGTCGAATGATTGATGATGGAATCTAGAAACGGATGAGGCCGGTCAAATCTTGATCAACCTAGGATGTGTATGATGAAGCATGTCAAGGGACTTTCAACTAGACCACTCAAACTAGTGAATCGAGTCAAATTAAAAATAATTCGGCCCAAATTAATACATTTGAATCCGTTTCGATTTATTTTTATGCAATTCAAATATAATGAGTTAAATCCGACTCAATATATATCATACATGACCTATATTGCTTAAACACTTTTTTAGCAATAATAGTATAAATCAAAATTGGAAATTTGGGAAAATTTGAAAAATATAAAATAATGAAAAATTTGTCAAAACTAATTAAATAATAAGAGTTTGTTCGGAATAAATGATTGTGTATATCATGAGGGCAACTCATGGACTTGCACCGTCATCACCTCCCTAAGTCTAATGATCTAATATCACTATTATTTGCTTAAGCTCTTTTCTTAAGGATGAGATGGTTAGCTGGGTTCACTTCTTATGTGGAGGAAGCCCGAATGAAGTTCTGCTCAAAAGGCTTGAAATAATGTCATGGAAAAATAAAGTTTTTCACTATTTTTAAAGTTGTAGCCGCAAAAGGATCGATATGAAAAAACAAAAACCTGCATTTGATTTTCGATTAAGTTGAAATTTTGTCAGCATGTTTGTGGCGCAATCTTCTCAAATTTGAACAGTTTGATTTTCATTTGAAGCTCCCTATATCAGGTTTTTCATGGATTGATCAAAACTTGCGTTTTTTTTATCAAATTTATCATTGATCTCTTGTGAAATTTATGCGTATTATTAATAATTATGTTCTTGAAGTCTTTGCTGCTATGTACCTCTAGTATTTATTAGAAAAGATTTTCGGGTGAAGATTTATGCATATTATCAATAATTGTTCATCCAATTTTGTTGATAGTGAAGATTTTCGGGTGGACTCCAATCCTGTGGTTTTTAATCTCCTCACTCTAAGGAGGTTTTCCACGTAAAAAAAAATCATCTTGTGTTCACATGCTTGGTATATATTTCACTCTACTATATCAGTTCCTATTAAATTTACACAAAATTGGAAATTATTTTATTCCACTGCATTAATTCGATATTGTTCGAATTGTTACCGCTCTCCCATTAGAGTGGTATCAAAACTTCAGGTTATTGCTTGATTTTTCTACCTTGTGTTAAACAATGGAAACAAATACGAGTAGAATAGTTACATTGAATGGTTCGAATTATCATATTTGGAAATGGAAGATGGAAGACCTTTTATATGTAAAAGATTTTTACTTGCCTGTATTTGCTGAAGAGAAAATGGAGAATAAAACTGATACTGAATGGTCTATATTTCATTGTCAAGTGTATGGTTATATTAGGCAGTGGGTGGATGATAATGTTTTGAACCATATTATTGAGGAAACACATGCACGCAGTTTATGAGATTAGCGCGAACAGTTATATGCTGAGGAAACATATGCACGCAGTTTATGAGATTAGCGCGAACAGTTATATGCTCGAAAGACTAGGAATAATAAATTATTGTTGATAAAATAGATGATGGCTCTGAAATATCGAGATGGTACTCGTTTGACTGATCATTTAAATTCTTTTCAAGGAATTATAATTAGTTGGCTGCGATAGGAATCAAGTTTGATAATGAGATACAAGCATTATGGTTGCTTAGTACTTTTTCGGACTCATGGGAAACATTCCAAACGTCTTTATCTAATTCTGCCCCGAATAGTACAATTACCATGGATTTGATTAATAGTAGTATTTTGAATGAAGTGATGAGAAGGAAGACACAAGGATCGTCATCTTCATATTCTAATACCTTAGTTGTTGAGAAAAGGAGAATAAATGAGTCTCGAGGTAAAAAATAGAGATAAAAGTCGAGATAAAATCATAGATAAGTATAATAAATTTGCTAATATTGAGTACCATTATTGTCATCGGAAGGGACATATTCAGAGGTTTTGTCGCCAGTTCGAAAGGGAGAAAGGTTAAGAGAAGAAAAGTGATAATGACAGTGATGACAATCATATTGCCGCACTTAAAGAAGATTTTCTCATTAATTTTTATGGCAATGTGGTAAATTTTGTATCTCATGAGACCAATTGAGTAATTGATAGTGGTGCATCTATTCATGCTACATCTCGTAGGGATTTCTTTATATTATACAAGTCAAGTGACTTCGGATCTATGAAGATGGGAAACAATGGACTAGCTCAAGTTGTAGGCATCGATGGTGTGTGCCTAGAAACAAGCAATAGCACGAGGTTAGTATTGAATAATGTTAAATATATACTTGATATCTACTTGAATTTGATTTCCACAAGCAAGTTGGATGATGAGGGGTATTGTAGTACCTTTAGTGATGGTTGATGAAAGCTCACCAAAGGTTTTCTTATTGTGGCTAGAGGTGAAAAATATTCTTCGTTGTACATTATGCAGGCAAAGTTGTCTACAAACAAAATTATGCAGTCGATAACGAAGATGCAACTGAGTTATGGTATAAGAAGCTCAGTTACATCAGTGAGAATGGTTTGTCAATATTGGCTAAGAAGAATCTTCTTTCAGGAATGAAAAGTTTGGCGCTAAAGAAGTGTGCTCACTGTTTAGCAGGAAAATATAATAGAGTTGTATTTAAAAACTCACATCCTTCAAGAAAGTCAGGTATACTTGATTTAGTGCATTTTGATATTTGTGGTCCTATGAAAACAAAATCACTTGGTGGCTCTCTTTATTTTGTTATCTTTATAGATGATTTTTCAAGGAAAATTTGGATTCATACCTTGAAAATAAAAGATCAAGTATTTGATACTTTTAAGCAATTTCAGACTTCAGTTAAGAGACAAACTAGAAAGAAATTAAAATGCATCAGAACTGATAATGGGGGAGAGTATATTGGACCTTTTGATGAATATTGCAGACAACAAGGTATTTGACATTAAAAGACACCTCCCAAAACGCCTCAATTAAATGGCTTAACTAAGAGAATGAACAAACATTTGTTGAAAGGGTCTGATGCTTACTTTCACAGTCAAAGCTACATGGATCCTTTTGAGGTGAGGCTTTAAGTACAGTTGTGCATGTATTAAATCTTACTCTATGCATTCTTTTAGAGTTTGATGTTCCTAATAGAGTTTGGACAGGCAAAGATGTTTATTATGATTATTTGAATGTCTTTGGGTGCAAAGCATTTGTGCCTCGGTCGCGCACACCACTCATTCAACAAAATGTCTTAGGGAGATCTAGTTTCTATTTCATCCTTCCGAGCTAGAATCATGCTGGTCGGCCTTGTCACGTCAAGTAAAAATCTTCACGAGGTGGTTGGTGTCCCCGGTGCACCATTTCATGTGCTTGTCCATGACCGTCGTCGTTTTTTCGGCCAAGGATGCCGGTGGCATTCATGCTGTCCGAGAGCAGCAACCCCGGCAAAGGTCAACCTCAACTTGGGCTATCTAAGCCGACGTCGAGCATGTAGCTTGGCCGAGGCGAAGCGGCATCACCCTTCCCACCATTCTCACTGGCGCCACGAGAAGCACGGAGGAGGAGGGGCCGAGTGCAAGGAGGAAAGCAAGAGAAAAATTAGGGTTTTGTCTTTTGGTGGGCTTTGCTTCTTGGGCTTCACTCTTTGATTTTGTAGATTTGGGCTTTATTTTTACTAAAAGAATTTTTAAACCGAACTTGCCCATTCACTAAGCCCAGTCTTGCTAGAGGTCATGTGACCTGGGCCGGTGGGCTTAGGCTAGCTTCAACTAGGGTCGGATGCAAAGATCTGACCCGGGTCCCCATTTTAATAAAAAAATTTCTAAAAAAAGTCAAAAAATCAGAAAAATCCAGAAATATTTTACATTTTTCAAAAAATCAAAACAAGCAAAAAAAAAATTTATACTCTACAAATGCATGCGAAAATCCTTGAAAAAAAAATCATCAAACCTCCAGGTTTAAACAAGATTAGGTACCGGAAGGAACATTAGTGATTAATTTGTGTAATCAAATCCCAAATCCTAGTTTCTCTTGTTGCGCAAAAGTAAAATATTTCTCTCAGTATTTTATTTGGATTTTTAATCGATCCACCCCAAATTGATTAGTGGCGGCTCTCTTATATAAAATTGACATGCAAGTTAAAAACTTGAACCATAAGTCGTGCATTGGTGGGTTTGGGAGAACTTGGGCTAAGCCCTAAAGCATTAGTCGAGCCATTAACCTCCAGGGACAATGAAAGGGAGGTTGCGACAACATGCAATGACTAGATGGCATGCGAAGGATGACCTAGTTCTAAATGACGCATGCATGATATTTTTTATGTTTTCTTTTATTTTCTTTTTTTAAAATTCGAAATTAAAATTGCCCGATAAATAAAAATCATGCAATTTAAATTAATGAAAATAAAATATAACATCCTAAATTAATGTTTTTGGTATTTTTTATATGGAAAATTCGGAATAAAAAAATTTCTAATATAAACATGCAAACTATCCCAAGATAGGCAATTTTCTAGCATGAATCTAATCCAACTCAAACATACCTTTTTGAGTTTTCTTTCATGGAAGCAAATTCAAATAGAGGCATCAAGAACAACATGGCAACAAATCACTCAAGATATTATTTATGTCCATTTAATTTTGGAAATAAATTGGTAAATCGTATCTTGGGCATGAGATCAGATTGGCCAATTTTTCAATAAATTGGCGAATCATATCTCAAGCATGAGATCGAATTGGTGATTTTCCGTGTAATTGCTAATCGTATCTCAAGCATGGAATTGAACTATCGATCATTGCACGTTGTGAAATTAGAATATTATCCTAACTCATGGATACTCGCAAAATCTTTTTGGATATGACAAATCATCAAGCATCTAATTAATATCACAATACATTCAAATTAGGCAATAAATAAATAGTTCAAATTTGGATAGGATTTGTCACCTAATTTGAAGATATCATTTCCGACTTGAACGATAGGCGGCGGGTTTGAACGGTGGTCATGGTGCAACCGGTGGCTGGTGTCTCGGGTCATGGCTTCAGACGACCACAGTGACATTCAATGGTGGTGATTCGTGGTGATGGATATTGTTTGGGAAATCTCTTATAATGTTTTGAAGATGACAAAATAAATCAAAGGCTACTAACGTGTTTAATGATTGAGTAATTTGGTGAAAGACGCACAAGCCACAATGCAAATGATGGAACGTATAAAGGATATTATCAAGGATCATACTTGAAAGAACCAGAAGATAAACTCATTGTTGAAGCTGAACAAAGTCCAGATTCTACGAGTAAATATATTCAAACTTTAAGGATAAATCTATTAGATACGGACTCTGAAGATGAATACGTTCAAACTCAAGTACAAACTAAGAAGTCTACTTCAGACATAACAGCTTAGACTTTACATACAGACGGAACATGTCCAGAACGTGATAAGTCCAGAACGTGACAGGTTCAGAATAACACAAGAGCAGAACGAGCATATGTTCAAACTGAAGCAAGTTCAGAACTTAATGTTTAGAACGAAACAAGTTCAGAATGAGACAATCTAACAGAACAAGACATAGACCCAGACCCAGAACATGTAACGGCTAGTAATCTGGTTTGGATTCTACACCAAAATAGATTTGATTGACAATTGGATTCCGAAGACAAGAACTTTCCTAATGGATAAGCTCTACTTATGGAAACCTAAATTTTGCTTGTATGGGCGACCAGAATCAAGATGGGGATTCTGCTTCTGTCACTCAACGGCTACCAAATCTTCTTGATACAATTCTGTCCAACGGGTAGATTGGAAGACAATCCTCTAGATATTGTCCAACGGCTAGTTTGGAAATGGAGGAGTATATAAGGAGATCAATGGACCGAAGAGCAAAAGAGAGACGAAGTATAGAATCTATAATTCCTAAGTCTGGGCGTACTTCGACCATATACACTTGTCTTGTGTGAGCTTAAAAGTTTGTGATCGTGAGAGAAATACGCAAGAGAGCTTAAAAGTTTGTGATTGTGAGAGAAATACGCATGAGTGACTTAGTGAGATAGTGTGATTTATCACTGAGTGTTTGCACTCAAAGTTGTAATCTCTTGTTGATCATATAGTGGAATCCAGTCAGTATGCTGTTAGCGTGGGAGAGTGGACGTAGGCTTGATATAAGCCGAACCACTATAATATTCATGTGCAATTTCTCTTATCCCTTAATCTCTTATTGATTATTGTTATAATATATTGCACACGTGCTTGGTGCTTCTAAAGTCTGATTTTCGTATAGCAGATTCAGAAGCTTGTTATAGAATCTGATCATTGTTCAGACTTCTAAATCGTGCTACGTCTGCTGACATCCAAACTTCTATCTTGACTAATTTTATTCCACATTTTTATATAAGATTTTATTGTATCACCTATTCACCCCTCTTAGGTGATTTTTGCTAGCCACCATCAAATATACACAAGCCAGCAATCTACAAGAAGAGTAATAGCACAGCAGCTTGGATAACAATAATAGTCAGAACTCGCCGAGCATGAGCACTTCAGAATCTCCTTTTTTGTTTTATCGGGCATATTCTATATGTGACCAATATGAGTGGATCTCTCTGTGTTCTCAATTTCCTCCCACCAGGCGTCCAATGTTGGTCAAGCGCAAGGAATCACGTAAACAGGTGGAAGCCTAGAAAGCTTTGAGGAGCTCGAACACCGCCTTGAAATTCTTCGTAACAGCTTAATGCTTCGTCGCGGTGAAGGCAGTGGCTTTCCTGTGCAGCAAGGGTCGGGTCTCCGCAGCTCACAGACGACCTCAGCAGGTGGTTGATCGGCAACAACAGCGTCATCGGAACTCCACAAGACAGTAGCAGATCAGTGGCGAGCTTAAGCAGCAGTAGCTCGGACGCGCAGTATTCGGGTGATGAGGAGCAACGGCTTAATGTCATCGTGCAGCAGCAGGTTTGGTGTCTTCTCAGCAAAGCAGTGAGCAGCAGTGACGACAGTGACGACACGGCGGAGGGTGCAGCTCAGCGATGGTCTCAGCCAAAGCTTGGCCGAGATAACTCTCCATCCCTCCTCTTTATTCCTCTATTGTGGCTCTCTTATGTGGCCCTGTATGGAATTGTGTGGCTCCCCCTCTCTCCCTTTTCTGAATTGGGTCACAGGTCCTTTTATACATAAAGGAGGCGGTCTCCCTGAGGAAAAGACCAGCCTTTCTTTCCTCCTTTAATATTTTTGCATATCGCACGGTCAAAGATATATTCCTCCACAAGCACAATTAATTCCTCTTCTTCGAAGCGAGTATATATTCTCATGATCTTCCCATATTTCTTTCCCCTTCGTTGGCCGAGTTTTCCTTTTCTTTTCTTTTGACCAGTGAATCTTGCCTATACTCATGACCGAAATTAGGAAGGATGATATTGATCTTTTCCTTACTTATCATGCGAATCAAAATTATTTTTCCAGTTTAAACCGATTTTTCAACTTGGCATGTCACCTCATTATTCTCAGCCATCTAAGAGACAATGGGCTTGATAATTAAGCTCAAAACCTCCCCATTTGAGTCCATTAACTTCAACCTAGTTAACTCTAGTTAAGTCCATTTACAATCGGTCTGACCAATATCCATTTAAATGAAATATGCTCTTAAAAGCCATATGCAATTTAACTTAATATTTTTGCTAGGGGCTAAAATTTAATTCCTAATTTTCTATATAATAAATGAATGATCGGATCACCAAATTTAGGTGTCATCAGCTATCCTTCTTTGAATGTGAGCTCGCGAAATTGCATTCAAAGACAAATTAAGACCTAAATTTTGACCATGCACATACAATGAATGTTGTTTTGAGGGGAGTACGAGACCTTTTTTTTTTAATGCAATGTCATGGTAATGCAAATACATGATGCATAAAAGGAGAACATACTTGTAATTACTTATCAGTCAATGCGGTAGCACATCTTGAGATACGAGATGAATCTTCATTTGCTCAACAAGTATCTGGTTTTCATTTCAGATTCCTTGAAGAGTCTAATGTTTATCAAATTACCTAGATCTACACTAAGGCAACCCAATGAATTTAACCAACAAACGCTCAATGTTAGGTGAGATGGCCATTGGAATAAGATAACTCAAAATACCCAAATCCAAACTAAGGTATAATGGAAAAGGTGGGGAAAAACATCAATGTCCAAAATGAAATGTTTAACACGATGATCCAAGATATCTAGATCCAGCCTGATATCAAGAATTTGGTGAACTTAACTAATAGACGCCCAATGTAATGTGAGACGACTATTCAATACATGCTCAATGTTTGGTGAGTCAAGTATTGTGTTAAGATAATTCGAAATACCTAGATCCAGACTAGGGTATAATAAAAGAAATCGAAAAATATTCATGTTCAAAATGAAACGTTTGACGAAAAGATTCAAGACATTCATATCCGGATTAAGATGTCAAGATTTCAGGAGCTTAACCAATAAACACTTAATGTTGATGAGATGAATATTGGATTAAGACAACTTGAAATAA
Source organism: Corymbia calophylla (assembly GCA_014182845.1). Lineage (NCBI taxonomy): Eukaryota > Viridiplantae > Streptophyta > Magnoliopsida > Myrtales > Myrtaceae > Corymbia > Corymbia calophylla. Next base: position 45,148,942 of record CM024697.1, on the reverse strand, counting down.
CTAGATCCAAACTAAGATATAACAAGAAAGATCAAAGAATATTCATATCTAGAATGAAATGTTCGATGAAAAGATTTGAGACATTCAAATCCAAATTGAAAAGTCAAGAATTTGGGAATTTAACCAATAAATACTCAATGTTAGGTGAGATAAATATTGGATTGAAACAACTTAACCAATAGACACTCAATATTAAGTGAGACAAATATTGGATTAAAATGATTAGAAATACCTAGATTTAAACTAAAGTATAACGAAAGTGATCAAATGTCCCATTTGAGTTGCTCGACACTCTCAATGTTCCATTTAAGGGATAGAGTAATGTTTGGTGTATATAAAAGTTTAGGTGATCATGATCTGCTGTAATCTTTTTTGTATCTTTGGCAGTTCTCTATGTGAATGCATGATAGTCTTCAATCCACACTCTTAGGTAAACAACCAATGCTTTTATACAGATACTTAGACTTTATATGAGAGGATTCGAGATTCAGGTTCTTTTAATCTGCTGTGTGATACCAACTATGTGAACATTCATTGCACAATGTATGAACTATAACTAGCATTCTATCGCATGACTCTTTCAAGATTGTTTAGTGTTTGGAAGAGAATCCTTTCCATTTGCTTGTGCTTCTAGGGCGCATTTCAAGGACTACAACAGTGAGGACCGCATTGCTTCTTTCCATTGAAGAAGTCTTATAATTATTTTGACATTTTATGATTTGTGTGGTTGCCAAGGTAGAACCTACCGAGCTCGACAAGTATAAATTCTGCCGTAAGCTAGTTGCTTTAGCCTTGCTACACGAAGTGCAAGTTAGTATCCTTCTTCACCGCATTTTCTTCTCGCAATTAGCTGGTTCAGATGTCTTTCTAGGCGATGTGAAAGATGCCGACCCAATGTTTAATAGAAGCTGCAAGCATATTCTAGGAATAGATGCCGAGACAATTGACTCGGACATTTTAGGACTAAAGTTTGCTCAAGAAGTCGAGCATTGGTCGGGGATGAAATTCATAGAACTATGCCAGGGAGGAGAAGGCATTGCAGTGATCAGCAAAAACCGGTATGAGTACGTGCATCTTCTTGTGAGATAAAGTTTACTTTTTTTCTTTTTCTTATTCATAAGGGCCAGCTGGGGCCACCGGCTATTGAGCGAGGGACTGCGGCCAGGATGATCATGTTCACGTCAACGATTTTTTATTAAAATTGGTCGAATGAAGTCAATTGGCAAAATATGAAAATATTTAGAACTCAATTGGCAAAATTAAAATATTTAAGACTAAATTGACGAAAATCTAATACATTTAGGACATTTTAGACAATTTTTCTTGTCTTCAGCGTTTTGTCAAAACAAACCTCTGAAAGCAAAACCGCAGTCCTCCGTACAACACCTGCATAGGCGACAGTCGGAGAACTCCCAAAGCATATCAAGACAATGACTGGAATTCCAAAGGTGAAGCAGAAAATGGCCCGAGTCGTCCATAGCAATGCCTTGAAAACAAAACACTTCTCTCCAGGCAATTTAAATTTTAAATTTGATAGGATAAGTATTCGGAAGACAGTTTTGTAACGAAGAGTATATGAGTATTTACAGGCTTTACAAGATGACTCTATAGGATCAATCAATGATACATAAACTCAAAGGCCATGTGTGCATAATTCTGAGAGATATGGAGGATCTTCTAGATATATCTCTAAAACAATGATGATAGTTAAAATCTCTATGTCAATGGTTACAAACTTTTATTGATATTAAAGTATTATTGCATTACTTCAAAATGCAAAACAAATCGCTGATTGTGACATCTCTTCTTAGGCACTATTGGAGTATTCTTGCATATTCTTACATCTAATTGGAGATTCTAAACAAATTGCCGATCGTGGTATCTCTTCTCAGGTTCTGCAAGTGTGGCTTTCCTGAAAACGACAATTGTACAAATCTCACAGTTCAGCACTTCCTGAAGTTTTGCGGTCATCGCCTTTCATACATACGCCCTGCTCCTTACCTTGTGCTCAACCAATGCATCTAGGGAGTCGGCATGTCGTTCAATGAGTACCTTGCCGAAGCATGCTTTCAACACTCAAGAGTGACATCTTCCGTTCAGGCATGATGATATCCTCACGCTAGAGCATCATGGACCTGCAAAACTGTCCAATTTCACCATGAAAGTAGCCAGCAAGGTGCATGCCGGCTCAGCTACTTCGGGCTCAGACTTGCCGTCTCCAATTAAGAGCCAGGAGCTAAGATTGAAACTCCTGCCTAACCAACAATGTATATCAATCATATTAATCAATAATCGAACTCGTATATGAAGACATGAATCGAAAAAGCAATGCTCCTCAAGCTTATGCCCAAAGTCTAGATTGAATCGAGCTTAATTTACAAATCTAATAAAAATGACACAACGATGGAAACAAAACTATGCCCGTATATATAGAAAAGCCATAGAGAAACTTTCCCTTTATTTGCGACCAAAGTGCTAATAAATCAAAATCTGAATCCATATCTCAACAACTATTGCCAAAAAAGAAAAATTCGTATCTCGATTATTGATGTGGCAAATCTATCCCTTATGGTCAATAAACACAAATATTAATTTCGTATCTACCTTGATTGAGAAAGTTCTAAATAAGTGCCTAAAATAGAGATGACCAAGGACAGACTTTATTTGAAATAAAAGCTTCAAATGACAAGTCAATCTCAAATAATAGCGTGAGCTCACCAATTGACCAAATGTTCACCGGCGGCAAGCAAGTGATTTTTTCGTCAATCAGAGTAGGGGCACTTTTGTGTAAAAAAAAATGAAATTTGTACTCTCAAAAATAAATAAATAACCCAAAATTAGTTTGTCTTGTTTATAGCCATCTACTCTGCCGTCCCTACGACCGTTGTTCTTTGACCTCTGTAAGCTCGCGAGCTTCTGCAACTCTCCGAAGATGTTGCTGCCATACATGGAGAAGCCACTAAAGGCCTAAGAGAGCTCCAGCAGCTCCTCCTCCACACTCGACTTCGACAACTTTGTAGTAGCGCAAAGGCGCATGTTGATGATGGAGTGGGTCAGGTCCTCGGTGACGAACTATGGCCTGTCGATCACGGAGCTCGAGAACCAGCACGCACTTGCTCTCATTCTGGTACAAGTCAGAGCACACCGTCTGCATGGACCGACCCGTGTGGCGGTGGATTTTGGAGGTGTAGGGCGAGAAGTCGCACGACAAAAACAGCGAGGAGTGAGAATCTTTGAGAGAAACCATCGGTGAATGAGTTTCTGATTCTGCTGGTTTTTTAGTTCCGAGATAAAAGGAGGTGTCCGTGAGTAGACAAGGCTTGGTTTGAGAGCTTCAATGGAGGTTTTCAATTCATTTTCATATGAGTTATATTTCAACTCACATTTAATGGACCAGGTAAAAATAGTTAACCAATGTTTTAATATGAGTCATTAATAGATTTATTATAATAGAGCTAAATTGAAAAATGGTCATAAATGGGTTAATCCCAAACCCATGTATAATCCATTAATAACTCAACTTACTTCCACTACTTTTCATTTTTCTTTTTCTTTTTCTTTACTTCTTCTTCTTCTTCTTCTACTTCATTAGCCGATCACCAGCCATGGCAACCACCAATTGCCAACCACAAGTGAGCTCGAGCCTCATCGTAGGCTCGCAAGACTCGATCTAACCAAATTCCAACAAGCTCGAGCCTCATTGGCCTGTGGCAAGGCCAAGCTCAGGCCTCACTAGATCTGGTGACTTGGGCGGGGCTCAAGCCTCACCCGAGGTCGCCTAATGTCGACGAGGCTCCGGCGACCTCAAGCAAGGCTCGAGCCTCACTCAAGTCACCGAATCTAGTGAGGCCTAAGCTCTCTGGCCTATGGTGAGGCTTGAGCCTCGCTCAGATCATTGAATCTAGCGAGGCCTAAGCTCCCTGGCCTATGGCGAGGCTCGAGCTCGCCTATGGCCAGTCATTGACTGCTGCCATGGCCGACAACCAGCCAATGAAGAAAAAGAAGAAGAAAAAAAAGGAAAAAAATTATAAAATTAAAATAAAATCATTATAAAAATCAATTTTTTAAAAATATATAATAAAAAATTATTGAAAGGGGTGCATGAGGAAAATATTTTCCTTATCGAACAATAGAAAATATCTTTTGGTTTATATTTAGGTAGTAGCCGACCATCAGAAAATATGATTATTTTCCTAGAAAATGATTCTCCTAAAATATTAATTTGTTTTGATAATACAAGTCGGGTCGGGTACGGGTCATTAAATTTACATTGTATGAAAATGGGTCAAAACAGATTAAATAGGTTAATATGGATCGAATCATCTTCAACCCAATCCAAACCCGACTCGATCCACCTATTTGACAGCCTACTCCAACCATCAACCATCAACTAGTACGCTCACCCCAGCAGTGGGGTCGTAGAAAACCAAGTAACTACCCTCTCTAGTGCTGCCCTGTTTTGGTGAGGCACAAGGCTGGGTTTTGTTTGCATTGCCCATGTGCGAATCGCCGATACTCTGAAGTGTTGCTTGGGGTTCATAATGATGTCATTGTTCTAGTATCATTTTAAGATGAAAAATTGCGTCAAACTCATGACTAGTTTCGATTTTCTCAATGGACATAAACTGCTTGCTGAAAGGACTGCAAGGGTCCTCACTATTGATGCACCCTAAGCCGATCTGCCTAAGGCCATGACTCGTGCACGGCTGGCCAGTAGGGATCATGCGTACAAGCCACTTTGGAAGGTCATTTCGATGTGTGTAGTTGATTATTTTCCAAGATTTTTCATACATTTAAAACTCTATGTTGCATACTTTCATTCGAATTGAGGGGATTTTGTTTGTAGTCTTTGGCGTATTGGATATAAGGGCGGGAAAGCAGACAGTTTACTGGTCTGGCTGTTCCAGCTTCAACCCGAGACTTGCAAGATAGCCAGACCGGTGAATTTAAAGGAGCTTTTAACCATGATTGATGAGTTTTGCGGCTGTTACCAATCTTTTTGTGCTCTCGGTGTGTAGTTGCACAGCATTGGTGCTTCATTTTTGCTTCAAATCATCCGCGAGTCAAGATCAAGAGGACTTGAATATGGCTTGTGAAAGTGGTCTGGGCATTTTGATTCAAACCAAATGTTCAACGAAATGCTCAAATAAGTGTGATCAAATCTTGTAATCTCACACTCCAAAAACAACCACTAAGTGATTACAGATTAAGTTCACAGAGACAAGTATATAGGGTCGAAGCTCTCTAGCACGTTGGAATTTTTAGACTTGGATTCTTATATTTTTCCTTCAGCATCACAATCTCCTTTAATACTCCTCATTCTCCAGGCCGACCATTGGACAAAAACTCCGAGCATCATTCATCCAATTCACCCATTGGACTTTAAATGATTCAGGACGATTCGATTGCCTCTAGGATGCCAAGAACAGAGTCTCCCTTGATTCTGCTGCCCATACAACAAAGATTAGATTTCCATAAGTTGGGTTCTTCATTTGGAAGGTGCGTCTCATCTACAATGATTGTGTCATGAATCCCAATCAAGCAAAGATCATATGGATGTTCATCCCTCCTAGACAATCGATATATATAGAAAGAAATCCAGGCAAATTCCTAGCCAATGCGCTTCATCTATTCCAAGATTATTTTGAAGATTTGAGATTTTCTCATATCGACTAAAGATGAAGTGTATTATTTTGATAATTCTCATACAATTTATACACAATCATGAACATAGAGAACCAAAATCTCTAATGAGTCTTTGAATCTCATGAACGTGATCCAAATATATTTGCTCCAGGAATAACATCTGAAGCTTCTCATCAGAATCAACAATCATATAAGAAAGGTTTTGTCAATCCACACTGTTTGGTAGACAACCCATGCTTTTATGTAAGTACAGATACTTCATATGAGAAGATTCGAGCTTCAGGTTCTTTTAATCCGCACTGTGTGATCCTAACTGCAATTGGTTGGAAATATTCATTGGTAGAACTGTCTGAACATTTGTTGCACAATATATGAACTATAACTAGCATTCTACCGTACGACTCTTTCACGATTGTCTAGTGTTTGGAAGATGAATCCTTTCCTTCTGCTTGTGCTTCTAGGGCGCCTTTCCAGGATCACAATAGTGAGGTTTTTATTTGTGAGGCAGCAAAGGTGAGCTCAACAAGTATAAACCTGCGCTAAGCTAGCTGCCTTAGCCTCGATACACGAAGTGCAAGTCGGTATTCTTCCGGACCGCATCTTCTTCTTGCAATTAGCTGGTTCAGATGTCTTTCTAGGCGATGTCAAAAGATGCCGACCCAATGTTTTATAGAAGATGCAAGCAGATTCTAGAAATTGATGCCGAGATATTGACTCGCACATTTTAGGACCAACATTTGCTCAAGAAATCGATGATGCGTCGGGAGGAAATTCATAGAACTATGCCGTGGAGAAGGCATTGCAGTGATCAGCTAAAACCAGTATGAGTACGTGCATCTTCTTGTGAGATAACGTTTAATTTTTTTTTCTTTTTGATCATATGGACTCAATTGACAAAATATGAAGATGTTTAGAACTTAATTGCCAAAATTAAAATATTTAGAACTAAATTGATAAAAGTCCAATAGATTTAGGACAATTTTTTCTCTCTTTAGAGTTTTGTGAAAAGAGACCTCCGAAAGCATATCAAGATGATGACCTAAATTTAAAGGTGAAGAAGAAAATAGCTCGAGACATCCATAGCAATGCTTGCTAACACCTCTCTCGAGGCAATTGAAATTTTAAATATGATAGGATATATAACATCCTGGGTTCACCAGGTCCGCTTTGGACCCCATTGGGTCTTCACGGTTTTGTTCCCCTGGACTTGGCCCAGAAAACGTGTATGTACAAGTAGAGAACCCATATGCTTATAAGCTAGTCCAGGACTCCCTTCTTAGGCGATGTGCGACAGGAGACGTGCCCCCTCCCTGCGCACGTCCGGGGACCGAGACGCGGACGCACCGCCATCCCTCCTCCCCGCGTACCGCCGCTTAGGCCATCACAAGATAAGTATTCAAAAGATAATTGTATAGTCTCTTTTTGTTTCATAGTGAAGAGAACTAGAGAATTTACAGGCTTCACAAGATGACTATGCAGGATCAATTAATAATACATAAAATCAAAGGTCATATGTGCATGATCCCGAGACATATGGAGAATCTTCTACCTATATCTCTAAAACAATGGTGATAGTTACAAACTTTACGTCAATAGTCACAGAATTTTATCGATATTGAAGTATTCTTGCATCTACTTGAGATGCTAAACAAATCGCGGATGATGGCATCTCTTCCCATGTTCTACAAGTGCAACTTTCCAGAAAACGGCAATTGTGCAAATCATGTAGTTCGGCACTTCCTGGAGTTCTGCAATCATTGCTTTTCGAACATTCGCCCTGCTCCTTACCTCATGCTCAACCTTTGCAAGTTGTTCTGAGGAGTCGGCATGTCGCTCAATGAGAACCTTGCCAAAGCACGCTTGCAACACTTGAGAATGACATCCTTCGTTCAAGCATAATGATACCCTCACGCAAGAGCATCATGGACCTGCAAGACTGTTCGATTTCACCATGAAAGTAGCCAACAAGGTAAGTGCTGGTTTGACTGCTTCAGGCTCGAACTTCTTGTCGCCAATTGGAAGAGAGGAAACTGAAGTCAAAACTCCCACTTAATCAACAACGTATATCAAGCATATTCACCAATAATCTAACTCATAATATGAAGATATGAAACGGAACGGTAGTGCTCATCGAGCTTATGCTTAATTTACAGATCTAATAAAATTAACACAGCGATGGGGAAAAAACTATGCCCCTATATATAGAAAAGCCATAGAGAAACTTTCCCTTTGTTTGCGACAAAAGTGCCAATAAATTCAATATTTGAATCCATATCTCAACAACTATTACCAAAAAAGAAAAATCCATATCTCAATTATTGACGTGGCAAATCTATTCCCTATGGTCAATTAATGCAAATATTAATTCCGTATCTACATTGATAGGGAAAATTCTAAAGAAGTGCCTAAAGTAGAGCCATTTTCTCAAAAAATAATTAATGATAGACATTATTTCAAATAAAGGCCTGAAATAACCAAATCAATCTCAAATGAGGGCATGAGCTCGCTGATGGAGCAAATGTTCGCCAGCGGCAAACAATTGATTTTTCCATCAACTAGAATGGGAACACTTTTGTCTAAAAAAAAATCTGAAGATTGTACTCTTAAAAATAAAAATCCCAAAATTACTTTTTCTTTTTGATTGCCATCTATCATGCCGTGCCCTCCTGCAGGCTCGCGAGCCTCTGCAACTCTCCAAAGATGTCGCTGCCACACACGGAGAAGTCAGTAAAGGCTTCTGAGAGCTCCAGCAGCTCCTTCTCCGCACTCGACCTTGACGACTTGGTAGAGCAGCACCGAGGCGCGTGTTGACAATGGAGTTGGTCAGGTTCTCGGAGACAAACCATGGCCCATTGATCACGGACCTCAGAACTAGCACGTGGTTGCTATCAAGCTTATGTTTTTATTTGAGACTCACTTGGCCAGTTCAAATTTTTATTTTAAACAAGGTTCGCTTCAAGTCCTTATTTGGAATTTTCCCTCGTAAATTCTATATGGAAGCTAGAGCAGAGAAGGTGGAGAGGCCTCTGCACATTTACGTTCAGTATAAAAAGAAGGGGACATTCACTTGAGAAGAAAACCAAGCACCATCAACCCAATATTCTTGCACGTGCCTCCCTCCGCACAACCAGCAGCCATAAAAGCACCCACCACCATCACTCCTTCCAGCCACACGACCACCAGCCGCGCCTCCACCCTCTGGTGACACCAACCGCCGCTACCATTAGTCATTCACTTCTATCACCGACTTCACATGCACACAGACGCGGTCATTCTTCACAGGCCACCGCAAAAACACCCTGACCACTACTAAATGTTCGGATCAGCCCTAGCAAACGGCCACTGCCAGCTCGCCATTGTCAACCGCTGAGCCTGACCAGCCATGACGAGCCGCATCTTCACTGTTCTGCCTTCTTTTTCTGGAGAAAGCCTGGATGGCCTGCACCTCGCCTGAGCCCCAGCTGCCTGTCTCAGCTGCGCTTGTGCACGATAGTAGGTGCTCCAACCATCGACTTGTATGCTCACCCCAGCTGCACCGTCGGGAAAAACCAGGTAACCACACCCTCTCTAGTGCTGCCCTGTTTTAATGAGACACAAGGCTAAGATGTGTTCCCATTACCCATGTGCAAACCGCTGAAAATCTGAAGCGTCTCTCGCAGTTCATAATGATGTCTTTGTTCTAGTATCATTTTAAGATGAAAAATTGCTTCAAATTCATGACTAGGTTAGATTTTCTGAATGCACATAAATTGTTTGTTGAAAGGCCTGCAAGGGTCTTCACGGTTGATGCACCATGAGCCGATTCAACTATGGCCTTGACTTGTGCACGGCTGGTAAGGAGGGATCGTGCATACAAGTCAATTTGAAAGGTCATTTCGATGTGTGTAGTCAATTATTCTCGAAGAATTTTCATACATTTAAGATTCTACATTGCATACTTTCATTCGAGTTGAGTGGATTTTGTTTAAAGTCTTCAGGTGTATTTAGATACAAGGGCTTGAAATCGGACAGTCTACTCGTCTGGCTGTTCCAGCTTCAACCCGAGACTTGCAAGACAGCTAGACCGTTGAATTTAAAGGAGCTTTTAACCATGATTTGATGAGTTTTACGAGCTGTTACAGAGTTTTCTGTGCTCTCAGTGTGTAGTTGCACGGCATTGGTTCTTCATTCTTGCTACAGATCATATGTGAGTCAAGATCAAAGGCCATGAATATGGTTTGTCAAAGTGGTCTGGGCATTTTGATTCAAACCAAATGTTCAACGAAATGCCCAAACCAAGTTTCTATTTTGGAAAGGATGATTCGAGCTTAGTTAATGATATACTCATAGAGAAAATATTGGCTATAGTTTGGGTAGCAATCTCAGCAATACACTAGTCCATTCCACGAGCAACACCTGTCGCTTGCAGGCCCACCTCTCTCCTTCCTTTCTCTCCTTCCTTTCTCTCTTCTTCAACGTTTCTTTCTTTTTTTTTCCTTTTTTTTTTTGGTTTCTTCCCTTTGGCCTACAGTCAACGAACGGCCATATGAGAGGGCCGGCGAGGACTTCATGGCCCTTACCTATGGCTAGCGAGGTTCGCTTTCATCGAATCTAGAAGGGCTCAATCCTCGCGGCCAGGGTGAGGGTCACTCTCGTTGGATCTGGCAATGTCCCAAGGGCGGCTGCAGAGGCAACGGGCAACCTGTGATGAGCATCGGTGTTACTCGTGAGCTAGTGAGCCAGTCATCCAGCCATGGATGGGAAAGATGGATACCCAAAAATAAATAGCATGCCCAAACAATGCCGACGACAACCATGGATGAGCGCTAGCATGCTCGTGAGTGGTTCATCCATAACTGGCCACTACAATCAAGTGTTGTCCATGGCTCCAGAAGGCAAAAAGAAAAGGAAGAAGAAATGGTGAAGAAGGAAAAGTCATGAAGAAGAGAGAGAAAAAGGGAAAGAGAGGGACTTGCATCTTTTCTTAAAAGTGGGCCCACATGTCGCTCGTCAAATGGACTAGTGTATTGCTGAGGTGGCTATCCCTGCTGTAGCCAATATTTTCTTGGTACTTATATTCTGAATTAGTCCATATAGCATGTTCATGTAAATTAAGCCTATTTTGGGTTAATAAAAAATTATTTAAAAAATAATTAAGTATAGACTGCATGTTAGTTAGTCATTCATCTATGAACAATCATGCATAAAAGCATTCTACATGCATATTTCCCCTGAGTGGTAGTTTCTACATAAATCCCGTGATGATAGATAGTAATATTCCTCAATTTGCCTAGTGTGGCCATGCTCTTTTAAATTTTCTGTAAATTATTTATTGTTTTCATTATTGGGTGTTACATTCATAATTGCACACTCATATGATCACCCATTGTATATTAGTGGATTAGAGTTGAAATCGTTCGAGACTACCTATTAAATATTTTTGAAAATAAATACAAAAGTTACCAAAAGGGCCCGAACCCATCGAATCTCTAGTTCGTAAATATAAAATGTCTTTAGTTGGATATCTTATTAACCCTAACTAATTAGTGGCAGCTCCAAAAGATAAGATAAATTATGTGTTAAATTGGGTACCAAATCGCGATTTGTAAAGCTTGAGAGAGTTCACACTAAATGCGAGCAATTGCCTCGTGAGAGGAACCTTCAATCCTGTTTGGTAATCTATTAGCTTTCGTCTTAGTGTTTCGCCTCCGCAAAGGTCACGATATGTGCTCATCCCTTTCTATTTGTGGGTTTGAGCAAGCACGAGCTCTTCGTTGTCAATGTTATGTTGAGTTTTTCTGTACATATGTCCTAGCTTTTCAGTTTAAATTTTCTTTGCCTATTAAATGGATTTCAGTTTGTGAAGTTGCATAGCTTGTAGAAATCCCAATCTTCTTTTGAACTTTTCATGTTTCCAGGGCGTATTTCTTTCGGTTGGCCTTGGTTTTAGCAGACACTTTCCCTCTATTTGCGAACAAAGTGACAATAAATTCGGTATCTAAATTCATATCTCAACGACTAATGCCAAAAAAGAAAAATCCGTATCTAGATTATTGATGTAGCAAATCTATACCTTATGCTCAATTAACTCAAATATTAATTATGTATCTATATTGATAGGGAAAATTCTAAAGAAGTGCCTAAAGTAGAGCCATTTTCTCAAAAGATGATTAAGGATAGACATTATTTCAAATAAAGATATGAAATGACCAAGTCAATCTCAAATAAGGACATGAGCTTGCCGTCCGGCCAAATTTTCACCGGCACAAGCAAGTGATTTTTATGTCGATCAGAATAGTGACACTTTTGTCTAAAAAATATCTGAAGATTTTTCCATAAATATAAAAAAAAAAACCAAAATTACTTTTTCCATGTTCTAGATGGAACCTAAATCTACGTTAGAACCATTCACCCTTATCACGCAAAACATAGAGCACATAGAGAGAGGGGGAACTAATTATATTTGGCTCTTTTATGGTTGTTTTAGTTAATCCCCTATGATTTAGTTTATCTCAATCGCTTCTTTATAATTTTATAATTGCACATTAGGCTCCTCTAGGGTTTCTTAAAAAAAATTGTTCAAAAAATTCTAAACTTATTGCATTTTTGCCAATTTAATCATAAATATTTTAATTTTACCAATTGAGTCATAAATATTTTCATATATTGCTAATTGAGTCCATGCTACCGATTTCGATCGGAAATCGTCAATGTAAATACTTGTCGCTCTACGTGGCATAACCGGCATTGACGTGGACAATTTTAATAATATTTTAATATATTTTCGAATTTTTTATTTATTTTTTCTTTTTCCTTTTTTTTTTCAACTCCTTTTTTTTAAATTGTGGTGGCAACTTGCAATTATGTCACTATTGAAAATATATCGCAAGTAAAATCTCAAATTACATTGCCTTGCACGGTCTCCGTGAGGAGAAGGCATTGCAGTACGCGCATCTTCTTGTAAGATATCATTTACTTTTTTTTTGTTTTTTTCTTATTCATAAGGGCTAGCTAGGGCCATCGGCTATTGGACTAGGGCCTAGACCTAAATATTAAAATATTATACAAGACAGATGGTGTTCAAGTCAACAATTCCTGATTAATATTGGTCGAATGGAGAAATTGATAAAATATGAAAATATTTAGGACTCAATTGGCAAAATTAAAATATTTAGAATTAAATTGACAAAAGTCTAATAGATTCAGGACATTTTAGACAATTTTTCTTGTCTTCAGCTTTTTGTCAAAACAAATCGTAGTCCTCCATACAATACCTGCATAGGCGGCTATCGGAGAACTCCCCAAGCATATCAAAACGATGACCGGAATTCCAAAGTTGAAGTAGAAAATGGCCTGAGTCGTCCATAGCAATGCCGTGAAAACAAAACACTTCTCCTGAGGCAATTTCAGGCAATTGAAATTTTAAATATGATAGACAAGTATTCGGAAGACAATTGTATTATTCTTTGTGTTTTGTAATGAAGAGTACATGAGTATTTACAAGCTTTACAAGATGACTATGTAGGATCAATCAATGATACATAAACTCAAAGGCCAAAGTGCATAATTTTGAGAGATATATATCTTAGTTATAAACTCTACGTGATGGTCACAAACTTTTATCAATATTGAAGTATTCTTGCATCTACTTCGAGATGCAAAACAAATCACTCATCGTGGCATCACTTCTTAGGCACTATTGGAGTATTCTTGCATATTGTTACATTTACTTGGAGATGCTAAACAAATCGCCGATCATGGCATCTCTTCTCAGGTTCCACAAGTGCGACATTCCAGAAAATGGCAATTGTGCAAATTGCTGGTGCTCAACCTATGCAAGTTGCTCCGAGGGGTCAGCATGTCGTTCAATGAGTACCTTGCCGAAGCACGCTTGCAACACTCAAGAATGGCATCTTCCATTTAGGCAATGATGATACCCTGACGTGAGAGCATCATGGACTTGCAAGACTATCTGATTTCACCGTGAAAGTAGCCAGCAAGTTGCAGAACAGCTCAGCCGCTTTGCCATCTCCAATTAAGAGACAGGAGATAGGGTTGAAACTCCCGCTTAACAACAACTTATATCAAGCATATTAACTACTAATCGGACTCTTATATGAACACATGAATCAAAAAGCAGTGCATGTCAAGCTTATGCCCAAAGTCTAGATTGAATCGAGGCTTATTTACAGATCTGATAAAAATGACATGACAATGGGAGAAAACCTATGTCTCTATGTGTAGAGAGAGAAGCCATGGAGAAACTTTCCCTTTGTTTGCTATCAAAGTGCCAATAAATCAGAATCTGAATCCATATCTTAACGACTATTGCCAAAAAAGAAAAATCCGTATCTCGATTATTGATGTGGCAAATCTATCCCTTATGATCAATTAACGTAAATATTAATTCCGTATCTACATTGATAGAGAAAATTCTAAAGGAGTGCCTAAAGTAGAGATTATCAATGATACATATTATTTTAAATAAGCATCTAAAATGACCAAGTCAATCTCAACTAATAGCATGAGCTCACCAATAGGCCAAATGTTAGCTAGCGACAAGCAAGTGATTTTTCCATTAGTCAGAATTGGAGCATTTTATGGAAAAAAAAAATTTGAAGATTGTATTCTTAAAAATAAAAAGCCCAAAATTACTTTTTCTTATTCATTGCCATCTACTATGCCATCCCCACCACCGTCGTTTTTGACCTCTGCAAGATCGTGAGCTCCGGCAACTCTCCGGAGATGTCGCTGCCGCACACGGAGAAGCCAACAAAGGCCTGAGAGAACTCCAGCAGCTCCTCCGCACTTCGACGACTTGGTAGTAGCGCAGAGGCGCATGTTGACGATGGAGTTGGTCAGGTTCTTGGAGATGATCTATGGCCTGTCAATCATGGAGCTCGATCACACTTGCTCTCGTTCTGGTACAAGTCGGAGCACACCGTCTGCATGGACCGACCCGTGTGGCGGCGGATTTTGGAGGTGTAGGGCGAGAAGTCGCGCGAGAGAGGACAGCGAGGAGTGAGAATCTTTGAGAGAAACCATCGCTGAATGAGATTGCGATTCTGCTGCTTTTTTAGTTCCGAGATAAAGGAGGTGTCCGTGAGTAGACAAGGCTTGGTTTGAGAGCTTCAATGGAGGTTTCCAGTTCATTTTCATGGCGGAGAGAGTAGAGGAATAAAAGCTAGCTGTTGAAGATGATGACGATAATTTGATTTTAATTTTTTGTAGTCATTTGCTTGATAAACTTAATTTTAAAGGCGCCTATCTCATTGTAGATTCCTGATGTTATTTTTGTGTAAATTCACCTCGTTGAAATGAAATTGCAAAAATCAATCGAACACATCCGGCCTGAAGAAGATGGGATGAAAGTAGAATAAGTAATTTGGGGGATTCTTATTTTTAAGGATTGCATTTTTATTTTTTTTTAACAAAAGTGTCCCTATTTTGGTCGCTAAAAAAATCACTTGCTCGTCAACCAGCGAACTCAGGTCATTTGTTGAGACTGACTTAGTAAGGTCAGATCTTTATTTAAAATAAGATGTACTCCGAATTCTTTTTGAGAAAGTAGATTTACTTCAAATTCTTTTTGAAATTTTTCATGATAAGAGGCATCTGCAAGCTAAAAAGAGCAGAGAGGGCCTCTGCACATATACGTTCAGCATGAAAGGAAGGGAACATTCACTGTGCCCTGCTTTTTTCTGGAGAAAGCCTAGGCGGCCTGCTCCTCGCCTGAGCACCAGCCGCCTACGTCAGCTGTGCTTGCGGACAATCGTAGGTGCTCCAACTTAGGGGTGACAAAATTGGTCAAACAAATATTTTAATTCACATTTAATGGACTTGGTAGAAAACAGATTAGTTGTGGATGATAAATAGATTTATTATAATGGAACCAAATTGAAAAATAGGTCATAAATGGATCAATTCCAAATCCATGTATAACCCATTAATAACTCAAGTGACACTCACTACTTTTTAATTTCCTTTTCTTTTTCTTTTTCTTTTTTTTCCTTCTTCTTCGTTGGCCAGACGCTAGCCACGCGGCTGCTAGCCACTGGCCACAGGTGAACTCAAGCCTCGCCACAGGCCGGTGAGGCTCGAGCTCACCAGATTCCAGCAACCTGGGCAAGACAGCCTTGCCCGAACTTCTTTCTGGATTTTCATTTTTCAGGGTGTTTGTGTGTTTGAATTTTTGCTTCTTTCAGTTGGCCTTAATTTTAGCATAGAAATATGGTAAAACTGTAGAGATCACATGAAGCACAACGGTATATCGAAAAACATAACTTTGAAGGGAACGACATCAAGGAAAAAGCGTCATGTTAATAAATGATACAACAAACTTCAGAGATTACATCCATTCAAACTAAAGCAGAACAATAAGAGTCTCACTCTCACCAAGTTTGACGTGCAAATGATAAGAAAGGAAAGGAAACATAGGGTGTCAGAGAAATCCAAGCCCTTATCCAACGCAAAAGATTTATTCTTCCTCTTCTTCGAGGGGATTCTCGTCTTCTTCATCCAGTGACGCGGCTGGTTCTTCAGTGACTTCTGCCTTGGTTTCTTTGGTCTCTTCCTCTGGTGGCTCCTCAGCTTCAACCTCGTCGTCAGCTTCCTCTATAGTTTCCTCTGAAGGAATTTCACCATCATGATCAGCGGCTGCTTCCCATCCTGCAATTGTCTCTTCAGTCTTTGTTGCGTCAGCTGCTTCGATTTCTGCAAATTCGGTCTGAGGTCCTGAAACCTGGGAAAGCAATTCATTTGCCCTCAGTTGTTTATTTTATCATGTTCTGTCTCAAAAGGGAGGAAAGATCGAGAAATGAGTATTTGCAAGCAGAAGGCTGACTGATCTGTTATGTTTCAACTGACAGCTAAAATGGTGACCAGCACATGATGAAGTATACCACGTGATATAACAAAGATGAACCTGATGCAGATTGACGCAGTGGATGCTTTTGGTTTCAGCAATTAGATTCACCATAAAGGGCTAAGGTTGGTTTGCACTTCTATGAACCCCATCAAACAGTGTTTGCTCACGCTGTTGTTAGGTACTCTTAAAAGGAAACTATTGATCAAAAATTGATCGTTCGTGATTTTAATTAAGTTTATGTAACTATCTAGTGCTCTTCAAGGTAGTAACATTATCTGCCCACGGATCGGCTTTCTTTTTATGTGCTGAGTGTGGACCTAATATGCTTTTCTTCCCTCATTTTGCTTAGGCAGCAAATTGAATAGTCTTGAATATTGGCCATCTAGGAATAAAAGCTATTTTACAACACAATCTTCAATGGATATAGTTAAAAGTGACTAGGTCAAGAAGGAGTGTGCTGATTACGTCGATGAATAAAGGAAAAACAAAAGTGCAGTGTGCTGGATTTCATGCATGAAAACTGGACTTAGTTCCTATAGTAAAAAAGAAAAAGCTGTGAACTTGTGTACCTGAACACTGGCCATTGATTGAGTTGAAGGGTAGTTTGAGAGAAGCCTGGACACTGAGGGAATGAGGAAGAAATGAGTGTTGCTCAGTGTGTAAGTGCAGAGAGAACGTACAGCATGAGGTCTATTTATAGAAAGTGAGAGCTATGACTGCCAGATTCTAATGGAGTAAAAGAGTGGGGAATTGTTGGCCAGAAAAAAGGAGCTATGGAATAAAAGGAAAAAGACAGAAGCGTCCATGTGGAATTTACAATGCAAGGGCCAAAGATGGTCTAACTTCGGTTCAATAGACTGAATCAATCATAGTTTAGTTGTTAGAGTGAGACCCACGAAGTGTTTTCACACTATACTCAATTCTATCTTGACACAATAATAGACTGACGTTATTGAATAGTCTTGGCGATGCTGTGATCAGGTACCGTGCCTTTTCGTTATGCAAAGTTATCACATGTTCATGGCAACATAAGTTTTTCATATTCAGATTTTGTGTAAATACTTTCATCTCTACTGTTACTGATTCAGTAGATATCTGATACAATCTTTGAGCCAACATACTGTCAGTTGCGGTCCATAGAATGGGCTTTTTCACGCATCCTTATTGTAATTGACTGACTCTGTCTTATCACAGCTAGATTACAAAACCTCGCGCACAAGAAGAAGAAGAAGAAGATCAGCAAATTGATGCATCATATCAGCGATGCACCAAAGAATATGAACACATAAGCATGTCTAGCTGGAAATTCTGGCTTTTATTTAACTCAACCAATTTGTACTGTAATTATTGCAAGTTCCATTCATCCATCACCAACTTTTGTGACATTGAAATGGTGAAATGGCAGACTGGGGAGGCCAACTCTCTCTCGTATCAGCATCATATCTGTCTCTTTGCTTCAGTGTGCTTCTGTGCAGGTCTTGAAGGTGACTAAAGCATTGGCATCATATGCTTCCATGTTCTGTGATTTCCATTAGCTTAAGGTGACCTTTAGTTTCATTCGAATTCTATTTGGCCTTTATAGTAGGGCCATTCTGATAAAGGAAGTACTTTCTTTTGTAACAACTTTGGAGAAGAAGATATGCCAACAGATGATCAGTTCATTTATTAAGTCTTGCGCAGTAAATTTCCCATGAATAAAGTATCATATACAAAGCCATGAAAAGTACGATATTCCAAGGCAAATTATTCATTTAGCTTTATTCCTTCAATAATGCATGGCAGATTCTCTAACCCAAAATGCAGTAAGATCATTACCAGGGGTTGAGCACCGGTCTGGTTCGACCTGGGAAGCGGGGCACTGTCGGTCTAATTCTGGGCCAGTTCTGGGGAGAACCAGTCCCAAGTCTTTATTTTGAAAAGCTAGAATTTACCTAACATTGATTCTATTCCGAGTTTTGGCTTAGCTTTACGAAACTCCAGTTCGATCTAGAAACCTTACTAAGCGGGGCATAGGCATTTGAGCTCATTTTCGGCACGCTATGGAAAATTTTGCTCGATCTTTGCTTTTTCTTCCACCAGCTTTGTATTATTACACTTTCTATGATGTATTTCATTTCAGTGTTTTAGGCTGGGTATAATAAACTTAAATTAAAAAAAAAATAAGTCAATTATTTTAGAAAGAGAAAAGTATCGATTCCAAAAAAATTGGAACCAAGACCAGCAATCAGTTCCAAGTTCCTCTTCCGGAACCAATCCACTTAGGAACCAATCTTCCTTAGTGTGATGAGAAATCCACACAAACAATGCTAGTCTGCCAGGCATTTATAGTGGCGTTGGGTTTCATATGGTAAAGTTTTCAAATGATATAAAACACAACAATTTGGTAACACAGCCAAGTCGAAACTAGAAAGATCTAGCCTTCATAACACACCAAACCAGTTATTTGAATTTGTCAAGACCAAGATTTCTTTTCACCATCATGTTGAAAACATAATATGCAAATCGTTGCTGGGAGTGTAAATAATCTTTTTTTTGTAAATACGTAATCTCACGTGATTTCAAAAGGTACTTACCAATTTAACATGTGAAAGGAGTCATCGAAAATGCACTGAGTTAGTAGTGCATTTTGATAATTTTGGTTTGCCAAATTACTCAATCGTCATGTTTTGAAAGATGGGGTCGGCAAAATAGAGAACTTTTGGAACTTGACCGTTGTTTGGCTATTCAATTTCTGTGCTGACAGCAAAACCTCAAGAGAATGTACGGATACATTCTCTTTTGAAATCAATAGACTTTATTAGCACCCCCACAGCCCAAAACAAAACCAAACTCTAAATGGGTCCGAGCTCATATTGACATGTTCAACGAGGGTTTGAGCAGACTGATGAGCTACTCTCTTTGAGAATTAGATGGTTTGGTTTGACAAATTCCGTGTCGATTCGCCACCCAAAACTGATCACCTGTGCTTTCACTTCTTTTTTCAGGTCCATGCGAAGTGAGATAAGGACCTTATCCCGAGTCCACATGAACCCAAACTCACGATCGAGGATGCATCTGTCTCACTGTTAATTTTCTCTTTGATACTGTCGATGAACTTTGATCACATGCTTGCAAGAAATTTTCCGATATCCTTGCACTGATCTCATTTACGAAGTTTTACGAAAGAAAAACCTTGACCTTCATTCATTACATTCATGATTCGGTAATTCCACATTTTTTATGAGTGCTTGAAATTCCTTCCGATGCAGCAAAGCTTGGATGTATATCATTTATACAGAGATTTCAAAGGTGATGTTTTGACTTTCGAAGTCCTTCACACATTCCCTGGACAGATTACTCCATACTATATACAATAAGAACATCAACTTGACAACAGTTCACACTGAGGATTTGTCGTCCCAGTTAAGGAAATGAAACAAAGCAGCTGAAGACTATCTCAGGACCAACACATCAATCCATCACCACAAGATTTAAGATCAGGAAATCAGAAAGAAAATTAGCAATAAAACAGAGGCCTGTAAGCCTAAAATCAGAACAAAAGCATTTCTACTAGATACTACTTGCAATTAGCCCATGCTACATATCTTCATCTGGTCTAGGACAAAAGTATGAAACATCAGATGACCTAACCTTGTTAATGCACAAAAGGCCTAAGAGAAGACTTAAACAGAAGCTGCTCAACTAACATCTCTACCATCCCAGGCAGGCAGGTGGTAAAAGTTCAGTGCACCTGCAAATACATACTTATCTTGGTCAGACCTGCAGCATTTTTTGTTTGAACCCCCAAAAAAGTGCAGAGTAAAATCTTTTTTTTTATCAAGGATAAAATCCTCCTCAAGTACACATTAGTTAGATTGGTTTAGAAATGTAGGAAAACCAACCTTTTGGATATTTCTATGGTTTCATAGGAGTTGCGACATATATTTGACAATGAAAGTAAAATGAGGAAATTTATCATGTTGTCATACAAGGAGAATTACTATAAAAATCAGGAAAATTACCAATCATTAGTTTATAATATTCACTTTTCAGTCACAGACCCATAGAATTAACTACCTACATGCTACCATATGCTTACCACAAAATGCTAGACATTTGTCAATCTAGTTATTCTGAAGGAACGACCCAGTCTACAGATGAGTTCCACAAAGAATTATAACTCATAGATCAAACACATTCCGAATATATTTAGGTCAGTTAGGGCTTGCACAATTTTTGGAAGGGGACATTGCGAGTATAAAAAAGATTATGAAGGTCGTAAACCAAATTTCTAGCTCATTGCAGATGCTAACATACAGAGACAAAAGAATTAACCAAATTTATAAAACATGTCAACTTCCATGAAAGAATTCTTTGCCAATAGAACTTATAAAAGAAAAACTGCTTTGTAAGAACACTCACCAGCTGCACTATCATGATCGCTTAAACAAGTGATGGCGTTCTAGCATCTCAGGTACTCCCAATGCAGATATGCTTTCACAGCCAAGAAGCTCCTGAAGCCTGGCATCACAATGTATCCCCATGGGATTCAAAGGATCCTGTATAAGAGAAGCAAAAATTCAGAAGAAACAGAACACTAACGATAACCAGATTTACAACCATGTTCAACACATTTACAGTTTTGGCTTCCTTAAAAGCTACCAATTCTTACATGTCGAAATAGCAAAGAAAAGGAACTTCCTGACCACACATAAATGGGTAAACAGCAGTGAAAATACAACACAAAAACAGCAGGGTAGTCTGATATATGCCAGAATGTCGTAAGAAAGTACCAATTGCTTTCAAAAGACATTCAAAAATTACAAGCAATGAAACAGCTAAAAGTAAGCATTAAAAGTCAGATACCTCCAGTTGATGGAACTTAATGTAATCCCAAACACGTCTATGTGCTTCTGACTGGAGCATTTCCCTTTCTCCAGTTCCCAAAAACTTGGCAAGCGCTTCAGATATAATTACAGGAGATGGCCCAGGTTGAGAACTAATATTGGGGGACTCAGCACTGACCTTCAATCTTTTCGCTTGACCTGACTCCTCTGAAGACATTACAACGTGAAAAAAGGCTCAATGAAATCCATATTAGGGACTAGGAAAAAAGTATTTATCACTTTAAGAACACTTTGCATACTTGTAGGTTGAAGTGGAATAATGTGTTTAGAAAGTAACTTGTTCATCTTGAACATGTCAGTGCAATCTGTTTCAAATACTAAACGTAGGGCATCATCACAGATGATCTTTCTCTTGTTACTTGGATCTTGGAGGTTATTCTTTCTTATGTATGCCCAAAGCTGCTTCACGATCTGGATAAAGCAAAGAAGAGTTCTTTAGCAAATTTCTTGTGGTACTGCAGAAGCCTTTTAGTTGAAGAGTAATTTCGCACCTCAGTCCGAGGTAATGCTGGCTCGCCGACAACGGCCTGAAGCTCTGATGAAACCCCACATACTTTGTTCAGACCCCCTGCACCACCTTTCTTTTTGCTGGAGCACTGTAATAAGAACATCCACCATCACGTAAGTTATGGCACATGTAGAAGCAAACAGCAGGGAAAAACACCAACCAATGCATTCAAACTTAGTAAGATTTGCATTCCTATCCAACCCATAACATCGCATGACAAAGGAATAATGATTGGGCAAGAGGGAGCCAAACATTTAAAAAAAGAAGATTGGCAAGATGTTCTTCAACACTGGAGATAAAAATCTTGTTAGAAACCACTTAGAAGCAAGGAGAGAAAGAAACATCATTACATTGCCATGTTCTCAAGTTCAAGTTGAAACATCCCAGGATCCTCAAACCATCTGAATTGTCACATTGTTCGTGAAGCAAAAAAGAGAAATGGAGAAAAGCCATATCCTTTCACTAAATATACCTTTCTATAAATAAATATATCGAAAATGGCAAATGAGGGCACCCTCAAACAAATTTCAATGACAGGCATTGGCAAAAGTCTAAATTGTGAAAGGGCCTCCAGAATCCAATCTCAAAAGGGAAAGAGACTTTTTCAAGTTGTAGGCAACAAACATCAAGCATAAGACAGAAAATCCTGTGAAGCATCCTACAGAAAGAACGGATCCGAGCAGACTCCCACCACAAAAGTAAAACATCCTGACACATTTCTCACGCCAAGCAAATATTCAAAAGATGGTTGCTTTCCAACACTCATCAGCAGAACACTCCTAGGAAACAAGAAAAAAAATAAGATTTTGCAACTCACTAGTTAGTCGTACGAAATAAATCCGCAACCCAATCAACATTTTGAGCCACACAACCCCCGGAATCCATTTTCTCCCTGTGGAGAATTTGCTTCAATAATTTGTGTCAGTGCCAGTCTCAGTGCGTCAATCTTTCTCTAAAACCCTCAGCATCATTTCCAAACAAATACTTCAGCTAAGCCCCAAAAATTGGTCGCATTCAAAGCCCATAATACTATCAATTAATACCACATAAAGCGAGGGAAACCCTAGCAGACACAAGGTTTCGAAACAATCAACCTCATTCCCACAACCCTAACCCTCGAATGAGCCCAAATTACACCCTAGAGACAGGAATTGCACATCGCAGAACAAACCCTACGGACGAAGGAGACAACAAAAACCTTTCTTTCACACCGTTCGATGCCGCAGAAGCCACTGTCCTAGCAGACACAAAGTTCCCAAAACAATCAACCTCAATCCCACAACCCTAACCGTCAAACGAGCCCAAATTTCGCCCTAGAGGCAGAAATCGCACATCGCCCGAACAAACCCTACGAATGAAGGAGACAGATGTGACCAAAAGGGACAACAAAAACCTTTCTTTCGCACTGTCCGATGCCGCAGAAGCCACGTTCTGAGCGGCGGCCTTGGCAGCGGTGGGAGGGAGCTGCTGCTGCTGCTGCTGCTGCTGCTGCTGCTGCTGCTGCTGCGGCTGAGCCATGCGGGGCGCGGGAGCAGGGGCATGGGCCGGCCGGAAATTGAGATCCTGCGGGGGCTGGAGGGCAAAATGGGAAGGGAAGAGCTGCTGGTGCTGGTGCTGGTGCTGGTGCTGGTGCTGGTGCTGGTGCTGGAGCTGCTGGTGCTGGTGCTGTTGCTGCTGGTGGTGGTGCTGCTGGGGCTGAGGAGGCTGGTGGGGCTGCGGAGGCTGGTGGGGCTGGTGCTGGTGCTGGTGCTGGTGCTGGTGCTGGTGCTGGGGGAAGGGGGAGGTGGGGGAAGGGGAAGGGGCAAAAGGGTCTTTGCGAGCGTGGGGGCGGAGGAGGAGGGTGATCTGGTCGCGGATGAAGGAGGCCTTGTGGGAGAGGTCGAGGCCGAGCTTGGCCTCGAGCTGCTGGACGACGCCGTTGATGGTGGTGACGGAGTTGGGGTCGGACTGCCGGAGCACCGTCTCCACGCCCCGGGCTATCTCCAGGTCCGTCACCATCCTCCTCGTCGCGCTCGCCGCCACGTTCACATTCATGAAATCCCCTTCACCACCTACGGGGGCCGCCTTAACCGAATTAACGAACTCCCTCTCTCTCTCTCTCTCTCTCTCTCTCTCTCCCCCTCTCTCTCTCGGCTGCTTCAAACGGTCTGGCTTCCTCTCTCTCTCTCTCTCTCTCTGTTGTTTTCTTTTCTCTCTCCTCTGGTCTGTCTGTCTGTCTATCTCTATCTTCTCTATCTCTATCTATCTCTCTCTCTCTCTCTCTCTCTCCTTTGAGGGCTTCGAAATGACGAAAATGCCCACTCGTGTCCTCGCTATTTTCCGTTTTTTGAATCCAGTGCTCTCTCTCTCTTTCTCATTATTGTTTTCTTTTTCTTTCTTTTTTTTTCGTTATTGTTTTTGGGCAACTTCTTTTAGGTCGCGTTCCATTATCCAGATTTAAGATCGAATAAAATAACCAACTACCATATCTTAGTATTGCTCAAGATAAGCACAAACTAGATTAAAATTAAAAATAATAATACTACTATTTTCCAATGATAAAGTGATGAAATGACGCATTCAGATATTACTTCATTTATTATTGCGCGAAGATCATTGCCATAATAGTCAAATTATTGTCATTTTCAATTATCGACTGTCATGCATCATTGTCACCATCGATCACGGGTCTGATTTGGAATCTACTTATATCCGAAGTTTCTGAATAACGACCTTGTTCTAGTTACCCACCAATGAGCTTATGAAGTTACTATTTGCTGAAGGGAGGAGGAGTTCTATTATTGGGGTTGTGTCACTCTTTTGGGTGGTCTAATGTGGTTCATGGGAGTTGTTTTTCAATAGTTCTATTCATTCTATGAGAAGTTCCGATGGGAGTCATAGCATGGAGATCTACTAAAGGCTTCCCAAAGCTGACATGACTTTTGAGTAGATGAGAAGATCTCTGCACCAGATCACACAAATAAAATGATACTACAATTTTACTTATTTTATGTATTTCTTTTTTGGCACTCTTGTTTTGGCATCAATCTTCATTAGGTAAGTAAAAGATGCTCTCTTGCAATTCCTCGAATGAGAAATTCAGAGATGACCCAAGTGAAAGATCAAGTTTCCAACTAAAAGGCATCTCGAATCAACCCATTTAAAGCTCTACCTCTCCATCTCTGTGACGTAGATAGGGCTAGAAACCCTTGTGCAGGATTTGCATAGACAACAACAACCATGAGGAAGTTGATTGAGAAGGCGACGGATGAGATGACAAACTTGGGGCACATGAGGAGTGTCAAAAGTGGCAGGTGGAGGTCCAAGCAACTAGACACGGTGGAGGATTTTGAAAGATTTTCATTTATATCTCTTACACCAAATGCATAATGGGATTTTCTATAATTGGAAGAATATTCAGAGTATTTTTGTATCCCATTTTATATATTTCAGTGTTTGTGCAATGTGATCCTCTAACGTTTATTTTGTGCAATTAAATTCTCTTTCTTGGATTTGTGCAACTTAGTCCTCTAAATTTATATTAGCGTAATAACCAATATTGCCAAATTAGGATTTTTCTTTTTCTTTATTTTTCTCCCGTTTGTTTTCTGCTCATTTGACGACAAATTAGCATTACATGTCATTTTTTCTCACATAAGCAATGCCACATCAATAATTAAATGTGACGGTGTAGTTGGAGTGATTGATAGAATGAATTAATTGCACAAATCCAGTCAGGGTACTTGATCGCACAAATCCCAAAATTTAAAGGACTAATTCTGTACTTAGCTCTTCCTCTTATTTCTAGTCTTCCTATTTGTATAACACATCATCAAGATTTTTTGCTTAGAATTTCTTCAAAGATAGATATCCCAACCTTTAACTCCCGTATTTCTCACCAAAAATGATAACAAATTTTACTATCTATAGTTTTTGTTGAATGAGTCGATTTATATGTTATTATCATATGTGTATTCACGCAATTAAAAATAGATAAATGCTGTTGTTGTGTGGGGACGAAAAGAAAGAATGTTTAAAGATTTGAACCCTACGAGGAATTTGCTTGTTTTGTTGAAATGTGATGTCACTTTTAACCTTAGAAGCGTGGGGCACGAATGTAGATGATCGGTTGCAGCTGTCTCCCTCTTAAATTAAAGTTACGAAAGGAAAGATATAAAATAAAACTATAAAGAAAGGGAAAAAAAGGTGAAAAAAAAAAGAGAAAAGAAAAAAAAAGGGGGATAGAAAAGAAAAGCTGAAATTGTGAATCTGTTTTTGCATTTCAAGTGGGTCACTTGCCCACCATATTCTTCGACCTTTTCTCTTTGTCTCGAGTCCATGTCAATACCTAAAGTACAACCGATGCTTGCTAGTATATGCAGGGTCTACGAGGATGGACTTAGTAGGAAAGAGCTTTGAAGGTCAAGAGATTGACCATATTCCGTGGCCAAATTAGGAGATCAATAATATTTGGGGACCACTTTGAAAATGCGCACAGTTAGTGATAATGAGTCTAGATTGACCCGTCGAAATATCTGATGCTTTAAGAATTTTTATCAATTACACCCCGAACACTAAAGGGTTTGACTACCAAAATGAAGTTGATTTGGTCTAAGTCGTCCAACGAAAGAAGAGTTGCCTATTTTATATGAGTGCCGAAAAATGAAAGATTTTTATCAAACAAAGATAGATATTGTCTATCGGGTTTTATTCTCTATTGAGTTTATATAAGTCGCATCCGATAAGATTTCAAATAATAGAAGATGCGATTGCATCGATGTCATCATCAATATGATTAAAGAAAGTCAAAGGGTGAGATTGTGAAGAGCTGGTATTCGAGACATATCTCATTCAATGAGATCTGTAGACTTCTATTCTATTAAATTTTGTCACAAAAAGTCTCCCTTAAGAAAGTATCGTAGGATATAATCTTTTTTTTAAAATTATTGGAGAAGAAGATTGATAATTAAGGAATTGGCTTGATTGTGATGTAGGGGAGACACTGGTAGGTCAACAACTGTAGAATGTTTCTAGGCTCCTTCTCCTATAGTTGTTCATTCTAGACAAGAACTTGTCCTTTGGTTACACTTAAAATGACAATTCAATGGGTGTTGTCAAAGATCCATTTATCTACTTGAGGACTAATATTTTATCAAATGTTTGTTGCCCTAAAAAGATAGATTCAGTTCTGATTGGTGCTCTTTTGGGCCCCTCCTGTCATCATTTGTGCCTTGGAGAAAAGCAATGAGCAAGTTTCCTGTTGAAGCATGAGCATCTTTTTCAAGTGATTCCAATGGATGATGGCCTAAGTTTGGTGAAAGGTCTCACTTTTTTTGGTTGGGTGGATTAGCCAACGTTACAAACGATGGCAAACTGTTTTTTTTTTTTTTTTTTGCCAACCGAGCAATTGAGCAGAAATGACCAAATATCATCAAGCCTCAAGCAACCACATTTGACAATGAACAAGATCGACAGTATGAAATGACAAGTTTCGAGATGTTATTATCGATTAAATTAAAAGTCATCACTATATTCCTCTTTGCGTACCATCTCTTCCATAACGATTCAATTAGTTCTCTACTAGATTAAGGGAAGTTAGCGGATTTATCAAGCAATTTCTAATTTGATGGGAGACTGAGGTTACGTGATTAGATCTTGTATTCATGGCTGACCTCTACTCACCTCATCAACTAGACAAGACTTCAACTAAAAAATTGAATGTTTATGCATGACCAACATATGAAATCATTTGCATTTACTGACGTGGAGAATCGAAATTATATCGGGTGCTTAATCAATACATGCAAGTCCATTCCATAATCACTAAGGAGCGACTCTTCAAAAAAATTCATTAGACCGGCAAACATGGCCTAAGACTCAACTTGGATCATGTAAATCCTTTGCAAACACCTTCACCAAAAACAGTAGAATCGAAGAGCAATTTGCATGGATTTACGACGACGAGATGAACACGTTTACGAGGATGTACGAGGCCCAGGCTGTTTACAAGGGGCACCGAAGACGAAAGCCCATCAATGGATATTGGGCCTACCGGGCAGCGTTCACTGCGAAATCCGATTGGTAAAGCGAAGGGAAGCAGAAGAAGAAGAACAAGAAAAAGAAGACGCCCATCAATGTGGTATTGGGCCATTGCGCAACATTTTTTTGGGGTGTCCAAAACAGATCGCCTCCCAAATCGAAACTGCCCGAATGAGACCAAAGCGGTCAGCTGGGTCTGGTTCCTAATTCCTAAAAGTGCAATCAATGTTTGGATGGTCCAATTCCTAATTTTAATCCGACTACATATACTTTTCTTTTTTTCATTTTTAGGATTAATTTATTATTTCCGAAGAAACAAGAATATGTAATAGGATAATAAGATATCCGGATGGAAGTGTAAAATTTGTCTCGACCTCTAAATTTGTTGTTTTTCATGCTTTGGATTGAAAAAAAAAAAAAAAAAACATAATGACCACTTCTATTGGACCGGACCGGAATCAAATCGGTCGGACCATGCAATCTTGGACCGATTGGTAAAGCGAAGGGAAGCAGAAGAAGAAGAACAAGAAAAAGAAGACGCCCATCAATGTGTATTGGGCCATTGCGCAACATGTTTTTGGGGTGTCCAAAACGGATTGCCTCCCAAATCGAAACTGCCCGAATGAGACCGAAGCGGTCAGTTGGGTCTGGTTCCTAATTCCTAAAAGTGCAATCAATATCTGGATGGTCTAATTCCTGATTTTAATCCGACTACATGTAATTTTCTTTTTTTCATTTTTAGGATTAATTTATTATTTCTGAAGAAACAAGAATATGTAATAGGATAATAAGATATCCGGATGGGAGTGTAAAATTTGTCTCCACCTCTAAATTTGTTGTTTTTCATGCTTTGGATTGAAAAAAAAAACATAATGACCACTTCTATTGAACCGGACCGGAATCAAATCGGTCGGACCGTGCAATCTTGGACCGGGATCGATAGCCTGTAACATTCATTGGGAAGTCAGATTGGTGAAGTGAAGAAAAGCAGCAGCAGCAGCAGAAGAGGAGGAGGAGGAGCAGGAGGACGAAGACCCAATGGCGCAAGTTCTCAACTTGGCCCTGCTCCGGCCGCGCTCGGCCCCGACCCGCCCCGACCCGCCTCCTTCCTCATCGCCGTCTCCCTCGACGACCCGGCCGCGCGACCTCCGCCGCTGGGCTTCGCTTCAACAGAGCCTCAAGTGCAACGGCAGATTCTCCTGCCTCTTCTCCGACAATCGCAGGGAGGTATAAAAGAAAGCTCCTTCGTTCGGGGGCTTGATTTGTATGTCGACCTGAATTGTTTTCTTACTCCATCGCCGTGTTTTGGGATACTGTGAAATGAACGTAGTTTTACGTGCATCAAGTGTTCGCTGCTATGCCTGAGTGAGCTTCATGGAGATTGATTGTGCCTAGTGATCAATTTGGCTATTTTCTCCCTGTCATATGATCGAGCAAATTGTGCTTTTTCAATTCCGAAACTGATTAGGAGCAATTAACAAGCAATGAAATTCATTCGGGTGAGTTTGATTGGTAGTGAGAAATTCTTCTAGTGGCATTTCCGCGTGGAATTGTTCAAGATATATTATCCAAATGAGCCATTTTGGTAGATGATGGCAATCCAATGTGCATAATTTCATGTATATATATTGGTTGTGGGACTCTGCCAGCTGATTTTTCAGATTCGGAGCCTGGGATCTGTTAGGTACAGTTAAAAAAAATCATCTTATGTGAAGTCTTGCCTTGGCACATTTGGTTCATCTGGTTACCTAATTCCCCTAGCTGAAACCTGTCAGCATCGTCTCACGCAGATTCGAGTTGAAGCACTTTACTTGGGAATGCTGGGGAACAACCTCCGAGGGCATTAATAATTCATCAATAGTTAGGGAGCCAGTGCTTTGATGAATTCATTCCATTTAGAGTGATCTATGTTCTTCCACATTATCTATTATCAAGTTTACTTTCCATCGCATTTGACATGGGTTAAAGCTAGTCAACATGGCTACAGAAGATAGTCATGGAGCAATTACTGGTGGCCAAATGGCATTCTTTTGTTCAAAGAGGACGACTAACAACCTAATTGGATGGTATGGATAGATGAGAAACTCCACGTTGCTATTGGTCTTTCTATGGTGCTTTTATTGCTTGATGAGGGGGTGGGTGGGTTCAGGGGGCAGCCTGACTCATGTCTGATATCTCACTAAGAACTTTGGTCCTGATTAATAGTGATAGAGTTCACAAGGCAGGTTAGAACAATCTTGCCAACTCCCTGGTGTCTCCAATAGCTCCAATCTTAGAGGGTGCAAGAGTTCGTGACATATAAGGCATAATGGAATCTAGATGAAAAGTATAAAATCTCCCACGCCTAAGGGGGGCCATGTCTCTGTTTATATTAGTGTTGCTCTTGTGTACATATACACATATTTAAATGCCTGGATCCAAGATGAAATCACTAGACATAATTTGGCTTTTTCTTGGCCCGAACTAGTAGAGAATAAGCTTATAAGGATCTTGCACATTCTAAATATGCTTGGGATATCCTAACTCGAATTGGTACCTGCAGAGTACATATTAGCAGACAAAACTGTTCTTATATAGGATTTGCTTGATATTGAATAAGTAGCCAAAATGAACTATCTCCAAGTCTGGACAAGGTTTCCAAAAGCATTAGAACAGAACTGAAAACAGATGGTAACCTGTTCCTTGAGATGCAATAAATCGAATTTGGTTCCATATTAAGCATTTGACACAACCATGGATGTGATAATCTTGATTTCAATTTGCTCTGCCTTCCATTCTGCTGTCTCGTTCTTCACAAATCTCTTCATGACTGTATGCTGTGTCCGGCTCTCCCCAATGATTTAAGACATCCTCCTTTGGGCAGATCACATCCATGCAGCAATTTACTTTGGTTTCTTCCAGCTTATTTCATTCCATATTTGACAAATTGGTGCTTTACCATATTTTTGGTTGCAGGAACAAGCTAGAAAAGCTTTAGAAAGTGCGCTAGGGGGAAAGAAGAGTGAGTTTGAGAAATGGAATAAAGAGATCAAGAGGAGAGAAGAGGTGGGAGGAGGTGGTGATACTGGTGGAGGTGGTTGGTTTGGATGGGGCAGAAGATTTGGTTGGTCCAATGGGGATAATTTCTGGCAAGAAGCAAAGCAGATTAGTTTGGCTGTTTTAGGTATCATTCTCATGGTAAGCAGCTTCTTGCGCAAATTCTCAATATCAGGGTTCATAATGCAATTATTTTTACTCTCCCCCTCTCTCTCTGAGACATTCTTATTTACCTTCGCAGTTTCTCTTAATTGCAAAAGGAGAAGTCATGCTTGCAATGGTCTTGAATCCGCTGCTGTTTACGTTGCGAGGAACAAGAAATGCGTTATCTTTTGTTACCACAAAGATCTTGAGACTATCCCCAAGTGGTCCTGCTGGTTTTGATGCTTTACCAAAGAATGAAAATCGTAGACGTGTCTCTGCTAAAGAAGAAGTATTGAGAAAATGGGGAAGCGCTTGATTGTCTTTTCATCTTGTATGAAGAATGATCTTGTTGATTCTTCGCTATGGTTCTCTCCCTGCCATAATCTTCTCATTGTTTTACTTCTTCAAAGGCCAAATAGTGGAAAAGGCTGCTGGGTAGGATGAGCTGCTAAAGACTGCTGTGTAGCTTTTTCTCGAGTCCGTGTTGGATTCGAATTTTGCGGAAGGAAACCAAAGGGTGTTTGGCATGTTCATTGAAAGTCTTCTTCGATGAAGACCCGTCATTCTTCCTTCTATCCATGATATCATTGGATGCCTGCGCATTGAACATGGTCGTGTGACTACTTTCTCAAATAGCAGCGGTCAGGGACATGCTCAAATTGTTAATTGCCTTATTTTTGTTTTGGCGAGTTTTTCTAATTTTAAGAGAAGTCTCCTATGCTTGATTTTTCTAGTTTCAGCAAACACAAATTGTTTGAGCTCATGTTAAGGACAAGAGAATTCAAATCTTTTTGATGTACTCAATTCCTTATGAGCTGTCTTCAAATGCTTTTCTTACTTTTTATTCTTGGCCAGTTCATTCTAAATTTAATTTCTAGTGAGACGTATTATTGAGATTTTCTCTGGATTCTCTTTTTAATCATGTTCTCCTATCATTATGTTATGGCTAATCTTGTGTAGCATACTACTCATGGACATCTTACCCAGTCTTAGCCTAATTCCCTGTTCTCTTGGTGACCAGTATGATAGGGGAATAGTCGCTTGATTTTGCTAGGGCTATCGCATGAGGCAAGTACTTGGACATGCATCACAGCAAAGTTCCTTTTAGCTCAATAAGTGGTTCGGAAACTACGAAATTTCTGTTGTGTGCAGAAAAATTGAGACTTGAGATAGCTAATGCATGGAACAATTCACATACATTTGTCTAGAGACTCTACGACTTGATCCTGAGTTCACGGAAGAATCACTCACATCGTGGCCTGGTGAGTCACGTTTTACATTTACATGTTGGATGCAGGGTGCATGCAGAGTTTGCAGACTGATTTTTCTTATCCTACGTTCAATCTAATGAACATGATTTACCAGGAGCATGCAAATAGTAATCTAATCTTGAAATTGCATATAGTCCTATCTTCAATCTAGTGAACCTTGTTCACACCAGCGAATATGGCCATGTCTATTTACAGTGGAAAGTGTTCGCTCCTGCACTTTGGGCACGGACCCGTGACCGGAACTAGTAAGTGCCGTCGCCATCGCAAGCCGATTTGCACATGAAGCGTGGACCTCATTTGGGACGTCGAGTCATGTCCGTTTGCTTGCATACGTCGTGTTCATCGAGCTGTTTTATCTGTGATGAGTTGTTTGATTCAAGGTGACATTGTCTCTGCCCTTCTGTTTTGACATAAGCGGCAACTGTGCCTATTTATGGTGAGCAGGTACAAGATCAGCCGGTAATCAAACATTGCCTGATGAATCCATGTTGGGAACCCATGCAAGCTGGCTCAAAGTTTAATAAAGTGGCTCATGAATGGTCGTTGTCTCAAAACGAGGAGATACCAGATGCGTTGGGTTGATTTTTTTGATGTGGATAAGAAACCCAACACTTTTTTTTTAATGATAGTGATTATATGTTACAAGTAGATAGGACAGATCGTTGTTGAAATCGAAATATTTACAGACTCCGATCGAAGAGAATATTTTCCTCCGTAATGGACAAGAAATATCAGACGGGCATTATGAGTCGACTCATAAGTTGATATCAGTTTGCAAACAATCTGTAGTAACATGATAACACAAGGGCAACGAGCTACAGCGACTATCAAAAAGTGATTGTCATAGATGGTACATTATTATTTGATGTTTATTCACTAATTCCATTACTCCCTTTTAGGCCCCTCTTGGTCGATGCTTCATCTTGATGATTTTTTGATTTATTTAATTTTGCCTAGATTGGTTGAAAAATTTTAAGACTAATACACAAAATTAATATACTAAATGATGTGATGAATTATGGGTAAATAATTACAGATGCAAGTCCCCTTCAACATTCAATGATGGTTTACCAGGCTCTTTAATATGCCGGTTTTTGAATTCGAACTTAGTAGCTACATAGCATATATCTTTCACGCTACTCTTATTGTGGAATTTCCGTACCCACATTCATTTAAGTCATGTTTAGTGCGATGGAGCTATTTCATTTTTTGATGTATTGACATAAAGAAACTTTACTTGAATGATTAAGAATGATGTGACCAAAGTACTTGAAAGAGTCACTGTACACAAGCCTCGCACGCGTACCTCCCTAATGCATCACCCAATCATGAACTATTCAAAGAATTCATCTGTTGTCACGGATTATGAAGACATGTCCTTTTAATTTATTTTTGTTATTTTTTTTGAGGATGCAATTGACAGGGATTTCTGTACTCACATTCTTAATCTCAATTCAAATTTTAAGTGACTCGTACCACACGTGCTCAAGGGACCTTGCATCAATAATTTCAATTTATTGGCTCCCTCTGAGCAAGGTCAGTTTTGAACGAATTAATGAATTTGCATAATCTACAATTAGGATTCAACTGACAGTAAAATGACAGTTTATTTCGTGAAGAATCTAATTCTGAAATATCCTTCTAAAAATAATTGCTTGTGTCGTCTAAAAAATGTATGAATGGGAAATATTTTGATCATCCATGAAAAAATTCAAGTATAAATTATGATTAATAGCAAAGACATTTATGTTGGCTAATCATTCCAACGAATATAAATCAATCATTTTTTGAAAAATATTTTTCAAAATCATTTAATTTTGGGAAGATCTTCAAATTGTTCAACCAAAATGAAAAATGGCGTTGGATTCAAATGACACTCCCCGTACCTTCAAGGTCCATCTGATGGTACAGCACCATTGTGGTCCCATTTATATAACTCTAATCAAAGCTGCATTAAATTATGCTATTTATTGCGAATTGAATTGATACACAGAGCCAAATAAATAGTAATTGCAGTACACCTTCTTCTTCTTTTTTATATGAGCTAAGAGCAAACTTTTATTTCCCCTTCTCATTCATATTTCCCGGCAAAAATTGGTGGCGAATTATTAATTATCAAACCCAATTATTCGACTAAAGTTTATGCCTACTGTTGATCATTTTGTTTTAGATAAGCTTTGAACAATTTATGCGAAACTATCTTATATTTTCTTGCTTACGCATTTTAAAATGTACTATGGAAACTGATGTATGACTATCATCTTATGATATCATTTGCAACATTATTATCAAAAAGGAGTTTTTTCTTTTGCTTGCTCTGCTTTTACTGACAACCCATGTAGCTCTGTACTATCTTGTTTCTGACTTTATACCTTGATCTTGCGCTATGAAGTATGAAATTTCCATTCCTACCCATTGAAAAGAAAACTTTTTTATGGAAGAAACGTTATCCAAAAATTTAAAAAAGTGAAGAATTTCTGTCTGCAATTTCGAGTTCGACTTCAGATCGGTGGAATCCAAGACGAGGGAAGGGAACAGGTCAAAGGACTTTTCCTGTCCACCTCTTGTGTGGATTCGTGTGCTGAACTGTGGAAAAATGGAACAGAGAAGGGAAAAAAACAAAACCTCCCCCCTCGAATTTTGGTCTTCGTGGAACCTGGTGCCCAGCCCAAGTGACCTTCACGTTCTCTCTCCTCTCTCTCTCTCTCTCTCTCTCTCTCTTCTCTCTTCTCTCTCCTCTCTGTTTTCCTTCTCCTTAATTCACCTTTTCGGATCACCACATGACCAATTCCTGAACTTTCCTCAACAACCCACCTCCACTCTCTCTCTCTCTCTCTCCACGTATCGTTTCTTGGGGTGTTCTTTTCTTGTTTGCAAGGTTATGCCTTGGGGGTTTTTCTTGGTTGTTTCTTGATTGTTGGCATTTGCCTTTCTGGGATTCTTTTTTCCGATCCTCTGTTCCGTCTGCCGTACCTTTTCATTCTTATCTAATCTTAATCTTCATCGGGCTTCTCTCCTTTCTTGTCTCTCATCACACAGATTCTCCCTACTGACATAGCGTTGGCTGCTCTGGGTGTTCTGTTAATCTCGAGAATCTTGTTTACTTCCCGGTTCAAATTACATCAGGCGTGTGACAGAGAGAGTCGAGTTGTACCCCCCACAAAATTTGGCCTTTCTTGTGGCTGTTGATGAGCTGAATTGATGTCCTTGGCCGTTGGAGCGACTTCGAGTTCCAAAACCATGGGACACGAGCATGATGAGAAGAACAACGAGAGTGGAGAGAAAGCTGGCATTGATGCAGACGACAGAGCCAAAACGCCCAAAATTGAAGAGAATGCTGATGGTGACCCCGAGGGGAAGATTCACAAATCAGCGAGTGAGAGCTCCATTTGCGCCACTGAGGATGAGGAAGATGATGAAGGAAGGAAAATTGACGTGGGTCCTCAGTACACTCTCAAGGAACAAGTTGAGAAGGATAAGGTTTGTTTCCCCCCCTTAGATGTTTCATGTGGCAATCTTCATTGTCCATTTCTATATGGCTTCTTTTATTTGAATTGTGAGATGCTCTGTATTCTTTATGGGTAATGATTTCCTGATCTTTTGGTTTTCCCTTATTTTGTGATGATTTCTTGTATGTAGGATGATGAGAGCTTGAGGAGATGGAAGGAACAGCTCCTGGGAAGTGTGGATTTGAATTCTGTTGGTGGTAATTGCTGAAGCATCTTTTTTTGTTGAACGTTCAAATTCTCATCCATGCCACATAATTAGCCCAATTTCTCTTAGGTTTTTTCGTTTGCTTCTGTACTTCTTCCCAAATTTTCCCTTTCCTATTCCTCCATTTACGAACTATTTTTATCCCTCATGTTGATGCTTTCGTGGTCTTTGTGCATCTTGAATGTTTTCTGTAGTGCAGCAATTTGCAGCTATATTTAACAGTTAAATCTTGAGATTCAAGTTTCTGCAATTTGCTCTTAGGTTTTCCCCCTTCAAGTGCCCTTGCTTCATGTGCGTTGCCCTAAAATTAAAGCTAACATTTGTCTTTTGTATGCAATGTAGAAACTCTGGAACCGGATGTCAAGATCCTGAACCTTGCAATCAGATCTCCTGGGAGATCTGACATAGTTCTTTCCGTTCCCGAGAACGGAAAGCCAAAAGGCTTGTGGTTTACGTTGAAAGAAGGTAGTCGCTATAGCCTCAAATTCACATTTCAGGTCAGCAACAACATTGTCTCAGGTCTCAAGTACACTAATACTGTGTGGAAAACCGGTCTCAAAGGTAATTTTACTTTTCTAGTTTCCATTGCCCTGTTTTCTTTTTAATCCTAGAAACTATTTTCTCTATATAGGTTTCTTTCTTATCGTCCTTTTTTTTTTTTGGCAGTGGACAGCACAAAGGAGATGCTTGGAACATTTAGTCCACAGTCAGAGCCTTACACACATGAGATGCATGAAGAGACAACACCATCTGGAATGTTCGCTAGAGGATCATACTCGGCTCGTAGCAAGGTTAGTTTGGCCTGATAAGTGTGCTTTGGTCTTTCCTTTCTCCCTTTGATGCCGCACTACTAAGGGAATACTCAACCATTATGTAGAGGCTATATTTAGGTATATCTCATTTGATCCTCATTTTGTAAACATGTGAATGCATTTTGTTGTTGCTTCTGAAATGTGGGGACCCTACCGGATCTTTCATGGTAGAGTCTTCAACAAAAACTTGCATTAATTTAGATTGTATGAGAACTGAACTTTGCTTCAGCAGATAGAGAATTTGAAAACTTCCCTACATATATGTCACTTTCTTGTGGGATTTGGATGGATCTTGTCTGGTCAAGTTAGTCTAAATAATATAAGCAGATGATGGTGTTGCGCCATCTGCTTTTACATAGTAAGCAGTGTCGAATTTCAAATGTGTGGGCCTCCTTGTGTCTTTTTGAATTTTCTAATTTGAAATCTGATGTAGTTTTGTCTTTGTTTCCCTTGTTAACAAACCTCTTTCTTTCCTCTCCAGTTTGTCGACGATGACAATAAGTGCTACTTGGAGATCAACTACACCTTCGATATCCGGAAAGATTGGTAGTTAGAAGAAAAGTTTTTGTTCTCTCCAGTTTTATTCGCTCTGATGTTGCTTGTGTTTCAAGTTTGAGACTGGTAAAATTCAGTTTGTGTAATCTATTTCTGGTTGTAGGATGTGCCACTTTAAGCAATAAAGGGAGAATTTACATCAGAAAGGCAGTTCAAACAAATAGAATTTAAAACCTACGCATCGTTTTATAGTTCTTTCGTCAAAAAATCAAGTTGGTTCATCTGAATACTCTTCCTGTCTCTGCTCTGTTTGTTGAATCGCATTACACGTTTGAGTATAGTTTACTCCATTTGAAAACTTGAGCCAAACAGTTGATTCTTTATGTGAGTGAAGGAAGAAGGAATGCACAAGCTAGACTTCTCCCATTTTGTTTGAAGCTACCAAATTCTGGGTCTCTCTTTATTAATTTGGTGAGACCCCTTCAGTGTCTGTATATTATAATCATTTAGTTAGTCTTAATCTTTTCAGGTGGTCCTCTTCCACTGCTTCTCTCTTTCTTTTCCTAATGATCGACTCAGCAGGCATTATCATGTTCATTATGAATAGTTGAGAATTGAGTTAATGTTGATGGGACTGACAACTACTTTCGCCCGTCCAATTTAGTTTCGGGGAATGTATTTTTTCTCGGCATTCATGTATGCATGCAGCATTCGCAAGTTCATCAATCCCACGGACAAAATCATTGAAAAAATTAAAAACAGAACAACGGTTTTGTTCAAGCAATTGAGGTTATGAGAACCTTAGAGAGCTTTGCTTGCACAAGCTTTAGACTCTGCAATTCTTGGATGCTTCTCAAGTCTCCACATGGATGGACGTAACCGTTGGATTAAAATGCAATAGATTTCATCTGTTTAACAAATTTCAGCCAGGACAGATGAGATATTTGCTTTTCAATCTAATGGAAAAAAATCATTGGAGTCCACCCTTCTCATATCGGAGTAAGGATATGAGGGGTTCAAATCTCCACATTCTTAAGAAAGGTTGGATTATGACGATTTAGTTTTAAATGTGAATTTCGACTTCAGGAGGTATAATAAAAGTCTAAGAATAAGAGTTAAAGTTAAAGTAGGAGTAAAAAAAAATTGACAAAAAAAAATCTAATGGAAAAAGTTTATGGAGGCACGATACTCGGGAAGGGAATTACATTTTGCCTTGAGTTTTAGGATTTATGGCAACTTACCCCTTGACATTTTGCCCTTGACTTTTTGAAATTGACATTGACTCTAGCCAAATATTTTCTCACATATCTGATTGCGTTACTGCACGTGACTAGTTATGGAAGCTAGATAGGTCATATATCATCTATTTTTGTGAAAAGAAACATAAGGACTACTCATAAATATATTTCAAAACTATATATCGATTTACATTTGGCATTGACACCAATCAATTCTCATTGGAACTTTAGTTACATATTCCCGCATACAATATATTTCTAAATTGTTCCTTTATTACTTGTATGATGAATTTGCCTTATACAATTAGTCGCATGCTATCATGTGGTTGAAGTGCTAAGCAAAATTTTGATTGAAGTCGATGCCATGGGACGCATTGCAACTGAATTATAGTTCGGGGGCAAAGTTGCAAAACACTGTGAGGCAATTTGTAACAATGCAAAAACCTTGGGGGCAATAATCTCACTCAAAATAGGGGTGAGCAAGACGGATTGACTGAACCGGAAACCATTCAGACCGGACCGATTATATATATAACAGAACTATTCCACCATAAACAAGGAAATTCTTGCAATAATCCTTTCCATATCCAAATTCCAAGGCGATCTTTTAAACCAAAAATTTCTCTTGCAAATTGATTGCAAATCAGCAAAAGATGTTTTTCAGAAAGATGTCTTAAATATTGCATCAAAACAGATTTTTGCCCGATGGTAAGTCATACCTTCTGTTTTTAACTTTGACATACAATTCATAAATGGTTTTTCAAACTCCTTGCCTGATTTTTTTACAAGAGAATTCTTACAGGGGATACAACCATGCCACGAACCAGGAAAAGACAAAGAAAAGGCCACAGAAGAGCCTTCCTCTTCGTACAATACAAGAATAACCAAAAACCCCATACTACCCATAAAGTCCTGGGCATAGACAGTAGAAGAATCTGGTCTCATACCAGAATGAACATACCACCATAGTCAACCTGACAGCTAACCCATAGAAAGCACCCATATATATATATATATATATATATATATATATATATATATATATGACTCCATCAAAAAATAAAAGATTCATCTCTATAGGCCAAAAAAAAGAAAAGAAACGGGGGATTAAAATTAGTGTTTTTGTCTTGTGTTAGATGGAGGCTTCACCTCTGTAGGCTCTATGAATGTTTACGTTGATAATTGAGCGATGTTCTTTTGTTCTTTAGGTGAGAAGATTGTTATGTAGGTCCTTCCATACTAAATGATGATGAGACGGAAATTAGAATTTTTCTGTAGTGACTCTGTATTGTTTCACTTGGTCTGGTATAAAGAAGTGCTTTTAGCTAAACCCTTTCGCTTGCTGTGTGGTAGCATTGCTGGAGTTAATGCTTTTCAATAGGTCAAGCTATCAACTCAATCTCTAGTTAATCGCCTAGTCAATTCAAGCCGGTTCCATCATCAATGTTTTCTTCTTTTAATTGCTGAGATTACAAGGATCTTGATGATTTTGCTGATTGTAATATGATAAAACTCTTTCCACAGATTGGTTCAGGTTTCATGTCATATGTTTGAAAAAAAAACAAGTTCGGTAGATATTTCATTTGCTTAATGCGGAGGGCGAAATGAAGTTTTAGAACAGCAAGTACTTTCATATGACAGGTTCCATTGGATCGGACTAGAACTGGACAGGTCCAAGCCAATCCTCAGTTCCCAAAACTAGGAATCGATCCTCCCGGTTTGGTTGCCGGTTTCTGGGTAGGATTGGATTGGACTTGATCACGAACCGATCCCTCTTGACCCAAAGCTATCATGAGCAAAAGCATATGCTTTCATGAGTGGCCACAGCCAAATAAAGCAAGAAAGAAGTACCCCATCGCTTGCTTCTGGCTCCACTTCCCAAAATAAAGTTCCACTTGACAAGGAAAGAAAGGCGGATTCCATGCGAAAAAGTCAACACTTTTGGACCCATGGTTGGTTGGTGCGTTATCAAGTGCTTGTCTGAGGGAACTGCCTTCGAATGATGATCCTACTGTTGTGGCGCGATTGCGGCTTCGTGCTTCGAGAAGTGTCGGGTCTGGGATTCGGTGAAGCGGAGCTTCCTTTCGCAGCATCGAGTCTTGTCGTGGACGGTGTGATGTATTCTGGAATTGGAGATTAGAGGTGGGCCAATCTGGTTGATAAAAACTGGTTCAGATGGGCTTTTCCCCATCTCTCAATTCTCTCCAAAGCACCACCCAAAGTGTTTTTAAGGAGCTTACGCAACTTAACCTTGTGACTGGTCAGAGAAGCCATATGGGCCTTGCTAAAGTTGAATGGCAGTGTGCTTTTATTGGACATGGTAACCCAGCAGGACCATCCGGTTTACTTATGGAATAAGCAGATATCTGTTATAAACTAGAAGTTGCCACATGGCACGATCGACACGAATTAACGGTCAAGAATGATTGATGTCCTCGAGAGGTTGTACCTAGCTAAATTCAATGAATGTACAGGGACCAGTTCTGATAGGAAGGGACTAACAAACCAGTTTTTAGGTGAACCCGACTTCTCGAGGCGACTGGAGAATTTAAATGGAACAATTTTCTCTTCATTTTCCCCTTGTTGAATAGGGGAAGATTTTCCTGTCTTTTTAAGTGTTTACAAACCCATCCTGCCTATAACCACCAAAAAAATCACAAACAGTTGAAATATACTCAATGAATCTTCTCCTGAGAACTTTCAGAAACTTGATTGCACAGGCATTTTATCAGTCCATCTGCAGTTGCACATGTTGGATACTTCCCAACAGGGGACATTCAATCATGGGCTTATATAAAGCTTCCATGAATGTGCAAAGCCTATAGAGAAAAAGTTTATATTGCTGGCTAAAGGTAAAGGCTCCACTTTCCGGAAAACAATCCAATTTCTGGGAAGAAAAACAACACTTTTTAATGGTTGGTGTGAAGTTAAATGCTTATAAGATTTGATCACAAACAACCATTTGCTTTTAAATACAGGATACCCTGTCATCTGAGAAATTCCTCTCGTGAAAAGGGGAGCTTTTTTGAATTGAGATACCCCCGAAAAGCTCTCGGTGCATTAATCAGCTTCATGTGAGGCCAATAATACATCGGAACCAACATGATCCATGAGTCCTAAGCTGTAATGTCTCGTGCTCTTACAAGTTGGACTCAACTCATGCAGCAATCTTTTGCGGTATAATGTGATGAACTGAGACATGCTAGCATTTGTGTTCGAGCATGCATAATACCAGAACGTGCTCCTATGCCAGTGGTAGCTGAAGTAATAGCCGGAGTATAGTTGGAGGCTCTGCATCCATCTCCAACAATAGCATCAACTAATCTGATTGGAGGGAAAGAAAAACTTAGATGGGCTCTATATCAGCATAGTTGATATAAACTGGGCCTTCCGGAGTCAGTATTCTTGAACATTACCTTACTTTTCCCTGAATGGCCCCCCATGTATACAGGGATTTAGTTGCTTCTGGGTCAAGTTTGTTCCTCTTCAAATTTGTGCTATAATTGTTCAATAGTCGATAGTCATACAAAGCGAAGGAGAAGTGGCAGACGACGAGTGGCTTATTCTAGATTCAAAGACAGCAAGAATGCTTCCTCAACCACCCCTATCCCCACTCAGTACAAGCTTGCCAAAAGACTGATCACAAGATAGCTGATTATGATGAGGAGATCATGAAGATGGCGATTAAAAGAGACGACGTGTTGCTGAGAAGCCCAAGGGACTGCCAATATCATGACATGGCCGATGGCCAGGTGCTTGTATAGATTTGTAGTGTCACCGGGTTTAAGATGGTGCTATGTTAACAATACCAATCAAAGGGCAGGTTCGAATGTCATGAGGGTTGACTCGAATTGCTGATTCTCCATGGCACATAAACATACATCCTCGCAAGTTTCTGCAGGAAGTTATGTCACGCAACCCAGTGGAATGTTTCGAATCTAGCAAAGTTCATGTGGCAGCTTCTCGAGGCTTTGCGAGTGGATCTTGGGACTTTAAAGTGAAAGAGCAGCACTACCCATCAAGTGCTTTCTGGTATCCCATCTCATTCCAACCGACACATCTTGATGGTATTTCATTGTTTCTGATCGCCCTTTGGCGTGCAAAATCTACCTTGTCTAGACTCTTATTTGCTTGGAGAAGGGCGAGTGCGAGATGGAGGCCGCGAAAGTACTGCGCCGAAGCATGAAACAAAATTGTTTCAACCAAAATGCCCCTCTAATGACAGTGGATATTGGAGCTGAAGCTAATAAAGCAGTGACTGCCTGCTATTCTGCATTACCACAGGTCGGCCCGATTCGCAAGGATAACTTAGCACGATTCTCACATGTATTGACAGCACTTGATGTAGAACAACACCCCGTTCCTCTCCGAAGAAATTTGACGCCGAGAAGCTGAGGTTGCGTTGGTAAATTCAAGGACGAGGTATACTGCGCAACCAAAACCGCGCCGTAAACAACTTTCCCCCAAAAAGCGTGCTCACAGGGATCCTGATATATCAAACTTAAAGGGACCTCCCTATTCTTAACATGTCCTGCACTGAAATTTCCGGTCAAGAATTTCGAGCTCGACGATGGAATGTGGGGGTCAACATTGTTCATGATGGAAAACCTGGTGAAGGGTCATACAGGGCGACTAAGTACAGAGGAAGTCAGATGAAGCCAATGCCATTTTCCTACGCCGTCTGTTTTCAATGCTTAGAGTGACCCAACAGATTGAATCTATCACAATGAACAGAGTAGATATTTTTTAATCATTTTGACGAGTTTACGTGAGCCAAGATAGAGTTATCGTAAATTCGTAGCGTGATCATGCGATCATATCTTTTGGATGAAGTTATTTTTGAGTTTATTGGGTTATCATGAATTCAAAGCTTGACCATGCTCGAGTCTAGTATTAGGCGATTATAAATTTTCGGTGAAGTTAATGTTGAGCATTTTATGCATATGAGAAAATAATATAAATGGTTCATGAACTCTAACCGAATATGTTGTCTCGTCCTTAAATTTTTGGTCTATAATAATGTAGTTCCTGAACTTTTTAATTTGTGCAATATGGTTCTAAACTCTTGGTATATGTGCAATTTAAATTCTGAACTATATATAAATATTCAATATAATCCTTTTATTAATTAAAATTAATGGAATTTGCTGATTTTGTTTCTAATCCGGTACATGTAAACGGTGGATTAAAAAAATTTGTAAGTAAAATATTCAAGTCAAATTTGAGTTAGAGGTGTGCGAGAGAAATTGGATAACGGGCATGATCGAATAAGTTTCAGGGTTAGGTATTAGAGATCACACAATAAATTTTATATTTCAAAATTTTGGAAACGATGACTTTATGGTAGGTTCCAAAGTTTGGGATTCTACCCACCATGCACTCTTACTCTACCCCGTGGAGGTAGACCTTTAGAAAGATATAGGGTTCTCAAAGTACTTAAATGAAAATATTTGTACTGAACTAATTATTAATTTTTATTTTCTTTATGTATAAAAGGATAGGAAGAACGGTATCTATTTTTCATATTTTACTTTTGTCGTTAATATATGTTACCGTTACACATGATCATGTATGTACCTTATTATCAAAGCACCTGTGCTTGTATGTGTGAGTATTCATTTCTAAAAAATTAAAATCACGGCATCATGAGTTTTTTATTTTTTATTTTTGGACAAAACGGCATCATGAGTTGACATGGAATGGAGCGGTGTACCTTAAAACACGTGGAGCTAACTAGTTTCGAGTAGTTTAAGATGTGCAACCTTATTCGGGTAGCCATGTCGCATCAACGTCGATCGAATTGACGTCTTGATCTGTCATTTTCACTATATGGGCCAACAAAATTTCCGGTCAAAAATGTCGAGCTCGACTATGTGATGGTAAAAACCTAGCAAAGGGTGTTCCGTGGATTTTACACCCGTAACGAAAAATCTTCACCT
The DNA here is from genome assembly GCA_014182845.1 of Corymbia calophylla. Classification (NCBI taxonomy): domain Eukaryota; kingdom Viridiplantae; phylum Streptophyta; class Magnoliopsida; order Myrtales; family Myrtaceae; genus Corymbia; species Corymbia calophylla. The sequence goes on along the minus strand of CM024697.1, from coordinate 45,104,389 downwards.
AACAATATGCTTTGGTCTATTGTTTTAAGGAGACTCGGGTTTTGTGCTAGTATAGGACAAAAAGGGTCAAATACAATTACTTATGTAGAACTTATCAAATACAACCTTGTAATTGGACTTCATTTGTTTCGTAAAATACTTTTCTAAAAAATATTTTTAATGAAATTTATTTTTCAGGAAAACGTAATTATTTTTCGATATTCGAGTAAAACTTGAAAGTAAAGTGGAAAATGTTTGTCATTGTTCGTTTGGGAAAATATTTTCCTTTATACATTCTTTTTCAATAATTTATTATTATTTTATTTTTTAAAATCGTTATTTATTTTTAAAAAATTGATTATTAAATTATTATTTTTCCTTTTTTTTTTGTTCTCTCCTTTCTTAGTTGGTCATCGGCCATGGCGACGGCTAGCGGCCGGCCATGCCTCGATCTCACCTCGCCGACAAGGCTCGAGGTGAGCTCAAGGCAGTGAAGCTTGGGCCTCGCGGCCTTTGGCGACGCTTAGGCATTGCTAATCTACGACGCCCAAGCCTTGCCACCATCTGGCTACGCCAGATCGGCGAGCTCGGCTGGCCTATCGCCAGTCGCATGTCGTTGCCGTGGACGGCAATTGGCCGAAAAAAAAAAACAGCAAAAAGAAAGAAAGAAAGAAAAATAAAAAAATTGATTTTATTTAAAAAAAACAAAAGAATCGAATTTAAAAAAAAAATAGAAAGAAAGAAGTGAGGACTAATTGGGATGTGAGATAAAAGAGAGAGAGAGTGTGGAAAATGTTTTCCCCAACTTGAAAAATGGAAAACATTTTCCTTCACTTTATAAGACTTTTTTCCCTTCATGAAAAATGTTTTTCCCAATTAATTTATTTTCCGTGAAACAAACGTTAGAAAATCCAGAAAGTGTTTTCTTGAAAATTATTTTCCGTGAAACGAACGGAGCCTTGATGTTGAAATTTAGTCGACAGCCTAGTATGAACACACATTGACACAATGATGAGGTTGGATGAGTAACACAACATCAAATTTTAATTGATGATGCTAGAGGGTGTAGATGACTCCAAAGAGACACTGCTTCCAAGTAAGCACAAGAACACAACGCTAAATCTAAGTCGACGATGCTAGACAAGGAGAATAACAATAGGGAAGCACCGCTCTATGATGAATATAAGAACACAACGTTAGATCCTAATCAATGATGCTGGAATGGGGAAACAACATTGGAGAGGTATTGTTTCTAGAAAGATATGAGGACACAACGTCCGAATCTAATTGATGACGCTGGACAAGGGAGACAACACCAGTAAGGTATTGTTCCAAGATGGGTAAAAGGACACAATGTCAGAATATAATCAATAACGCTGGACAGGGGAGACAATACCGGTAAGGCACTATTCTGAGATAATTAAGATGACACAACATTGGAATCTAATTAATGACGTTGGACTATGGAAAAACCACCAAGAGACCTTGCTCCTAAGTGAGTATGGAAATGTAGCACTGGAATCTAATCGACAACGTTAAATGATAGTACTATCACTAGGAAGACACCGTTCTTATATAGAAATGAGGATATAACGTCAGAATCTAATCAACAACGCAATATGATACTCGTTGGAATTGAATCAATGACGGGAGCCTAAAACTACGACTAAGTTAAGCTAGACTAGGATAACTAGGAAATAAGATAAAGAGTTTTGTTTTGTTGCTCCCGGGGCTCTCGTTGGAGGACTCAAGGCATTTATAGGGAGACTCCAATAACCGTCAAGTGGTTAGCAATTTGAATTGCCACCTTTAGTCCTCAGCACATTTCCTATTCTTCAGCCGATTCGTCCCATAACTACTTCGATCATGCCTTCATCCATTGGAAACAACTTTCTCAATTGGGTCTTTGATTATCAACTCGTCCTTTCGCGCGCTTCACTTTCACAATTTAGCACCAAAACTTGCATCACGACGTTTAGACATGTGACTCCCTTATTGTTGACCATTCAGCTTTTTTTAGTATACCCATCGACAACCGATAATATGTCAATATTTATAGGGCTTTTGTATAATTTTACTAGGCTCTAAAGTGATTTTTGTCCATGTGACCGGCATGTAACGGCATATTTAATTTTAAATGCTAACAAGGGGTCATGCAGGGCATCCGAGTACAGAGAAAGTCAGGTGGAAAATTTAGTTAATGTTCATCTTTTAAGGCCTGGTTTTCTAGGAAAGCGACCTGGAACCATCGCATGTTGGCTCGACAAATTGGACTTTTTTCTTGGTGGGCTTGTGTTCGACCGCTGACTTGGGAGGGGAAGTGTTGTTTCCGGCTCGATTGCCCCCCGTTTTCTTCCTATGCAGTAGTTTAGAAAAATGCCATGGAATAAATCTCACCGAGCATAGGTCAAAAAGAAAAGGTCACCTCTGCCCGCGTAAAGTCCAAGTTCAAACTCCAGGTTGATTCTTTTTGAGCTTGACCTTTGTTAATAAGATTGTTCACTCGCTGCTAAGATTATATTGGAATTTTATATGAAAATTTATAATTAAATTAACAAAATTGAAAAATTTATGATTGAATTGACATTCATACAACAATAGACTTGAGATTGATTGGGTATTTTTCCAAACTAAGAGCATAAGCATTGGTTAAAACCCTAGAAAAGTGGGTTCCTAAGGTACAAAGTACTGTTTTCGAGGATTTCGGCTACAAAACACCGTTGATATTCACAAGAGACCAAGCCAAGAACAAGGCGTGAACATCAGGAAGACAAAATCCACAAGTGTTGCAACAAGGAGAGAGATCAGGACATCCCATCACGGTAAATAATTACTTATTAGCTAGTACTCAAGGACTAAGGTCGGCAAACGCAATTTTGCCCAAAAACAGTAACACTTCACCAAATTCATCTGTGAAAGAATGTCAGGTATGGCACAACAAAATTAAAATCTCAATCTACGGCCACGATCCCTAATCATTCCATGGCCATGAACGAGTGGACATTTAATCGAATGGGCTATATTGAAGACCGGAGGGAGTCTTACCGGTACCACACGGCTTCCCTCGAATGGTATCTTCTTGTAGTGCACGATACATGCCGGAAGGTACAGGGATCCCGCAGGAAAATGTGGTTCAGCCTCTCTCATTAATGCCAATCACATACCCAATTTCACCACATAGATCCATCTATCTACTAATCTATAAAAGCCTTTATCAAACGCCCTTCTAGACATTGCGGTCTCAATTAGCTTTTTTTTTCCCTAGCTTTCCCCAATAAAAACCCACCTTTCAAGAGCCCACCTCACTTTGCTTTTGCGCTCGCCTTTCATTTCAAGAAAATGGACCTAGGAAGCGAGGTGTACAGCTTCGTCAAGGTGTGGCTCTCGGTCTTCGCCGCCCTCGGCTACTGCTACGCGATCGGCAAGATCGGCCCGAGAGGCGGGCCGCGGCGGCTCGTCGCCGTCCTCCCGGTCGTCGGCCTCTTCCTCGTCCTCCCTCTCGGCCTCTCCTCGATCCATCTCGGCGGCAGCACGGCCTTCTTCATCGCCTGGCTCGCTAACTTCAAGCTCCTGCTCTTCGCCTTCGGCCGGGGCCCTCTCGCCTCCGACCCCTCCATCTCTCTCCCCAGGTTCACCGCCCTGGCCTGCTTGCCCATCAAGATCCAACCCGACCCCCGAGCCGACCCGTCACCGGAAACCGCCTCGATTAGCCAAGAAAACGCCGACCCAATTCAGAATGGCCGGAAAAAACGAGACCCACCTCCTCAAAAGCCCCAAAAGGGCCACAAGTCGCCCGTCAATTACGGCATCAAGATCCTCCTTCTAGCGGCCATGCTGCGCATCTACGAGTATAGCGACCGCCTCCCGCAGAAGGTCGTCTGGGTCCTGTACAGCCTCCACATTTATATCTGCCTCGAAATCATATTGGCCACCGTGGCCGTCGTGGCCTGGGCGGCGCTCGGCTTGGAGCTCGAGCCGCAGTTCAACGAGCCGTACCTGTCCACCTCGCTGCAGGACTTCTGGGGGCGGCGGTGGAACATCATGGTCACCCGCATCCTCCGCCCGACCGTGTACGACCCCGTCCTCGCGTTGGCCTCGCGCGCCGTCGGGAGGAGGTACGCGGCGCTGCCGGCGGTGCTGGGGACGTTCGTGGTGTCGGCCCTCATGCACGAGCTCATCTTCTACTACCTGGGGGGCGTGAGGCCCACGGGGGAGATCACGTGGTTCTTCCTGTTCCACGGGTTGTGCCTGGTGGTGGAGATCGCGGCGAAGAAGGAGCTCAAGCTGGGCCTGCGGCTGCCGAGGCCGGTGGCGGCGGTGCTGACGGTGGGGTTCGTTATGGTGACGGCGTTCTGGTGGTTCCTGCCGCCGCTGCTCCGGTGCAGGGCGGACGAGAGGGCGTTCGAGGAGTACGCGGCGGTGGGCGCGTTGGTGAGGGACGTCGTCGGGAGAGGGCTGGGGTTCACCTTGAGAGGAGCCCTCAATGCATCGTCACTGGCCAAAGCCTGATTTGCGTCAATTCCATGACCAGACAGAACAGACAAGCATCAAGTGGCGTCTCAGAATAGTCGTCTACCTTTCTTCGGTACAATAAAATGTACGGGAATTTAGAATTATTTTTTGTTTTATTTTGATGAGATAATGAAGTTCGCCAGTTGAGGTATTTTTATTTTTATTAAACTTAACAAAAGTTTAATAATTTCAATTAAAACCAACGCCTGCATGGTGTAAGATTTAATAGTGAGGTTTTATCACTAATTCATAGATAAAATGGGAAAGTGTCAACACAACTTCGGCATTATCTAATGAATTAGGAGTGATTGGTCTAGCCCTAGAGTCGAGAATGGACCATTAAAGACTGATTTCAAAAAATTAGAACTAAGAATCGGTCAAAGTATCCCCACTTGGGAAGAGGGGTGAGACTTAGGAGCAGGAGTGTGTAACCGAACCGACTTAAATCGATTTCCAAATCGGACTACTCGAAAAACAATTACGGGAGCTGGTTCTAGTTGGTGGGAATCAAATGAAACCCGTCAAGTTCTCAATTTAAAGTGAAGACCAACGTAAGAATCGGACCGATTTTGAAACTGATTTTTACCCATTATTAAAAAAAGAAAACCATCTCTCTCTTAATGATATTGGTAAAAGTAACTTGAGATTCTTCCTTATTTTTCTACCGGATGATACTACAAATCTTTCAACCATACTCTTCTCAAGAAAAAAGGGGTTTGTGAAAGGGTTAAAAGTTACCCGAATAATTCGACCAAAAAAAAAAAAGTACGCATTTCTTTGGTTCGGTAGGAAATTGTTGAACAATGAATGCTATTAACGAGGAAAAAGTACAATGGAAAAATTAGATATAGATATTTATCAAGGCCAAAGATAAGGAAAGAAACTTGCAAGTTTTGGCAAAACGATTGAAAAATTAGATTCTGCACAATCAAAGCAGCATAGGGAATTGCCAAAGGCATAAGTCACTTCAGGACTCAATGTGTTGTAAATTGAACCAAACTTCGTAGCTTTACTGCCCCTCCATTTCTAGCAAAACCTAGAAAAAGCAAAAGAAAATAGTTTGCATATCTCAACACCACATCCCGATCCACATAATTAATTCAATGAAGTGGAGCCGACTCTCTCGGTTCACCTTTCCTATATACGTTCTTTTAGCCGAATACTTCTTGTACTTATTGATGATATGTGCTTAATATTTCAAAACAAATAAGGAGGATTACATTGTTTTATCGCGCATTAATGTAAAATTAGAAACCATATAGGATATAAGATGGTTGCAAAAAATATTATAGTGGAAACATGATAGACCATGGAATTGGACCGAAAAAATAGGGCCAGGTCCAAAACAAAGTAGGGTACAAGGTCTCCAAAAAGGGGAACCGGTTATAATAGGATCGGGTATAGGGTTTAGGTCTGAAACCTACCCACCTTGAATTTGGCCAACCCCTAGAAAGAGAGCGATGAGGTCGGAGGTTGTTAAGAGCAAGAGTGATAGAGCGAGTGACAAGGTCGGAGGTGATCAAAAGTGAGAGTAAGAGAGGTATCAGTGAGGCTAGAGGCCATAGAGAGCAAGAATGAGAGAAGGAGGCAAGGAAATAAGATGAGTGAAGCAATGGATAGAGAGTCGAAAAGGAAATAAGGTTTTGATTTGAAAAGTTAAAAACTCTATATATATATATATATATGGAAATCAATTCATTTCTCGATTCATATTTATTGAAACTAGTGAGTATTGATTCGATTCCCAATTTCAAGTGTGAAACAGTCCATTCAAACTGGATTGGTACATATATATAGAGAATTGCTTTGATTGCTTTATCACAAATATGAAACTAGAGAATTGCAATGTACATGTAATAAATTGAGCGAAACTTTAATATAATTCTTTTGAGTAATTATTGCTGGAAATTGTTAAATACAATCAATCAAAATAACTACATTACAAAAATTTAAAGAAATTTAAATTGAATTAGCATCTTTAATATATGGGAAAATGCCATAAAAAACTCTAAACTATACTACTTGGGACAATTTTACACTCAATTTTTTTTTTTCCCATCAAAAACCCTAAACTAGGCCATTTTGAACAATTTTACCCTGAACTTTTTCTTATGCCACAACAAATCTTAAACTATGCCACTTATAATACATTTACTCTAAAATTTTTAACTAAATGGCATTTTCGTCTTTTTACCTTTTTTCTTGTTTTTTTTCTTTATTCCTCTTCCATGGCAAAGGAAGCTAAAAGGGTAGTCCTCGCCGGGAGGGTCGCCCTTGACTGGGTGAGGGCCACCCTCGCCGAATCTGGCGAGGGTGGCCCCCGACCAGGCGAGGACGCCCCCACCAAATTTGGTGGGGGCGACCCTCGCTTGCCAAGGGCGAGGGCCGGCCTCGCCCGACGTTGAGGAGGGCCGCCCTTGCCCGACACCGAGAAGGGCCGCCCTCATCGGACGCCGCAGCCGGCGAGGGCCACCCTCGCCGCTTCCTCTGCCATGGAAGAGGAAGAAAGAAAAAAAGAATAAAAGGTAAAAAGACGAAAATGCCCTTCAATTAAAAAGTTTGTGATAAATGTGTCTCAAGTTGCATAATTTAAGATTCTTTGTGGTACAAGAAAAAATTCAAGATAAAATTGTCCCAAATAATATAGTTTGAGGTTTTTGATGGCAAAAAAAAAAAAAATTTAAGATAAAATTATCTCAAATAGCATAATTTAAGATTTTTGATGACAAAAAAAAGTTTAGAATAAAATTATTAAAAGTGATATAATTTAGAATTTTTGATGATATTTTCTTTTAATATGTTTAGGATTGGTTGAGTAATAGTTTTTTTTGTTCAGAAACGTAAAATCATTTGGCAGCCTCAATTAGTCAAATCAAGGGAGTTGGACACGAAAAGAGGTTGGCAAAGGGAATGGAAATAAATATAAAGATATGAACCGAGGGATCCGGTGTACAAAGTCCTATTTGAGACAAACTTGGTTGTTGCATGGTTAGTTCATTAGGTACCTAGGAATGATAGAATGGGTAGCAGGTGGACGTCTTATCACTCCTTTGTCAGCTAAAAATGTTAGAAGTCAGAATCAGTGGATGAAGAGTTATGGTGCGTTTTGTTAAGCTTTTTAAATAACTTTGAATTTAATATAAATACTGTTGAAAGTCCAAAACTATTCAAAAAATACAAATTATGTTTGATAATATTGTAAATGATATTTAAATTGAATGTGTGTTTGCTAAAAATTTTTTGTAATGGACTTTGAGGGTGTATATATATCCTAAACCTTTCGTCGAACTGACAAAGGGTTATGTCTACTAGTGAGCCAGATCTGACATCGGTGAGGATTGCGCAACCGCCGCCTGGGTCTTGCAGCCTCAGGCAACTCTCACCTAGGTCATGCGATCAAATCTAGCTCACCAACAACCGTAGCCCTTTGTTGGTTCGGCAAAGGGTTGCCTCATTTTTCAATAAAAATAAAAAATTAACCAAGAATAAAATCGGAAATATGAAGAATTGTTAAGGATAGTTTTTGAAAAGAAAATTTAATTTGAGCATTCCACCAAATGCCGAAACCCAAAACTAGTTCCTACTAGCATTGGGCTTTCAACATTCTCAAAGCTAGCTTTTAATTTAAAGCCACTTTCAAATTGTTACCAAGTAATCTAGCATTTTCCCGAGAGAATTTTAGGCCTGAAAATTTTTTGGAAATGTTAAACTAAATGCATCCTTAATATTCAGTGATGTTATAGTTTTCTAATCTTTTATGTGTGGGGGTATGACTCTTATCATCTACAAAATGATGAAGTAAAAATCAAAGGCTGAGTTGAAAATTAAAATATGACAGAAAAAAAATCTATTGAGATAATCCCAAGCATATTGTACTCAGCCAATTCGATCTAAAACTTTTCAAATTAACCAATTTAATCCAAAAACTTTTGACGATTTGTCAATTTAGTCATTTTAGTTAATTTTGGGAGGAAATTAATGACATAAATACCAACCATTCTACATGATACTTTTGTGAATTTTTCTATAATTTTTTTTATTTTTCTTCCATTCTCTTTTCTTTTACCGATCTTCTTCCCCTAAGGGCTAGCTAGGATCGCCGGGGCCACAGCTATAGTCAATAGTCGCCATTAAATGAGAGTCATGCCACATAAAACGACTAGTGCTGACGTCATCCATTTTCAAAAAATTATAATAAAATTAGTCAAATTGTTTGATAAAAAATAATTAAATTAAAAAGTTTAAGACTAAATTAATTATCCTATAATATATTCAAAAAATTTTGGATGATTTTTTTCCCGAAGTCCATTACATCTTACATTAAAATGTGAAGATGCTTCAAGCTCCGGTCCAATGAATGGTTGGTTCACAGGACAAGGGAGCAACTTCTGTAGTGCACGAAATGTAAAGTGGAGTCCAACTTGGGGGCCACGAAATTTGGAAGATCTTGCACGTTTTGAAAGACCAATGTCTATGACGAGTGGTCCTTGCCAGCTCATTCCACGAGACTCACCGAATCGAATCAATTTCGAATCATACGATTGTGTATCGAATATGAGCATCCCAGCAGGGTTTCCCACATGGTCCTGTTTCTATCGTCAGTAAAAGGCAATTTTCGAGATGTCAAAATACTTCCTTTTTTCTTTTCTGTTGATATTTGAATTTATTCATTTATTTAATATTTTCATTTGTAAAATAAAATTTTCTGAATTCAAAAACTTTCAATAGATATTGTCTTGTTTTCACGTCCGTTTGTTTTGCGAAAAATTAATGATTTACAAAATATTTTCCTAAAAAATGATCGTTTGTATTATTTGAAATAATTAAAACATTGGAAAATATTGTCATTATTGACAACAAATTTTCCATTTATCCATTTTTTTAATGACCATTTTCATTTTTTTGTCTAAAATAAATGATTTGAAAAATATTTTCTTAAAAATAATTATTTATATTGCTTGCAAAAACGAATGAACGAAAAACATTTTAATCGTTCACGAAAATATTTGGACATAAATTATTGATGATAAAAGAAATATTCTCCATTAGCAAATCAATTCAAGCTATCCAAACATAATTTTTAGGAATTTTTTTAAATTATTCATTTTTGAAGAAATAAAAGGGGCCTAAGTGTACTCTTTATAGGTTGACATTGACATTTTCTTTAGAACGACCTGTCCACTTTGAGTGCTTATTGCATTCCTACTTTATGCTTGACTCGAACCTCCGGTGTAATTATCATGGCGCTCACCCTTGAAATTGATAATATAATAAAATTGCTTGCATTGGTTATGCACTTGAGATATTTCATTTTATTTTATTAATTTATTGCTTGCAAAAGAGATTAATTCACTTAATGATGATATCGATTGGAATAAGTCTAATAAGTCGAAAAGTTAAACCCTAATCCTTATCTCTACTTCTTCATAGAATTATTAGTCTTTATGACTTTCTCCATACAGCCCCAATCCACATTTTGCCTTGTGTATGCACGTCTAATTATTTTATTTGGGAAAATTATTTAATTTTTTTTAACTTATTGTATTTTTCTTGATTCAGTCATAAACCTTTTAATTGTGTAAATTAAATTTAATATATTTTTACATTTTTTCAATCGAGTCAATATAGTTAATTTTGGTTGGAGATTCTTAATGTGGAACCTTTTAATTGACCGAAGTTGGAGTAGACAATTTTAATATTTTTTTTGAATTTTAAAGTTTTTTCTTTTCTTCTATTTTTCTTATTTCTTTTTTCCCCTTTTCTCTTTTTTTTTTTTTTTTTCTTTTTCACTTCTTCCCTTTTCTGCCAATCGCTGGGCCTTATCACTAGCCTTAAGCGATGGCTAACCTCATCAACCTCAAGCAAAGGTTGCCATCGTCTTTTTAAAAAATAAAAAATATTTAAGATTCAATTGATATGATTAAAAGACGTACGATTAAATTGATAAAAATATAATAAATTTTAAATTTTTGTTTGGTTTTATAACTTTTTCAATCACATCTGATGTCGAAGTCGAGTTTACCCCGCATGCACCCTCTCTCTCTTTCTATCATTAGTGCAATGTACTTATATCAGGATCGAAGCCATCGTTGATAAAGCGAATTTATGTATATTTTCTCCGTCAAGATTTGGATCCATTTCCCAATTTAAAAAGCAGCTTTCAATAAAGATAAGCGAAACTGGAAAGGGAAATGAAAGAGGAAAGGTCCAACTTCGATTGTCATCTAACTTTATTATTTTTATTTTCAATTTTGCTGATATCAACTGTCATGTCATGCGAATGGTTCTGGTTTTGTCGGTTTCTTGCAGCAGCAGCCGTGCGAGACCCGGAATCTGCCTGGCATGGCGACCCGGAGGAAAGAATATGGGGTCAAATAAAGGTTTAGCCCGGAGTTGACCATGCGGGCTTGGCCGGCCACGACTATTATAAAAGAAGCCCATTCAGATTCTTGTATATTTTGAGTATCTAACTAATTACACAAATAATCTCTAAACTTAAATTTAATATACAATATTATTCATGAATTTTTAATTCGTTCAATACGATCTCTTAACTTTTAATTTGTTTAATATCATCAGCAATTTGTCGTCGCCAATCTCTACTTTTTCTAATCCTTTGAAAATTGAAAAAAAAAAAAAAAAAAAAAAATGATGCCCAATATGGACAAAAAATTGAGTCGGACATAGAATTTTAAGTACTGCGTGGCTCTTTGCCGATGAGACATGTTGAATTTCCCCAGCCACTTAAATTGACTGATGACACTTATGCGATCGGGTTTTTCCCAGGTCAAAATGCATTATCATTTTACTCAAGTGATCCATTGAGAAAATTTTGTCATTGAAGTGAGTGCCATATAAAAGTTATAACACTTTCAACGTCTTTTTCTGCTTGTCTCTAGTGTTAATCGAATTGATGCCATCAATTATATTATTTTCCTATATATATATATATATCATTGCTATTATGCGCTAGTAAAGATGGCCTCAAAATAAATAAAAAATAAATAAATATATATTATATAAATACTTTGACTAAACGGTTGATTCTTGATCCCGCGCACATAGATAGATGGCATGTACGGTTGGCATAAGAAAAAGATTGTTGGGATGCTTTCCACATTTTCTCCTAAAGCCTCCACTTTTGACTGCTTAACTTTATTCTCCCCCAAATTTTATTTTTTAAATAAAAAAAACAACGCAATTATTCCAACAAACGCCTTTATTCCCCCAGAACTTTCCCCCACAAATTCATTAAAAAAATAAATAATAAAACACAGCTTTAACCCTTATAATTATAACAAAGAAAGCTCGGTCAAAACTAAGGACCAGATCTACAGACAAAGCCATGGCGACCGAGCTCCAGAACCTCGTCCTCGTCTGGACCTCCGCTGTCGCCGCCCTCGTCTACTGCCGCCACGTCGCCAAGCTGGTCGCCTCCGGCCACCGGCGGCTCCTCCTCCTCCTCCCCGTGATCCTCCTCTTCCTCCTCCTCCCTCTCCGCCTCACCACCATCTCCCTCGGCGGCCTCACCGCCTTCTTCGTCGGCTGGCTCTCCAACTTCAAGCTCCTCCTCCTCGCTTACGGCAAGGGCCCCTTGGCGCCGTCGCCGCCTCTCTCTCTCCCGCTCTTCGTCGCCGTCGCGTCGCTTCCGATCAAGATCGGCCCTTCCGCGGGTGCCAAGGACGGCGGCTGCGGCGATGGCCTCAAGTCGCCGGCGAACTACGTCGCGAAATGTCTGTTGGTGGTTTCGCTCTTCCCGCTCTACCAGCGGAGTGACTACGTGCCCGAGAAGGTCATGATGATGGCGTACTCCATCCACATGTACATCGGGCTCGAGGTGGCCCTGGCGGCCGTCGGCGCGGCGGCCGGCCGCCTCATCGGCGCGGCGGTCGAGCCGCAGTTTGACGAGCCGTACCTCGCCACGTCGCTGCAGGACTTTTGGGGGCGGCGGTGGAACCTCATGGTGACGAGCATCCTGCGGCCGAGCGTGTATGAACCTGTCCGGTCGGCCTCAGGCCGCCTCGTCGGGAGGCGGTGGGCCCCGCTGCCCGCCATGTTCGCCACGTTCACGGTCTCGGCCCTCATGCACGAGCTGATCTTCTACTACATCGGGAGGAAGGAGCCCGTGTGGGTGGTCACGTGGTTCTTCCTCCTCCATGGGGTCGCCGTGATGGTAGAGGTCGCGGCGAAGAAGGCCCTGCGCGGCACGAGGTGGCAGCAGCTGCCGGCGGAGGTGTCGAGGCTGTTGACGGTGGGGTTCGTGGTGGTGACGGGGTTCTGGCTGTTCCTGCCGCCGCTCCTGCGGTGCGACGCGGTGGAGAAGGCGCAGAGGGAGACCATTGCGGTCATTGAGTTCGGGAAAGGGGTTTGGAGCATCATGAGATTTCTCTCGTTTGACGTAGTAAGTGGTCCTTGAATTGCTCCCATATTTTATATTAGTCGTCTTTGGGCTACAAAATTTTGTAAATCTTCCTTATTTTTGGATGATGCAAAAAATGATTCTTGCATCTTTTTCATTCAATCTTCGATTTCGCTCATGAACTTTTAGTTAATTAATCGTAGTATTTGTCTGAAAATCGAAAAGTTTAGTCCTTTCTAATTGATTTACTAATAGAATCCACACACCTAGGTCGTCACAAAGTTCGAAGCTTGTATATTTAATTAGGAGAAATGGACCCTGAGGCCTCTCGCCATAAGGTCATTGAAAATGCCAACGCACTAAATTATTGGTCTTGGCTAGTGGCCACCGCAATCCAAGTACAAAAGCCACACAATTTGGCCACAAGTACAATCCTATAATTTTCTCATATGAGAAGCCTTTTATTTCATGTGTCGGCCGCACTTTCTACCGATGGTATGGCGAACAAAATAGCTATCACGACCTGAATTTTTCATATAATTTGAATCTTGAAATTGTTGTATAGATTTTTTTTTTCACTATATATAACCAAAACTCCCAATACAATAATAATAAAAAAACACCACTACTTTTGTTGTGCACTCTTACCATTTTTTTGGAAGCGCTAATCTAAATGCCCCTAAACTTCGAATTTGATTAATCTATAAAAGGATTTTTGAGTGAGGCTAAGCTTAGTAAATGTATCTACTGACCACTCTACCCAAGAGTAACTACATGACGATGGCAATTTTATAATATCACATTATAAGCTACGCAATTCATGTATAACACATGGGATTTCCTATTCTCTCAACCTTAAAGAGACTTGTCAAAAACAATAAAATATGTCTTTTTCCAAAGTCTCATTCACATACTCATACTAGGGAGTTTGCTCTTTAGCGTATAAGACGTGACAAAGGTCATTCAAAATCCTTTACATGCAAATCGTCGTAATATAACATTGTCATGTACAATTATATCATAACAGTTACCATGCAAATAATAATTTGGTATATAGCATCATCAAGGTCATTCAAAATCCTCTTGAAATTGCTCAGTCATGTTTTTTCATGAAATATAGCTAAATCAACATGACACCACCCATGATACAAAATCATATAAATTCACTCATACATAGTCTTCTCGAGATAATTACAAAAAAAAAAAGTCATAGATTTATTATACGAATGCCAATTTAGTCCGAAACATTTTAATTTAGTTAATTAATTCATAAATCTTTTGAAGACTTATCAATGTAATCATTTTAGTTGATTTTGGCTGAAAATCGTTGATGTGGATGATAACTGTCCTACATGTAGACAACTTTCACATTTTCTAATTAAAATTCTAAAACAAAATTTCATTTTTTTTCAATTTTGTCAATTTATTCTAAGCATTTTTGCAAAATTTCAATATAGTTATTCTAGTCAATTTTTGTCAATAGCTGGAGACGAATAGACCGTCACGTTAGCGATTTTTGGTGAAAATTGGCCAAAAGAATTATATTAAAATTTGGAGCAAAATTTTAAAACTAAATTGATAAAATTGAAAATTTTAGAATTGAATTGATATTCATACAATATGTATATGATTAATTGGGCAATTTTTCCATGCAGTTTGTATTGGCCATCATGTTCATTTAGGTACTTTCATTTTTTATTTTCGGGTCAAACCCAATTTTAATTCTGCCTTGTTTTCAAGAATGCAATCTAAGAAATCTTTCCGCATTGCCCCTCATGCGTGCGCCAATTAGGTACATTTTGTCCTTTCTCCAGATAGACATTGTCACAAATAAGCCCTTGAAGTGAGCAACTATATCTAAAATCAACCCTAAGCTCACCAGCCAGCCAAATCTTTGCCGACTCTTTTGCTGGCCCATGAGCATGTGCAACTTTCCATGACTATGGCAGGGGAATTTTTGTCTCAAAAATGTTGATTGTAAACGAAATTTTTAAATGATGGTGGCAGACTAATAGTCTAAAGCTAAAGTGTAAAAATGTATAATTGAGAAGGCAAATATGAGCCCCAAAAAGATTTGAACTCATAACCTTATAGTTTGATATTAAGAAAATTACTTAAAAAGTTCTAAATTTATTACAATTGTGACAATTAGTCTTAGACATTTTTTTGACAATTGAGTCTTAAACTTTTTGCATTTATACAAATTTAGTTTATTTGGCTAATTTTGGCTAAAATTACTAATATGGATGTCATCCATCTTACTTAGTTTGGTTGGCATTGATGTGAGACAATTTTTAAATTTTACTTTTTTTGAATATTTTATTTCTTTATTTCTTTTCTTTCTCTTTCTTTTCCTTCCCTTCTTTCTTTGGTTGATTGCCAAATCTCAGCAACTAGGCGAGGGCCACCATTGCTAGTGGTCGAGGAGTAAGAGCTCTTTGAGTGATAGTGAGGGCTCGACCTCGCTAGGGGCAAGCGAAGCCTAGTCCCCCCTCCCCGAGTGAGGCAAGACCTTGAACTCATTATTGGTTGACGGGGCAAGCTTTGCCAATGGCCAATGAGGTCAACCTCGGCAACTCTCACCTCTTTGGCCGGTCACTGAGGTCGATGAATGGCTAGAGGAAGAAGGAAAGAAAAAAAAAAAAAAAAAAAAAAAAAAAAAAAAAAAAGAGAGAGAAAAGAATAACTAAATAAAATAATTTGAATAAATATGAAAATATTATCAAAATTTGTATATGTCAATGTCGATTGAGCCATATAGGGCAGCCGGCGTCCATGTCAATGATTTATGATCAAAACTGGTTGGATAAACTGAATCGACATAGATACAAATGATTTATGAGTTAATTGCCAAAAAGACAATGTTTGGGATTATATTGGCACAATTGTAATAGTTTATGACTTTTTGGTAATTTTCCCATTTGATATCATGTTAATCCAACCTAAAAGCTTCAATCATTAGGTTGAGAGATAATATAGGAATATAAGGCCCATTGAAACCCCATGTTAGAGAAGCTTAGGAAAAATTTGGGTCGCAAGATGAATTTTTCAAACACTATTTAAAACAAAGTTGCTTTACGACTCACATTCAAATTACAACTTAACAAACACAATTTGTATTTTAGAAAACACCTTTAATTTAGACTGTTTTTTTTTGCGAAAAATAAATGAATTGGAAAATATTTTCCTAAAAATGAATGCTTATATCAC
The DNA here is from genome assembly GCA_014182845.1 of Corymbia calophylla. Taxonomy (NCBI): domain Eukaryota; kingdom Viridiplantae; phylum Streptophyta; class Magnoliopsida; order Myrtales; family Myrtaceae; genus Corymbia; species Corymbia calophylla. The sequence continues at coordinate 45,088,329 of CM024697.1, read as the reverse complement.
TTATTAAAAGTAAAATAGGAAAATATTTATATCGTCTATTAAAATGTTTAAACATAAATTATCATCGTTAATGAAAATATTTTTCATTGGCTAATTTTTTAAAAATTCAAGCAATTATTAAAAAAAATATTTTCAAATTATTTATTTTCGTGAAACAAATGAAGCTTTTAAATGCTTTACATTTCCCTAAAAGTGAGCCATACACAACCTAACAAGTCTCAAACCATATCTCCAACCAGTGCCAATCAGTGCAAATATGCTTTTGATTCATGCTCTTCTCTTGGACAAAACCATGATGGCAAATTGCACTAAGCAACGATGAGTAATCATAAAACTCCTTGTTGAGTTTAGGATGCTGATCTGTGTATGGCGCCCGCTAATCGACAAATGACTAATGTTGAGGAGGTTTTGTAGAAATTCAATACCTCCATAATGAGGAGATCCAAGAGGGAAGCCCACAATTTGAGCGATTAAGAACTTAGTTGGACCCACAATTACTTAAAAGTTTAAACTAAATGAATTATAAGCAAATTATATATTGTCAATTGTTTCTTTTAGCTCTCGACATCTATAGTGAGATTTCTTTTTTTCACTTTCACTCACATACGCACTCAACATCCATAGACGAGTGATGTGAGATGTTTTAATACAAGTATCACCAAACAAAATCAAAGAGAATGGCACATTTAAGAACTCACGATCTACCCAAAAATGATTTCTTCTTGACATCAACTATTTGATGAGAAGTTAACTTCCAACGGGATATCTAGATCTTCTTTCGAAACTCAAAGTGGGTAATATATCCTCCAAATTTGGAGTCTAATGCTTTGTCTAGAGAGGGGAAAAGATTAAGAGAGGAAGAAAATGTTAAATTTCCCCTTTCCTTTCTTCTCACAATCATTATAAATTCTTGTTTATTTCCCATACCATCTTCCACTTTCCTCATCTCCCTTGCTTCCCAAATAAAGCCATTGATTTGTAGGGAAAATTACCAAAAAGTCCTAAATATATTATACGGATATCAATCCATCCTAACCTTTCATTTTAGTCACTATAAACCTCAATCTTGCTTTTTTTTTAACCATTTGGATTTACCCCAGTGGTCATCATTCTCACATGAGAGGAGGGAGGTGAGGGTTCGAATCCCCACATTCTTAAGGAGATTGTTGTGGAAATGTTTTAGTTTTAAGAATGGGTTTCGACTTCTAGTAAGGCAAAAGTCCGAGCAGTTAGAGTGGGAGTAGAATAGGACCGACAAAGAAAAAGCCTAAATCTTTTGACAATTTTCTAGTATAGTCATTCTGACTAATTTTGGCCTAAAATAATTGATGTAGTTATCAACCATTCTTCTTAGTATGACGACACTAATATAGACAATTTTTAAAATTTCAAAACTTTTCCAGATTCTTGTCCTTTCTTTTCTTTTTTGTCCTTATTCTTTTTTCTTATTTCCCTCAATTGGCCTGCGACCTCAGAGGTTTGCGGGCCATAGGTGAGGGCTGTGATACCCTCGCCAGCCTTAGGACATGGTGTTGTCATAGCCCTTACCAGATTTGGGCGGCACGACCACGAATCATGTAAGGTTGCTTTAGTAGCATGACCACTAATCATGTAAGGTTGCGGCTGGGCGGCACGACCACGAATCATGTAAGGTTGCTTTAGTAGCATGACCACTAATCATGTAAGGATGCAGGGAGAGAGAGAGAGAGAGAGAGGGGAGCGAAGCCAATAACTTGTTACTTTAATTTTTTAAGAGAAAATGAGTCTAATTAAATATGTTTATGGACTTAAATTTGAGTAGTCTTCCCTTGGTGAGGTTTTGCACCACGTCCCAACAACATTCATAAAAGAAATGCCCTTGTTAGTTTAATTTTTTAAGTGAAAATGAGTGTAATTAAATATGTATATGGACTTAAATTTGGGTAGTCTTCCCCGGTGAGGTTTTGCACCGCGTCCCAACAACATTCATAAAAGAAATGCCCCATCCGGACACAACCCGCCTTATAAATGATCTAGATTTGCGCACATGATTGATCACTGGAAAGTTTTAATTTTCAACTCTCTCTCTCTCTCTCTCTCTCTCTCTCTCTCTGCGCTTTTCTACAAGTCTTCTTTTTCTTTTTTCTCTTTTTGCCAGTAACACTTTTTGAAATTAAACGGGTCTCTCTCTCTCTCTCTCTGCGTTTTTCTACTAGTCGTCTTCTTCTTTTTTCATGCCAGGCAGATAACACTTTTTGAAATTAAAAGGGAGAAGAATAGCGAGAGCATCATAAACTTTTTTTTAGTTTACTTAATGCCACATTGGAGTAAAATTGATCATTTGAGTGTTATCTTCGACAAATCATCCTACTTGACGTGGAAGTTTTTAAATTTTTTTGAATTTTTGAATTTTTTTCTTTTCATTATTTTTTAGGGCTGGTAAGGATCACCAGTGACCACTCACCAGCCCTTAAAAAGGGCAAATAAAAGGAACAAAAATATTCAAAAAATATTAAAAGTTTTGAATTTTTGTTTTTGTTTTCCTTCTTTTTTAAGGCTGGCAAGAGCCACAGCGGCCTCTTGCCGGCCCTTAAAAAAGGAGGAAAAAGAAAAAATAAAATATAATATAATTAAAAAATTTTAAAATTATTCACGTGAATACCGGTCGGCGAAGTTATGTAAATGATTGGTGTCCATGTCGGATTTTCCGACAAGGCAAATCGTTGATGGCACTCAAACATCGATTTTTCAAATTTGTAATACTCAAGCAAGCAAAAAAAATTATCATATTCAAGTGAGCGCTATACGAAAGTTATGACATTTACGCTATTCTCATCCCGAAATTAAATATATAGTCCAGTGGCCATACACAATTTCTCAACGGTTAGCACAAGCAGAAAGGTAGGCTTTTACAAGGGACCTCACAGGCTGATAAAGAAACCAGCAAACTTATCGCCCAAAATTCAACCGACCGAGCTCGCGGGAAACCCTATTTGCAGCTTAGAGATCAAGAAACTACATTGATTTCGTTTTGGCTTCGCATCCGCACATGCATGTACGAAAAGCGCATATGCACGCGCACTGTCTAAATCAAATTGAAGGTGGGCCAATCTCCCACCATCGGATAGGAACCGTCTGGTTTAGCCTAACCTTCTTACCTGAAACCACAATTTAAGCTGTCGGTTTTACCACTTGTACCTAAACATCCTTGGGAAAAGCTAGATTATCGACTAATATAACACAATACCATGTGAAAGGTCAAACCCTAGCTTGCTCTACACCTCATGGTACGCAGGTTGCGGAATCAAACGTTGTTGAAAATTCTATCTGGTTGGCTTTCAGGTTATTTGTATATTGCAAATGGTTCTTGTCGACGAGTTATCAAAAGGCAGAAGTTAACTAGTTTTCAATTTTATAATGTTTCCGCACTTCGAGAATTTTAAGGTTGTGTTGCTTCAACTCATTTCTGAAATTCTACATCAAATCACATTAATTTGCTTCTCCGTTGATCCTTTCACTTCCGGTGACCATAGTAACACATTTTGTTGTGTCTCTAGTCTAATTCAATCAGTTTTAATGCGATAGCCTCTCAAAGTCTAAATTTCATAGTTTGATTCAATACTAAATTTTAATCCCACATTTAAGGTATCCTTGTCTTTAGATTGTTAATCTTGATTTTAGGATCGGTCCCTATCTTTAGGACATCGGTCTAACCTTTAGAATTAGCTCCTTATCTTTAGGGTTTTAATTACGCCTTTAGATTTAGATCCCTATTTTGGGATGTTAATCTCACCTAAATCCTTTAGCTAGAGAGTTTTACATAATGCAAATCTTGCAACATATTAATAAACAATGTCTATTAGAGGTGAGCACAATGTTGATTTTTTTTGGGTACCGTTTAGAATTGGCTTAGATTCAGATCCTTGTTTCGATACTACGTTGTATTGCGTGGCTTACGAAAACTATCAAATCATACTTTATAAATATAATAAAGCATTGCTTGCATAATCGTGTTTTAAATTGCACCTTATTGCGTGACTTCCGCAAACTATCAAATCATACTTTTTATATATATATTATAAAGTACTACCGGCACGTTGCGTAACAGTGTCACGGCGGAATGCCAGCCGCAAGACCGGAGGTGGGTTGCTCGTGATTTCTAAATTTCTTTGCCATTCATGATATTTGTGATTGAGGTATGACCCTTCCACCGTGGAATGGTTGTGCAAGCATTTCTCTATATAATGTATAAAGTTTTGGATGCTTTTCATGCTTTCTCCTAACTCATCACATTTTCCTTTTTTTGTCCCGGACTGCTTCCCACGTCCGCCCAACTTTCCCATTGAATTTAAAAATAGACACAGCATTTAAACATCTAACAAAAGAGCTCGATCAAAACTAGGACAGATCTACCCAAGACAGTCTCACCGGAAGCCATGGAGACCGAGCTGCATAACCTCATCTTCGTCTGGATCTCCGTCGTCGCCGCCCAGATCTACTGCCGCTGCATCTCCAACCTCATCCCCGTCGGACCCAGGAGGCTCTTCTTCTTCCTCCCCGTGATCCTCCTCTTCCTCCTCCTCCCGCTCCGCCTCACCACCCTCACCCTCGCCGGTCTCACCTCCTTCTTCGTTGCCTGGCTCTCCAACTTCAAGCTCCTCCTCCTTGCTTATGGCAAAAGCCCTTTAGTGCCGCCATTAACATCGCCACCTCTCTCTCTTCCGCTTTTCGTCGCCATCTCATCGCTTCCGATCAAGATCTGCCCTCCCGCGGAGAAGGTGTCTTCAAAGAATGGCGGCGGCGGGGTGGCGGGGCCTGAAGTCGCCGGCGAACTATGTTGCAAAATGTCTGTTGCTGGTTTCGCTCTTTCCGCTCTACCAGCGGAGTGATTATGTGCCCGAGAAAGTCATGATGTTGGCGTACTCCGTCCACATGTATATCGTGCTCGAGGTGGCTCTGGCGATGGTCGGTGCAGCGGCTGCCGGGCTCATCGGTGTGGCATTGGAGCCGCAGTTCAACGAGCCGTACCTTTCCACATCGCTGCAGGACTTTTGGGGCCGACGATGGAACCTCATGGTGACAAGCATCCTGCGGCCGAGCGTGTATGAACCCATCCGGTCGGCCTCGGGCCGCCTCGTGGGAAGGCAGTGGGCTCCTCTGCCCGCCGTGGTCACCACGTTCTTAGTGTCCGCCCTCATGCATGAGTTGGTCTTCTACTATATCGGGAGGGAGGAGCCCACATGGGCGGTCACGAGGTTCTTCCTCCTCCACGGGGTCGCTGTGGCAGCAGAGGTCGCGGCAAAGAAGGTGCTGCACGGCATGACGTGGTGGCTGCCGGCAGAGGTGTCGAGGCTGTTGACGGTGGGCTTCGTGGTGGCGACAGGCTTTTGGCTGTTTCTGCCGCCCTTACTGAGGTACGACACGGTGGCGAAGGCGAGGATGGAGACCATGGCTGTTATTGAGTTTTTGAAAAGGCTTTGGAGCATCTTGAGATTTGTCTCATTTACCATAGTGAGTGATCCTTGAATTGCTCCTAATTTTGCACAGATTAGTGTCTTTTTAACTTGGTAAGTGAAGGGATAGTACTGATTCTAATACTATATTAGAAAATTCAATCTAAAAGTTTAAATTAATAGGTGGAGAAAAATCACATTAATATAAATAGCATTTAGGTTCCATTGTTAAGCGATTTGAAAAATACTTCAAGATATTCAGTATTTGATATGGCTTGTGAACTTTAAGATTTATTTGATTCAATCCCATTTCCAATAATGCAGTCGTTTCTAATTGACTTACTGATAGAATCCGCATCTAGGCACGAGGTCACTGAAAATGCCTCTATACCAAATTATGGGTGGTCATCTGAGACTCCTGAGTTTCCTCCCTTGTTTTCTCCTGCATTTGAATCAGATTAAGAACGTCTCTTATCTTAAAGCAAAACAGTTTCTCCACGTCCTCTATTTGTATGCCAGGCTCAGTAAGTATAGATGAAACCAAATGTGACCGTCGGACCAGGAGAGGATCTAGTACAAAGTGGCCCTGAAGTGAGCATTCACGCTAATGCTTGGACAGCTGCAAGGCATGGTATTAGCTTAGATTGAGAAGCGCATGCCATGTAGGACAAAGCTCAAAAATGGTGTCTGTCTTGTTCAATTTGTTTGAGCCAAATTGCTCTGGACACTGTATTACATTGGAATGCACTTCAAATAGAGTTATGTTAGTGTAACAATTTTTAAGCGCCTGCGAAAATAACATAGTTCTTTTTCCATACAATTATGTGCTGGCCCGCGAGCACATGCGGCTTTGCACAGCAATGGTAAGGGCATTTTTGTCTCAAACTTTTGGATTGTAAACCAAAATTTTCATTGGTGGCTATGGACCAATAGTTCAAAACTAAATTGTGGAAATGTATAATAGATGAAGCAAATATGGAACTTAGGTTGAGAGAACATATGAATATAAGACCATTCAAACCCCATGTTAGGGAAGCTCTGTAGAAATTCAACAAGTTCATAACGGAGAGATCCAATAGAGAGCCAATAACTTGAGCCCATCGACAATTTAGTTGGACTCACTAATACTCAAAAACTCAAATTATTCAATTATGGGCTAACTAGACATTCTATGAAGGCCTTGTTTTTGCATGTGTATTCAACATTCTCTCCCTTACGCGTGAGTCTTTAAGACATTGGGCCACCATCCTCTCATTTCAAGCCCAGTATTCTTCCACACTAACAAATATCAACCTGCGCCTCCATTTAGCGCCAATTGGTGCGAACATGCCTTTCACTCATGCTCTTCTCCTGGAACGAACCGTGATGACAAACTGCACTCGGCAACCGTGAGTATTCATAAGATTCCTTGTTGAATGTAGGATGCCTATACATATAAGGAGCTCACCAATCAACTACCAGTTCTAATAAAACTATTGGGGAAGTTCTACAGAAGTTTGATACCTTCATAATGAGGAGATCCAAGAGGGAGCCCATAACTTGAGCCTGTAGACAACCTAGTTGGATTTACAATTATTCAAAAGTTCAAGCCATTAAATTATGAATGAATTAATGATTATCAGTTGTGTCTTTTAGCTCTTGAGATCTAAAGTGACATTTCTTTTTTTCACTTCACTCACATGGGCACTTGACATTCCATAGACAAGCAATGTGGAATGCCCTAACACAAGTATCGCCAAAAAACAATCAGAGAGAATTGCATTTGTAGGAATCCGCGATCTACCCAAAAATGATGCTTCGAACTGGCATCTGATTCTTCAACGAGAAGTTAACTTCCGACTGCATACCCAGATCTTCCTCCGCAAAAACTTCCAACGGGATACCCAAATCTTCCTCCAAAACTCAAATCGGGTGATGTATCCTCCAAATTTGGAGTCTAATGCTTTGTCCAGGAGGGGAAAAGATTAATAGAGGAAGAAAATATTAATTTTCCCCTCTTTTTTCTTCTCACAACGATTATAACCACCTCCCGTTTTCCTCATCTCCCCTGTTTCCTAAACAAAGCCATGGATTTGAAAATGCAACATTCCCACTGTTCATGCATGCTTCTGGCACAATGGATTTAGGAAAAGGACGAATGGTCAAACATCCGAAGGAGGAGGAAGTAAAGGAGGTTGAAAATAGAGAGGATGAGTAGATGACTGGGGGAAAGAAATTTACCTCCTCACTGTTTCCCAAAGAGTTGCTTTGTTCGAATAAAGAACAAGTGAGATACCACGAATCCCATGAAGTTCATGAAATGTTGTCTTAAAAAGAAGGAAAACATGAGTCTTCTGTATTCTCCCGTCATTGGTAGGCTATCATTGCAATTACAGATTCAGATGTTCTCACTTAAGAAGGATAATTGACATCTTTAATTTAGTAATAATTGCATTAAAAATCTTAAAACTTATCAAAAAAGTTCAATTTAGTCTTGAAACTTTCAAAAAGTGCGATTAAGTTTTAAAATTTTCAAAAAGTACAGTTAAGTCCTAAAACTTATCAAATTGATCATATCAAATCTCTCATTTGATAGTACTTCTTAAAATTTTTAGAACTTAATTGTACTTTCATAACAAGTTTTAAGACTTGATTGCACTTTTTGAAAGGTTTATGACTCAAATGTACTTTTGTGACAAATTTTAGAACTTAATTAGATTTTTTGAAAGTTTTAGAACTTAATTGCACTTTTGTGATGAGTTTTAGGACTTGTAATGCACTTATCCCTTCACATTACTAATCCGGATACATGTGAATAGTATTAGAAATTGTCCCACGTAAGAGATTCGATGGGGGTATGAAGCAATTAAAGTCTTCTAATTGTCCATAGCTATTGGCTCAAGTGTTTGAGTAAATGTGGGTTCATATGAACATGTTAATAGGTTTTAGTTTATACTTTTTTTAATAATCTCTCCAAAAGAATGTATCAAATTCTGTCGGGTGGCCCAACAAGTGATATTGAAGGGGGTGGGCTACAAATAGAAATCTATATTTGATTGAAATATCTCACGATTAATGCAACTATTGGGTAGAAATTGCCTTTATGTTTGGTCTCTTGAAAAGAGAATACAAGTGGAGGCATAAATTGTGGTGTAACAGCGAGGAGATGATGTAGAAGGACACTTGATCTAGGGGAGCATGTCTTGCACTAAAGTTCACATATGATGGGGCTATTATTGAGATAAATGTGTGTAAGTTATATTAGAGAACTCTCACATTAAAATTTTGCTATGGCGTGAAGCATTTGATATATATATTAATTGACCTATAACTCATCCATTTAAATTTTTAAGTAAAGATAATTTAACTGAATATATTTATAGACTCAAACTTGAGTAATCTTGATAAGTGAAAGTTCTACGGCCTGTCCTAATACCATTAAAAAAAACAAGAGGTTGCCACATTTGGACACAACACACATTATAAGTGGTCTAGATTTGGCCACGTGGTTGTCACCGAAAGGTTTAACTTCTTATAAACTCGCCCTCTCCCTCTCTCCCATAATGGCTTTCTCTAACTTGAATGTTGTCACAAGTCTTTTTTTTTTCAATACTTTCTGAGATAAAACGCGGTCTAGTAGTTATACACAATTCCTCTACCACAAACAGTCAACACAAGCAACCAAGTAGGCTTTTGCAAGGGGGCATCGCAGGCTGATAACAAGCCAGTAAATCAAGGATACTCATTAAATCCTTTGTGGTTTACAAGTTTCTTTATCAATAAGCGGGTGTCTTTTAACACCACTGGGACCACCTTGCTTGTTCAATGGATTTATCGTTGGCAGATTGATAAGACTGCATTTTTATTTTAATATGCTGGTGTTAGCATGACCCAACCCCTAATTTCCCTTTGTAATTTTGTCTTCATCAAGAGGAGGGAATACCCTCAAGGTGTTTATGGAGGGATTTTGTTTCGAAAAATAGAACACGTGCATAGGTAAAATATAATCAATATTGATTTGCAACGGAATTAAAAATGCCTATAAACATATTACCTTGACATTATTCGTGCATTTTAATAAAAACACATGTTAACACCTAAATTTTGGCAATCTAATTATTTATTTATTGCATAAAAAATTATGGATTAATTTTTAACTCCTAAACCAAAATATTAAAATTAAATTGCATAGCATATAGATATTAAGAGCATTAGCATTAGTAGTTAATAGGCCCATATATTTGCATATTTGTCGGATCGGTGGATGGACTCGAGTAAATTATTTTTGAACTTAATAGGATTGATTGGACTAAGTCCTGTGGTGATAAAAATTTGAACCAAGCCCGGATCCGAAAATTGTATTGTGATAAATTAGGTTACTTTTGGTCATCTAACGATAGAATATGTTGAAATATTCGTGCATATGAGATGGGCGGATTGTCTTATATCCAGGCATATCAAATTCGGTCACCAAGGAAAAGAAAGCGGTCGGCCTGGATTCCCGGTATATTTATATGTGCTCAGCTATTTGGGGAAGTAAATATGAAGGAGGAGCAATGCGAGATCGGCAAGATATTAGACACCGAGTTGAAGGTGGGAGCGAAAGGCAACAAATGGCAATGATATCTTGTGGGGATTTTCGTAAGAATTTTCGTGAAGAAGGGAAAAGATATCCCCCTTGGCAAGTTGGACTCCATTCAATATTATTTGCATATATTTTGGAGATCAGGTTTCCACCCGAGCCCAGTCTTCTTCGCTGCTGTTGGAGTTGCTATCGTGGCTCGATAATCCTCGACCGCTGTGGATCAGCTTTTGGTCAAGTTGGTTATAATTTTTTTTGTGGGTCTTCTCGGAGTACCCAACAGAGACGTCCCCAAGATTAACCCGAAGAGAGAGAGACATGTGCTTTCACTTCACCCATTCACAAAGTCCAGACATGAAGATAAAGAAGAAAACTTGTGGGCAAAGATATTCCTGGCTTCTCTGGCCTTGCTAAGAAGTATAACGATTCCTCGCGTGGGAGTCCATCATTGGTGAACATCCATCACGGCTTGCCTGTACGGGCATCATCTAGTATCGATCTACCAGTGCGATTTGTTAATTCCAAAATTAGCAATATGATATTTTACTCGAGATTTGATTCGTTAATTTTTAAATTAAATGGATATTGATATGATTTCCTGTTCTCAATGCCTTTGTTTGAATTGATTTTTCTTCCATAAAAGAAAATCCCAAAAAATATATTTAAGTTGCCTTTGACTCTTGCTAGAATATTGCCAATTTTAATATAGTTTGCATATTTAGATTAGGAAATTTATTTATTCTGAATTTTTGGAATAAAAAACACCAAAAAATTATTTTAGGATGTTAGAATTTCTTTTCATTAATTTAAATTGCATGGTTTATTATTGGGCAATTTTAGTTTCGAATTTCATAAAAAAGAAAAAGAAAACATAAAAAAAAAACATGTGCGTGTCATGTAGAACTAGGTCGTCCATTGCATGTAAGATCATTTGAATGCATGATGTATTAGGATAGTTGCATTTAATATTTTTCTGTCATTAGATTAGGTCAAATAAAGAAATTTAACGTAATCAAGTATCCAATCCCATAGTCTCTGGTTCGTAGTTGTGAGTAATTCTCCCATTACCACCCACCAAAAATAGATTAGTGGTATCTCCTGATTGAAAAATCATTTGCATGTTAAATAACTTGAACTTAAGTAACGAATTTGTATGAGCTTGAGGGAGTCCGAGTTAAGTATATGCTTATTAATCCATTAGCCAAACCCTTAAGTGGTCCAACTGACTTCGAGGTAAGGTTGCAACAACACTAGAAATGATAAAGGGTCTAATCACATTACCTTTATACCGTGCTCAGAAATTTTAGTTCTAACGTTCTTCAGATTTTGAACACGAACTTTTGATGTCTCCATAGCGTTGGTTATGACGTTCTTTAGACTTTGACTACTAACATTTGATCTCTTGATAACATTGGTTTTGATGTTCTTGAAATTCTTACCTTGAACGTCCGATATCTTCTAGTAATACATGTTCTAACATTTTTCAATTGTAGACCTCCTACGTCAGATGTTCTCGTAACACAAGTTCTGACGTTTTTCATATTGAGCCCTACAAATGTCAGGTTTTTAGTTTAGACACACCACCAATCTCATGTTGAATAGGAGAGAGAAATCAAGAGATCTCATCACTACAATTGTGCTAGCAATTACTCTCGTGTGTGCATGACTTGGTTGATCACTATCAACACTCTCAATTTTCGATTATCGATAATTTTTGATATGCTCTCTCAATCCCCTTTTATAACCAATCAGGATCACATTTAATTTGGCTTATTAACTCTATAACCATTTCAAATAAATAATTCAGCTGTAATGTTTGAGCTTGCTTTAGACATCGAATTTGGACGAAGTTCTAAAATTGTTTCAGACACTAATTTGGGCATTAATTCCGTAACCCTACAAAGCATTATTCTACTCATTAATTTTGTAACCGTCGCAAGACTTTATTATAGGCATTAACTTTGTAATTGTTACAAATATTTAATTTGATCGTCATGTTTAAAACTATTTCAGAACATTAATTTGGTCGTCTAAGTCTGAAACCATTTTAGATCATTAATGTGGCCATTAAGTCTAAAATCGTCTCAAAACTTTAATTTAGCTGTTAAGTCTAAAACCATTTCAGATTTTTAATTTAGCTATTAATTTTGAACTCACTTTGGATCATTAATATGGCAATCGATTCTGAACTCATTTCAGATAATAAATACGGCTATTGATTCTGAACTCATTTTAGATATTTAATTTGGCCAGTAAATTTGAGCCTGTTTCAGATCTTTGATTCGGCTATAAAGTTTGAAACCCCTTTGAGATCTTTGATATGGTCGTAAAGTCTAAAAACTCCTTTAAGAACTTATGTTTTCAGCCCAACTCAATCTGATTGCCTTAAGTGCAAACACATTTGTAATTAGGGGTGATCGGGTCCGGGGTGATCGGGTCCAGATCTGGACCTTGTACCCGACCCTATTATAACTGGTTCCTATTTTTTGGATCCTGTACCCTACACTATTTTGCACCTAACCCTATTTTTCTGATCCGGAAACAGGGTCTACCATGTTTTCATTAGAACCTATTTTGCAACCATCTAATATCCTATACGCTTCGAATTTTACATTAACTCACGAAAAACCAACAATGTAATTCTCCTAATATTATAAGACAAAGCAAAAATCATAACAATACATAAACATTAGCAACAAATATGGATATAATATTTGTCTTATTCTCACAAATACTACTGATATGATTTAATGCACCTGCTCATGTGTGTGGGACAAAGTTGGTATTAAGGGGACATCTTTCTTGAGTTGAACTAAGAATACTTTAATTAGTACAACAACAGTTAGTAGCAGTTGTCCTGCAATTATTACTATAGTTGAAGGTTGGATCATTAAAAAAGAAAAACAATACATAAGAACAGTTCTTTTTAACAATTCTTTAAAAACAATTTTCTCTTAACTTGATTCAGAGAGAGGTTTTCTTTTCTTTTTTTAACAATTCTTTGAAGACAAAAAGACTCAAAGGTACTATACAAAAAGACGATCTAATTTTTTTTAACAGGGTAAAAATCGGTTCCAAAACCGGTCTGGTTCCGGGTGGGTCTTTGCTTGGACCTAGTTCCCGGACTGATTTCAACCGGTTCCCAAAAATTGGAACCGGTTGCCAGACTGGTTTAATCGGAAACCGGTTCCCAACCCTATTTTTCGGGTGATTTGGTCCGGGTTCCGGGTAAACCCGGTCCGGTTGCACACCCCTATTTGCAATATATTCTCTCCCATTCAAATGTTATTCTAACTGATTATGGTGTGTGATATCTTTAGATTCATCATTGAGCTAGTAGTAGGATTTGTATTAACACATTAGCACAACCCAGAGATTTTGTTGTCTTAAATAATCTCCAGTTCCAACAAACCATGTGACATTTTGCAATATGTCATAACTACTCGGACAGCGTGAATGTTTCCAGAATGTAATGAACTTGTCAACTTTGTCGACTGTGTAATTTGATCTTCTATTTCACTATGTCTCGATCAAGCAAAGGCCATGAAAATGTTAGTCAAGCCATCAATTTGATGATATGCATAAATCTAATCGACAAATATTCTTCTAGATATGAACAATTTATTCTCAGTTACAACCCTGGTCAATGATTTCAATAAAATGTCATGATTAGATTGCATATGACATTTATATTCTATATTGTCTATCTACATGCATGTGTCTTCGTATATGAACAACTATGACCATTAAGTACAAAAACGGTTCAACGAAGTGTCAATATGCGCACTTGTGAACCATAGTCATTCAACACACAAGTCAGCATTATGCCTCAAGTGTAAAGATCTTACACCAAACCAAAGTATGAACGATTAGTCATTGACCCCGTTAAAAACTTCTATATTGCCAATTGTTCTATACATGTCATGTTCAGTAAATTTGTTCGAGACAGCACATGTGTTCTAGTTCGGGTATCATAATACCCAATGACTTGTGACCCATCATCCTTTGAGGTATCTAATATTCGATGGTGAAGCTTGAGAACACACCAGTCTCAATAGAATCATCAATATCTTCTTAATAATCTATCGATTGGGAACTATTTAAAGATTCAGCATAACTGTAAACCTATTACACACATTAAGAATAGGTCTAGTCGTAACTAATCTTATGGACTCATTCATATAGATAGGACGATACATGAAAATTTCTATGCCATTAAATAATCCCTAACATGTAACTATTACATGCTTATTTTAGGGTATAAAGCTAACAGTTTAACGTCCAAGGAATGCCGAGGCCTGCATGAGGCCTCAGACGAAGCAATTTAAAACTATACTTAAGACCGTGGTCTAGTAGTTATATGCAATTTCTCAACCACAAACCGTCAGCACAAGCGGCCAAGTAGGCTTTTGCAAGGGAGCATCACAAGCTAATAACAAGCTAGTAAACTTTGATGAAAGTTCTACCGACCTATCTCATGGAAAACTTTACTCATAGCTTAGGCAAATCAAGAAACTATAATGATCTCATATCGGCTTCGCATCCCGACCAGTTCCGTTTTTTTGGATCCTATACCCGACCTTGTTTGCACTGGACCCTATTTTGGACCCAACCTTGTTTTTCCGATCTGGGCCGGTTCGGAAACAAGGTCTACCCTGTTTTTCATTGGACCTATTTTGGGTAGTGATCCCGTAGTTGTGAGTGGTAGCGGGCCTGGCGGTGATCTGAGCTTGGTTATGACGACTGAATAGCAAGCTGAGGCAACAAGCAGCAAGCAACCATCGACGGTAACAAGCAGTTGCAATCATCAGGGTCGAGAAGACGCTTGCGGATATAGCCCGCTCGCTTTGGCTTAATCCGCCTCCACTACAGAGCCTCATCCCCACTTCTTCCCCCTGCCTCTGCTCCAGATCTGGCCAATCCCTTTGCCTCGTCCCACCGGAATGAGGGAGCTCAACTTTTGCTCACCCAACGACAATTTGTTCCATGATTGAGACTTAAGAGGGTGAGGTGTTTCCTTTTTTGAGCTAGGGGCTTTTCAAATTTTTTTTTTAAAGAAAACCGGTTCCAAAACCAGTTCGGGTGGGTTTCTACTTGGAACCGGTTCTTGGACCGGTTTCACCGGGAACTGGTTCCCGACCCTGTTTTTCAGGTGGTCCGGTCCGGTCCGGTTCCCAGGTAAACCCGGTCCGGTTGCACACCCCTACTTGAAATCAACTCAACGCCGTGCTTGACTGAAGTGCTGACTAGAGAAAAAAAGAAGAAGAGAAAATCACGCGTACATAGCTTGTGAAATAGCCAGGATAATTACCCAAAGAAAAAATACATCTAAAATCTCTTATGCAAAAGTTAGTCGTCTAACATGGGATGACCAGCGTTAACCTAGACAATTTTTGCAATTTTCAAAAATCTTCTGAATTTTTCTTCTTTTTTTTTTTCCTTTCCTTTCCTTTCTCTTTTTTTTTTTCAGTAAGAAAAAAATTCACAAAAATTAATAAAATATTCAAAGAAATTAAAAAATATAAAAAAATTATCCATGTTAGCACTATCCATGCCATGAGAACAGCCGATGTCTATATTAGCAATTGTTGACCAAAATTTGGTTGGAAAAACTACATTGACAAATTGTGAAAATGTTTAGGACTAAGGCCAAATCGAAAAGTTTAAAATTGAATTGTCATCACACGATAGATTTAGAACTCTAATTTTAGTAATTAAACTCGTTAAAGATGCATTGCTACGTAACAAAAGTGTCAAGATGGATTTGGTTCTAAGCAAATTAAGCAAGACAGACACCATTATCAAATTTGGATGCTTATTCTACACGGCATGCGCTTCTCAATCTTAAGTTAATACCAGACACCCATATATAAGACATATCGCTCCCCCTCTTCTCAGCAGTTTGCCATAGTAATAGAGAAGTGGGTGCATAGAAATGGGTTATAACAGGTCGTTTCTCGCAGCCGCCGTGCTCGTTCTGGTTGTTTCTGCCTCGCTCAGAGGCGAAGCGGCGAGGGTTCTCACTCCGACTCATAAGACAGGTTCTCTCTCTCTGATCATACTCACTTTAGGGTCTCTCTGTACTAGAGGGATTTGGGAGACTCTTCTGCTCTAAGATAATAGAAAGTGAGCGACATTTTAATCGGATTCAATCACAGGAGAAAACACGGGAGGGAACTTGGAGTCGCAGGCGACCCCCGACGGCTATCCTTGGGCGGAAGGTCCAGTCGAATTCATGGTCAGTGGCGCCGATGATGAAGGCTAGCTCTCGGAGTGACGGACCTTCGATCGATTGCTATGTAATGGATACTGAAAATATATGTCACACTATAAATAAACATTCTACTCGCCAGTATATAGAAATAGTTGCTTTCTTTTGTCCCATTCCTTCTTCGGAAATTTAGGCTTTATGCTTGCATTGCGTTAGCCACTTCCATGACCTTGTCCCTAGAAATAAAACTACTAAAGTTCAAAGCAAAATTGAACATTGACAAAAGGAATGAATTTTTACGAGATTCGCCCTTTTAACTATGTTATCGAAACAAGGATACTATGGGCATGAATAATAGCCACTCTATTCAAGAAATCAATTTTTGGCCAAAAATGGATTGTTCATATGCTAACAACACAATTTTTATTCTCGAAATAGAAATTAAGTGGAAATTTATATGATAACGACACAAAATTTTTCCCTTCCGGATGGTGGCGAATGGACGATAGGCTGGTGGGGAGGTGATAGGTGGACAATCAACTTATAGTGAAAGAAAGCGATGAGAATAATTTTTATTCTAAAAATAAAAAAATTACTTATCATTTCTATACAAAACCTATTTTTTAAGTAAATATTTATTCTATAAATATAAAAATGAAATTACGTTATCGAATGGATTTATGATATAAACCTATTATCAAGAATAAACATAACAAAAATAAAAAAAATATAATAATTTTCATGTGCGCACGAAAAATCCGCAGCAATTTAAGGGTACGTGAGAGAAATCTCAAGATGCTCAAAGCCCTTTCACAAGCTCGATAACCGCAATAGTCTCCCTCTGCACCTCCACCACCGCGTCACACTGCGGGAGCGGGGCAAGAGCAGCCAGAACGCCGTCGCCACCATGAACCCCACTGTCAACACCCTCGACACCTCTGCTGGCAGCTGCCACCTCGTGCCGCGCAGCGCCTTCTTTGTTGCGATCTCTGTTGCCACGGCGACCCTGTGGAGGAGGAAGAACCGCGTGATCAACCACGCAGGCTCCTTCCTCCCGATGTAGTATAGCATCAGCTCGTGCATGAGGGCCAACACTGCGAATGTGGCGAGAAATGCCTGCAGCGCAGCCCACCGCCTCTCGACGAGGTGGCACAAAGCCGACCGCACGGGGACGTACATACTTGGGTTCACGATGCTCGTCACAATGAGGTTCCACCACCTTATGGCTCGTCGAACGGGGGCTCAGTGCCACACCGACGAGCTGGCTAGTTGCAGCACCGACCGCCGCCATAGCCACCTCGAGCCCGACATACATGTGGACGGAGTACATCAGCATGAGGATCTTTTCGTCTACATAGTTTCCTCGCTGGTAGAGCGGGAAGAATGAAACCACCAATAGACATATTGCGACGCAATTCGCGGGCAACTTGGGGCCACTGCCACTGCCGATCTTGGAAGCCGCTCTCTCTGTGGAAGGACCAATCCTGATCGGAAGCGACGTGATGGCAACGAAAAGCAGAAGAGAGAGTGGTGGGTCCAGCGGAGGCAGCAGTGGGGGCGGCACCGAAGGGCCTTTGCCGTAAGCGAGGAGGACGAGCTTGAAGTTGCAGAGCCAGGCGATGAAGATGGAGTGAGACTGCAAAGGGAGACGGCGGTGAGACGGAGAGGGAGGAGGAGGAAGAGGAAGAGGAGGATCGCCGGGAGGAAGCAGAAGAGCCTCTTGGGTCCGACGGGGACAAGCTTGAAGACGTGGCGGCGGTAGATGAGGGTGGCGACGACGGAGATCCAGAAGAAGACGAAGCTTTGGAGCTCGGTCTCCATGTTTAGGGGTGAGATTATTTGGGCGAATGAAGACGTGGTCAAAGCATAGAAAGCAGCCGAATATTTATATTTACTAAAATAAAATACATACATATATATATGTATGTATATATAAAGCACAATTCGGCAGCTTGCGTAGTTTCCAACCAAACCAAAAAGAAAAGTATGTTCCAAGATATAATTATTATGTATAACTTCCTCTCTAGTTAAAGAATTTAAGCCGGATTAACACTCTAAGGACAGGGATCTGACTTTGAAGGCGGGATTAACATCCTGGAGATGAGGATCTAACCCTAAAAGTGAGATTAAAACCTGAAGAAATGATCTTGTTGAGGTGTGGTTCATACTTCCAATCGATAGGTGGAGGTTGCAGGGGCAATGCTCCCAAACTGCCAAAGGGCTTTTATATAGTTAGTTTGGGCTTGAACCCATAAATAATTATTGGTTTTATACAATTATTTTCTCTTGTAATTGAAGGTTATAACAAAGAGATGCGATATGTTAATTATAGCAAAATTCTTTACAAGACACAATACTAGTTTAAGGATGAATCAGGATAAATCTTATATCTCTATTTCTCTTCCTCGCTTTTACTCTCTATTTTATTGTGTTTGAGCATCTAATCCTAGCAGATCTGACACCAAAGGTGGAATTAAAACAGCAAAGACAGGGAACAATATTAATACCCTCAAGACAAGGAAAGGCGGGATCAAAACTTAGTATCGAATCAGACCATGAAATTTAGACTTTGAGAAGCCATCGCATAAAAATTGATTGAATTAGAGTAGAGAAGCTGAGAAATGGGGTGTGGTCATTGGAGATGAAAGGATCAATGGCTGTAGTAACGAGAGAGGGGAAGTGAGGAGAAAATCAACGTGTTTTGATGTTTGTCTGATTTCAAAATTCTCGAGTGGGGGAAGCATCCTCCATATAAAACTCCAAAGATAAGGAGGAGTTATGTGCTGCCTTTTTTTAATTATTCGCCGACAAGAACACATTTGCAATGTACAAATCAACACGGCTTAGACCTGAAAAGCAGCTATATAGACTTTTCAACAACGTTTGAATCTGCAAGACGACAAATGCATACCATGTGGCGTAGAATGAGCTAGGGTTTGACCTTTCACATGGTATAGTTTTATATTAGTCGAATATCTAGCTTTTCCTAAGGATGTTTAGGTACAAGTGATTGAACTTAGTCGTTAGAATATCGTGTCTTGTAAGAGTGTTGGGCTAAATAAGATGTTCCTACCAAATGGTCAAAGATCGGACCACCTTTGAGTTGCTTCAAACAGTGTGTG
This sequence comes from Corymbia calophylla, assembly GCA_014182845.1. NCBI lineage: Eukaryota > Viridiplantae > Streptophyta > Magnoliopsida > Myrtales > Myrtaceae > Corymbia > Corymbia calophylla. The sequence goes on along the minus strand of CM024697.1, from coordinate 45,069,003 downwards.
GGTGCATGCGTTGCTACCCACCCTAGACCCAATCACCCCTAATTTCAAGCGCGTTTACACTATCATCTTCTCCGTGAGTGATGGGAATTCAATCAGCGACGGTCCATACACATTTCTCCATATTACAATTGTCAACTAATTTTTGTTTTTTCAATTGAATTCCTTTTCATGGCAAAATCGGCCTTATATAGGGTGAGTAGATAAAATTGCCTGATCCAAGAGTCGTTTGGACCGGATTGAACCGGCCAATTTTAGGTTTCGCCGGCTTGGTTCCACAAAATTGGAAGCGGTGACTTTTTAATCTGGTTCTTGATTTCAAAGTGGGAACTGTGCTTAAATTGAACCAATTTATATATATAATTTCTTAAAGAAGTAAAGTGTAAACATGAACCTTAATAACCTCTCACGCCTTGCTTATTCCAAATGATGAAGCAAATCTTTGTTTCTTCGTATTGCTGCATTCATCCAACTTGCTCCTTTTGTCTCTTGCTTCTTTCTTTGTTTTACTTTCTTTCAAATTCTTGCAAAGATTCACTGATTTTACCTCCCTCTCTGGGCCTTCCTTAAATTTGTGATTCCATCATTTATGGAAAAGAATCCACCGAATCCTCATTTCCCTTTTTTCAAGTGTGCCCCTACAATCACGTCCTCATCATCTCTCAATCTTCTTCGCAAATTTTGAACGATTATCCAAATTTCAAATTGCGACATGGATTGGCAATTTAATTAATCCAAAACATCAAGATGTGTGAATCCATCTATTGAACTGCTAGGGAACCGGACCGGACTGGTGGTCCTCAGGTCAGGTGGACTAGTCCGGTTCCCAATTCCAAAAACGAGATCTTAGGTGGGATTTGACTGGACCGGGAACCAATAACCCCTAGCCTTATATGGTCTCTTGAGGAACCCGTCGCTTAATGCAAGGTGCTGCATTATACAATGTCGTGACATGTTCTCAATGAACCGTTGAGATCTTTTCTTTCCTAGTCACCGATCTCCGAGGAACCGTTCCTCGAGGGATCGGAGCTGGAATCGGGGAATTTACTCTAAAGTCTAAGTCAAATTAGCGTACCGATAAAAGGTCCAATTTGATCAGCGGCGGTCCATGCAATCTCTCGTTGCAAGTCACTGTTGGAATTGGCCCGCTTGATGTTAATAGGCGTAACTCAAAATTCCAAGTCATGTCGGAAATTCGTAAGAAAATGGACGACAAAGCCAACATTGACCCGTTATCGCCTCAGCTTATACGGTCGCTACGGCCGGGCGATGAACTGTTGAACCCCGTCCTTGGGGACTGGGGTTGCTCTTGAGGACCGCCACATTCGTCGTCCATTCTTGTGGGAACGTGGCCGCCGTTTCGGCAGTCAAGATTTCAACAGCTCACGGCAATCTTGGCAGCTATCACGGTTTCGGAACGATTGCTTTGGCTTGCTATCATCGAGAGCTCGGACTAATCGGCGTCATGGCCTCATCTGATGAGATAGCACAACTCTAGATGGGACTGAAGCAAGAATGTGAATCCATCGGAAGGAATTATAAATGGAATCTGCTGCTAGCTGAACGCAGAGAAGAGATCGTTACTGACAGTTCTACATGACTTGAGAATTACTGACCATGGTCGAACTCAAGTCTGTTGGGTTTTTGTGGAAGTGTGTGTGTGCAAGTGTGTATGAAATATGGCAAGGGAGCAGAGAAATAGAGTAAGGGATGAAGGCACAAACTATATTTGATTCAAGGACTTATGTGGTACAAAAGATAATAGAGTGGCTCTCTCTTAGTTTCTAGTTATGGTTCTCTCAACTCACGTTCTCACTTTTTTGTTCTAGCTGTTGTATCTTTACAAGGCTGAGAACTTTTGCCTATTTATAGGCAAGTTTCACCAACTACAAGCATGACAATTTTTACTTCTTCACCGCCATAGTAAGTATAGCTAGAAAATGACTCATTTTCTCCTTCTTCAAGTACTGTTGCTTCCTGCGTAGGCCCATAAGCTTCTCCACATGAGTCTTCGACTTCGACTTGGTCTTCTTTTATTTCACATCCATTTCCTTCGTCAGCTTGCTCGCTTCCTCAGCCGCTATTCTTGACTTTTTTCCAAGGTTTCCCACTTAAGTCTTCTCCAACTTCTCTTCTGATTATCTCGCACGTCTTTGTTGCTGACTTGGACAAATTGTTGCCGCCAAGTCTTTCCTTCTTAGTTAAGCATACTTCATTTCTAAGAATGTGTAGGCTAGTTGGCTCTAGGGCTTTCCAAAAATGGATCACCGTTTAACACTCCTCCTTGATCTATTTTTGTAGTTCTCCGAGCATGCTTCTCAATGTCTCGAATTTTGTTGTTGGTAGTGCCTTAGTGAATATGTCCGCAATTTGGTCTTTAGTCTTGCGATACTTTAGCTCGATCTCTCCATTGTTTTGCACATCACGAATGAAGTGATATTTTATGTTGATACGTTTAGTTCTTCCATGAAAGACTGGATTTTTTGAGATTGCAGTCACAAACTTGTTATCACAAAGTATTGGAGTCGGTTCCGTCTATGCTTCTCCAATGTCTTCTAGAATTCTTCGAAGACATATCGCTTGACTAGTAGCAGTGGCAAGTGCAATGCATTCAACTTCTGCAATGGATTGTGCCACTGAGTCTTGTTTTTCGGATGTCCAAGAAAATATTCTGGAACCCAATGTGAATGCATAGCCAGTAGTGCTCCTCCTATCATCAGCTAATCCTGCCTAGTCACTATCAATGTAGCAAATGAGCTAGGCATTTGCACTTGGCCAATACCAAATGCCATAGTTTGTAGTTCCTCGTAAGTACTTGAGAATTCTTTTGGCTGTACCAAAATGAATTTGGCTTGGATTCTGCATGAAACATGATGGTAGACTTGTCACGTACATAATGTCTAGTCGTGTTGCAGTGAGATATAGTGGACTCCCAATCAGGCTTCTATAGAGTGAAGCGTTCGCTTTTTTTTGCACCATCTTCTTTCAGTAGCTTCTCATTTGTCACAAGCAATGTTGCAACTACTTTGCACTGATTCATCTTGAATTTTTTCAAAAGGTTCTCAGTATACTTCTTTTTCGATATAAAGACTCCTTCATTTTGGTTGATCTCGATGCCGAGAAAGTAGTGCATCAAGCCCAAGTCCGTAATCTCAAATGTCTTCATCATTTCTTCTTTAAATTCTCGAATCATTGTCTCATTGTTCTCTGTATATATGAGGTCATCCACATATAAAGAGACAATGAGAGTGTTGGACTTACCGTGAGTCTTGATGTAGAGCATTGGCTCACTCATACTTCTCTTAAATCCTTGTTTGGTGAAGTATTCATCAATTCTGCTATACCACACTTGTGGTGCTTGTTTTAACCCGTATAGGGCCTTCCTAAGCTTTGGAACCTTTTCTTCGTTGTCTTTGGCAATAAAGCCTTGTGGTTGAGCTACATAAATTTCTTCTTGAAGATATCCATTTAGGAACGTTGACTTCACATCTAGTTGATGAATCTTCCATTCTTTTTGTGATGTTAGGGCTATGAGTGTCCGGATGGTATCAAGGCGAACAACAGGAGCGAAAGTTTCAGTATAGTCAATACTTGGTTGTTGTAAGTATCCTTTCACTACGAGTCTTGCCTTATGCTTTTGAATTGATCCGTCAACATTAAGCTTCATCTTATAGACCCACTTTACACCAATGATCTCTTTATCTTCGGGTTGATCAACAAGCTCCCAAGTTTCATTTTTCTCGATCATTTTGATCTCTCCCTTCACGGCTTTAATCCAAACTTCTTCTTTAAAAGCGTCTTCATAGTTTTTTGGTTCTATGGCAGCAAGTTGCATGTGTCAAAAAATTTTCTAAGGGATTTTACCCTTAGTATTGGAGATTCTAAAGTAGACTCTTCTTGCGTTGCTCTTGGAGAGGATGGTTGTGTTACGTCTTGAGTGGAGGAATCTGATGTTCCACCTTCTTCTTGTGGTGTTGATTCCCCACATGTAGGAGGTATGTCTAATAAGTTGACATACTTCTTCTCTATCTTCTCTATCTTCTCTTCCTCCCAATTCCATGCAGCATTCTTGTCGAACTCAATATCTCGACTAATCACGAGCTTCTTAGTTTTTAGGTTGTAAACCCAATAGCCTTTTGATTGATCACTATAGCCAAGGAATATTCCTTTTTTCTGTTTTCTCATCAAGCTTGCTCCTTTTTTGATCAGGGATGTGAACGTAGTACATACAGTCAAACACTTTGAGATGCTTCGCTGAAGGCTTCCATCCACTCCATGCTTCGATTGGAGTTTTATTACTTTATTTTGAACTGCTTTAGTTGGACACCTATTCAATAGGTATACTGTAATGTAGACTGCTTTTGCCCAGAACGTGTTGGGAAGACCTTTCTCATTTAGCATGGACCTTGCCATTTCCATGATGGTTCTGTTCTTCCTTTCTACTACTTTATTTTGCTCTGGGGCATAGCCTATTTTTAGTTGATGATGCACACCTTCATCTTCACAGAATTTATTGAACTCCCTTGAATTGTATTCCGTGCCTTTGTCGCTCCTTAGGACTTTCATTCTACGGTCACTTTGATTTTCTACGCAGTTCTTGAATTTCTTGAAAATTGAGAAAAACTCTTATCTTTCTCAAAGAAAGTAGACCCACGTCATTCTTGTGTAGTCATCAATGAATAGGATGAAATATATGTTCTGACTGAGTGTGGGGGTCCTCATTGGACCACACACATCTGTATGGACAAGCTCCAATGGCTTCTTAGCTCTCCATGTACTTTCAAACGGGAAGGACTTCCTTTGTTGTTTACCAAGAAAACAACCTTCACAAACATCTGAAATTTTTGTAATCTCTGGAAAATCTCTCATCATCTTTTTTTGATGGAGAATTTTTAGCCCATAAAAGTTGAGGTGGCCAAATCTCCGATGCCATAGCCAAGAATCATCAAGTTGAGCTTTCATAGCAATATCTTTGACATATTTCCATTGAATAGGAAAATTCTTGTTCTCCATTTTCATAGAGGCAATAACATGATTCTTATATTTATCATAGATAGTGCATGTATCTCCTTTAAAGTATAAAGAATATCCATTATGAATCATTTGTCCCACACTCAAAAGATTTTGTGCAAGACTGGGGACTAGGTATACATTATGAATATATTTTGGGCCTTTATTTGTTCCCACGACAATGGTGCCTTTTCTTTTGACGTCCACCAATGCACCATTGCCCAATTTTACTGGAGAATTCACCAACTTATCAATATCGGCGAATATAGATTCGTCCCCTATCATAAGATTGCTACACCCACTATCAATATACCATGTATCATTTTTCTTATCATTTGCCGCTTGGCCTATGTAGAATATATTGTCTTCACTTTCCTTTTCTTCAACATAGTTGGCTTGATTTTTTGCTTTCAAGCGACAATCTTTTTCTACATGGCCATATCTTTTACAAAAGTGGCATTGTGGCTTATTTTCGAACCAACAATCCTTCTCCAAATGATTAGTTTTCTTGCAAATACCACAAATTGAATATTTTTCCTTTTGTGTAGTTTCTCCTCCTCTTCTATTTTTCCATGAGCTCCTTCCACTATTTTTAGAATTACGAGACCGCATGTTAATTTTTGATTGAAAAGCACTTTCAACTGTATCTTCGTCCTGCACTAGCAATCTTTTTTCATATGCTTCTAGAGAGCCAATTAGCTCACTCACTGATAGGGTTTTTAAATCCTTCAATGATTCAATAGTAGTGACAATAGAATTGTATTTTCTAGTGAAAGTCACCAATATTTTTTCGACAACCCTCTGATCAGTGATATTATCTCCATAAGTTCTTCTATGATTTACTAGTTCTTTTAGTTTTCCACAATATTCTTGAATAGTCTCATAATTTTTCATTTTAGAATTCTCAAATTCCCTTCTCAAAGTTTGAAGCTGTATAGTTCATACCTGTTCAGTGCCTTGAAATTCTTCTCGTAATGTCTCCCAAGCCTTCTTTGTAGTCTTCACTCCAATTATTCTTGGAAATATTATTTCTGAGAGTGCTTGTTGAATAAAGTATAGTGCCCTTGCATCCTTTTGTAGTTGATCCTTCTAAGCACTTGCATCTTCTTGCGGAGCGTCATAACCTTTTTCAACGATGTCCTATAAGTCTTGGGCCATCAAGAAAGTTGTCATTTTGATGCTCCAGTAATCATAGTTATTCCCATCAAAGATAGGAATGGGAAATGAGGATGAGGTAGAAGTGGCCATAGTTTAGTTGTTTGAAATTTGGATGGGTAGTTTTAGGAGCGGTTGGTTAGGAAAAATGCTCAATACTAGCCAAAGACATGGCTCTAATACCACTATTGGGTTTTTGTGGAAGCGTGTGTGTGTAAGAAATATGGCAAGGGAGCAGAGAAATAGAGTAAGGGATGAAGGCACAAACTATATTTGATTCAAGGATTTGTGTGGTACAAAAGATAATAGAGTGGCTCTCTCTTGGTTTCTAGTTTTGGTTCTCTCAACTCTCATTCTCCCACTTTTTTATTCGAGCTGCTGTATCTATTACAAGGATGATAACTTTTTGCCTATTTATAGGCAAGTTTCACCGACTACAAGCATGACAATTTTGACTTCTTCACCACCATAGTATAACTGGAAAATGACGAGAAAATATTGGTTGGGTGGAATACTCCACGTAAAATCATACAGCTCACCATTCATTGATGGACACGTGTCCATTCAAGCCCACAATCCGAATTTATTGCACTGTAGACCCTCTCTCTCCTTTTTCTCTCTGTCGATCTGGGCCCACAGCAGTAGACCCTCTCTATGCTAGAGAGAGGGAGGCTCTCTATGCTAGAAAATCTCTCCTTTCTCTTCCCTCGTTGAAAAAAAATTGCTTTGTTCTGCTCTCTCTCCCCTCCGCAAAGCCCTCTATGCTAGTGAACCACGATGCCAACACACCTTCGCTGGTTGCCTCTGCCATCGCTTCCTCGAGCCCAGTCGTTGCATTTTTCCCTCACTCTTCACAACCTCCGCTCCACTCCTCTCTCTCTCTCTCTCTCTCTCTCTCTCTCTTCTCCATGAAGCACACCTTGCTCGTGAACGCCGACGCCGACACCGCCTTCGTTGTCGCCTCACCAAACCCCACCATCGTGTTTTTCCCTCACTCTTCGCAACCTCCACTCTGCTCTTTCTCTCTTTCCTCTGCGAAGTGTCCCTTTGCTCGTGAATTATGAACGCGCTGCAATGGAACAAAGTGATTATTTTTCTCCACAACAGAACGGAAGAGAAACAGTGGTGGGGATAGAGAGAAAGAGGAGAGAGGGTCTACTGTTCTGGGCCCGGATTGACAGAGAGAAAGAGGAGAGAGAGGGTCTGTAGTGAAATAAATTCGGATTGTGGGCTCAGATGAACATGTGTCCATCGTTGAATGGTGAGCTGCATGGTCCTACGTGAACTATTCTACTCAGCCAATATTTTCTAGAAAATGACTCATTTTCTTCTTCTTCAAGTATTGTTGCTTCCTACGTGGCCCCAAAAGCTTCACCCCATGAGTCTTCATCTTTGACTTGGTCTTCTTTTTTTCACGTCCATTTCCTTCTTCAGCCCACTTCCTCAGCCGCTATTATTGACTTTTTTCCAAGGTTAAGTCTTCTCCAAGACTTGGCCAAATTGTTGCCGCCTAGTCTTTCCTTCTTAGTTGAGCATACTTCATTCCTTCCTAAGCATGTGTAGGCTAGTTGGTTCCAAGGCTTTCCAAAAATGGATCACCGTTTAACAAAGTCATACATCTTGCTTTGGTTTCTGCTGCTTTGTATTTGCAATGCCAAGGTGAGAGCTAGTTCAGAAGCAGAGGCGCTCCTCGCGTGGAAGTCAACTCTCACGAACCAATCTGCGCTTCAATCGTGGATGGCCAGCAGGATGATGAGCCTGAATCTGTCGGCGAGCCCGTGCAGATGGTTCGGCGTCTCTTGCGATGCGGAGGGCAGCATCACGAAGATACATCTCCCGCGTGCAAGTCTAGGGGGAAACCTCACAGGCTTGGAGTTCTCGGCTTTTGACAACCTCGTGTCCCTCAATCTCAGCCAATGCAACCTCTCGGGGCCTATCCCGCCTCAAATCGGCTTGCTCTCGAAGTTGATGCACCTGAATCTCTCCGGGAACATTCTCTCCGGTCGTCTCCCTCTGACGCTTTCGAACCTCACCCGTCTCTCCTTGCTTTATCTTGGCAACAACATGATAAGCGGCAACCTGGATCCGCGCTTGTTCTCCAACTGGACTAAACTCCAGTTCCTCGAACTCCACAACAACAATTTCACAGGGAAAATCCCCTCGGAGATCAGCCTCCTGACAAATCTCGTTGAGCTAGCTCTCTGTTACAACCGTATGAATGGCTCAATCCCGTATGAAATCGGAAACCTGAAGCATTTAGATGCCATGGCTTTACATGGGAATCATCTTACCAGTCCTATCCCTGCGTCCATCGGCAATCTTACTCGCTTAACGATGTTGTACTTGCATGAGAACTCTCTCTCAGGACCTATTCCTCAGGATATTGTCAGGTGCACCAAGCTAGTTGAATTACGTCTGCATTACAATGACCTCTCGGGTTTGGTACCTCGAGGACTCGCCAACTTTTCATTCCTTAAGGTGCTTCGTCTTAGCATGAACAGTCTCTCCGGTCCCTTACCGCAAGTCTGCCTAGAGTCTCCCCTCGAAGTATTCACGGCCGCCTTCAACAGCTTCACAGGTCCGATGCCTGGAAGCTTGAGGAATTGCACGACTCTCGTGCGAGTCCGTCTCGAGAGCAACTCCCTTTCGGGTTATCTCGACCGAGACTTCGGTGTCTATCCGAACCTCAATTATCTTGACTTGAGCTACAATAAGCTGAGGGGGGTCCTGTCCCCGAGCTGGGGTTCGTGCCTAAAGTTGACACTGCTAAAAGTTGCTGGGAATGAGATCAGTGGCACGATTCCGAACGAGCTTGGGAAATTAAGTGTCCTGCTCGTGCTCAATCTGTCCTCTAACCATATTACTGGATTGATACCCAGACATTTCGGAAACTTGTCCTCTCTGTATCAGCTGAATTTAAGGGAGAACAAGCTTTCAGGTTCGATTCCGCCTCAACTTGGGCAACTGTCGCATCTTGAGGACCTTGACCTCTCATCGAACGAGCTGGGAGGCCTGATTCCTGATCAACTCTGGAAATGCTGGAAGCTGCGGAATCTGGTCCTGGCGATGAACACTTTCAATGGGTCTATATCGCCATTGATCGGAGACCTAGGACTGCAAGGTTCCCTGAACTTGAGTCATAACCGCTTCACTGGCAATATACCTCCGCAGATTGCAAACTTGGCAGTGGAGCATCTAGATCTCTCTCACAACGAGCTGTCCGGCGAGATCCCTCCTTCCTTTGCCCAGATGACCAGTTTAACATCGGTTGATTTCTCATACAATGAACTGGAAGGTCCGATTCCCGATGGCATATTTTTCCGTCTCCCCACCCCAACTGCATTCAGCAACAACAAGAACATATGTGGCCTGGTCCGAGGTTTCCAACCATGCAATGCCAAATTATCGGAGAGCACAGTTCAGAAGAAAAGCCACAAATTGTGGATTATACTAGGTGTTTCTTCGTCAGTCGTTCTACTCCTCATTGTAGTATTGCTCGGAAAATCCATCCTACCCCGCCGAAGAACGAAAAGTGCGAGTGCGAGCATCGCCGGACTAAACAGCAGAAATGTTTTCTCCGTGCTGAACTACGATGGGAAAGTCGTCTATGAGGACATTGTCAAGGCAACGGAGAGTTTCGACGACAAGTATTGCATTGGTGAGGGCGGAAGTGGAAGAGTCTACAGAGCTCTGCTTCCAACGGGACATGTGTTGGCCATAAAGAAGATCAGGTCCCCAGAAGGTGATGAAATAGAGCAGATCACAGCAAGCTTCATCAACGAGATCAGGTTGTTGACGGCAATTCGACATCGAAACATCGTTAAGTTTTACGGATTCTGCTCCAGCGGGCCTCATAAGTTCCTTGTGTACGACCTGATTGAGAGGGGAAGCTTAGCAAGCATCCTGAACAACGGCAGTGAAGCAGCTCAGCTCGACTGGAGGAGGCGAGTGGAGATCGTGAGAAACATAGCGCATGCCCTGTGTTACATGCACAATGACTGCAAGCCGCCCATAATTCATCGAGACATATCGAGCCAAAACATCCTGTTGAACATGGAGTACAAAGCTTTTCTTTCCGATTTTGGCATCTCTAGGATTTTAAAATCCGATTTGAGCAACTGGACGGCTGTGGCGGGCACCTGCGGTTATGTCGCTCCAGGTAACTATTCCTGCGCCTCTTTCTCTGTGCTTTACAAGTTTGCACATCGTTCATCGTCATCGCTAGAGACCTTCTCTTCAGCATAATCGGATTGATGTAGGAAATGCCTTGAGATCATGCTAATTGAGCCTGTAATCCTGTGGTTAAACAGCTTCGGGACTATATTACTATCAGCATATCAGAAAAGTCACTATACTTGAAAAAGAAGCTAGCTATTTGCAAAATCGCTATTCTGATGACGAATCTCTTGTTGATTGATGCTAGAGCTTGCGTACACAATGAGACTGACTGAGAAATGCGATGTTTATAGCTTCGGCATCCTGGCGCTCGAAGTGATAATTGGAAAACACCCAGCGGAGCTCGGTTTATCTCTGAATTCCCTCCAATCAGAGCAAAGCATGGAGCTAGAAGATCTGTTAGATTCGCGTCTTCCACCTCCGGTGGATCGAATCACCATGAATGAAGTGAAAGCAATAGCAAAGCAAGCACGTTTGTGTATAGATGTTGATCCGAATCGCAGGCCAACCATGACAGAGGTGTCGCAGGCGCTCCTCAAAAATTAAAACAATCTCCACTAGTCTCAAGCAGGCATGCGCATCTGCACATTTGTATCTTTTTGCAGTAATTGATACCATCCTAGTCTCCTAAGAGTAGGCAAATTTAAAGTTTAAATAGTCAATGAAACGACTTGATATATATAGGCTGATCATGACAATCATGTTCTTGTTCATGTGTAATAAAAGCTTCTGTAGCACAATTATATAGGCCGATCATGATGATCACGTTCTTATTGTTTGCACAACCAGAGCCAAAACGCAAAGTGCCGAGAGAAAAACTCAAATATAACACGATACGACTTGTTTAATCCGTACTATTTGGGCTCATGGAAGAGCCTAGCTGGATATGCCTCCTTGTTGGCCCAGAGCATCCTTTGTAAGACAGAGTGAAGAGCAAGTATTTACTGAGATCAGATCAAGGTTCAGTCATCTCAGCACAGGTGTAGAAGCTACTGAACCCGATGAGATAAAACTTTGAGCAAAACAAGGAGGGAGGACAGGCAACTAAAGGCGGCAGATGGAAGAGTGATCAATGCTCTGAAGTCAAAGCGCACAGCAAAAGCAAGAGACCTTTTATAAAGAGATGGAGAAGATGTCTAAGAAAGCTCTCGTGCCACTCATGATGTTGGTGCTGTGGTCGATGGTCGTCCCTCCTCGGGCCGTGGCTTGTCCTATGGACGGCAGCACGTGCCGAGACTGCATCGTGGACCAGCTGAACTGGGGTTGCCCGTTGTGCCAGCCGATTCTTCGCTGCATGGGGCGGTGCTTGTGGGGAGGGTCTTGCAAGCCAAATGCATGAGGAGGTGTGACTGCAACAGCGGGAACCCGAAACTGTCCAATTGCAAGAAATGCATGTCCAAGTGCAAGTGCAGCTGTATGGCCTAGGACTCCGGAGCTCTTTTGCTGTGGGCTTTGGATTGTATAAATTCTGTCCTCTCTTGAAAGATCTTTGGTACTTGTTTTCTGAATTATTGGAGTTCAAGCTCTAATTCTTTTAAGCCAGAATTAGGTGCTTCTGACTCTGAAATTGCTTACCCAATATGGAACATGGAGGCCTACTGGAATCAGCCAGTTCAAATCGGTTGAATTAGCATAGGAAAGATTTCCTGGAAACTCAAGAAACGAGTGACAGATGATTTCATTGAATATGTCAATATACAACTTCAGTATGTTACTCAAAACTGCTGGTGACAGAGAAAAGAAAAGGTCTATCAGCTGTGACTTGAATGAACACTACAATATTCACTAACATTTGACTTGGGGGTACAAGTGTTGGGTCAACCTATGAAGGAAAGACTGCCAACAGAAATTTGAATCAATGGGGGCAGAAGAGATGCAACCTTACGATTTCAAAAGTGAGAAACCGCAATTTTCAAACTTCTAGAAGTAACCCCTCAGTTGTGTTGCCCTTTTAATTTGACAACCTCAAATCACATGAGTTCTCGCTTTCCCTGCTTCGGCATTCACAAGGAAGAAGCATCATCACGTTTGGTGAGCATATCAAGAACACAATCACATTTGCAGCAACTCGCCTGAATTCCTCCCTCCCACTCAAAATCCAAATGGTACTTCAACTGGCTCCAACTCATACGTAATAGCCGTCAAGATCCAATAGAGGGACATGGCTCATTATGGCGATATTTTCTATTCATCTCTTCTTTCACAAACAGTCTCCTCAGCCAGCATGATTGTTCTATGATCAACATATAAGTCGAAAGGTGATTCCAGGCCACAAACGAAAATTGGTCGGCGTATCCTTGCGTATCATCTACTAACAATTGCCAAATCAAGGCTCCAGCACCAGCTTGCCACTTCTTTGCTGATTCGTACATACCGTCTTCAAGAATATGTCCCTTTGATATGACTCTTGTTGATTCTGATGCAACGATGACCCAACTTCTGTGAAAAGAACCAGTTTCTTCAGTATGTCGTCCCCATCACGTATGTGAGAATCCACCCACTGCGAAAGATATTTCACTTTTTCATCCAAACTGGTCTCCGGGATCCTACAATCAACAGTGAAGAATTTAGAAGTAAAGCAGAAAATAGAAATGCAAAATTTGCACAGAAAGCAAAGAGTCAATTGGTGATATCTCCTTTAAAACAATTACATGGAGACTTTCGTGATTTCCACTCCTTTTCATGTTGTTGCCAAGATAAAGCTGACCGCAGAGAAGAAGAGTGTTACTGACGGTTGTACATTACTTGAAAATTACTGACCATGGTCGAACTTAAGTCGCACATCTTGCTCTGGTTTCTGCTGCTTTTGTCTTGCAATGCTGAGGTGAGAGCTAGTTCAGAAGCAGAGGCGCTCCTCGCATGGAAGTCGACTCTCAAGAACCAATCTGCGCTTCAATCGTGGATGGCCGGTGGGACGATGGGCCCGAATCTGTCGGCGAGCCCGTGTGGATGGTTCGGCGTCTCTTGCGATGCGGAGGGCCGCATCTTGAAGATACATCTCCCACACGCGAGCCTAGGGGGAAACCTCACGGGCTTGGAGTTCTCGTCACTCGACAACCTCGTGTCCCTCAATTTCAGCCGATGCAACCTCTCAGGGCCTATCCCGTTGCAAATCGTTTCGCTCTCGAAGCTGACGCACCTGACTCTCTCCAAGAACATTCTCTCCAGCCGTCTCCCTCCGACACTGTCGAACCTCAGTCGTCTCTCCTTGCTTTATCTTGGCAAAAACATGATAAGCGGTGAACTAGATCCGCACTTCTTTTCCAACTGGACTAAACTCCAGTTCCTCCAGCTCCACAACAACTATTTCACTGGGAAAATCCCCTCGGAGATCGGCCTCCTGACGAATCTCGTCGAGCTTGCTATCTCTAACAACCATCTGAATGGCTCGATCCCGTATGAAATTGGAAACTTGAAGCATTTAGATGCTCTAGCTTTATATGGGAATAATCTTACGGGTCCCATCCCTGCGTCCATAGGCAATCTTACTCGCTTAACAATGTTGTACTTGCTTGAGAACCATCTCTCAAGACCTATTCCTCACGATATTGTCAGGTGCACGAAGCTAGTCAAATTACTGCTGCATTACAACGACCTCTCGGGTTCCGTACCTCAAGGACTTGCCGACTTTTCATTCCTGAAGGTGCTTCATCTCAGCGCAAACAATCTCTCCGGTCCCTTACCACAAGTCTGCCGAGAATCTCCTCTCCAAATATTCACGGCTGCCTTCAACAGCTTCACAGGTCCGATGCCTGGAAGCTTGAGGAATTGCACGACTCTCGTGCGGGTCCGTCTCGAGAGCAACTTCCTTTCGGGGTATCTAGACCGAGACTTCGGCATCTATCCGAACCTCAATTATCTTCACTTGAGCTACAATAAGCTAAGGGGTGTCCTGTCCCCGAGCTGGGGGTCGTGCCTAAAGCTGACACTGCTAAAAGTTGCTGGGAATGAGATTGGCGGCACGATTCCGAACGAGCTCGGGAAATTAAGTGTCCTGAGCATGCTCGATCTGTTGCCTAACCATATTGCCGGCTCGATACCTGGACATTTAGGAAACTTGTCCTCTCTGTATCAGCTGAATTTAAGAGAGAACAAGCTTTCAGGTTCAATTCCGCCTCAACTTGGGCAACTGTCGCATCTTGAGGACCTCGACCTCTTGTCGAACGAGCTGAGGGGCTCGATTCCTGAACAACTCTGGAAATGCTCGAAGCTGCGGAATCTGGTCCTGGCGATGAACACTTTTAATGGGTCTATATCGCCTCAGATCGGAGACCTAGGACTGCAAGGTTCCCTGAACTTGAGTCATAACCATCTCTCCGGCAATGTACCTCCGCAGATTGCAGACTTGGCCGTGGAGCATCTAGATCTCTCTCACAACGAGCTGTCCAGCAAGATCCCTCCTTCCTTTGCCTGGATGACCAGTTTAACATCGGTCAATTTCTCGTACAATGAACTGGAAGGTCCGATTCCCAACAGCATAGTTTTCCGCCGCTCCGCCCCAACTGCATTCAGCAACAGCAAGAACATGTGTGGCCCAGTCCGAGGTTTCCAACCATGCAGTGCTAAATTATCGGAGAGCACAGTTCAAAAGAAAAGCCACAAATTGTGGACCATATTAGTCGTTTCTTCATCAGTCGTTCTACTCCTCATTGTAGTATTGCTCGGAAAATTCATCCTGTCCCGCTGAAGAACAAAAAGCGCTAGTGCAAGCATCGCCGGGCTGAACAGCAGAAATGTTTTCTCCGTGCTGAACTATGATTGGTAAGTCGTCTACGAGGACATTGTCAAAGCCACGGAGGGTTTTCGATGACAAGTACTGTATTGGCGAGGGCGGAAGCGGAAGAGTCTACAGAGCTCTGCTTCCGACAGGACATGCGTTAGCCATAAAGAAGATCAGGTCCTCAGAAGGCGATGAAATAGAGCAGATCACAGCAAGCTTTATCAATGAGATCAGGTTGTTGACGGCAATACGACATCGAAACATTGTTAAGTTTTACGGATTCTGCTCTAGTGGGCCTCATAAGTTCCTCGTGTACGACCTGATTGAGAGGGGAAGCTTAGCGAGTATCCTGAATGACAACGGGAAAGCAGCACGGCTCGACTGGAGGAGGCGAGTGGAGATCGTGAGGGACATAGCGCGCCCTGTGTTACATGCACAATGATTGCTTGCCGCCCATAATTCATCGAGACATATCGAGCCAAAACATCCTCTTGAACACGGAGGGCGAAGCTTTTCTTTCCGACTTCGGCATCTCTAGGATTTTAAAGCCCAATTCGAGCAACTGGACCGCTGTGGCAGGCACGTGCGGTTACTTTGCTCCAGGTAAGTCTCTTGCGCCGCTTTCTCTGTGCTTTACAAGTTTATGCATCGTTCATCATCGTCACTAGAGACATTCCCTTCAGCATAATCGGATCGATAATTGCCTTGAGATCATTCTAATTGAGCCTGTAATCCTGTGGTTAAACAGCTTCAGGACTATATTGCTATAAGCATATCAGACTTCATTAGCTATAATACAGTATTGAAATACATAGACAAGTCAGTATACTGGAAAATCGCTATTCTGATGACGGATTTCTCATTGCTTGATGCCAGAGCTCGCTTACACAATGAGCTTGACTGAGAAATGTGATGTTTATAGCTTTGGCGTCCTGACGCTCGAAGTGATGATGGGAAAACACCCAGCGGAGCTCAGTTCCCTCCACTCAGAGCAAAGCATGGAGCTAGAAGATCTGTTAGATGCACGTCTTCCACCTCCGGCAGATCAAATCACCATGAATGAAGTGAAGGAGATAGTGAAGCAAGCATGTTCTTGTATAGATGTTGATCCGAATCACAGGGCAACCATGAGAGAGATTTCGCTGGTGCTCTTTTCACAGTCTGACAAATAGAACAATCTCCACTAGTCTTGTTCATGTGTAATAAAAGTTTCTTTAGCACAATTATATAGGCCAATCATGCATTTGTATCTTTTCACAGTAATTGATACCGACCTAGTCTCCTAAGAGTAGGCAAATTTAAGGATAAAATGGTCAATGAAATGACTCGATATATATAGGCCTATCGTGACGATCATGTTCTTGTTCATGTGTTATAAAAGCTTCTTTAGCACAATTACATAGGCTAATCATGGTGATCATGTTGTTTTTGTTTGCACAACCAGAGCCAAAATACAAATTACCCTAAGAAAACTCGAAGATAACACGATACGACTCACTTGATCCGTGCTATTTGGGCTCATGGAAGAGCCCAGCTGGAGATGCCTCCTTGTTGGCCCAGAGCATCCTTTGTAAGACAGAATGAAGAGCAAGTATTTACTGAGATCAGATCAAGGTTCAGTCATCTCAGCACAGATGTAGGAGCTACTGAACCCGATGAGATAAAACTTTGAGCAAACCAAGGAGGGAGGACAGGCATTTAATGGCGGCAGATGGAAGAGTGATCAATGCTCTGAAGTCAAAGCCCACAGCAAAAGCAAGAGACCTTTTATATATTGGCAAGCAGAGAGAGCATCCTGCACATCACATTGGGTATGTGGAGACGGATAAGATGTCTAAGGACGCTCTTGTGCCACTCATGATGCTGG
Organism: Corymbia calophylla; assembly: GCA_014182845.1. Lineage (NCBI taxonomy): Eukaryota > Viridiplantae > Streptophyta > Magnoliopsida > Myrtales > Myrtaceae > Corymbia > Corymbia calophylla. The sequence continues at coordinate 45,052,078 of CM024697.1, read as the reverse complement.
TGCTGTGGTTGATGGTCGTCCCTCCTCAGGCCGTGGCTTGTCCTTCGGATGGCGGTGCGTGCCGAGACTGCATCGTGGACCAGCTGAACTGCGGTTGCCGGTCATGCAGGCCGGTTCTTCACTGCATGGGGCAGTGCTTGTGGGGCGGATCATCGCGAGCCAAATGCATGAGGAGGTGCAACTGCAACAGCGGGAAGCCGAAACTGTCCGATTGCAAGAATGCATGTCCAAGTGCAAGTGCAGCTGTATGGCCTAGGCTTAACAATTTACCAGAGTTCTTTTGCTGTGGGTTTTGAAGAGAGTAACTGGGGCCTTAGGTTGTATAAATTCTAATCTCTCTTGAAAGGTCTTTGGTACTTGTTTTTTCTGACATGTTGGAGTTCAAGCTGTGATTCTTTAAGCCAGAATTAGATGCTTCTGAATCTGAAATTGCTTACCCAATATGGAAACATGAAGGCCGGCCGGAATCTGCCAGTTCAAATCGGTTGAATTAGCATAGGAAATGTGTCCAGGAAACTCAAGAAACAAGTGACAGATGATTTCTTTGAATAGCAAATCAAGTAGAATACATCAATATACAACTTCAGGATGTCAGTCAACTGTTGGTGACAGAAAAGAAAAGGTCTATCAACCGTGACTTGAATGAACCCTACTATAATCACTGACATTGACTTGGGGGTACAGGTGTTGGATCAACCCATGAAGGAAAGACTTCCAACAAAAATTTGAATCAATGGGGGCAGAAAGACGCAACCTCGAAATTTTGACAGCGAGAAACCGCAATTGTCGAACTTCTAGAAGTAACCCCTCTGTTGTGTAGCCTTAAAATGACAACCTCATCGGCATTCACAAGGAAGAAGCATCATCGCATTTGTCCCTCCTAACCTAACCTCTCTTCCCACCATTTCAAGAACACAGACACAATTGCAGCGATTCACCCGAATTCGTCCCCTCCTGCTCAAAATTCAAATGATACTTCAACCAGCTCTAACTCATAGGTAATATCTGTCAAGATCCAATAGAGGGACAGGGATCATTATGGCGATATTTTCCATTTGTTTCTTCTTTCACAAACATTCTCCTCAGCCTGCATGATTGTTCTATGATCAACTTATAACTTGAAAGGTGATTCCAGGCCACGAATGAAAATTGGTCCGTGTATCCTTGCATATCATCTACTAACAATTGCCAAATCAAGGCTCCAGCTCCAGCTTGCCTCTTCTTTGATGATTCATATATTTTGTCATAAACCGTCTTCAAGAATATATCTCTTTGATATGACCCTTGTTGATTCTGATTCGACAATGACCCAACTTCCGTGAAAAGAACCGGTTTCTTCAGTATGTCATCCCCATCACGTATGTGAGAATCCACCCACTGCGAAAGATATTTCACTTTTTCATCCAAACTGGCCTCCGGGATCCTACAATCAACAGTGAAGAATTTAAAAGTAAAGCAGAACATAGATATGCAAAATTTGCACAGAAAGCAAACAGTCATTGGCTATAGCTCCATTAAAACAATTACATGGAGGCTTTTGGGATTTCCACTCCATTTCATTTTGTTATTTTAGACATGATAATCTTTCTATAGCCAAAAAGCACAGCTTGCGGTCTTGGGAGAAGCATTCTAATTTCAACTAATTTCAAGTGGCAGCATCTTCTAGGGATGTTTAAAGCACTTACTGAAGTGAATTTAGTTTCTACAAGCATCATCCCAAGCTGAAGGTTACTAACCAACTATCAGGATACGCATGGACAGAAGCAAAATCAATGTTGTGAATTGCTGAATTGTTAAGGAAATCTGTTCCTAGTGAAGAGGCCCATTCCCCAGGATTAACTGCATTTTTTTCTTGCGTTTGCAACCCATAAAATCCCTCAACTCCAATCGTAGCAAGGTGTCTTTGGTCTAAGCTCTTGATATACGCAGCCATCTCGGTGATCCAAGACTGTTACACAACCGAAAACAAGATCAGGATGGAAGCATGTGAAGCTCAACTTAATATGAGAGTACGTGCAATACACAATGAAAAATGATGAGCTAATTGTTGACGTATCCTACATCGATTGACAATGGGTGGTAATGCTCTTTATATTCACATGAATGTGCGTAGTCAAAATTTCACGTGCAGCTCGTAATCCGGCTTGCACGTGAGTGGGGGTGTTGAACTATCCTACATTGATTGACAATGGGTGTTAATGCTCTTTATATTCATGCGGTCTCCTTCCACCTATTAGCTTAAGATTTTTGCTTGGACTTTCTAACACTAATAACATAACAAGCAGCGAGATTGTTTCTCATTCACGGAAATCAGCATGATATAGCAATAGATAACAAATGCATCAATTGCCAGCCTGTAGATGCGAATATCTAGCAGATATAGTAAACAAGGTGTGTTCTTCACTCAATTGGATCACAGAAGTCTATCACGAAAGAAACATGAGCCTGAAAACATCCGAGGAATTAGTCTTCTAAACCTTAAGAGATTTGATGAGAATGAGATCCACATGATTTTTTTCATTAATGTTAAAGTCAGCTTCAGGAAATGTTATGAAGTGACAAGACTTTCAAAAGACTAATGTAAACTGTTCCTCTGATGTCATAGTAGAGAGAATTATGAAATTTACTTGAAGAAGTGGTGCAGACGACCCAGATTCACCACGAGGTTCATTCATGAGCTCCCAAGCAAAAATGGCAGGTTCATCAAAATAACGAACTCCAGTCATAGAGTTTTTCCTTGTCACTACCACCTGCACAATGACAGGTAGTGATGCAAGCAATCATATGCCTTTATTGTGCAGCAAAAATACTGTGGCACAAGGAATGACATTCATCCGCTTCTAATGCCTAGCATGAAGCAGAAAAGTGAAAGCACGATGTACCTTGATATAAGCCTTGTAGTACTCCTTTATTGTGGGATGGGAGAAAAATGAATCTGCCGATGAAGAGACATTCTCTCCAGCTTCTTGTGCCCATCTGATATACTGTGCTTTACCACCAAATGCATTCAAATTGTTGACTAAGCTCAGGATTACTCGCACCCGATTCCTCCGAGCTTCAACAATTACATAATCTAATCCCTGAAATCAAATTAACAAAGCTAAGAACGTTAAAATATCCCCACCAATGCTTGTAGTGAAATTTATTTTCACAGGAGAGCCATCACACACTGACAGCTATTTTAATATCTTGATGAGCATCTCCCCACCACAAAATTAGCATCAACCACCTGCCTCTTCCATCCCACTACTTACAATCAGTTCCAGCAGCCGTATAAACTAGTTGCTACTCTAATCACTACGGTCTACAGCTAACACTTGTAGCTGCAAACAAGACCTCTCACAATTCTTCATTGGAGATTCATCTATGAGGAATCCGATACTTCACCTATATGCACATACCGGTACAACAAAATGACTGAGAAAAGAGGTGTTCTCCAATTTTTCAATCCACGCTAAACTAACTCCCACTGAATTCAACCCCGGAACCAAACGTTAACTGAATTCTCAAATTCGAGTATAGAATACTTTCATTTCTAGATCGACGTCATGAATCTCTCCAATGCTTTGTGCGGCTAACACTGCAGACAAATCTACCAACGGGGAAAGAAAAGATCCACACTTCGCAATCCACCGACACTTGCAAATGAAAGGACAAACTTTTTCCAATGAAGAAAAGCAAGAGCGCAAGAGAGTTTCATTTCACCAACCCTGAACACCCTCTCATCAAACACGCCCGGGGACCTCTGCAACGCGTTGGGTCCATCGCCGTCACTGAAGGCCCAAGTCCGGCACACGGTCATCCCCATCCCGGCCCCTCGCCTCATCATCTCAGCAACCCTCGCCCTCGATTGGCCCCCCCACACGCTCTCCTCCATCAACCAATACGAATTCCACCCATTGACGTACACCGCCGACTGGGCTCGACCCGCTCGTCCTCCGCCGCCGCCGTCCTCGTCGACCACGAACCGGGTCGAGTTCGTCCCCACGAAGCCCATCTCCGGAAGCCAGAGAACTGGGAAGGTGAAGCTGAAGCTGGGTTCGTCGAAGGTGAGGTAGACGATGAGGAGGATGGTGATCCCGCCCAGAATCGGATACAGAGCCTTGTCTCTCCAGTTCGGCTTCATTTTTTGCGGCTCCTTCTTTCCCTCGAGTTTCGGGAAAGAGTCGGAAGAATGTCTGAGCAAATCATCCTTCGAACCGCGGTCGAGAAAAGTCAATGTCTGACGTGGCGCCTTGCTGTCCTTACTTTTCACTACTCCGACAGTGACGTGGCACCCGCGGAAGCCAGTTGATTGGTCCAGTTGGCGGTTCCCAGAGGAAGAGCGGTGGCGGCTGCTTCGTCTTCCGTGTCAGGCAAAATCAGAGTAGTTGGCTGTCGTATTTAACGGCTGGATCCCCTGAAAAGAATTCCTTAATTTGAATTATTTAAAAAAAAATTCGTAATTTTTACTTTAATCCCAAAATTTCCCACACATTCAACAACCGCCACTAGTTTATTTAAAATTATCAGCATTGGGAACGAAGATGAGGATGTTAATAAAGGTATCTGATAATGGACCTATAATTGGCTTAGAAGTTTATAATTATGAAAAAAATATGGGCGATTTTTGGATGCGTAAGTGGATTCGAGACAAGAGCAAAAGTTATGATTTTTTTTTTTTTATTTTTTCACAGAAAAACTCGGGATAAAATTGAGATTGTACTTAAAGTTGTAGTTCTTAGAGATTTAGGCCCTTGTAATTGTGAAGAAAGGGAATTACATTTTGCCCTACAAGTTTTTGTAATTGTAGAAACTTGCCTCCTCGCATTCAATTTTTTGTAATTTACCTCTAGCTTTGAAATTTGTGGCAATGAACCATCTAACATTGACTCCAACCAAATTTTTTCCTCATATATCTAATCATGTGACTAATTATTAGCAAGTGAATCATTAATAAATAATTAGCCACGTCATTAAATATACCGAATATAGGGACTATTCAACAATACATTTCAAAACTATATATCAATGCACATTTGGTATTGACTCCGATCAAATTTTCGCCGGTTCTTCAACCACACACTTTCACACGTAATATATTTCTACATTATTCTTCAACTTCTTTTTTTTTGTATCTATATACTTTTACGAGGAATTTGCCTTTTCGGAATTATTCACGTGTCATCTCCAACCACACACTTTCAGAAGACGTGAGCAGGCCGGGCCGGCCTTGGCCCAAGGATTCACCTCTAGGCCCAGCCTGAAGTTCGATGGGCCCTCATTCACGCCTCCCACCAAGCCTGGCCCGTATCGGTATTCTCTTGCCGGTTCTTCTTCTCTTCATCACGATCAATGGAACATCAACTAATAATCGAATCAAATCGAATCGAGACAACGGAAATTGCTGATCCCAATTGAAGGTCGGCATCAATTGCCAGCGAATTCCGATTCCGGTTGCTCAATCGCAAACCCTAGCGGTTCGTCTTCCTGAAAATATCTTCTCTCGTCTTTGCTATAGCTTTCCGCGGTTCAATGGGACCCAAGGGGGGGGAGGGAAAAGAGTATGTCGTTCGATCTGGTGTTGAAGCCGACATGCAGCGCTCTACGAGAGCAATTGCAAGCACATGACGCTCTGCTCCCCTTTTTGGCAAGGCGATGGCAGAGTCCAGAGCTAAGTGTTATGAGTGCAGCACCACGCTCGCTTGATTAGGGTTTGGTTCTCGCCCTTGGTGGATTTTGTAAAAATTCATTCTTTTTGGATTACTCTTTGCATCTTTTTATCAATGTGCAATTTCGTTTCTGAACTTTAGTTTTATTTCTAAGTATTTCTAGGGACAAGGTCACCGAAAATGCCAACATTATCAAATAATCAGTCTTCACAAGTGGTACACATGTTAAAATGGGTTATTGACTCATTTCTTAACCCGACCCAAATCCGACCCGACCTACCCGATTGACGGGACTAGCTAGTGGCTTTTGCAATACAAAGTATAAAGCGAGTATTCATATATGAAACCTCTTGTTTCGTGTGTAAGTCGCACTGTCTGATCAAGGAGCGGAAGATAAGAAAGCACTATTTCCATGTCCTACTTGAAGTGACGGGGCACCCATTCAAAGCCATTAGGACCAGGCGCCCATACATATCGGAAGGTTGTCGCCTGCAACTCCATGTACTCCGAGTTCCCTCCCGCATTTTCTCCTGCGATCGAATCCGGTTAAAACGTTGCTCACTTAGCAGAGTAGTCTCCCAAATCCCTCTAGTACAGAGACTATGATTTGAGAGAGAGAGAGAGAGAACCTGTCTTATAAGTTGAAGTGAGAACCCTCGCTGCTGTGCCTCCAAGCGCGGTGGAAATGACCAGAACGAGCACGGCGGCTGCGAGAAGCAACCTGTTATAACCCATTTCTATGCACAGGCTTCTCTATTACCAAGACAAACTGCTGACAAGAGGAGAGCGATATGTCTTATATATGCGTGCACAGAAGCATGGATTCACACTTGATGCTTGACGATGCGAAGGGTTAGGGCATTTGCTTACGCTGAGAAGCACATGCCGTGTAGAATAAGACTCCAAATGGCAACGGTGTCTGTCTTGTTTAATTTGCTTGGAGCCAAATTGGTCTTGACACTTGTGTCACGTAGGAATGCTTTTGTAATAAGTTTCAAAAGTCATTTTGGCATAATAATCAATTTAATCTTAAACTTTTTAATTTGACTAATTTAGTCATAAACCTTTTGACGGTTTGCCAATGCACACGTGATTTTTTTTTTAATCTAGCCAGCACTTGAAGGTCAAGCACACGTTGAGTTTTTCAAGCGCATATAACCTTTCATCTTATCCGTGAATGATGGGAATTCAATCTCTAAGTTCAATCCATTAGTGACGGCCCATACATCTCTCCATATGTCGATTGTCAACTGATTTTTGTTTTTTTTTCCGACTAGAATGATCAATCAATTGAATTCCTTTTCACAACAAGATTGGCCTTATATAGGATGAGCATATAGAATGGCCCGGACTGAACAAATCCGGCGGGTTTTTGGCAGTTTTAGGGGTCATCAGTCCAATTTCATAAAATTGGAACCAGTGATTTTTTGATTTACTTCCTGATTTCAAGGTGAGAACTGGTGCCCGGACTGAACAGATTTTTTATTTATTATTGATTTTTTTCTTAAAGAAGTAAAATGTAAACCTAAACCCTAATCTTCCCTCATGCCTCACTTATTCCAAATGATTAAACAAATCTTTGTTTCTTTCATATTATGGCACCAACTCATCTAACTTGCTCCTTTTGTCTCTTGCTTCTTTATTTATTTTATTTTCTTTGTTTTCCTGCAAAGATTCATCAATTTTACCTCCCTCACTACACCTTCCTTTATGGAAAAGGATCCACTGAATTCCCTTCCTTTCTTTTGATTGTGTCCCCACAATTACGTGAGTCCATCGTTTATAGAAAAGAATCCACCAAATTCCCTTCCTTTCTTTTGAGGGTGCCCCTACAATTACGTGAGTCCGTCATTTATGGAAAAGAATCGACTGAACCCTCTACCTGAACCCTCTACCTTTGAATCGACTGAACCCTCTACCTTTCTTTTGGGGGTGCCCCTAAAACTACGTAAGCCCGTCGTTTACGGAAAAGAATCCACTAAATCCCCTTCCTTTCTTTTGAGGGTGCCCCTACAATTACGGCTCCATCATCTCTCGGTTTTCTTTGTAGATCTTGGACAAAGTCCTAGTTTCAAATTGCAACATGGATTAGTAACTCAATAAATCCAAAACTTTCAATAAAGATATGTAAATCCACTAGTTCTATTGGACTGCAAAAGAACCAAACTGGACCGACAAAGGGCCAATGAGTGGCCAACAAGGGTCACACTAACCGAAGGGTCTACTTGGGTCACACGACCTCAGGCAGCCCTTGCTTGGGTCTCATGTGACCCCCACGACCAAGCAAGGGTCACCCGCATCACACACCACTTGGGTCACGTGACCCTTGCCGGAGGCTGTCCAACCTCAGCTGATGCCCACAGCCCTTCACTGGCTCCAACAAGACTCAAGTTCCTTTAAAATAAAAAAGGTTTATAAAAAATTCAACCAAAGCCCATCACAAAAGGTTTTTTCTTTTATTGCCAAATACTATATGAACCCAAAGTCCATATGTAAAGACTTTTCACCAAACGTAATTTACATTTTGTCAAAAGGCTTTAGATTTTCTTTATACCCAAAAGCCCATCCATTTCCAAAGTCGAACTCATCCCACAAGCTTTCAGAAATTTCGTCCTCAGTGTCAAATGTGGCCCGTCGTTAAAGCAGTCCAAGATGTCCACAGCTCCTGGCAATCACGGCAGCTATCACGATCGCATCCGCTTGGCTCTCTATATCATCTGATGAGAATAGCACAATCTCTAGAACTGAGAGTTTACTGAACATGGTAGTCCTGAAATCGAGCATCTTGCTTTGGTTTCTGCTACTTCTATCTCGCGATGCAGAAGTGAGAGCTATTTCAGAGGCAGAGGCGCTCCTCGCATGGAAGTCGACTCTTGTGAACCAATCCGCGCTTCAGTCGTGGACCGCCGGCGGGACAATGAGCCCGAACCCGTCGGCGAGCCCGTGTAGATGGTTCGGCATTTCTTGTGATGCGGAGGGCCGCGTCATGAAGATACATCTACCGCACGCAAGTCTAAGGGGGAACCTGACGGGCTTGGAGTTCTCGTCTTTCGGCAACCTGGTGTCCCTCAACCTCAGCCGATGCAACCTCTCGGGGCCTATTCCACCTCAAATCGGCTCGCTCTCGAAGCTGACGCACCTGAATCTCTCCAGGAACGTTCTCTCCGGCCATCTCCCTCCAACACTGTCAAACCTCACTCGTCTCTCCTTGCTTTATCTCGGCAACAACCTGATAAGCGGTGAACTAGATCCGCACTTCTTTTCCAATTGGACTAAACTCCGGTTCCTTGAGCTCCACAACAACAATTTCACGGGGAGAATCCCCTCGGAGATCGGCCTCCTGACAAATCTCATCGAGCTAGCTATCTGTAACAACCTTCTGAATGGCTCGATCCCATATGAAATCGGAAACTTGAAGCATTTAGATGCTCTAGCTTTATTTGGGAATCATCTCACCGGTCCTATCCCCACGTCTGTTGGCAATCTTACTCGCTTAACAATGTTGTACTTGCATCTGAACCATCTCTCAGGACCTATTCCTCAGGATATCGCCAGGTGCACCAAGCTAGTCGAATTACTTCTGCATTACAACGATCTCTCGGGTTCAGTACCTCAGGAACTCGCCGAGTTTTCATTCCTGAAGGTGCTTCATCTCAGCATAAACAGTCTCTCCGGTCCCTTACCACAAGTCTGCCGAGAGTCTCCTCTCCAAGTATTCACGGCTGCCTTCAACAGCTTCTCAGGTCCAATGCCTGGAAGCTTGAGGAATTGCACGACTCTCATGCGAGTCCGTCTTGAGAACAACTTCCTTTCGGGTTATCTAGACCGAGACTTCGGCGTCTATCCGAACCTCAATTATCTTGACTTGAGCTACAATCAGCTAAGGGGGGTCCTGTCCCCGAGCTGGGGGTCATGCCTAAAGCTGACACTGCTAAAAGTCACTGGGAATGAGATCGGTGGCATGATCCCGAACGAGCTCGGGAAATTAAGTGTCCTGGGCGTGCTCAACTTGTCTTCTAATCATATTACCGGCTCGATACCCGGACATTTAGGAAACTTGTCCTCTCTGTATCAGCTGAATTTAAGGGACAATAAGCTTTCTGGTTTGATTCCGCCTCAACTTGGGCAACTGCTGTGTCTCGAGGACCTTGACCTCTCATCAAACGAGCTGGGAGGCCCGATTCCCGAACAACTCTGGAAATGCTCAAAGCTGCAGAATTTGGTCCTGGCAATGAACGTTTTCAATGGGTCTATATCGCCTTGGATCAGAGACCTAGGACTGCAAGGTTCGCTGAACTTGAGTCATAACCACCTCACCGGCAATATACCTCCGCAGATTGCAGACTTGGCTGTGGAGCATCTAGATCTCTCTCACAACGAGCTGTCCGGCAAGATCCCTCCTTCCTTTGCCCAGATGACTAGTTTAACATCAGTTGATTTCTCGTACAATGAACTGGAAGGTCCAATTCCCGACGGCAAAATTTTCCTCCTCTCTGCCTCAACTGCATTCAGCAACAACAAGAACATGTGTGGCCCAGTCCGAGGTTTCCAACCCTGCAATGCTAAAAGCACGGCTTGCAAGAAAAGCCACATTTTGTGGATTATACTAGTCGTTTCTTCATCAGTCGTTCTACTCCTCATTGTAGTATTGCTCGGAAAATTCATCCTATCCTGCCGAAGAACAAAAAGCGCTAGTGCGAGCATCGCCGGGCTGCACAGCAGAAATGTTTTCTCCGTGCTGAACTATGATGGGAAAGTTGTCTACGAGGACATTGTCAAAGCCACGGAGGGTTTCAATGACAAGTACTGCATTGGTGAGGGCGGAAGCGGAAGAGTCTACAGAGCTCTGCTTCCGACAGGACATGCGTTAGCCATAAAGAAGATCAAGTCCTCAGAAGGCGATGAAATAGAGCAAATCACAGCAAGCTTTATCAATGAGATCAGGTTGTTGACGGCAATACGACATCGGAACATTGTTAAGTTTTATGGATTCTGCTCTAGCGGGCCTCATAAGTTCCTCGTGTACGACCTGATTGAGAGGGGAAGCTTAGCGAGCATCCTGAATGACAACGGGAAAGCAGCACGGCTCTACTGGAGGAGGCGAGTGGAGATCGTGAGGGACATAGCGCGTGCGCTGTGTTACATGCACAATGATTGCATGCCGCCCATAATTCATCGAGACATATCGAGCCGAAACATCCTGTTGAACAGGGAGGGCGAAGCTTTTCTTTCCGACTTTGGCATCTCTAAGATTTTAAAGCCCAACTCGAGCAACTGGACCGCCGTGGCAGGCACGTGCGGTTACGTCGCTCCAGGTAAGTCTCTTGGTCCTCTTTCACTGTGCTTTACAAGTTTACGCATCGTTCATCATCGTCACTAGAGACATTCCCTTCAGCATAATCGGATTGATATAGGACTTGCCTTGGATCATTCTAATTGACCCTATAATCCTGTGGTTAAACAGCTTCAGGACTATATTGCTATAAGCATATCAGACTTCATTAGCTATAATACAGTATTGAAATACATAGATAAGTCAGTATACTTGAAAATCGCTATTCTGATGACGGATTTCTCGTTGCTTGATGCCAGAGCTCGCGTACACAATGAGGCTGACTAAGAAATGCGATGTTTATAGCTTTGGCGTCTTGACGCTCGAAGTGATGATGGGAAAACACCCAGTGGAGCTCAGTTCCCTCCGCTCAGAGCAAAGCATGGAGCTAGAAGATCTGTTAGATGCACGTCTTCCACCTCCGGCGGATCAAATCACCATGAATGAAGTGAAGGAGATAGTGAAGCAAGCATGTTCTTGTATAGATGTTGATCCGAATCGCAGGCCAACCATGAGAGAGGTTTCGCTGGTGCTCCTCGAAAATTAGAACAATCTCCACTAGTCTTAAGCAAGCTTGCGCAAGTGCGCATTTGTATCTTTTCACAGTAATTGATACTGACATAGTCTCCTAAGAGTAGGCAAATTTAAGGATAAAATGGTCAATGAAACGTCTTGATATATATATAGGCCGATTGTGACGATCATGTTCTTGTTCATGTGTAATAAAAGTTTCTTTAGCACAATTATATAGGCCAATCATGGTGATCATGTTGTTATTGTTTGCACAACCAGAGCCAAAATGCAAATTGCCCTGAGAAAACTCGAATATAAGACTCGCTTGATCTGTGCAATTTGGGCTCATGGAAGAGCCCAGCTGGAGATGCCTCCTTGTTGGCCCAGAGCATCCTTTGTAAGACAGAGTGAAGAGCAAGTATTTACTGAGATCAGATCATCTCAGCACAGATGTAGGAGCTACTGAACCCGATGAGATAAAACATTGAGCAAACCAAGGAGGGAGGACAGGCATTTAATGGCGGCAGATGGAAGAGTGATCAATGCTCTGAAGTCAAAGCCCACAGCAAAAGCAAGAGAGCTTTAATATATTGGCAAGCAGAGAGAGGATCCTGCACATCACATTGGGTATGTGGAGATGGAGAAGATGTCTAAGGAAGCTCTTGTGCCACTCATGATGCTGGTGCTGTGGTTGATGGCCGTCCCTCCTCAGGCCGTGGCTTGTCCTTCGGACGGCGGTGCATGCCGAGACTGCATCGTGGACCAGCTGAACTGCGGTTGCCCGTCATGCAGGCCGGTTCTTCGCTGCACGGGGCAGTGCTTGTGGGGCGGATCATCGCGAGCCAAATGCATGAGGAGGTGCGACTGCAACAGCGGGAAGCCAAAACTATCCGATTGCAAGAAATGCATGTCCAAGTGCAAGTGCAGCTGTATGGCCTAGGCTTAACAATTTACCAGAGTTCTTTTGCTGTGGGTTTTGAAGAGAGTAACTGGGGCCTTAGGTTGTATAAATTCTGGTCTCTCTTGAAAGATCTCTGGTACTTGTTTTTTCTGACATGTTGGAGTTCAAGCTGTGATTCTTTTAAGCCAGAATTAGGCGCTTCTGAATCTGAAATTGCTTACCCAATATGGAAACATGAAGGCTAGCCGGAATCTGCCAGTTCAAATCGGTTGAATTAGCATAGGAAATGTGTCCAGGAAACTCAAGAAACAAGTGACAGATGATTTCATTGAATAGCAAATCAAGTAGACATGATACATCAATATACAACTTCAGCATGTCACTCTACTGTTGGTGACAGAAAAGTAAAGGTCTATCAACCGTGACTTGAATGAACCCTACTATAATCACTGACATTGACTTGGGGGTACAGGTGCTGCATCAACCCATGAAGGAAAGACTTCCAACAAAAATTTGAATCAATGGGGGCAGAAGAGACACAACCTCGAAATTTCGACAGCGAGAAACCGCAATTTTCGAACTTCTTGAAGTAACCCCTTTGTTGTGTAGCCTTAAAATGACAACCTCATCCGCATTCACAAGGACGAAGCATCATCGCATTTGTCCCTCCTAACCTCTCTTCCCACCATTTCAAGAACACAGACACAATTGCAGCGATTCACCCGAATTCGTCCCCTCCTACTCAAAATTCAAATGGTACTTCAACCAGCTCTAACTCATAGGTAATAGCTGTCAAGATCCAATAGAGGGACGGGATCATTATGGCGATATTTTCTATTCGTCTCTTCTTTCACAAACATTCTCCTCAGCCTGCATGATTGTTCTATGATCAACTTATAAGTCGAAAGGTGATTCCAGGCCACGAATGAAAATTGGTCCGCGTATCCTTGCATATCATCTACTAACAATTGCCAAATCAAGGCTCCAGCTCCAGCTTGCCTCTTCTTTGATGATTCATATATTTTGTCATAAACCGTCTTCAAGAATATATCTCTTTGATATGACCCTTGTTGATTCTGATTCGACAATGACCCAACTTCTATGAAAAGAACCGGTTTCTTCAGTATGTTATCCCCATCACGTATGTGAGAATCCACCCACTGCGAAAGATATTTCACTTTTTCATCCAAACTGGCCTCCGGGATCCTACAATCAACAGTGAAGAATTTAAAAGTAAATCAGAACATAGATATGCAAAATTTGCACAGAAAGCAAACAGTCATTGGCTATAGCTCCATTAAAACAATTACATGGAGGCTTTTGGGGTTTCCACTCCTTTTCATTTTGTCATTTTAGACATGATAATCTTTCTATAGCCAAAAAGCACAGCTTGTGGTATTGGGAGAAGCATTCTAATTTCAACTAATTTCAAGTGGCAGCATCTTCTAGGGATGTTTAAAGCACTTACTGAAGTGAATTTAGTTTCTACAAGCATCATCCCAGGCCGAAGGTTACTAACCAACTATCAGGATATGCATGGACAGAAGCAAAATCAATGTTGTGAATTGCTGAATTGTTAAGGAAATCTGTTCCAAGTGAAGAGGCCCATTCCCCAGGATTAACTGCATTTTTTTCTTGCGTTTGCAACCCATAAAATCCCTCAACTCCAATCGTAACAAGGTGTCTTTGGTCTAAGCTATTGATATACGCAGCCATCTCGGTGATCCAAGACTGTTACACAACCAAAACAAGATCAGGATGGAAGCATGTGAAGCTCAACTTAATATGAGAGTATGTGCAATACACAATGAAAAACAATGAGCTAATTGTTGAAGTATCCCACATCAATTGACAACAGGTGCTAATGCTCTTTATATTCATGTGAATGTGCGTAGTCAAAACTTCACATGCAGCTCGTAATCCGGCTTGCACGTGAGTGGGGATGTTGAACTATCCCACATTGATTGACAATGGGTGCTAATGCTCTTTATATTCATGCGATCTCCTTCCACCTATCAGCCTAAGATTTTTGCTTGGACTTTCTAACACTAATAACATAACAAGCAGCGAGATTGTTTCTCATTCACGGAAATCAGCATGATGTAGCAATAGATAACAAATGCATCAATTGTCAGCCTGTAGATGCGAATATCTAGCAGATATAGTAAACAAGGTGTGTTCTTCACTCAATTGGATCACAGAAGTCTATCACGAAAGAAACATGAGCCTGAAAACATCCGAGGAATTAGTCTTCTAAACCTTAAGAGATTTGAAAAGAATGAGATCCACATGATTTTTTTCATTAATGCTAAAGTCAGCTTCAGGAAATGTTATGAAGTGACAAGACTTTCAAAAGACTAATGTAAACTCTTCCTCTGATGTCATAGTAGAGAGAATTATGAAATTTACTTGAAGAAGTGGTGCAGATGACCCAGATTCACCACGAGGTTCATTCATGAGCTCCCAAGCAAAAATGGCAGGTTCATCAAAATAACGAACTCCAGTCATAGAGTTTTTCCTTGTCACTACCGCCTGCACAATGACAGGTAGTGATGCAAGCAATCATATGCCTTTATTGTTCAGCAAAAATACTGTGGCACAAGGAACGACATTCATCCGCTTCTAATGCCTAGCATGAAGCAGAAAAATGAAAGCACGATGTACCTTGATATAAGCCTTGTAGCACTCCTTTATTGTGGGATGCGAGAAAAATGAATCTGCTGATGAAGAGACATTCTCTCCAGCTTCTTGTGCCCATCTGATATACTGTGCTTTACCATCAAATGCATTGAAATTATTGACTAAGCTCAGGATTACTCACACCCAATTCCTCCGAGATTCAGCAATTACATAGTCTAATCCCTGAAATCAAATTAACAAAGCTAAGAACATCAAAATATCCCCACCAACGCTTGTAGTGAAATTTATTTTCACAGGAGAGCCATCACACAATGACGAGTAAAAAACACACTGACAGCTATTTTAATATCTTGATGAGCATCTCCCCACCACAAAATTAGCATCAACCACCTGCCTCTTCCATCCCACTACTTACAATCATTTCCAGCAGCCGTATAAACTAGTTTCTACTGTAATCACTACGGTCTACAGCTAACACTTGTAGCTGCAAACAAGACTTCTCACGATTCTCCATTGGAGATTCATCTATGAGGAATCCGATACTTCACCTATATGCACATATCGGTACGACAAAATGACTGAGAAAAGAGGTGTTCTCCAATTTTTCAATCCACGCTCAACTAACTCCCACTGAATTCGACCCCAAGAACCAAAGGTTAACTGAATTCTAAAATTCGAGTATCAAATACTTACATTTCTATACCAACGTCATGAATCTCTCCAATGCTTTGTGCGTCTAACACTGCAGAAAAATCTACCAACAGGGAAAGAAAAGATCCGCACTTCGCAATCCACCGACACTTGCAAATGAAAGGACAGACTTTTCCCAATGAAGAAAAGCAAGAGCGCAAAGGGAGTTTCATTTCACCAACCCTGAACACCCTCTCATCGAACACGCCCGGGGACCTCTGCAACGCGTTGGGTCCATCGCCGTCACTAAAGGCCCAAGTCCTGCACACGGTCATCCCCATCCCGGCCCCTCGCCTCATCATCTCCGCAACCCTCGCCCTCGATTGGCCCCCCCACACGCTCTCCTCCATCGACCAATACGAATTCCACCCATTGACGTACACCGCCGACTGGGCTCGACCCGCTCCTCCGCCGCCGCCGCCGCCGCCCTCGACGACCACGAACCGGGTCGAGTTCGTCCCCACGAAACCCATCTCCGGAAGCCATAGAGCTGGGAAGGTGAGGCTGAAGCTGAAGCTGGTTTCGTCGAAGGTAAGGTAGACGATGAGGAGGATGGTGATCCCGCCCAGGTTGGGATTGTTAAAGTACTAATAAAATTGATTGAGATGACGACAAATTCTCCACAAAGACAAAAACAAATCAATACGGTGGATTGTCAATAAAGGTCTCTTGTAAATACTAGCAGATGCTTGATGAAGACAAGACAAAAGCTACGAGTATATGAAGAGTCTTTCCACCGAACATTTGTTTTTCAAATGCAATTATGACGTGGATTTATTATATTGACTTTGGTTGTGTACTTTTGTTGGTTTTGTAGACCTTTTATTGTTTCATTTAATGTTGCCAAAAGAGAAAGACTTCGTGGCTCATTTAACGAATGTCTTAAGTGTGTGGAATGTTTGTATTATGTATTGTAGATGTTCTACTATTATATAAAGATGTGAGAATGAGTCTTGTAGTAGGAAGTCATCTAAAATTATTCTAGGAGAAATTTCTCCCTCCAACTTGTACACTCATTTGAAATTTCCAAAGTTGTCATTACCTTTTTTTCGACTCCAACAGTTGGTATCAAAGTTAGAAATGGCATATAGTAGTTCCGTTCAATTGAAACTTCCAAAGTTGAATGGAAAAAATTTCAACAATTGGTCTATTCAAATGAACGTTCTCTTCAAATTGCAAGATTTTTAGAATCTAGTGGAAAATGGCAACACATAAGTGGCTGGCGTTGAAGCATTTGAGGCTTTAAGAAAGGAGGAGAAAGATTCTTTAGTGGAGTCCCCAAAAAAAGATCAAAAAGCATTATATACAATCTTTCAAGTCATGGAGGAAACAATATTTGAAAAAATATCAAGTGCGGAAACCGCAAATGCAACGTGGGAAATTTTGCAAAAATCCTACAAAGTCAATGATCCTGTCCAACGGGTGCGGCTTCAAACACTTCGAGGTAATTTTGAGTCTTTATGCATGAATGACTCTAAATCAATCTCGGTGTATTTTGATTGTGTGCAAACTATAGTTGACCAATTGAGGGTTAATGGTGAAGAACTCTAAGATGTATGAGTCGTAAAAAAATCTTGAGATCTTTAACCGAAAGATTTAACTATGTCATCACGATGATCAAGGAAGGGCTAGATGTGTCAACCCTAACATTGGAGCGATTGATGGTTTCATTGTCCTCGCATAAGCAAAAAAGATGAGGATGAGGAAGGAGTTAGGTGACTTGAGTGTTGAGAGTAACAGGAGTAGTTTCTTATTTACTCATAGTTTGGAGAGAGTATTCTCAGCACTGGATTCACCGACTAAGCACATGGAACGAACCAAGTTATGAATGAGACCATGGCTCTGATACCAAAGAGGGGACATATGCTTATAACCAGGGAAAATCAAGGCAAGTTGTAGATGAACCTTTGTTCAAGCCCTTTAGAGACTGCCTTTTAGCTACACCTTACCCGGAGATTTAGTTCATAACATAGAGACACTCGGAGATGTCAGGATGATAACATTCGTAACTGGTCGAGTTGCATTTCCCAAAGGATCCTCCAAGCTAGAGAAGAGAAAGTGTTTAGAAAGACATTGCAAATGATAGAAGCACACACTTTTACTTTAAGGGACTCTGCCCTTACACAATACAGACTCCGACCTTTTATAGGCAATTCAGAGAGCAAGCAAACAAAATATACAGGATCCTAGGAAATTATGATCACAAGACAATTGGGGTCCTAACCTTGGACATGACATACAAACAAAGCCATTATTATTACAAGTTTTGCAACTTTTGGCGAATAGTTCGATATTGCTATAGTACTACTATAGTGATCATTGCTACAGTATCCTATTGCACAAGTTTAATTATCATTGAAGGACTCATCTAATGGCGTGAGATCTTCAGCAATGTGTTCTTGAGAGGACATTTCTCTTTTTGCTTTCTTTAGTTCCAAAGCAAGCAAAGCACTTTCAAAGTTGTTTGAGTGATGTCTGATCTCTTCTTACTAGGTCCACTAGCATCGGATGCCCTGCTAGGGCCAAGTGCACTATTATCCCTAGTGTTTTCCACAAAAACTGGCTAGGGCCGAGTGGAGGCGTTAGGCATTCCCCATGGAGGGGCATCAATGATCATGTCTGATGGTGGCATGCCAAAATCCTACGGATCTTGTGATAAAGGTCCACCCCAAGGGTCTAGATTTATCTCCAGATTTTGCTGTGACCGGTTTGCATAATTCTCCTCAAGAGCTTGCTCTCAAATGGGTTCATGAGCCTGAGTGTAATCTCATGGTACTTCTTCATTGTAGACACTTGGTCAAATCTCAGCAAGAATCACCCGGTTTTTTTCACAAAGGATTTTCTGGATTGCTCTATACTGTCCATCAAGGTCTGCAATACTACATCCATAAGAATCATGGATTGTTGCCCGTGAGACTATAGGATTGAGGTATTCTAATTTTAAAGACCTAGGAGCAATATTTATGTTTGATGGAAATAAGTAACACCAAGATTTGTGAAAAATCACAGTCGTCTGGATTACTTCTTCTGAATAGCCATATTTCCTCAGTAGAAATTTGAGTTGCATCTCGAATTGAACTCACTGGTAGCATGTGGGCCAAAACCATATTAGCATTTTTGCCAAGTGCTTGAAGTATGGGTCCTCATAGCCTTCTTCCCATTGTCTAGCCATCCTGTAAATCCGTGCTGTGGGGAACTCAATTGCCACGGTGAGATTGTGAAACACATACTAGATAAACCACTTGAGTTCTTTGGGAAATATGTCTAGACTCAAGGTGAACACATGAATAAATGGATAATCATATCTCATACCAAATGGTCTAAGGTTGAGCCCTCCATATTTTCAAAAAATCTCAATTTGGTATGCCCACATCTTTTTTTTCCATCCTATGTGAAACTGTCCTTGCTGATGTAATTCTTGAATGTCTAGAGGGAGTTCTCTCCTTCCATTCAGAGTGGATAAGGATGTTTCTTGGAACATAGAAATGGACAAGGCAGATTTCTTTGGCCTGGAGAGGAAATTAGCAAGTACAAATTTTCTTACCTGCAATGTATTTGGTTTTGAAGGAGTACTTTGAAAACCATTCAGCCCATTGGAGTAGCTAGGGATGGGGAATCTACTTCTGTTTGAATTTAGTAGAGTAAGATTGACAAAAAAAAGAAGAAGAAAGAATAGGTTTAAGACTAGAGCATAAGTCATGACTCTTTTTTTCACATAAAAAAGTTCAGGATGAATTTGAAATTAAACCTAAAGTTGGAGTTCGCAGAAAGTGGAAAGTTGCCACCTCACATTCAAATTTTTGCAATTTGCCTCCTAACTTTGAAATTTGTGGCAACATGCCACATGGCATTGACTCCAACCAAGCTTTTTCCTCGTATAACTAATTACATCACTGGTCATTAGAAAGTGAAATGGTCATATACAATCAGTCATGTGGTCAGATGTACCATAAATAGAGACTATTCAATGATATATTTCAAAACTATACATCAATGCACATTTTGCATTGATTTCGATTAAATTCTCATAGGATTTTCAACCACACACTTTCACAAGTAATATATCTCTACATTATTCTTTGACTTTTTTTTTATCTATATACTTTTATGAGGAATTTACCTTTTCGTAATTATTCACATGTCGTCTCGTGGTCGGAAGCCACCAATAAAAACTTGGTCAGAGCCAATGCCAAGGGACGAATGACAACCGATTTCTAAAACTCGTGGCAAATTGCAAAAGTTGAGACTGCGGGGGAGAAAATCTGCAACAACTCAAAAAAAAAAAAAAAAAAAAAAAAAACTTCGGGGGGCAACGTATGGTTTGCCCCAAGTGCAAATGGAAGACGTGAGCGGGCCAAGCCGACCTTGACCCAAGGATTCACCTCCAGGCCCGGCCTAAAGTTCGATGGGCCCTCATTCACGCATCCCACCAAGCCCGGCCCGTATCGGTATTCTCCTGCCGGCTCTTCTTAATGCGCGCTTCTGTTTTCCGAACGCAATTCTTGTTAAATGTCTCTTCATCATGATCAGTGGAGCATCAACAAACAATTGAATTGAATCATATCGAGATGATGGAAATCGCTGATCCTGATCAAAGGTCGGCATCTATTGCTAGTGAATTCCGATTCCGGTTGCTCGATCACAAACCCTAGTGGTTCGTCTTCCTGAAAATCTCCTCTCGTCTTTGCTGTAGCTTTCCACGGTTCAATGGAACCCGAAGAGGGATGGGGGGAGGGGAGGCAAAAGAGGATGTCGTTCGATTTAGTGTTGAAGCCGACGCGCAGCTGTTACGGGTCCACAGCAAATCTCTACGGAGTCCGGAGCGAAGTGTTACGAGTGCGGTGCCATGCTCACTTGCTTGATTAGGGTTTAGCTCTCTCCCTCAACGGATTTTGTAAAAATTCATTCTTTTTGGATAATGCGAAAACAACTCTTTACATCTTTTTTATCAATGCGCATTGCTTCTGAACTTTCTTTTATTTCTAGGGACAGGGTCACAGAAAAGGCCATCATTACCGAACTATCGGTCTTCACTAGTGGTATACCTATCAAAATAGGTCATTGACTCATTTATTACCTAATTGACGGGACTAGTTAGTGGCTACTGTAATACAAAAGTATAAAGCGCGTATGCATATATGAAGCCTTTTGTTTCATGTGAAAGTCGCACTGTCCGATCAAGGAGCGGGAAATAAGAAAGCACCGCCTCCAACACAGCCTCCAATTCCTGGTAGGCTGACTAAGTTGCAGGGACAGGGCGCCCAACCATAGTTGTCCTGGGTCGCCTGCGACTCCAACTTCCGTCCCGGGTTTTCTCCTGCGATCAAATCCGATTAAGACGCTGCTTCCTTAGCAGAATAGTCTCCCAAATCCCCTAGTACAGAGAGTATAATTTGAGAGAGAGAGAGAGAACCTGTCTTATAAGTTGAAGTGAGAACCCTCGCTGCTTCGCCTCCAAGCGCGGCGGAAACGACCAGAACAAGCACAGCGGCTGCGAGAAGCGACCTGTTATAACCCATTTCTATGCACCGGCTTCTCTATTACCAAGACAAATTGCTGAGAAGAGGGGAGCGATATGTCTTATATATGGGTGCATAGGAGCATGGATTCACACTTGATGCTTCGACGATGCAAAGCGCTATGGCATTAGCTTAGATTGAGAAGCGCATGCCGTGTAGAATAAGACTCCAAATGGCAATAAAGTCTGTCTTGTTTAATTTGCTTGGAGCCAAATTGGTCTTGACACTTCTGTCACGTAGGAATGCATTTGCAATAAGTTTCACAAGTCATTTCGGCATAATAATCAATTTAATCTTAAACTCCTTTAGTTTATTCAATTTAGTCATAAACCTTTTGACGATTTGTCAATGCACGCATGATTTTCTTTTTTATCTAGCCAGCACTTGAAGGTCAAGCACGGCGTTGAGTTTTTCAAGCGCACATAACCTTTTGTCTTATCCGTGAATGATGGGAATTCAATCTCTAAGTTTAATCCATTAGTGACGGCCCATACATCTCTCCATATGTCGATTGTCAAAAGATTTTAGTTTTTTTTTTTCCGGCCAGAATGATCAATCAATTGAATTCCTTTTCACAACAAGATCAGCCTTATATAGGGTGAGCATATAGAACCGCCCGAGCTGAACAAAACCGGCCGGTTTGGGCAGTTTTAGGGGTCACCGGTCCGGTTTCATAAAATTGGAACCGGTGATTTTTGATCTGCTTCCTGATTTCAAGGTGAGAACTGACGCCTGGACCTAACCAAGTTATTATTTTTTTATTTTTTATTCCTTAAAGAAGTAAAATGTAAACGTAAACCCTAATCTTCCCTCATGCCTCACCTATTCCAAATGATTAAACAAATCTTTGTTTCTTTCATATTGTGGCACCACTCATCTAACTTACTCCTTTTGTCTCTTGCTTCTTTCTTTCTTTTATTTTCTTTGTTTCCCTGCAAAGATTCATCGGTTTTACCTCCTTCACTGCACCTTCCTTAAATTTGTGAGTTCGTCATTTATGGAAAAGGATCCACCGAATTCCCTTCCTTTCTTTTGAGGGTGCCCCTACAATTACGTGAGTCCATCATTTATGGAAAAGAATCCACTGAATTCCCTTCCTTTCTTTTGAGGGTGCCCCTACAATTACGGCCCCATCATCGCTCAGTTTTCTTTGTAAATCTTGGACGAAGTCCTAGTTTCAAATTGCAACATGGATTAGTAATTCAATAAATCCAAAACTTTCAATAAAGATATGTAAATCCACTGGTTCTATTGGACCGCCAAAGAACCAAACTAGACCAACAAAGGGCCAATGAGTGGCCAACGAGGGTCACGCTACCTGAAGGGTATGCTTGGGTCGCGCAACCTCACGCAGTCCTTGCTTGGGTCTCATGCGACCCTCACGAGCCAAGTAGGGGTCGCCTACATCACGGGCCACTTGGGTCATGTGACCCTTGCCGGAAGCCGTCCAACCACAGCTAACACCCACAGCCCTTTGCTGGCTCCAACAAGACTCGAGTTCCTTTATAATATATATATATATATATATATATATAAAATTCAATCAAAGCCCATGGCAAAAGGTTTTTTCTTTTATTGCCAAATACTATTTGAACCCAAAGTCCATATGTAAAGACTTTTTACCAAACGTAATTTCCATTATGTGAAAAGGCCTTAGATTTTAGTATTTGCTTTATACTCAAAAGCCCATCCATGTCCAAAGTCGAACCCATCCTACAAGCTTTCCGAAATTTCGTCCTCAGTGTCTAATGTGGCCCGTCGTTAAAGCAGTCCAAGATGTCGACAGCTCCCGGCAATCACGGCAGCTATCACGATCGCATCCGCTTGGCTCGCTATATCATCTCATGAGAATAGCACAATCTCTAGAACTGAGAGTTTACTGAACATGATAGTCCTGAAGTCGCGCATCTTGCTTTGGTTTCTGCTACTTCTATCTCGCGATGCGGAAGCGAGAGCTAGTTCAGAAGCAGAGGCGCTCCTCGCATGGAAGTCGACTCTCACGAACCAATCTGCGCTTCGGTCTTGGACCGCCGGTGGGACGATGGGACCGAACCCATCGGCGAGCCCGTGCAGATGGTTCGGCATTTCTTGCAATGCGGAGGGCCGCGTCATGAAGATACATCTCCCGCACGCGAGTCTAAGGGGGAACCTGACAGGCTTGGAGTTCTCATCTTTCGGCAGCCTGGTGTCCCTCAACCTCAGCCGATGCAACCTCTCGGGGCCTATTCCACCTCAAATCGGCTCGCTCTCGAAGCTGACGCACCTGAATCTCTCCAGGAACGTTCTCTCCGGCCGTCTCCCTCCAACACTCTCAAACCTCACTCGTCTCTCCTTGCTTTATCTCGGCAACAACCTGATAAACGGTGAACTAAATCCGCACTTCTTTTCCAACTGGACTAAACTCCGGTTCCTTGAGCTCCACAACAACAATTTCACGGGGAGAATCCCCTCGGAGATCGGCCTCCTGACAAATCTCATCGAGCTAGCTATCTGTAACAACCTTCTGAATGGCTCGATCCCATATGAAATCGGAAATTTGAAGCATTTAGATGCTCTAGCTTTATTTGGGAATCATCTCACCGGTCCTATCCCCGCGTCTGTTGGCAATCTTACTCGCTTAACAATGTTGTACTTGCATCTGAACCATCTCTCAGGACCTATTCCTCAGGATATCGCCAGGTGCACCAAGCTAGTCGAATTACTTCTGCATTACAACGATCTCTCAGGTTCGGTACCTCGGGAACTCTCCGAGTTTTCATTCCTGAAGGTGCTTCATCTCAGCATAAACAGTCTCTCCGGTCCCTTACCACAAGTCTGCCGAGAGTCTCCTCTCCAAGTATTCACGGCCGCCTTCAACAGCTTCTCAGGTCCAATGCCTGGAAGCTTGAGGAATTGCACGACTCTCGTGCGAGTCCGTCTTGAGAGCAACTTCCTTTCGGGTTATCTAGACCGAGACTTCGGCGTCTATCCAAACCTCAATTATCTTGACCTGAGCTACAATAAGCTGAGGGGGGTCCTGTCCCCGAGCTGGGGGTCATGCGTAAAGCTGACACTGCTAAAAGTTGCTGGGAATGAGATCGGTGGCACGATCCCAGATGAGCTCGGGAAATTAAGTGTCCTGGGCGTGCTCAACCTGTCGTCTAACCATATTACCGGCTCGATACCTGGTCATTTAGGAAATTTGTCCTCTCTGTATCAGCTGAATTTGAGGGACAATAAGCTTTCAGGTTCGATTCCACCTCAACTTGGGAAACTGTTGCATCTCGAGGACCTTGACCTCTCATTGAACGAGCTGGGAGGCCCGATTCCCGAACAACTCTGGAAATGCTCAAAGCTGCAGAATTTGGTCCTGGCAATGAACGATTTCAATGGGTCTATATCGCCTTGGATCGGAGACCTAGGACTGCAAGGTTCCCTGAACTTGAGTCATAACCATCTCACTGGCAATATACCTCCACAGATTGCAGACTTGGCCGTGGAGCATCTAGATCTCTCTCACAACGAGCTGTCTGGCAAGATCCCTCCTTCCTTTGCCCGGATGACTAGTTTAACATCGGTCGATTTCTCGTACAATGAACTGGAAGGTCCAATTCCCGACGGCAAAGTTTTCCTCCGCTCTGCCCCAACTGCATTCAGCAACAACAAGAACATGTGTGGCCCAGTCCGAGGTTTCCAACCATGCAATGATAAATTATTGGAGAGCAAAGTTCAAAAGAAAAGCCACAAATTGTGGATTATACTAGGCGTTTCTTCGTCAGTCGTTCTAGTCCTCATTGTAGTATTGCTCGGAAAATTCATCCAATCCTGCCGAAGAACAAAAAGCGCTAGTGCGAGAATTGCCAGGCTGAACAGCAGAAATGTTTTCTCCGTGCTGAACTATGATGGGAAAGTTGTCTACAAGGACATTGTCAAAGCCACGGAGGGTTTCAATGACAAGTACTGCATTGGCGAGGGCGGAACCGGAAGAGTCTACAGAGCTCTGCTTCCGACAGGACATGCGTTAGCCATAAAGAAGATCAGGTCCTCAGAAGGCGATGAAATAGAGCAGACCACAGCAAGCTTTATCAATGAGATCAGGTTGTTGACGGCAATACGACATCGAAACATTGTTAAGTTCTACGGATTCTGCTCTAGCGGGCCTCATAAGTTCCTCGTGTACGACCTGATTGAGAGGGGAAGCTTAGCGAGCATCCTGAATGACAACGGGAAAGCAGCACGGCTCGACTGGAGGAGGCGAGTGGAGATCGTGAGGGACATAGCGCGCGCCCTGTGTTACATGCATAATGATTGCTTGCCGCCCATAATTCATCGAGACATATCGAGCCAAAACATCCTCTTGAACACAAAGGGCGAAGCTTTTCTTTCCGACTTCGGCATCTCTAGGATTTTAAAGCCCGATTCGAGGAACTGGACCACTGTGGCAGGCACGTGCGGTTATGTCGCTCCAGGTAAGTCTCTTGGTCCTCTTTCTCTGTGCTTTACAAGTTTACGCATCATTCATCATCGTCACTAGTAGGGGTGTGCAACCGGACCGGGTTTACCCGGAACCCGGACTGGACCACCCGAAAAACAGGGTCGGGAACCGGTTCCCGTTAAACGAGTGCAGGTACGGGTTCCAATTTTTGGGAATCGGTTGAAACCGGTGCCCAGGGTCCAAGCAAAAATCCACCCGAACCGGACCGATTTTGGAACCGGTTTTTACCCCGTTAAAAAAAAATAAAATCGTCTTTCTGTATAATACTTTTGAGTCTCTTTGTCTTCGAAAATGTTAAAAAAGAAAAGATTTTCTCTGAATCAAGTTAAGAGAGAATTGTTTTGAAAGAATTATTAAAAAGAACTGTTCTCATGAATTATTTATCTTTTTTAATGATCCCACTTTCAACTATTACTAAAACTACTAACTATTGTAGCTGTCGAAGAATTAGAAGGAAATCTCAGAGATCTCGAAGTTAATTTCAGGATAAGAAATTATTTTGTTTCCATTTATAAATTAGGAAATAAATCTCTAGAATCAAGGAGTAGGAAATCTTTTTTTTTTTTCTTTCTATTTTCTAGCAATCCTAGACTCTATTTAAATGTTATATTCTTTGTAATTTGATAAGCAATAAAATTAGAAGAAAACATTTCTTCTTCTTCTTTTTCAAATCATCATGGTATCAGAGCATTGGTTTTGAATCTAGCTCTTACGATGGTGAAAACGGCGATGACCGGAGCTCAAAACCCAACCGATCTCTCTCGCACAATCGAGCAACGGTGGAGAGCAATTCTCTCGAAATTCCAACTTGCTATTAACAGTTCACCGATTAAATGGCCAAAATTATTTGGAGTGGGCTCAATCGGTGAAACTAGCAATTGATGGTAGAGGGAAGCTAGGCCACTTGACGGGCGAGGTGAAGGAACCAGAAAAAAAAGCAATTCGTCTTGGAAGATATGGAGATCCGAGAACTCCTTAGTGATTGCTTGGCTGCTGAATTCTATGGAGCCAGCAATTGGAAAACCATATCTTTTTCTTCCAACTGCCAAAGATGTATGGGATGCTTTGTGAGAGAAACATATTCGATTTGGAAAATTCTTCCCATTTTTGAATTGAAGACAAAACTATGGCAATCAAAGCAAGGGGATCGTGAGGTCACTATTTACTACAATGAAATGGTGACCTTGTGGTAGGAATTAGATCAATGCTATGATGATACATGGCAAAGTCCAGCCGATCACGAAAAGACACATGAAGAGAGAAGAGAATGATAGAGTATATATGTTTCTAGCAGGCCTTAATCGAAACTTGGATGAGGTGAGAGGCAGAATCCTTGGCCGAAAGCCTCTGCCATCCATCCGTGAAGTTTTCTCTGAAGTTAGAAGAGAAGAATCTCAAAGGCAAATCATGCTTCGTGATTCAGAAACAAGTGCTATTTCTATATCAAAAATTCTGCACTTGTATCTCGAGGGCCTAATTTCGAGGAGGACAAGAGGAAGAAACCATGGTGTGAACATTGCAAGAAACCATGGCACACCAAAGAAACCTGCTGGAAAATTCATGGGAAACCGCAAAATTGGAAGAAAGAAGGTTGGAAGAGAAGGAGCAATAGTGATGGTCGTGCATTCCAAGCAACAAATGAGGAAGAGCAAATCAAGTCGATTCAATTCCATTCTCAAAGGAACAATTAGAGCACTGTACAAACTTTTTCAATCTCCACAACCTTCCTCAATTCCTTCTTGTTCTTTAGCCCAAAAAGGTAATTTTTTTCCTACCGCCTTCCTCATAGAAAATCCACACCAAATTACTCCATGGATTCTCGATTCGGGGCAACCGATCATATGACAGGGTTGTTCAAAACTCTTTTGCACCTATAGTCCGTGTGCTGGAAATAAAAAAATCACAATTGCAGATGGTTCTCTTTCAACCATTGCCGGAACAGATCTATCAAGCTCTCACCAGCTCTCACACTTCATAATGTTCTTCATGTCCCAAATTTATCTTGTAACTTGCTGTCCATCGGTAAAATAACCTCGATCAAAAGTGTCGAGCTAATTTTTTCTCATCTCATTGTGAGTTTCAGGACTTGACCTCGGGGAGGACGATTGGCAATGCTAAAGAGAGTGGAGGACTCTATTTCTTTGAGGATGGAACAAGCTCAAGTAGACATGTTCGGGGTAGTTTTTCAAATCTGTTTCATTATTAAGGATGATGATATTATGTTATGGCATTATAGGTTAGGTCATCCGAATTTTCAATATTTAAAGTTCTTGTTCCCAAAGTTGTTTTTTAATAAAAGTCCATCTTCATTTCAGGTGTGAATTCTGTGAATTAGCCAAACATCATCGTACCAACTTTCCCTCACAAAGCTACAAGTTGTCAAAACCATTCTCCTTAGTTCATAGTGATGTTTGGGGCCCATCTAGAATTCCTACACAATCAGGAAAGAAGTGGTTTGTTACATTTATCGATGATCATACGAGGGTGAGTTGGGTATACTTGTTAAAAGAGAAATCTGAAGTTGGGACTGTTTTCAAAAATTTTTACACCATGACACAAACACAATTCCAAGCGCAAATCCAGATTTTTAGGAGTGACAATGGGAAAGAATATTTTAATAAAATTTTGGGACAATTTTTCTTGGAAAAGGGGATTGTGCATCAAAGTTCCTGCCCGACACCCCTCAACAAAATGGGGTGGCGAAAGGAAGAATAAACACCTTCTAGAAGTAACTAGGGCTTTACTTTTCACAGCCAAAGTTCCCACGTATCTTTGGGGTGAAGCTCTTCTTACATCTACATATCTTATCAATAGGATGCCATCTAGAGTGTTAAGGTTTCAAACACTTTTGAGAGTCCTTCAAAAGACCTACCCATCCTCTAGACTTGCTTCAGCCTTACCCTTAAAACTATTCGGATGCACTTGCTTTGTTCATATACATGATAGAAATCGTGGAAAACTTGACCCTAGAGCAAAACGATGTGTATTTGTTGGTTATGCTCCTAATCAAAAAGGGTATAAATGCTTTGACCCAATTTCTAGAAAAATGTTTGTTTCCATGGATATCACTTTTTTTGAATTAACACATTTTTTTGGAGCTCATCTTCAGGGGGGGAAAGAAAGTGCAGATTTGCACGATACCGAACATCCTCACTCTAAAAATCCAGTTCCTACAACCCTTGTACCAGATTTTGAACCAGATTTTGAACCATATGCTTTAAATAATGAAAATTCGGATCCACCTATATTGGGATCTCATCCTACTTGTGAGCATAACAGGTGTGAAACTAGTACCAAGAATACGAGTTTCCATCATATTCTCAAGTCTACACGAGAAGAGACAAAACTCAAGAAATAGAGTATCCTGCTCCTTTAAAGTGCCATGAGTCCGAACCAAGGCATGACCATAACTCCATACAATCTTCGGGTAATGTTCCAACTCAATCTGTCCAGCTTGATCTTAGTCAAAAAAATGAGTTTATCAATGAACTTGACATACCTATTGCTATTCGAAAAGGAGTTAGGTCTTGTACCAAACATCCTATGGCTCATTATGTGTCTTACAAAAACCTCTCATCCAATTTTCGTGCCTTTACCTCAACATTGTCTCGTGTGGAGATTCCAAAAACTGTGCAGGATGCTCTACAGGTTCCCGAGTGGAGGGAAGCGATTCTTGAGGAGATGAAAGCTCTAGAAAAAAAAAAAAAAAAAAAATGAAACGTGGGATATGGTGGATCTACCCAAGGGAAAGACCACGCTTGGATGCAAATGGGTATTTACAACCAAGCATAGATCCGACGGATCTCTTGAAAGGTATAAAGCTCGGTTGGTTGCCAAAGGATTCACCCAAACCTATGGGATCGATTACTTTGAGACCTTCGCTCCGGTTGCAAAACTAAACACTATAAGAGTGCTCCTATCACTTGCAGCTAACCTTGACTGGCCTTTGCAACAATTAGATGTAAAGAATGCATTTTTGAATGGAGATTTAGAGGAAGAAGTATACATGGACTTCCCCCCCCCGGCTTTGAAGGAAGATTTGGATCAAAGGTATGTAAATTAAAGAAGTCACTATATGGACTAAAACAATCATCGAGGGCCTGGTTTGAGAAGTTCACTCAATCTGTGAAGAAACAAGGGCATGTTCAAGGACAAACTGATCATACCATGTTTATAAAGCATTCTTGTGATCGTAAGGTTGCAATTCTTATAGTATACGTGGACGACATCATTCTCACTGGGAATAATATTGTTGAAATGAACAGGTTGAAAGAATGCCTTGCTTCTGAGTTTGAGATCAAGGATTTAGGAACTCTGAGGTATTTCCTTGGAATAGAGGTAGCACAATCAAAAAAGGGAATTGTGGTCTCGCAGAAGAAATATATCCTAGATCTTCTAAAGGAAACGGGAATGAGCGGTTGTAGACCAGCAGAAACTCCGATAGATCCCAATCAGAAACTTGGAGATGACAAAAATGGGGCTCCTATTGATACATCAAGATACCGAAGTTAGTAGGGAAACTTATTTATTTGTCGCATACTCGGCCAGATATTGCCTTCGCCGTGAGTATGGTAAGCCAATTTATGCACTCTCCATATGAAAAACATCTTGAGGCTGTGTATAGAATCCTAAGATACCTAAAGAGCGCACTGGAAAAGGTTTGCTATTCAAAAAATCTGTTCAACATGGGATTGAAGCATACATGGATGCGGCCGGGCGGGGGTCCATTGCGACGGAAGGTCGACATCGGGATATTGTACATACGTATGGGGAACTTGGTTACTTGGCGAAGTAAGAAGCAAAATGTGGTGGCACGAAGTAGTGCGAAGCTGAATATCGAGCAATGGCCCATGGGATTTGCGAAATGTTGTGGCTAAAACGAGTACTAGAAGAACTTCAAGTATCGGTGGAAATGCCTATGAAGTTGTATCTTTGTGACAATAAGGCTGCAATCAATATTGCTCATAATCCAAAGACAACATGATAGAACTAAACATGTTGAGATTGACAGACACTTTATCAAGGAGAATATTGATGCAGGAGCTATTTGTATGCCATTTGTGCCAACAACACAACAAATAGCCGACATTCTTACAAATGGATTGTTCGGACCTAACTTGAGTCCTTGTCGGCAAGTTGGGCATGATAGACATTTATGCACCAACTTGAGGGGGTGTCGAAGAATTAGAAGGAAATCTCGAGAGATCTCGAAGATAATTTCGGGATAAGAAATTATTTTGTTTCCATTTATAAATTAGGAAATAAATCTCTAGAATCAAGGAGTAGGAAATCTTTTTTATTTCTTTATATTTTCTAGCAATCCTAGACTCTATTTAAATGTTATATTCTTTGTAATTTGATAAGCAATAAAATTAGAAGAAAACATTTCTTCTTCTTTTTCAAATCATCAGTAGCACTAATTCTCAGTCCAACTCAAGAAAGATGTCATCTTAATAAGAGCTCTGTCGCATACACATAAGTAAGCACATTATGTCATATTAGAAGTATTTGTGGGAATGAGACTAATATTATATTTATATTTGTTGCTAATGCTTATGCATTCTTAGGATTTTTGCTTTGTCTTATAATGTTAGGAGAATTACGTTGTTGTTTTTTCGCTAATTAATGTAAAATTCGAAGCCGTATAGAATATTGAACGGTTGCAAAACAGGTTCCAATGAAAACAAGGTTAACCCTGTTCCCGGATCGGAAAAACAGGGTTGGGTCCAAAACAGGTCCAATAAAAACGGGGGGTAGAGTACGGGGTCCGAGAAAGAGGAACTGGTTATAACAGGGTCGGGTACAGGGTCCAGGTCTAAACCCTACCCACCCTGGACCCGATCACCCCTAGTCACTAGAGACATTCCCTTCAGCATAATCGGATTGATAAAGGACTTGCCTTGAGATCATTCTAATTGAGCCTGTAATCCTGTGGTTAAACAGCTTCAGGACTATATTGCTATAAGCATATCAGACTTCATTAGCTACAATACAGTATTGAAATACATAGATAATTCAGTATACTGGAAAATCGCTATTCTGATGACGGATTTCTCATTGCTTGATGCCAGAGCTCGCGTACACAATGAGCTTGACTGAGAAATGCGATGTTTATAGCTTTGGCGTCCTGACGCTCGAATTGATGATGGGAAAACACCCAGCGGAGCTCAGTTCCCTCCGCTCAGAGCAAAGCATGGAGCTAGAAGATCTGTTAGATGCACGTCTTCCACCTCCGGCGGATCAAATCACCATGAATGAAGTGAAGGAGATAGTGAAGCAAGCATGTTCTTGCATAGATGTTGATCCGAATCGCAGGCCAACCATGAGAGAGGTTTCGCTGGTGCTCCTCGAAAATTAGAACAATCTCCACTAGTCTATAGCAAGCTTGCGCATGTGCGCATTTGTATCTTTTCACAGTAATTGATACCAACATAGTCTCCTAAGAGTAGGCAAATTTAAGGATAAAATGGTCAATGAAATGACTCGATATATATATAGGCCAATCGTGATGATCATGTTCTTGTTCATGTGTAATAAAAGTTTCTTTAGCACAATTATATAGGCCAATCATGGTGATCATGTTGTTATTGTTTGCACAACCAGAGCCAAAATGCAAATTGCCCTGAGAAAACTCGAATATAAGACTCGCTTGATCTGTGCAATTTGGGCTCATGGAAGAGCCCAGCTGGAGATGCCTCCTTGTTGGCCCAGAGCATCCTTTGTAAGACAGAGTGGAGCAAGTATTTACTGAAATCAGATCATCTCAGCACAGATGTAGGAGCTACTGAACCCGATGAGATAAAACATTGAGCAAACCAAGGAGGGAGGACAGGCATTTAATGGCGGCAGATGGAAGAGTGATCAATGCTCTGAAGTCAAAGCCCACAGCAAAAGCAAGAGACCTTTTATATATTGGCAAGCAGAGAGAGGATCCTGCACATCACATTGGGTATGTGGAGATGGAGAAGATGTCTAAGGAAGCTCTTGTGCCACTCATGATGCTGGTGCTGTGGTTGATGGCCGTCCCTCCTCAGGCCGTGGCTTGTCCTTCGGATGGCGGTGCATGCCGAGACTGCATCGTGGACCAGCTGAACTGCGGTTGCCCGTCGTGCAGGCCGGTTCTTCGCTGCATGGGGCAGTGCTTGTGGGGCGGATCATCGCGAGCCAAATGCATGAGGAGGTGCGACTGCAACAGCGGGAAGCCAAAACTATCCGATTGCAAGAAATGCATGTCCAAGTGCAAGTGCAGCTGTATGGCCTAGGCTTAACAATTTACCAGAGTTCTTTTGCTGTGGGTTTTGAAGAGAGTAACTGGGGCCTTAGGTTGTATAAATTCTGGTCTCTCTTGAAAGATCTTTGGTACTTGTTTTTTCTGACATGTTGGAGTTCAAGCTGTGATTCTTTTAAGCCAGAATTAGGTGCTTCTGAATCTGAAATTGCTTACCCAATATGGAAACATGAAGGCTAGCCAGAATCTGCCAGTTCAAATCGGTTGAATTAGCATAGGAAATGTGTCCAGGAAACTCAAGAAACAAGTGACAGATGATTTCATTGAATAGCAAATCAAGTAGACATGATACATCAATATACAAATTCAGCATGTCACTCAACTGTTGGTGACAGAAAAGTAAAGGTCTATCAACCGGGACTTGAATGAACCCTACTATAATCACTGACATTGACTTGGGGGTACAGGTGTTGGATCAACCCATGAAGGAAAGACTTTCAACAAAAATTTGAATCAATGGGGGCAGAAGAGACGCAACCTCGAAATTTCGACAGCGACAAACCGCAATTTTCGAACTTCTAGAAGTAACCCCTCTGTTGTGTAGCCTTAAAATGACAACCTCATCAGCATTCACAAGGAGGAAGCATCATCGCATTTGTCCCTCCTAACCTCTCTTCCCACCATTTCAAGAACACAGACACAATTGCAGCGATTCACCCGAATTCGTCCCCTCCTGCTCAAAATTCAAATGGTACTTCAACCAGCTCTAACTCATAGGTAATAGCTGTCAAGATCCAATAGAGGGACAGGGATCATTATGGTGATATTTTCTATTAGTCTCTTCTTTCACAAACGTTCTCCTTAGCCTGCATGATTGTTCTATGATCAACTTATAAGTCGAAAGGTGATTCCAGGCCACGAACGAAAATTGGTCCACGTATCCTTGCATATCATCTACTAACAATTGCCAAATCAAGGCTCCAGCTCCAGCTTGCCTCTTCTTTGATGATTCATATATTTTGTCATAAACCGTCTTCAAGAATATATCTCTTTGATATGACCCTTGTTGATTCTGCTGCGACGATGACCCCACTTCTGTGAAAAGAACCGGTTTCTTCAGTATGTCATCCCCATCACGTATGTGAGAATCCACCCACTGTGAAAGATATTTCACTTTTTCATCCAAACTGGCCTCCGGGATCCTACAATCAACAGTGAAGAATTTAAAAGTAAAGCAGAACATAGATATGCAAAATTTGCACAAAAAGCAATCAATCATTGGCTATAGCTCCATTAAAACAATTACATGGAGGCTTTTGGGATTTCCACTCCTTTTCATTTTGTTATTCTAGACATGATAATCTTTCTATAGCCAAAAAGCACAGCTTGCGGTATTGGGAGAAGCATTCTAATTTCAACTAATTTCAAGTGGCAGCATCTTCTAGGGATGTTTAAAGCACTTACTGAAGTGAATTTAGTTTCTACAAGCATCATCCCAAGCTGAAGGTTACTAACCAACTATCAGGATATGCATGGACAGAAGCAAAATCAATGTTGTGAATTGCTGAATTGTTAAGGAAATCTGTTCCAAGTGAAGAGGCCCATTCCCCAGGATTAACTGCATTTTTTTCTTGCATTTGCAACCCATAAAATCCCTCAACTCCAATCGTAACAAGGTGTCTTTGGTCTAGGCTCTTGATATACGCAGCCATCTCGGTGATCCAAGACTGTTACCCAACCAAAAACAAGATCAGGATGGAAGCATGTGAAGCTCAACTTAATATGAGAGTACGTGCAATACACAATGAAAAATGATGAGCTAATTGTTGAAGTATCCCACATCGATTGACAACGGGTGCTAATGCTCTTTATATTCACGTGAATGTGCGTAGTCAAAATTTCACGTGCAGCTCGTAAACCGGCTTGCACGTGAGTGGGGGTGTTGAACTATCCCACATTGATTGACAATGGGTGCTAATGCTCTTTATATTCATGCGGTCTCCTTCCACCTATCAGCTTAAGATTTTTGCTTGGACTTTCTAACACTAATAACATAACAAGCACCAAGATTGTTTCTCATTCACGGAAATCAGCATGATATAGCAATAGATAACAAATGCATCAATTGTCAGCCTGTAGATGCGAATATCTAGCAGATATAGTAAACAAGGTGTGTTCTTCACTCAATAGGATCACAGAAGTGTATCCAGAAAGAAACATGAGCCTGAAAACATCCAAGGAATTAGTCTTCTAAACCTTAAGAGATTTGATGAGAATGAGATCCACATGATTTTTTTCATTAATGTTAAAGTCAGCTTCAGGAAATGTTATGAAGTGACAAGACTTTCAAAAGACTAATGTAAACTCTTCCTCTGATGTCATAGCAGAGAGAATTATGAAATTTACTTGAAGAAGTGGTGCAGACGACCCAGATTCACCACGAGGTTCATTCATGAGCTCCCAAGCAAAAATGGCAGGTTCATCAAAATAATGAACTCCAGTCATAGAGTTTTTCCTTGTCACTACCGCCTGCACAATGACGGGTAGTTATGCAAGCAATCATATGCCTTTATTGTTCAGTGAAAATACTGTGGCACAAGGAACGACATTCATCCGCTTCTAATCCCTAGCATGAAGAAGAAAAATGAAAGCACGATGTACCTTGATATAAGCCTTGTAGTACTCCTTTATTGTGGGATGCGAGAAAAATGAATCTGCTGATGAAGAGACATTCTCTCCAGCTTCTTGTGCCCATCTGATATACTGTGCCTTACCACCAAATGCATTCAAATTGTTGACTAAGCTCAGGATTACTCGCACCCGATTCCTCCGAGCTTCAACAATTACATAATCTAATCCCTGAAATCAAATTAATAAAGCTAAGAACGTCGAAATATCCCCACCAATGCTTGTAGTGAAATTTATTTTCACAGGAGAGCCATCACACAATGACAAGAGTAAAAACACACTGACAGCTATTTTAATATCTTGATGAGCATCTCCCCACCACAAAATTAGCATCAACCACCTGCCTCTTCCACCCCACTACTTACAATCATTTCCAGCAGCCGTATAAACTAGTTTCTACTGTAATCACTACGGTCTACAGCTAACACTTGTAGCTGCAAACAAGACTTCTCACAATTCTCCATTGGAGATTCATCTATGAGGAATCCGATACTTCACCTATAAGCACATATCGGTACGACAAAATGACTGAGAAAAGAGGTGTTCTCCAATTTTTCAATCCACGCTCAACTAACTCCCACTGAATTCGACCCCCGGAACCAAAGGTTAACTGAATTCTAAAATTCGAGTATCAAATACTTTCATTTCTATATCAACGTCATGAATCTCTTCAATGCTTTGTGCGTCTAACACTGCAGAAAAATCTACCAACAGGGAAAGAAAAGATCCACACTTCGCAATCCACCGACACTTGCAAATGAAAGGACAAACTTTTCCCAATGAAGAAAAGCAAGAGCGCAAGAGAGTTTCATTTCACCAACCCTGAACACCCTCTCATCGAACACGCCCGGGGACCTCTGCAACGCGTTGGGTCCATCGCCGTCACTGAAGGCCCAAGTCCTGCACACGGTCATCCCCATCCCGGCCCCTCGCCTCATCATCTCCGCAACCCTCGCCCTCGATTGGCCCCCCCACACGCTCTCCTCCATCAACCAATACGAATTCCACCCATTGACGTACACCGCCGACTGGGCTTGACCCGCTCCTCCTCCGCCGCCGCCGCCGTCCTCGACGACCACGAACCTGGTCGAGTTCGTCCCCACGAAGCCCATCTCCGGAAGCCAGAGAACTGGGAAGCTGAAGCTGAAGCTGGGTTCGTCGAAGGCGAGGTAGACGATGAGGAGGATGGTGATCCCGCCCAGGATCGGATACAGAACCTTGTCTCTCCAGTTCGGCTTCATTTTCCGCGGCTCCTTCTTCCCTCGAGTTTCGGGAAAGAGTCGGAAGAATGTCTGAGCAAATCATCCTTCGAACCCGGGTCGAGAAGAGTCAGCGTCTGACGTGGCGCCTTGCTGTCCTTACTTTTTCACTACTCCGACAGTGACGTGGCACCCGCGGAAGCGAGTTGATTGGTCCAGTTGGCGGTTACCAGAGGAAGAGCGGTGGCGGCTGCTTCGTCTTCCGTGTCAGGCAAAATCAGAGTAGTTGGCGGTCGTATTTAACGGCTGGATCCCCTGAAAAGAATTCCTCAATTTGACTTATTTTAAAAAATAATTAGTAATTTTTACTTTAATCTCAAATTTTCCCACACATTCAACAGTCGCCACTAGTTTATTTAAAATTATTAGCATTGGGAACGAAGACGAGGATGTTGATAAGAGTATCTGATAATGGACCTATAATTGGCTTAGAAGTTGATAATTATGAAAAAATATAGGCGATTTTTGGATACATAAGTGGACTCGAGACTAGAGCAAAAGTTATGAATTTTTTTTTACACGGAAAAATTCGAGATAAAATTGAGATTGTACAGATTGAATTTAGGCCCTTGTAATTGTGAAGAAAGGGAATTACATTTTGCCCTACAAGTTTTTGTAATTGTAGGAACTTGCCTCCTCACATTCAATTTTTTGTAATTTACCTCCTGACTTTGAAATTTGTGGCAATGTACCATCTAACATTGACTCCAACCAAACTTTTTCCTCATGTATCTAATCATGTGACTAATTATTAGCAAGTGAATCAGTAATAAATAATCAGTCACGTCATTAGATATACCGAATATAGGGACTATTCAACAATACATTTCAAAACTATATATCAATGCACATTTGATATTGACTCCTATCAAATTCTCATTAGTTCTTCAACCACGCACTTTCGCATGTAATATATTTCTACATTATATTTTGACTATCTTTAATATTTATATACTTACATGACGAATTTGCCCGTCATAATTACTCACGTGTTGTCTCATGGTGCGGAGCTCCAAGTAAAAACTCGGTTGGAATCAACGCCAAGGGACGAACGACAACCGATTTCTAAAGCTCGGGTTGGCAAATTGCAAAAATCGAGACCTCGGGGGGGCAATTTGCAACAACCCTTAAATACTTCAGTGGCAATATGAAGTTTGCCCGAGGGCAGACGCCAGATGTTAGCGGGCCGGGCCGGGCTTGGCCCAAATATGTACCTCCAGGCCCGGCCCGTATCGGATTCCCGGCTTATTCTTATGCGCGCTTCTCTTTTCCGAACGCAATTCTCGTTAAAAATTCTCTTCTTCACCATCTCAGCGGAGCATCAACTAACAATTGAGTCGAATCGAGACGACGGAAATCGCCGATCCCGATCGAAGGTCGCCGTCGTCGATCGCCGTCGAATTCCGATTCCGGTTGCTCAATCGCAAACCCTAGCTGTTCGCCTTCCTGAAAATCTCTTCTCTCGTCTTTGCTGTAGCTCTTTCCCCGGCGGATTCCGAGCGGTTTCAGTGGGACCCGGAGAGGGAGGGGGAAAAGAGGATGTCGTTCGATCTGGTGTTGAAGCCGACGTGCGGCGGCTGCGGGTCGGCGGCGGATCTCTACGGGAGCAACTGCAAGCACATGACGCTCTGCTCCACCTGCGGCAAGGCGATGGCGGAGTCCGGGGCCAAGTGCTACGACTGCGGCGCCACGCTCACTCGCTTGATTAGGGTTTTGCTCTTGCCCCTCTCTCTTTTTCCGTTCCCTTCGGTGGATTGATGTGTGTTATGTGGTTTTGGATTTTGGGTGTGTTCGTTACTCGTTTTTTGATTGTTTGGTTAGTCAAATTTAGGTGACTTGAGGTTGTTGGTTTGTGATTGGGTTTCTGTGGGGGAGGGTGACGAGATGTTCATGGTTTTTCTGTGTTGTTGGAAGCTGAGGTGCGTGTATTGTGCGCTTAAGGGAACATAAGTGGAAGCTGAAATGCTGTGCGTCTTATGCCTTATGTAGGAATATAATGTCCGGGCGAGTCCCAGCAATGACAAGAACTACTTCATTGGTAGATTTGTCACTGGTTTACCGAATTTCTCAAGAAGAAAAGCGCGGAGAATAGGTGGTCTGCGCAGAAGGAAGGGCTGCAGGGGCGTCTAGTTACAGATACCTTGCGGGTACGATTGGATTCTCTCATCTATGGACTTCCCTTTTGCTATTTTTGGAAGTCTGTAGATTGTTTCTTTAATGGTCAACAGCCGTCCTGTACCTCAGATTTCACAATTGGCGCTGCCCTTTTCCATATATAGGAGTTGAAGGATGGGTCAAATGTTCTCACTTCTGTTTAGTTTATCATCCTTTTGGTTGTAATCCTCTTTCCTGATGCATTTTGTTGAGTGACATGCTTTGAGTTCGCAGTAATTTATCATTGTGCTGTTATAGTCCTCCTTTTGCGTATGTCATTATGGATTACAGTGGTTTAGTACGATTTCATAGGTTCATTTTTATTTCTCTCATGGTTCAAGTGTTAAAATATGATGGAGGTACTGTTTCTTTTTCTTTGAGATATTAATCTCTTAAATTTTCAGCTTCTACGATTGCTGTTTTAAGCATTTGACTTGGTTATCTTGGTCCTAAAAAATTCTTATAGTGATGCTCATATTAGCAGGCTAAGGTTTATGATTAGATTTCATTTTAGGGATCTGCAACGTTCTAATTGCGTTCAAATTAATATATGCGGCTGGTCTGATGCTGCCTTTGTCTTTGGTGCTCTTGTTTTTCTTTGGCACAATTGCATCTCATAGGAGAAATATAAGAATAAACCATGGGTTTTGGAGGATGAAACGGGACAGTCTCAGTATCACGGCCATCTTGAAGGTTCCCAGTCAGCTACTTACTACCTATTAATGCTTCAAGGAAAGGAGTTTGTTGCTATTCCTGCTGGTTCTTGGTATGAAAAACTCATTGCTAATTAATGTTTTATTTCTGATTTTCCTCTCTTCTAGGGTTTTCTTCAGCATACTAGGGTTCTAGCCCAGTGGGTGGGGTTGCAATTTCCACAAATTGTACTCCTTTTTTATTTTGTATTTTTTGGTCATACAAATTGTACTCCTGGAGACTGCTTATCTTGGCTTATAAACAAATGTGGAGATAATTGTCGGAGACAAACCCCTTTCGTAGTTAATATTGGCGGAAAGTTTTGAAGTGGATTTCTTTGACAAATATAGTGAATTAGTTAAACATGCACCAGAAACTACATCAAGGGGCAGGATATTTGCACTATAAGATAGATTCAAGAATGAAGATAATTTAATGTGGCCCTTATACATGATAAAATAGAAAAATGCTCAACAAGATCATAACGTTAATTTCTTATCAGAGATTGCTCATATTAGTGAGGAAAGGGACTATTCATCAATGAACTATTAAATTCGATGCCATGCAAATTGGTTTTCAACCAAACACCTTTGGCTTAATGGGGAGTAGAGAAATTGGGCCAGGCTGATTGGGGGATTGGTTGGGGAAGAGTGAAGGTGTAGTCGCAATACAATAAAATTTCTGTTATTGATTTGGGAGCTTATAATAGTGTTCATGTGAGACAGATGGTGTTCCTTTATTACCCTTGTAGTAGAAAGGCTGTGAATCTGTTTTGCTCATCCTAGTCAAGCCAAGGCATGACACTCTGCTATACAATTCATATATAATGTAATTGGAGTGGTGGCAAACCGCTCACGTGTTTTACAGGTACAACTTTAGCAAAGTTCCACAGTACAAGCAACTTACCTTGGAGGAAGCAGAAGAGAAGATGAAGAACAGAAAGAAAACTGCTGATGGTTATCAGAGGTGGATGATGAAAGCTGCTAACAATGGAGCTGCTGCCTTTGGTGAGGTTGAGAAATCGGAAGACAAGGATAGTAGCGGAAGTGGTGGTGGTGGTGGTGGTGGTGGTGGTGGTGGTGGTGGGAAGGGACGTAAAAAGACAAGTGGCAATGATGATGAAGGTAATGCATCAGACAAGGGAGAGGAAGATGAAGAAGAAGAGGCAGCAAGGAAGAGTAGACTAGGACTCAACAAAAGGGATGGTGATGATGATGAAGAAGGTCCAAGGGGAGGTGATCTAGATATGGATGATGATGACATTGAAAAGGGTGAGGGTTTCCTATTTTTTTATTTCTTTTGGGGGGGGTTGGTGTGGGGAGGGGTGTCAGAGGGGTGTCTTGCTTATCTGCTGTTTTATGTTGCAAACAATCAGATTCTTTCTATTTATCTTAGATGGAGGAGTTAGAGAACTTAATTGAAAAACCAAAAGAAAAAATATAGGAGTAAATTAGGGAAGAAAAACACAAGTCTGAAATTGGACTTTTCCTTGTCTCTTATTAGTAATACTTTTTAAGAAGTTCAACTAGGAGAGCAATTGGCCGTTATGTTACGAGAAATCAGGGACACCTTAGGAAGTACTCTTTCTTCTGTATATCATGAATTACAATTGTAATCAAACTTTCAGTCAAAATGATATCATTTTCTCACCTTACTACTATATGAAAAGCACATCTGTTTTTTCTTTCCTCGGTTTGACATTTTTGCACCTTCCAGCATCTCTGTGATTTCCTTGAGATCCCCTTATATGCCATTAGTTCAGAGGTTATTATGTTTGATGGATCTCTGTTTATTTGCTCTAGGTGATGACTGGGAGCATGAAGAGATTTTTACTGATGATGACGAAGCTGTTGGGAATGAACCACATGAACGAGAAGATTTGGCACCTGAAGCTCCTCCTCCTCCAGAAATCAAAGTATGTATGCTTATCTTTCTGCAACTAGGCCTTTTTGTGGAAATGCCAGAAAAAGTTTGGTCGGGGATGCATTGATGAAGTGTTATTTGGTCACTAAGATGTATCGACAAGGCGAGATAGTAGGAGGATGGCATTTCTTTTGTAAGTAGAGTGCCAATATAGTGTTTTCTTCAGATTGATGTGCCATTTTTTACCACTTCTTTGTTCCTTGCTCCAAAGTTGAGTCCTTTCAGGCCTAATCTTGACGCCCATCAAACTACAGTAGTTATTTGTTTTGATTTTTCCTGATTAGTTTTTCTATAAAAGCTCAATTTCTTCATGGGCTTAGTTTATGAAATATTTGTTCAAGGTTTCCTTGGATAGCATTAAGGGTGAAAGTTAGTTTTGATCCTTTAAATTTACTCCATATTTGCCGTTCTATCTCTCAACTTTAAAATTGTGACATTCTTACCTTGAATTTTCAATATGATGGCCAAGGACAGTTATTCACATCCATCATTATGAAATTGTTTATTCGCTTGATATTAAACTATTGTAATAGTCTTCTGCTGAAAATTTTCTGCATCTGATCACATTCATGCATCAATAACATACAAAAAAATTAGCATTGCAGAATTGGCAAATTCTTGATACATTTCAAATTATCACTTCGAAAAAGTTTTGAGTGATTTACACTTAATTTCGAATCAAATGAACTCATTGGTTTGTGAAAAGTTAACCGAAGAGTTATGACTAACACTGAGATTTGTGGTCATAACAAGGGTGAAAAACTTAACTTTTTTTTTTTTTTTTTTTTTGTAATGGGTTTTTTTTGGGGGGGGGTGCGTGATTCCACACAAAGTTGAGCAGGGAACTGGTTATGATGATTGTGCATTGATTTATTCTAAAGGATGATGAGGATGAGGATGAAACAAATGAAGAGGAAGGAGGACTGAGTAAATCTGGAAAAGAATTGAAGAAGCTGCTTGGACGAGCTAGTGGGGCGAATGATTCAGATGCAGAGGAAGATGATGATGATGAGGATGTAAGTTTTCAAATTGACTGCTCTGTAGAATAATAATAGGTCATCATTATCTTCAGCCCCTCTAGCATGGCTTTCTTTTGCTCTGGAAGATGTATAGTCGCTGTGATGGTAATCAAATTCTAATTGGAAGCTAACCATGTCTGTTGTTTTTGAAAGATGTGTGGTGGTAGCTGCATCAGTTTATGTCTCTTTTCACCCATGTGCAGATGGACGATGAGGTTGGGTTTTCACCTGTACTGGCTCCTAAACAGAAGGAAGCCCTTAAAGAGGAACCTGCAGAAGAGAGCCCTTCAAAACCCATTCCTTCTGCATCTGCTAAGGGAACTCCTCCTACTTCCAAATCCGCTAAGGGTAAGAGGAAGTTGAATGGAGATGATGCTAAACCGTCGAATGGTGCACCCCAGAAGAAGGTGAAGACGGAAACTGTATGTTTGTTGCCTTTTGACTCTATTTTCTTGTACTATGGTTTCTGTAATATCTCTTTGGTATTTTTACTCTGGAGATGTGAACTTGCAATTTCTATAGATAGCCAGGATAAATTGTAATTTTCTATTATTTACTTAATTGATTTTGTGGGATCAGGAAGCAAAATCTTCCGCAAAAGATGAAAGCGTGCCTACTTCTAAAAGCAGTGTTCCCTCTAAAGCTACACATTCAGATTCAAAAGTGCATCTACTCCGCCGACCGGACCAGTTGCAGAAGAAGAGATAAGAGCGTTCATTTTGCAAAAGGCACCTGTTACCACACAGGATCTTGTCGCTAAATTCAAAGCAAGACTCAAAAGCCCTGAGGTACTGGATACTCTTTGACATCTCATTTCCTCATCTTCTGCCAATGTTTCTGGAAGTGCTATCACTATATAAGTAGTTGAAATTTTGAAATGTCTCGGATGAGTGAACTATTTAAGATATGGATGATTTCTAAATAATATGAGTAAGGGTTCTTTTTACACTTCCGTATGATGCTTAAAAAACAGCATGGATAGCTAGAGTCAGGGTTCATGGGTTGACATACTTTCTTGGCAGTTTTTACTCGTTTCTTATGTTGAACTTACAACTAGAAATAAAACAACCGTCTCTTGAATTATGTGCATTATCCATGAATTCTCAGAATGTGCTGAAATCAGGTCAAGTAGTATCCCCAGCTTCTTCTTCTTCTTTTTTTTTCCCTTCTAAGTTGGTAAATTTCCTTGATGCAGGACAAGAATGCCTTTGCCGAGATCTTGAGGAGAATATCCAAGATACAGAAGACCAATGGATCTAGCTATGTCGTGCTGCGAGATAAATGATGATTCTGTATAGCTTATAAGTCTGGTTGGAGAATAGCTGGATTATGTTGCTTGTAAGAAATGTAGAAGAAGAGGATGATGACACAGAATGGGGATTGAAATTGTTCCTCTGTGAATTGCTGTTCTGCTTCTGCTGCAGTAGAGTGTTGCTGGCATGAGAGAGAGAGAGAGAGATACCGTTGTAACTCTGGCATTTTGCTGCTACAAATGATGGAAAAAATGCGTTGACAAAGGTCTTTTAGATCCAATTTGGATGCTCTCCTTGATTCGTGATGTATGGTCCAGATCATTTTCACTAGACTAGAACATTGTTGGGTTGCTGCTATAATCTCTGTAAGGTGCTAAAGGCTCTACTAGAACTGAAGAATTGGTCATCATCAATTGAAGACCCGAATGACACATTATCAATAATCGAGTAATAGCATCACTTGAAATTCAGATTTTACCTTCGGATTGCTGACAAAGGCTTAGGGGAGAAAAAGAAAGAATAGGAAATAGCATTCCGCCCAACACCGCCGCCACGTGAACTACAACGGACATGAAGCATAAGGACTTGCCATTTTATTAGTGAAACGGAATCAGGCATCGCTCCATTCAACATGGGTCGCCGTAATATTTGCTGCTGCGACCTACGTGTTTGCAATTGGGGTATTAAATCTAGGTAATGAAAGAAGGACACATGAAATAGCTGGGATGATGGTTGACGCGTGGTTCGGGTTTATCTTTATTATTCTTTGGGGGTAAACTCATGCATTTTAAGGTATTTGTGAAATAAGCGGAAATGTATATGATTGATTGGGAAAGATCTTTATTATGAGTTAAATATTATTGTTCCCCATTTTCCATATGAGATGCTCTCTCTCTCCTCTCTAGTCATGGCCTTGCCTGCGGCGGCTACAGCAAGGGCAAGGCGGCCCTCGCCCAAATCTAGCCAAAGACCCTGGGTAAGGCCACGACGGCCCTCACCAGCCATGGGTGAGGCTGCAACAGCCTTCCCCAGGGCCTTCGCGATCAACGGCGAG
The DNA here is from genome assembly GCA_014182845.1 of Corymbia calophylla. NCBI lineage: Eukaryota > Viridiplantae > Streptophyta > Magnoliopsida > Myrtales > Myrtaceae > Corymbia > Corymbia calophylla. The sequence continues at coordinate 45,007,087 of CM024697.1, read as the reverse complement.
GCGACCCTCACTCAATCTTGGCAAGGGTTTCACGGTCGCGAGGGTCAGCGTTGCTCTCACTGGCCCTAGAAAAAAATACAAATAAATCAAATAAAAATATTAAAATATTATCCATCGGTAATCATGTTAGATTTTTCAATGAACAAATTGAAAGTGGCACTCGATTGAACATTTTTCAAACTTATGATATTCAAGTGAGCGAAAAAAAAAATTGTATTAAAGTGAGCACTATATAAAAATTTTACACTCCTAATGTCCCAACCTTATACATTATTTATCGTGTGTTGTTTACGTGATTGATAGGTGCAATGTAATTATCAGCAATGCATAGTCACGCGGATGATCGTTCTTTGGATCTCTAGAAGAGAATCGCACAAACAAATGTTTTCCAAACAAAGATCCGACGTTTGACTTGACCTCCAAAAGGACAGCGGCGACACTTAAAAAGAAAAATAAACTTTTCATAATTAATCAAGTTGTGATAGATAAGGTTTGAGAGAGCCCGAACCAAGCATGAGCACATCCTCACAAGGAAATGTCTATACTTACTTGGTAATCCGTCCATTTTCGTCTCAACACCGATATGATCCGAGATTATTGTTACTAGACTAGAACATTGTTGGGGTGCTTCTAGTGCTAGAGGCTCTATGATAACCGAAGAATTTGTCCCGATCAATTGGAGACCCGAACTACATATTAAATGGAATCGCGTAATAGCATCATTTGATGAAATTCAGATTTTACTTTCGGAATTGCTGGAAAAGAGCTTAGGGAAGAAGCAGAACAAATAGGAAATAGCATTACGCCCAACACCGCCCCCACATGAACTACAACCAACATAAATGACTAAATAAAAAGTATTATCATCGTCCACAAAAATGTTTTAAATATAAATTATTATCGATCATGAAAATTATTTCAAGCCATACAAACCATTATTTTTAAATATATATATTTTAAATCGTTTATTTTTCACGAAACAAATGGAGTATCAGACATCACTCTCTTCATCACATTCCAATCGCTCCCCTGGAGAACAAATCAAGATGATATCAGATTCCTGAGGCAACCGGAACCGAACCCTCTTCCTCGAGCGCCCGTTTTCACTTCGCCTCATGTTACATACTTCAGAAGTGCACTTGTCTTCGACTTCTGCGTGCACATTCACCGGTCTCTCCAAGGACAAACTATCTCTCACCTTCGAGGACAAGGCGGCATCGTCGACCGGCCCCAGGCGAGACGGGTGGACCTTGCTCGGCATAAGCACACAGACTTCACCAGCATCAGTGTTGGCCAGAAAGACTTGATCAAAACTAGGGGAAGCTAGTAAGCGTTCCTCCAACGTCAGCGTTTCGGCTTCGCTTAGTTTCTTGCCTTGTTTGTGAAGTAGTCTCTGCTTCTTCTTCTTGACTTTCAAGCATTCAGGCTTGAGCAGCTCGATGATGGAGGATCTTGGGGTTGGATCATTGTGGTTGGAAGTGCTTGCTTTTGCACCCATTGTTTGATGGGTCTCCTCCAAGTTTCAGGAGGATTACCTTGTGCTAATGTCAAGATCAAGAAGACAACGATGGATCACATAAATATTTGTTCTTGACTATTCTATATATGCACGCGGAAATGCATAGATTGGTGGGCGGAAAGAATAAGAAGAAGATGATCAGGGCAGTCCTTAGATTCTTATGCCCATGGATTTCAATTCTACCCGATTGGAAATTAGAAGGAAGGTGGGATGCGTTAAAGGAGATGATTCCCAAGTAGATTCATGATGTTCGTGGGATTTACAGACATGACAAATGAGGTCAAACTTGCCTTTCTTGTTTTGTTTACATCAAGCTCCAAGAAGATCATACTGCCATGTTCCATTCTTGTCCTATTTCAGATTCTGTGTCATTGTTTAGAATCTTGGCCCGGAGGCTGAGATGTCCGTTCTCAATCGATATATTCACAGAGGATTCTCAGCTTTGGGGGAGTGAGAATCATTAATTGGCCGGGCACAATACACGCTTCATTGCAAGCAACGCCTGAGGCATGCACACTGGCTCAGAATTTTATAATTTATAATTTGTACAATAGCCTAGTGTCACGGGCTGATTGATCTAGCGTTCCCTTCGAACTCGTGCGGCCTTAGGATTTCTCCCAAGCAGCATTTTCCCTCAAACTCACAAGATTTTTAGAGAGAGAAGCTCTGTATTCTATTACTTGTGTAGAATGGGATGATTACAATGAGGGGAGGAGACCCCTATTTATACAAATACAGGCAAAATCGTATCCATAGATCTCTCCTCGATCTAACGGTGGAGATCGTATTTCCCTAACTACCTTAATTACCGTATCTTCCGCCCCTAGGAATATTCTAGGAATATTCTGGGAATTTTCTAGGAATATTCTGGGAATTTTCTAGGAATATTCTGGAATGTTCTAGAAGACTCAAGAAAATCCTGCCCCTAGGAATATTCTGGGATGTTCTAGGAATATTCTGGAATGTTCTAGAAGACTCAAGAAAACCCTAGAACTTGGGGTCAACGGTTGAGGATTTCTCGTAACAAGGATCAGTCACGGCATCGATCAAAACCCTCTCGGACCATTCGTGTTTCCGAGCCGCGACATTCTCCCCCACCTAATCATGCGACGTCCTCGTCGCGTCTTCAGCATGGAATGCTTCAATTTGCTTCTTGAATTGCCAAAGAGCGTCCGCGGGTTCCCAACTTGCTTCACTCTCCGGAAGACCCTTCCATCGAACCATATACTCCCACTTCGGCGCACAATACCGCTTTCGTATGACTCGATCCAACATGATGTAATCCACTTCCCAATCATACGAAGTCTTTGCTCCCAATGGTGCCCATTGCGACTCTTCCCGGTCCGGATCTTCCTCATCTACATGGAAAGGTTTGAGCATACTCACATGGAAAACCGGATGTACCTTTAGTTTGGGTGGTAATTCCAGCTTATATGCAACCTTCCCGACCCATTGAAGCACCCGGAAGGGCCTCTCGTAGCATCGGATCAACCCCTTGTGTACATCCTTGTAATGAAGAACCGCGTGTAGCTTGGCTAACACTTGATCTCCAACTTGGAACTCCACGTGCCGACGCTTTTGGTCCGCCCACTTCTTCATGCGCTTCGATGCCTTGTGTAGGCACGCCCTTGCCAAGTCCACTTGCTCTTGCCAGTCTTTCGCAAACTTGAAGGCAGGAGGGCTACTCCCCTTGTAGCTAGATGCAACCACACTGGGGTTTGCAGTTGTTGTCCCGTCACGATCTCGAACGGACTCTAGCCGGTCGACTCACTCCGTTGTAAGTTGTAGGAGAATTGGGCCACGTCGATCAACTTTGCCCAATTCACTTGCGTCATGCTCACATAATGCCGAAGATAAATCTCCAAGAGTGCATTGATCCACTCCATTTGTCCATCGGTTTGGGCATGCAAACTCGTGGAGAAGTTCAGCTCCGACTCTAGCAGTTTGAAGAGCTCCGTCTAGAACCGCCCTGTGAATCGGGGGTCACGATCGCTCACGATCGTTTGTGGTACTCCCCAGTATTTGACCACATGCTTCAAGAAAAGCTTGGCCGCCTCCTCGGCCGAACAATCCTTCGTCGCAGGCATGAAAGTTATGTACTTGGAGAACCGGTCAACCACCACCATAAGTGTTCGGCACCCTTCGGACTTTGGTAGATTGACGATGAAGTCCATGGAAACGCTTTCCCATGGCCGAGTGGGGATGGGAAGCGGCTCCAAAAGCCCCAGCGACAATCATTGCTCGAGCTTGTCTTGTTGGCATACAAGACAAGTTTTCACGTACGCCTTGATGTCGTCCCGCATTTGAGGCCAGTAGTACTGTTCCTCGACGAGCGCCAATATTCGATGGATTCCTAGATGACCCGCCCACTTCGAGTTGTGGCACTCTCGTAACACTTCCTTCCTCAGCTTCCCATGGAGCGGCACGTACAGTCCCCGTCCCTTAGTGTAGAGAAGCTCGTCTTTACACCAGAATTGACGGGTCTTGCCCTCTCGCGCATACTGTAGGAGTCCCTGAGCCATTTGATCGTACTTGAGTCCCTCCTTGATACGGTCGATCCACGGGCAATTCGGCCGACTCACGATATTTGCCAACTCCGTCTTCCGACTTAGTGCGTCCGCCACAAAGTTAGCCTTCCCCGGCTTGAACTCCAGCACGTAGTTGAACACCGCCAAGAAATCTTGCCATCGAGCTTGCTTTGGACTTAGCTTCTTTTGCGTCTAAAAGTAGCTCGTGGCTACATTGTCCGTCCTTACGATGAACTTTGCTCCTAGGAGATAGTACCTCCACGTCCGAAGGCAATGGACCACCGCGGTCATCTCCTTCTCCTGAAGGGTATACCGACACTCGGTATTGTTCAACTTCCGATACTCGAACGTGACCGGATGGCCATCCTGCATGAGAACACCACCAATAGCATAATCGAAAGCATCAGTCTCTACCTCATAGGGTCTTGTGTGATCGGGCAATGCCAACACCGCCCTCGGTCATAGCTTGCTTCAACCGATCGAACGCCTCTTGGCACCGGTTAGTCCACTCTCACGGCTTTTCCTTCTTCAGCATATCCGTGAGTGGTACCGTGATGCTTGAGTAGCTCCGAAAGAAGCGCCGGTAGTAATTGGTGAGGCCAAGGAATGACCTCAACTCCGTCACCTTGATCGGCGGCTCCCATTCGACTATCGCTCGGATCTTAGCCCCGTCCATTCGAACTCGATCGCCCCCAACTATGTGCCCCAAGAAAGGAACTTCCTTTTGGGCAAAAGCACACTTCTCGTGCTTCACGTACAACTCGTTCTCGCGCAAGACTTGGAAGACTTGCCTCAAGTGCTCGAGGTGCTCCTCCAGTGTCCGACTATAGATCACAATATCATCTAGGTAAACCATTACGAACCGATCAAGGAACGGATGGAGTACCTTATTCATCATGGTGCAGAAAGTAGCCGGAGCGTTGGTGAGACCGAACGGCATGACGAGGAATTCGTACAATCCGTATCGTGTCACGCATGCGGTTTTCGACTCATCCCCTTCAACGATCCGAACTTGATAGTAGCCCGATCGGAGATCCAGCTTGGTGAACCATCGCGCTCCTCCAAGTTGATCGAATAAATCCGGCTTGTACTCCAGCATGTAGTCGAACTCCACCAAGAAATCTTACCATTGAGCTTGCTTTGGACTTAGCTTCTTTTGCGTCTAAAAGTAGCTCGTGGCCACATTGTCCGTCCTTACGACGAACTTTGCTCCTAGGAGATAATGCCTCCACGTCCGAAGGCAATGAACCACCGCGGTCATCTCCTTCTCCTGAACGGTATACCGACACTCGGTATCGTTCAACTTCCGAAACTCGAACGCGACCGGATGGCCATCCTGCATGAGAACACCACCAATAGCATAATCGGAAGCATCAGTCTCTACCTCATAGGGTCTTGTGTGATCGGGCAATGCCAACACCGGCTCCTCGGTCATGGCTTGCTTCAACTGATCGAACGCCTCTTGGCACCGGTTAGTCCACTCTCACGGCTTTTCCTTCTTCAGCATATCCGTGAGTGGTACCGTGATGCTCGAGTAGCTCCGAAAGAAGCGCCGGTAGTAATTGGTGAGGCCAAGGAATGACCTCAACTCCGTCACCTTGGTCGGCGGCTCCCATTCGACTATCTCTCGGATTTTAGCCCTGTCCATTCGAACTCGACCGCCCCCAACTATGTGCCCCAAGAAGGGAACTTCCTTTTGGGCAAAAGCACACTTCTCGTGCTTCATGTACAACTCGTTCTCGCGCAAGACTTGGAAGACCTGCCTCAAGTGCTCGAGGTGCTCCTCCAGTGTCCAACTATAGATCACAATATCATCTAGGTAAACCGCTACGAACCGATCAAGGAACGGATGGAGTACCTTATTCATCATGGTGCAGAAAGTAGCCGAAGTGTTGGTGAGACCGAACGGCATGACGAGGAATTCGTACGATTCGTATCGCGTCACTCGTGCGGTTTTCGGCTCATCCCCTTCAACGATCCGAACTTAATAGTAGCCCGATCGGAGATCCAGCTTGGTGAACCATCGCGCTCCTCCAAGTTGATCGAATAAATCCGGCATGAACTCCAGCACGTAGTCGAACACCGTCAAGAAATCTTGCCATCGAGCTTGCTTTGGACTTAGCTTCTTTTGCGTCTCAAAGTAGCTCGTGGCTACATTGTCCGTCCTTACGACGAACTTTGCTCCTAGGAGATAGTGCCTCCACATCCGAAGGCAATGGACCACCGCGGTCATCTCATTCTCCTGAACGGTATACCGACACTCAGTATCGTTCAACTTCCGATACTCGAACGCAACCGAATGGCCATCCTGCATGAGAACACCACCAATAGCATAATCGGAAGCATCAGTCTCTACCTCATAGGGTCTTGTGTGATCGGGCAATGCCAACACCGGCTCCTCTGGTCATGGCTTGCTTCAACCGATTGAACGCCTCTTGGCACCGGTTAGTCCACTCTCACGGCTTTTCCTTCTTCAGCATATCCGTGAGTGGTACCGTGATGCTCGAGTAGCTCCGAAAGAAGCACCGGTAGTAATTGGTGAGGCCAAGGAATGACCTCAACTCCGTCACCTTGGTCGGCGGCTCCCATTCGACTATCGTTCGGATCTTAGCCCCGTCCATTCGAACTTGACCGCCCCCAACTATGTGCCCCAAGAAGGGAACTTCCTTTTGGGCAAAAGCACACTTCTCGTGCTTCACGTACAACTCGTTCTCGCGCAAGACTTGGAAGACTTGCCTCAAGTGCTCGAGGTGCTCCTCCAGTGTCCGACTATAGATCACAATATCATCTAGGTAAACCATTACGAACCGATCAAGGAACGGATGGAGTACCTTATTCATCATGGTGCAGAAAGTAGCCGGAGCGTTGGTGAGACCGAACGGCATGACGAGGAATTCGTACAATCCGTATCGTGTCACGCATGCGGTTTTCGACTCATCCCCTTCAACGATCCGAACTTGATAGTAGCCCGATCGGAGATCCAGCTTGGTGAACCATCGCGCTCCTCCAAGTTGATCGAATAAATCCGCTTGTACTCCAAAGATGTAGTCGAACTCCACCAAGAAATCTTACCATTGAGCTTGCTTTGGACTTAGCTTCTTTTGCGTCTAAAAGTAGCTCGTGGCCACATTGTCCGTCCTTACGACGAACTTTGCTCCTAGGAGATAATGCCTCCACGTCCAAAGGCAATGAACCACCGCGGTCATCTCCTTCTCCTGAACGGTATACCGACACTCGGTATCGTTCAACTTCCGAGACTCGAACGCGACCGGATGGCCATCCTGCATGAGAACACCACCAATAGCATAATCGGAAGCATCGGTCCTCTACCTCATGGGTCTTGTGTGATCGGGCAATGCCAACACCGCTCCTCGGTCATGGCTTGCTTCAACTGATCGAACGCCTCTTGGCACCGGTTAGTCCACTCTCACGGCTTTTCCTTCTTCAGCATATCCGTGAGTGGTACCGTGATGCTCGAGTAGCTCCGAAAGAAGCGCCGGTAGTAATTGGTGAGGCCAAGGAATGACCTCAACTCCGTCACCTTGGTCGGCGGCTCCCATTCGACTATCACTCGGATTTTAGCCCCGTCCATTCGAACTCAACCACCCCCAACTATGTGCCCCAAGAAGGGAACTTCCTTTTGGGCAAAAGTACACTTCTTGTGCTTCACGTACAACTCGTTCTCATGCAAAACTTGGAAGACCTGCCTCAAGTGCTCGAGATGCTCCTCCAGTGTCCGACTATAGATCACAATATCATCTAGGTAAACCACTACGAACCGATCAAGGAACGGATGGAGTACCTTATTCATCATGGTGCAGAAAGTAGCCGGAGCATTGGTGAGACCGAATAGCATGACGAGAAATTCGTACGATCTGTATCGCGTCATGCATGCGGTTTTCGGCTCATCCCCTTCAACGATCCGAACTTGATAGTAGCCCGATCGAAGATCCAGCTTGGTGAACCATCGCGCTCCTCCAAGTTGATCGAATAAATCCGCGATGAGAGGGATCGGGTACTTGTTCTTCACGATGAGTTTGTTCAGCGCTCGATAGTCGATGCACATTCGGAATGATCCATCGTGCTTCTTTTGGAACAGGATCGGCGCACCGAACGGAGACTTTGACGGCCGAATGTACCCCGCATCAAGCAGCTCCTTGAGTTATCTCCTCAGTTCTTCCAATTCGGGGGTGCCATGCAATAGGGTGCCATGGCGGGTGGTCGAGCATCAGGCACTAGCTTGATCCGATGATCCACCTCCCTTCGAGGTGGGAGTTTCTTAGGAAGCTCGGATGACATCACGTCTTCGAATGCGTCGAGGACTTGGGTCACCTCGATGGGAACCTCCTCCACCTTGCCCGCATCTTCCTCAACTTTCAACGTGGCCAAGAAGGTCACCTCACCCTTCCGAACTCCTCTCAAGAGTTGCATGGCCGACAACATCTTCCGATCGCGACCCGATGCGCAATGGATCGGAATCATGCATTGGCATCGTTTATCTAGAATACAAATGCAATCCGCAAACAGTAACACACCATAATTGATTCTATCAAAGAATCCTAGACCTAGCACAAAGTCATAATCGTCTAGGGGAATTACCTCGATGGTTTCTTTACTCGACCATGGACCAAGGTGAAGCTCCACGTCCCTAGCCACGCCGCTAGTTGGGACCTCCTTGGAATTCACCGTCTTGAGCCAACTAGCTCCTTTTTTGACCCGAAGATTGAGTTTCTTCGCGGCCTCTTGGGATATGAAGAGGTCAGACGCCCCTGTATCCACAAGTGCACTCATCGTGATGTCGCCGATCTTCACATCCACGAACATCATTCCCTTAGACTCCTTGGCTTTCTTCGTCTTGAGGGAACTGAGGATTCACAACGAGCCTAGTCGCGATTCCTCGGTAGGCTCCTCTTCCTTGCAAAGGGCCGCTAGCTTGGCCTTGTTCGGGCAATCCCGTGCCATGTGTGGACTGTCACAGAAAAAGCATTTATACGTGCGTACCTTCCTTTGTCCTCCACCACTCGACTCCGCATGAGCCTTAGAAGGATCCGCCAGTGGTTTGCCTCCATTCGGGCGATTGAATCTCCCTCGATCTCCCCCACCATTGGTCTTGTCCCTCGGACGAGAGTCCGGCTTGGATGCAGAAGGCGCCTTGTATTCCACCAGTTCGAGTATCATTGACCAGCTCCTTATTAATTTTGATTCATTTCAATATGAACAAGAATTCAACGTATTCAATTGAATATAATATAACAAGTACAAAACAAAGGAATAGATTGATATTTGGTAATGGATCAAAATAAAGAATTTCTATTTTATACACGAACAGTTTTCAAATATTTTTGAAGATAAATGGATTTGATAACAAAAAACAAAGTTGAATTTTGATTGCTATTAATAGTTATAAAGATTTATCATTGACGAGCAACAGCAATTGCACCTATCAAAGCAACTAAAAGAATTATGGAAATGAGTTCAAAGCAATTGCACCTATTAATATTTTGATTCGGCTACAGTTATGGCCGTCGTGAGATTTCCCATGTTGCACCGTTTAAGTTCCTGTTTGGTCCACGGCTTGAGACCACTCATGAACTTGTGGTATGCCTCATTATGGGTATTTGGAGTAGCAACTCCGAAAATCGCTTGATGTAGTCGCGCACCACACCCCTTTGCTCGAGCCGTTTTAGCTTGTTCCGAGCATCCTCCTCCGCATACGAAGGTAGTACATTCGTCGAAACTCTACGACGAATCCATCCCACGTCGTGATAGGATCGCCACTCCTATCATCTGACCGACAACGCCACCACAACAATGCATTATCAACTAAATACATGGATGCAGTGTTTACCCATGTGAAGTCATCGTTGATTCTCATGGCTTGGAAGTACCATTCCATATACCACAGGAAGTTGTCCACGTCTTTGGCCACCCGCAAGCCTTTGAACTTGTCCGGCTTGGGTGTGTCCGTTCGTGGACTAGTATGCACCGTGACCACCCCGTTCACGCGTGCCGCTTCTAATTCAGCGAGCTTCCCTTTGAGTTCTTCTACCTCCGCATGCATGGCCGCCATCAGGGCTTCCAGGGCTTTACTCCGTTGTTCCAGTTCCTGCCTCAGGGTCTCCAGTAACTCGCCTCTGAGCTCTCCCATGCTGGTCTTGAGCTCTTGCACCTCGGCCTCGAGCTCCTCCTTTCCGATTTCCACTCCTTCGACAGTCTGGATTAGGTCATCGACCGATCCTTGGATCTCGGAGGCGAATAGTTCCACCCTCGTCATCCAACGATCCAGATCCCCTAGCGCGTCTCTTGAACCGAAATCAGCATGGTTCTTCCTTCCCTTGTTGCCTTTTGTGGCAGCCTTTCAGCCTCCAGCGCGAGCAACACCTCACGAGAATCAGCCATTGCGCCTAGGAATGAACCTAGCTCTGATACCACTTGTCATAGACTCAGGTATTTCCATTCCAGGTATGAGAGCAAGGTAAGGCACAGACCGAAAAGGTAGATCATCAAGGGCAGATTCAAGGGTCGGATTCATTGATTGAGTGGACCTCGAGAATGACAGTAGCGCAAAACCTTTTATTTAAGGCAGCTCCTAGGGCAGCAAGGTTGGCAGCAGACTTTGAGGACAGTTTTGGATCGACTTCCGCTCCTCTCCATTGCACCTAGGAACGAACCTAGCTCATGGGCTTATTGATCTAGCGTTCCCTTCGAACCCGTGCGGCCTTAGGATTTCTCCTAAGCAGCCTTTCCCCTCAAACTCACAAGATTTTTAGAGAGAGAAGCTCTGTATTCTATTACTTGTGTAAAATGGGATGATTACAATGAGGGGAGGAGACCCCTATTTATACAAATACAGGCAAAATCGTATTCGTAGATCCCTTCTCGATCTAACGGTGGAGATCGTATTTCCCTAACTACCTTAATTACCGTATCTTCCGTCGCTAGGAATATTCTAGGAATATTCTGGGAATTTTCTAGGAATATTATGGAATGTTCTAGAAGACTCAAGAAAATCCCGCCCCTAGGAATATTCTGGAATGTTCTAGAAGACTCAAGAAAACCCTAGAACTTGGGGTCAACGGTTGAGGATTTCTCGTAACAAAGATCAGTCACGGCATTGATCAAAACCCTCTCGGACCATTCGTGTTTCCGAGCCGTGACACTAGGCACTTATTAACTGTAACATAGAGCGCATTTTTTACTTTCCAAACTAACCACGTGTAAAATGAAGATTTCTAGTTTCTTATTTTTCTTTTTGAAGGAGAAAAATTACATTTCTTCAAAGCATTGTAGCCTTTACAATGTCGAGACTTGTATATGTCCAGTCACGAGGAATCGCTTGCTTTGGCCATCTCAAGAGGAGGGAAGGTTTAAGCCTATGCTAATAATCTACAACCATCCATGGATCTCAATCAATGTGAGTTTTATCTCTTTTTTTATGACACGTCTCCCGATCAAAGATGGGTAGCCGGCCCTAATAGGAACAATTTTTGCAATTTTTCGAATTTTTTCTGATTTTTTTTAAAATTTCCTTTGTTTTGCTTTTCTTTTTTTTTAAATGCAAAAATATCCATGTTGGCACCGATTATCCTATGTAACACAGATGACGACATCCATGTCAGCAATTTCCTATCGTAATTGGCAAAAGGATTATATTGGCAAATCGTTAAAACACTTAAAATTAAATTGATCAAATTGAAAAATTTATAATTAAATTGACATCCATAAATATATTTATGACTTTTATGGTGAATTTTTCTTAATGATTTTTTCATTATTGAAAGGGCCCTTGTGCGGGAAAGGGTGAGCCCATACTTAAAAGCCACAAACTGTCCTTGGCTCTCAATTGATATGAAATTTATTCCTCCCTTGACACCTTTTGAACTTGAACATTTTGCTTTTGTAAGTACTGGAGATAATTTGTATTTACATGTAAGTGAAATAGATGATTGGATAAATTAACTTAGATGATTGGATATTGTCGATCACATTCACACGAGAGAGCGGGTGATAAAGTATCACTTAATAATTATTGAAGTTAATATCTTGAACAGGCCAAAATATACCCTCGACCGATCTTCTCTTTATGTAGAATATATTGATGATAAAATAATAAATGAGATACAAAAAATTCGTAAAATCCAAAAACAATAAATTAGTCAAAACTTAATTAAGTGTTTTGACTCTTGAGGATGACATTCATTTAGTACAATCCCAAAAGTTTTTAATCTAATGTCATAATTTTCATAAGACCCTCACTTAATTATCATAATTTTTTTTACCACTTGAGTGTTATAATGTAACTTTTCAATCAATCACTTAAATCGCTTAACTTTTAAAAATGTTTATCACAAATGCCATACCACATTAGATTTACAATATGTGGATGAACATTTTTTAAAAATAATGCTACTCAAGTCATTCATTAAAACTAATGGCATTTAAATGAGTTCTTTTTTTAAATTATGACACTTAAATGAGTATATTATGAAAGTTATGTCACTTATAGTGTCTTTATCTCATACCTAAACACTATTTTGGTTCATTGAACTTGGTCATGTACCTCCATATCACAAAAGTACAGAAAAAAAAAACTAATAGAGAAGAACATATTCAAACTCCCCACCGAGTAGTGAGAAAATATTATGTGCAACTATGATAGCCACATCATGAATGCACTAGTCCATTTTGCAAGCAATACGTGTTGCTCGTAGCCCACCTTTCAGAAAACCTACAAGCCCCTCTCTCTCCTTCGTTTCTCTCTCTTCTTTCACTTTTTTTTTTCCTTTTCTTTTTGCCTTTTGAAAGCCATGGATGATGTTCGTGCCGGGGATTGTAGCAGCTAGCCATGGACAACCTGCTCACGAGCATGCTGACGCTCATCTATGGCCATTGTCAACATCGTGCAAGCATGCTATTGATCCCCTGGGTATCCATCTTTCCCATCTAGCCATGGACGACGCTCACAGCCAGCCATGGATGACTAGCTCACGAGCAACGCCAATGCTCATCACAACTCGCTCCCCCTCCCCCAATCACCCCCGATCCAAGATCAAGCCCAAGCCCAAGCCCAAGCCCCATCATTCGTGACCTCGAGCCCTCCCTCAACCCTTACATCCTCGACATCCCCTGTAGCTTCGATGTTGTTACCTCCTAACCCACCTTTTGGATCGAGTGAGGGCTATGACACCCTCACTAGCCACAGGCCAAAAGGAAAGAAAGGAAAAAAATAGGCAAAAGAAAAAAATCAGCGAAGAAGAGAAACATACGTGCAAGATAAGAGAGACAGAGAGATTCCGATTTTTCCACGAAGCAGGTCCCCAGTGTCACTTGTCATCCGCCAAATGGACTACTACAATGACGACATGGTAATCACATTTGCACTCGATATTTTTCCAGGAAATAGCCACATCTCATGACGGGGACAAGTAGTGTTAAAATTAGTCGGGTAAGGCATTCGAAATTTCTCTGCCACGTGGAACTTGCTCTTCCACTTGTCAATTCTATGCCACCTTGCACGTGTCATGGAACATCCTCAATTGGTCTCCCTGCAGGGGAACACGCGGGTGCTTCACGTTAGAACGTGGGATTCGCACTCCGTAAACGGTCGTTTGACGCCGTCAACGTGCAGACGTCGGAAGGAATTGGTCCGATCGATTGTAGGCAGCGTGGATCGTTCAATCCTTGGTCCGATGGGGGAATTCCCTCCCTTTAACACTTTTGAAGTCGTACATTTTGCTTTGGTGAGTACTAGAGATGTAATCTGTATCGACATTTAGTTTGGAGGGCTAGTTAGTGTACATTAAGTCAAATAGTTGAATTTCATTTGATTTTTCTAACTAGACAAACGCTACACTAATGGTGTGCATATGAGAAACCGAGGAATCAAGCACGGGCACCGGAGTCTCTAGCCCAAATCCCAAACTCTCGGTTATGGGCAGGGGCAAAAGTGTTGAGTCCCCAAAATCTGTGCCAAAGAACCCAGTGCCTGTGCTTAGCTCCTTATCAATACGGCCCTAGTCCACAGGCCTAGCCTAAAACCCCAACACCCTTGCCCAGGACATCGGCACCCATGCTCTTGTCCATCAAGGTTTGACCCCAAACCCCGACAACTAGGACTGACATTGAGGGACCTTAGCAATGTGTTGGGACCTAGTTCGAATGCTGGGGTCTAATCTAAATATATCTAGATAAAATGTTGGATAAGAAATTCGGGTTAGGGAGTGGGATAGACTCAAATAGGATAAAAAAAAGTTCTAAAAAAGAAAAACATAATAATTTTCTTCTAATTTTGTTCCAATAATGGAGTCCAGTTTCGTCAACCACGGATTATTGCCATAAGAGCTTATCACTCCCAACCATCATGTAATCATCATTATCTCCGACCAACGCCAATCTTCATAGCCGTCTAGCCAATTGTCCTCTTATGACTATCAAACCAAATCGACTATCACTTATGAGTAACCGAAATCGATGGATTAACCCAAAAAGTCGTCTTTGAAGAAGGAGTAAAAAACCAAAACTCATGAGGTTTTGGGCATTCATATGTTGGTCTTGAATGATGGTCACCTAAATATGCCGCGATGCTTCAATGTCCGATCTTGTCCTCTACTCGATTCCAATACTTTGTGTTGACAATCGAAATATTTCAAATGAGAATGAGAGGAAGACGAGGAGTAGCTCCAACGAAAAATGTCAATAGGATCCTATCTAGATTTGGAAAGTAACACCTCTGTGACTAGGTAAGATTTTCAAAAAATTTGAATCATATTTTAGATGGCACCAAATATGGAAAATAATCATTTACAATCTAAAGCATATTCAGAAGATTTTTTATAATATCTTATTATATCTTATCTTATCTTATCACGTATCAAATCTAGACGATCAAACGTAGTTATCAAACATTAAGGATGACACTCATTCCGTACAATCGGACACCTTAGCCGTCGCTGACCGTGAGATCCCCTGAACCCGGACATCATTCTGGTCCGTCGAACCTGGTCACGTTTCACGAGAGGAACGGCAGACAGAAACGACAAGGAGACCAGACTCAAACTCTTCGTCGAGTCGCCACACCACGTGACGTGTGCAGCCCGTGCGATCCGAACTGTCTCTGCCACGTGGCACTCCGCTCTCCCACGTGTCTCCGCGAGGGGAACACGTGAGCCCCTCACGGGGGGAGAACGTGGGACTTGCTCTTTGGCGGACGGTCCGTGACGCCGTCATCGCCGAGACGTCATCGGTCGCTGGCTGACTGACGGCCGTCAAAGTCGGCGTGTCTCGATAAGGACGGCCTGGAAAAAAAGGGCTTGGAAAATACAATCATGTTGACATGGAGGGAAACGACTGAGAAATTCTCCAAGTCAATGGAGATTCGGTGCGATCTGAATTTTTAAATCGATGATCAAAATTAATATATTGAATCCCGAGTAGATTATTTATAAAATTCATATATTTTCCACTCATTTCCTTATTTTATATCTATTTTTAAGTTGATGAAATTATTTATTTTATGGAAAAAGTTATAAAAAATATCAAACTATACCTACCGTAACACACATTGTATAAAAAAAAAAAAAAAAATTAAATCATATCTACTGTAACATATTTACTTTAAATTTTTTCTTGTAAAATTAAAATTTTCAAATTTGTACCTATGAGATCCAAAACAATGTTGTTACCATATCAATATTGTTTATATTTTGATTTTTACTGGATGTATCGCACATATGTAAATTTGAATTTTTTGTATCATAGAAAAAGTATAGAATAAATGCGTTGTGGACATAGTTTAGAGTTTTTTTTTGTGACTTTTCCCTTTATTTTATCATAATGCAATTTTTTTCCATCCTTTTTATCTTCATTAATGTCCAAACAACAGTGTTATGCAATCCCTTCATATCTTTTCCCTTTTGCTCTCATAATTTGTAAATTTTCTAATTTTCTTTCCTAACCATTCTACCCAAAATTAAGTGAAGTGTGGTTTCTAACATATCAAAGCGCTCAAAAAGGAGTATTTCAGTATCAACAAACGAAGATGCCCTGATTCGGCCTTTTCCCCCTAGAAACCGAACCCGGCACGCAGTATCAATGACATCAAATCAACCGACCGATCATCATCAGATCATCGTTAAAATTTTCCCTAAAAATCCATGGAAAAAAGGGTACAGCAGCCAAAAAAAGAAAATTAATTTGCTCACGCGAAAAAGAAAACATTTTCCACGTAGGAAAACGAAAATCCCTCTTATGCATAGCCTTGAAGTGATAAGCAAGTGCAAGGAAAAGAGCGACCCAAAGCTTGTATGTATCTGGCCGTTGTTCTTGGACATATCCTTAATCCCCCCGAAACTCATCCGCAATTACGCCCGCGTGCATCGTCCAGCCCACCGTCCGTACGACGTTAACGCCGTTACTCTCCCCCGACAGCCCCCACTTTTATATCTTCATCGTTACTCCATCCTCTCGCCATTTTCGTCCTTGGAATTCCGCGTCTTCGTCGTCGTCGTCACCCTTTCGCCACTATCGCCACACCGCCGCTAAGGAAAGCACCACTATAAATCCGCAAGTTCCCTTCACGAACCCTTGGACGGACCACCGGCGACGCGGCGGAGAGATGGCGAGGGCGGCGGTCAGGTTCGGGCGGTGGGCGGCGGCCTTCCACGACGGCGCGGCGGGCGAGCGAGGCGGAGAGGGCGGGCCCGAGGGGGAGAGCCTCGCCGATCTGTCCGACCTGGTGGCGTCGTTCATCGAGAGGGGGGGAGCGGTGAAAGGCGGAGGAAGAGGAGGAGGAGAGGAGGAGGAGATGATGTGGCGAGAGGAGTCGGAGAGCAGCTGCTGGTCCGACTCCGAGACGACCAAGGACAAGCTGCTCGGCTTGTTCCGCGGCTGCTGCGACTGCGACGGCGACGTCGTTGCCGACGACGCGAGGACGAAGATCCGGACGGAGGTCGAAGCTGCGTGGGGGCTGATCAGGAACAACGGATTCTCGGAGGGGATGAAGCGTCAACTGGTGATCAGCTTGCGTCTGAAGGGCTTCGATGCTGGTCGGTTCACCTTCTTCTTCGTCGTCCATCGACGAGATTTTCTCGACTCCGTGCGAATTACTGACCGGTTTTGTGATCCCGCAGGTCTCTGCAAATCGAGCTGGGACGGGACGTCGAGGCATCCGGCCGGAGCCTACGAGTACGTCGACGTCAATGTCGAAGGGACCCGCCACATCGTCGAGGTTTCCCTCGCCGGGCAGTTCGAAATAGCACGGCCCTCCGATCACTACACGTCCCTGGTCGACGTGTTCCCAGCGGTCTTCGTTGGCAGGCCGGAGGAGCTCAAGCAGGCGATCAGGCTGATGTGCGGGGCCATGAAGCAATCCTTGCAGAGCACCGGGCTGCTCCTCCCGCCATGGAGGAGGAAGAGCTACATGAAGGCCAAGTGGTTCAGCAACTACAAGAGGACGACCCTCGACGAGGCTGCCGGCGTGAGAAGACTAGCCGTTCGGCACGACAGCTTGGCCGTCGAGATATCGTATCGCTGCAAGGATGACTTCGCGAGCAAGACGAGGCTGAGAGCCGGGCATCTGAGCAAGGTCTTCGGCGGCAACGGGAGGGGCACGTGATCGCAGCAGCAGCCCGATTCTTTTTGTTTTTCAAAAGCTTTTTGCAATCAGTTCGATTCTTATATATATATATAGAGTAATCAAATCCAATTTTGATCCAAAAGAAGTGTCTGGACCGACCCTGAAGTGAAGATGCTTTCGCTTCGGCTTCGTGGTCAGTTTTTCTGAATTTTTTGGACGTGCCAGTTGACCAAAGACTGTACAGATTTCGGCGCATTGTGTACAGAAGATTGTTCGCAAGTGAAGAATGGATTCATTTTTCCATGATGATGGTAGATGATTTCTGTTCTGGTTCCTGTTCTGGGCACCCAAGAACGAGAAGTAGCTAGTGGCCCGTGAGTTAGTTCCTCATCTTTCTCCAATTCTATAATGCAAGGTAAAAGAACACAACATAAGCTTCTGCAAAATTGATTCCTAACCCCAAAAAGAAGGTAATCTAGTAAGCGTAGAGGCCAAGTATGCAGTCGCGATGAGTACATTGGAAAGCACGAGTAGACATAGCGAATGCATCTCTTGCTACGGCAAAGAAAAAGAGATTCAAAACCTCACCCTCGAGCAGTGATCAGCTGTTAGCTAATATCTATGGTTCATCTATCTAACGATTCTTCCAGATAACACAGCCTGCAAAAGAATGAAACATGACTTACAAAATGGATCAAAGGTCAAACTTTGCACTACTTCCATTTACATAGACAAGCATTTGCGAAATGCCGCCGGCGACTATCAGACTCGAGAGACAAACTTTATGGAAAGCTGGTAAAGATTTTCTATGCTCCTCATGAGGAGGATGCGATCTTCCCTCCGAACTATTTGCTCTTCGTATAAAGTAGCTACTGCTTCCACATATAAACAATGCTCCTACAAAAGCACAAAGTGTCGCCTAATGATTAAGTAAATTGCCAAGGCCTTTGGGGGTCAAAGCACGTAAATTGCCATTATCTAACAAGCCTGCCACTTGAAATCTCAACATGATTGCAGTGAAAAAAAGCATCGAAGTAGTTACCGCTTGGAGAACTCTTGTGGCCAGCTCCTCTGTAGTGTCGTTGGCCAACACCGGCACAACTCCTTGAGCAAGAGTACATCCCCTGTCGTCATGCTCATCAATGATTAATTGAAGAGAAGAAGAAAGACAAACATTGCTCTACGGGCTCGATTCTGAAATGTAGCTTGCCCCGGAAGCAATGACTGAACCATGCACTTAATAACTGATGTAGCAGTGGCCATAGTTTAGTTGTTTGGAATTTGGATGGGTAGTTTTTAGGAGTGGGTGGTTAGGACAAACGCCCAATACCAACCAAAGACGTGGCTCTGATACCACTGTTGGGATTTTGCGGAAGCGTGTGTTTGTGTGCGTGTGGAATATAACTAGAAAATAAGGATGTAATTTTGAAAAGGTTATTTGGCAAAGGAAGCACCAGGGAAAAATAAATAAAACTTTTATTAGTTATATTCCAATTTTGCGATACTCCAAGCATACTTCGTAATGTCTTGAACTTGGCTGGTGGTAGTGCTTTAGTAAATATGTCGCGACTTGATCTTCGGTCTTGCAATATTTGAGCTCAATCTTTCCTTTGCTCTGCACCTCTCGTATGAAGTGATATTTGATGTCGATATGTTTGGTTCTTCCATGGAAGACTGGATTCTTCGATATGGCAATTGCTGACTTGTTGTCGCAAAGTATTGGAGTCGGTTCCGTCTGTGCTTCTCCGATGTCTTCTAGAATTCTTTGAAGCCATAGTGCTTGACTGGTAGTGGTAGCAGCTGCAATGTATTCAGCTTCCGCAGTGGATTGTGCCACTGAGTCTTGTTTTTTGGATGTCCAAGAAAATATTCCAGAACCCAAAGTGAATGCGTAACCAGTAGTGCTCCTTCGTCATCACCGATCCCGCCTGTCACTATCAGTATAGCCGATGAGCTTGGTGCTTGCACTTGGGCGATACCAAATGCCATAGTCTGTTGTTCCTCGTAAGTATCTAAGAATTCTTTTGGCAGCTCCAAGATGAATTTGACTCGGACTTTGCATGAACCGCGACAATAGACTTGTTGCGTACATAATGTCCGGTCGTGTCGCAGTGAGATATAGTAGACTACCAATCAAACTTCTGTAGAGAGAAGCGTCAACTTTTTCCGCTCCATCTTCCTTTAGTAGCTTCTCATTTGTCACAAGCGGTGTTGCAACTATTTTGCAATAGTTCATCTTGAATTTCTTCAGGAGGTTCTCAGTATATTTCTTTTGCGAAATAAAGACTCCTCCATTTTGGTTGATCTCGATGCCAAGAAAGTAGTGCATCAAGCCCAAGTCCGTCATCTCGAATGTCTTCATCATTTCTTCTTTGAATTCTTGAATCATCACTTCATTGTTCCTGTATATATGAGATCATCTACATACAAAGAGACAATGAGTGTGTCGAACTTACCTTGGGTCTTGATGTAGAGCGTTGGCTCGCTCATGCTCCTCCTGAATCCTTGCTTGGTGAAGTATTCGTCTATTCGGCTATACCATGCTCGTGGTGCTTGTTTTAATCCATAAAGAGCCTTTTTAAGCTTTAGAACCTTTTCTTCTTGTCCTCTAACAATAAAGCCTTGTGGTTGTTCCACATATATTTCTTCTTGAAGATATCCATTTAGAAATGCCGATTTCACATCTAGTTGATAGATCCTCCATTCTTTTTGTGCTTTGCAAGGGCTATGAGTACTCGAATAGTATCAAGGCGAGCAACAGGAGCAAAAGTTTCAGTATAGTCAATACCTGGTTGTTGCAAGTATCCTTTCGCCACAAGCCTTGCTTTATGCTTCTGGATGGATCCATCTGCATTAAGCTTCGTCTTGTAGACCCACTTGACACCAATGATCTCTTTGTCTTCGGGGCGATCGACGAGCTCCCAAGTTTTATTTTTCTCGATCATTTTGATCTCTTCTTCCATAGCTTTTATCCAAACTTCTTCTTTGGATGCTTGTTCGTAGTTTTCTGGTTCTAAAGC
Source organism: Corymbia calophylla (assembly GCA_014182845.1). Classification (NCBI taxonomy): domain Eukaryota; kingdom Viridiplantae; phylum Streptophyta; class Magnoliopsida; order Myrtales; family Myrtaceae; genus Corymbia; species Corymbia calophylla. The sequence continues at coordinate 44,986,447 of CM024697.1, read as the reverse complement.
AACAAAGTTGCATGTGTCGTAAATTCTTCTAAGGGTTTTTACCCTTAGTACTGGAGACTCTGGAGGAGACTCTTCTTGCGTCACTCTTGGAGAGATTGGTGGAGTTACGCCGTGAGTGGTGGAATCTGGCACTTCTCCTTCTTCTTGTGTTGTTGACTCCTCTTGAGTAGGGGACGTGTCTGGCAAGGCGACATATTTTTTTTCAATCTTCTCATCCTCCCAATTCCAGGCAGCATTCTCATCGAACTCGACATCTCGACTAATCACGAGCTTCTTAGTTCTTAAGTTGTAAACCCGATAGCCTTTTGATTGATCACTGTAACCGAGGAATATTCCTTTTTCAGTCTTCTCGTCGAGCTTACTCCTCTTTTGAGCAGGGATGTGAACGTAGCATATGCAACCGAACACCTTGAGATGCTTTGCTGAAGGCTTCCGTCCGCTCCATGCTTCGACTGGAGTTTTATTTTGGACTGCTTTAGTTGGACACCTATTTAAGATGTATACAGCTGTGTAGACTGCTTCTGCCCAGAACGTGTTAGGAAGGCCTTTCTCCTTTAGCATGGACCTTGCCATCTCCATGACGGTTCTATTCTTCCTTTCTGCTACTCCGTTTTGTTCTGGGGCGTAGCCAACAGTTAGTTGATGATGAACCCCTTCATCTTCACAGAATTTATTGAACTCTCTTGAGTTGTATTCAGTGCCTCTGTCGCTCCTTAGGACTTTGATTCTTCGGCCACTTTGGTTCTCGACGTGGTTCTTGAATTTTCTAAAAATAGAGAAAACCTCTGATCTTTCTCGAAGAAAGTATACCCACGTCATTCTAGTGTAGTCATCAATGAATAGGATGAAATATTTATTTTGACTAAGTGTAAGGGTCCTCATTGGACCACATACATCGGTATGGACTAGTTCTAATGGTTTTTTAGCTCTCCATGCACCTCTAGATGGGAAGGACTGCCTTTGTTGTTTTCCAAGGAGGCATCCTTCACAAACATCTGAAATTTCTGAAATAGCTGGAAAATCTCTCATCATATTTTTCTGATGGAGAGTTTTTAGTCCAACAAAGTTGAAGTGGCCAAATCTTCGATGCCATAGCCATGAATCATCAAGTTGAGCTTTCATGGCTATGTCTTTAATATATTTCCATCGAATAGGAAAATTTTTATTCTCCATCTTAACAGAGGCAATGATGTTTTTATATTTATCATAGATAATACAGGCATCTCCTCTAAAGTATAGAGAATACCCACTTTGAATCATCTGGCCCACACTCAAGAGATTTTGTGCTAGACTGGGAACTAGATATACATTATGAATATATTTTGGTCCTTTATTTGTTTCTACAGCGATGGTGCATTTTCCTTTAACATCCACTAATGCACCATTACCTAATTTTACTTGGGAATTCACCGACTTATCAATATCGGCGAATATAGATTCGTCCCCTGTCATATGATTGCTACACCCACTATCAATATACCATGTTTCGTTTTTCTTATTATTTGCCGCTTGGCCCGCGTAGAATATATTGTCTTCACTTTCTTTTTTTTCAACATAGTTAGCTCGATTATTTGTTTTCGATCGACAATCTTTTTCTACGTGGCCATATCTTTTACAAAAGCGGCATTGTGGCTTATTTTTGAACCAACAATCCTTCTCCAAATGATTTACTTTTTTTGCAAATGCCACAAGGTGGATACTTTTCCCTTTGTGTAGTTTCTCCTCCTTTTTTATTTTTCCATGAACTCCTTCCACCATTTTTAGATTGATGAGACCATACGTTTATTTTAGATTGAAAGGCACTTTCAATTGAATCTTCATCTTGTGCCATCAATCTTTTCTCATGTGCTTCTAGAGAGCCAATTAATTCACTCACCGATAGAGTCGCCAAGTCTTTAGTTCCTTCTATAGTTGTCACAATAGAATTGTATTTTTTAGTAAGTGACACCAATATTTTTCTACAACCCTTTGGTCAGTGATCTCATCTCCGTAGGCTCTCATTTGATTAACTAGTTCCTTTAATTTTCCACAATATTCTTGGACGGTCTCATAATTTTTCATTTTAGAATTCTCAAAATCTCTTCTTAAAGTTTGAAGCCGAATAATACGTACCTTTTCTAATCCTTGAAATTCTTCTCGAAGTATCTCCCAAGCTCCCTTTGCAGTCTTCGCTCCAATTATTCTCGGAAATATCGTTTCCGAGAGTGCTTGTTGAATAAAATAAAGTGCCCTTGCATCCTTTTGAAGTTGATCCTTCGGAACACTCGCACCTTCTTGCGGAGCCTCGTAACCCTTTTCCACGATGTCCCATAGGTCTTGGGCCATCAAGAATGTAGTCATTTTGATACTCCAAAAATCATAGTTATTCCCATCAAAAATAGGAATGGGAAATGCGGATGATGTAGCAATGGCCATAGTTTAGTTGTTTGGAATTTGGATGGGTAGTTTTTAGGAGTGGGTGGTTAGGACAAACGCCCAATACCAACCAAAAACCTGGCTCTGATACCACTGTTGGGATTTTGCGGAAGCGTGTGTTTGTGTGCGTGTGGAATATAACTAGAAAATAAGGATGTAATTTTGAAAAGGTTATTTGGCAAAGGAAGCACCAGGGAAAAATAAATAAAACTTTTATTAGTTGGTGGGTAATACAAGAAGAAGGAGCTGAAGTTGGTGTGTTGGGTGGTACATTCTCTTGGACGTCCACCAAGCCTATTTATAGGCATTCATCACCGACCTTTTCATATAAAAATCTCTGCGCAAGTCAGAGATTTTTTCTCATCCTTAATCAGCTTTACATTGACTTGTTGACTGATTTTGAAGAACAAATATCTCCGCAACTTGCAGAGATAATATCCCTACACAATTCTGGTGAAGTCTAGACATTTCCATCGCCGACTAAGTCTGAATTTTTATTTTTTTATTTTTTTAGCTTATTCTAAAAATTGGATCAATAATTTAACAATAACCTTTTTCCCCAAAGGCTGGAAGAATGAAGGGATGAGTATTGATGATGGATTTTGGGAAAGACTTGATCAATTGAATCAAAATAAGTTTCAGGTACCCAGCAAGGAGAGTGAAGTCCACCTCATACCTCCTGATCAAGATAACATAGCAAGGGAATGCATCAGCTGCAGAATTAAGTACACACATCATTGACCAACGACAGGATGTCTCTCTCCCTACAGGTAGGATGGCTCAATCTCACCGTGCATAAAATAAAACAGATATGTATGGAATAACCACATCACCCCACAACCACCCAACAATTCCGCGAATTAAAACAACAGATATTCCAAACTTTAGTGACACCGTTCTATTTCGATCTTCAGATGGACCTTCCATTAACAGTATTTGACCTCCTCCAGTTTCAGTTTTCTATCTGAAGTTGGAGCACAACCATTTTAAGAAAGAAGGTTAGCATTTTCTTTCATTAGAGCATTCAAGACCCGTGGTTTTATTGGTTTATACTCTTGAACACAATGACATCTTATGCACATGCCCAGAACTTTACCTGGAATATGACAGATAGCTCAAGGAACAACCTAATTGCCACTTTTATGAAGGCACTATACACAAGAAGCTGCTGGTGTAGTTCAGGAAATTGTTATATCTCCTCAAGTGAACAGAGCATATCAAAACATCGGGGTCTTGTTTGGTTTTATGGAACAGAAGAACCGGGATGTCCCTTCTCTAGCAAAGACTGCACCTGCACAACCTGCTATGCATAATGTTCAGGAACGACAGGCGGTTGCTTAAGTATCACTGTCATGGCGAGTACTGGCTAATGACCAATCAAAAAATCACGTCAAATCATTACAGCATGTGGCAAACAGGATCGGGATGCACGAAGCCAAAGTGAGAAATGCAAGCCCGCTCAGACAAAGCGACGGCAGCGAGGATTGCTTGAAGAGAAGGAAAAAAGAAAGAACGACCCTTCAGAAATATTCGATATCGAAACATATGCTCTGAACTTTCGAATGCAGGTAAACCTGATAAGGAGGCATAGAATGTGGAACGAGAATTACACATTGAATGCCAGTAGACACCATTGAGCACCTCCTAGAATCATTCTCCATGATAGCTCCTCTTTCGCACGATAAAAGCAAGCCGTTTACTAAACGAAACGACCAATCGAAGGGCAACTTTCTTTGCCGGCTATGTTTCATTGACTCCACACAGATCAACCGATCGTCTCACATCATCATCACCCATTGAATACTAACATTTAATAGGAAAATTAAATCGTCCTAAATTTATTGCAATTTTTCCGATTCAGTCATCAACATTTTATAATTATGTCAATTCAATCTATCCGGCCAAAATTGGCCAGTCGATGTGGTAATTTTTTAATAATATTTTATTTTTTTCCAAATTTTTTATTAATTCTTTTATTTTTCCTTCTTTCTCTTGTTTTTTCTTTTCTTCTTCTCCTAGTAGGTCTCCGAACCGCCCAAAGGGTACGGCCGGCGAGGCCTCGCTGTCATAGCATTGGGCGAGCTCAACCTCGCCTAGCGCCAACAAGGCCTCACCAACCATACCAACCAGCCATAACAAGAAGAAGAAAGAGAAAAAGAGAGAAAAAAGGAAAAAATAAAATATTATTAAAAAATTGCTATGTCAATATCGGTTGGTCGGCCAACATCCACATCAGCACTGGCCAATCAATTTTGATCAAATGGACTGAATTAACACGATTACAAAAGGTTTATGGCTGAATTGACAAAATTACAATAGGTTTGATTTTCCGACATTTAACAGACCAAAAGAATTCGCATGCCCCTGACCCCGTTAATTTTACTCACTGTTCAATGTGTTGTCAGGACAGTAGCATGCAAGCCGCAAACACGTTCATGTAAAGAAAAAGGTGATGATGGTGTTGAGGCTTGGTAAGAAAGGGCAAAACTTTACCGGTGCCGACGACGACAGCTTCTCCCCTGATCGATCCCAACGCACCTAGTAGATCGCCCGGAAATTCGACCCTCAGCGAGCTTCTTCTTCTGCTGCTGCTGCTGCTGCTGCTGCTGTTGCTGTTGCTGTTGCTGTTGCTGCACTCCACATCCTCACCATCAGACTCGAATTCACCACCATTCTCTACACAGTCTATGCATTCTAGCCTCTTTGCCCGAGCAGGCCCCTCGAAGACCCTCCTGGTTTCTGGTTCTAAACGACACGCGATCACGGGTTTGGAACGGAGGCGAGGACGGAAAGAATGAGCTCCGGGAATGTCTCGAGCATGAGCGAAAACCCGGAGCCAAGGCCTTCGTCTTGCTGAAGGGCCCGACGTAAAGAAGAGGACTTGCGAGGGGTAACCGACGGCGTCTTCGACGAGGGAAAGCCTCAACGAAACGCGCGCTACCGCATAATGACAATGTAGTCTGAGTGGAGAAGTAGAAAGCAACGTGTTCCTTGCCTCAAGTGTGCCGTCGAAGATTAAGTAGAACCGACACCAACACATGATATATAACATGACACGATATACCGATACATTATTTCTCAAAAAATAGAGAATTTCAACACAATAAATTATCATATTTATGATTATTTCAATCAAATTAAGTTGATTCAAATTCGTAAATAAATAAATAATAAAAGAGCCTAGAATGAATTTACACTAAAAACATTAATTCACATTTGATTAATATCATTCATTATTTTATTTTGGCAAATTCAATTTCATTCCAATAATTCGTAAAATTTAGAGAAAAAAAGGTAATCCACATTCTGGACCCGCATGTCAAAGTGTGTTGGAAGAGAAGAGAAAAGAAATAAACTTGAGGGTGAATTGTATGTTACAGAAAGTAATAATCATAACAGAAGAGAAGACTAGGTTTTTATTATTTCCACATTTTATTATTTTTATTATTTTATGTTTTATATATTTACATTTCGATCCATCATTTATTGAAAATTTTTAAAATTGATCATATGCGTATCGGAATCATGTGTCGGGAAAATTGACTAATTGTTGGATTTTTCGACACTTGTTGACCAAGTATTGAAGGGTGTTGGACACATAGCAAAATATCCGACACGATACGAAGGCTCCCGAAGAGTGTCGATACTTCTTAGGTTGGACAAGTTTCTCGGTGAGGAAGAAGACGAAGAAGAAGAGTCTTGGGCCGCACGCTGTCACTGGGCCTGCAAGTCCGTCCATTGGCAAGGCCCACCACGAGCATTGATCCAGACATTGGTTTGGGCGGATCCAGCCCAGCCCAATAGCGACTGCCCAAGGTTAGCTCTTCTTCCCCCGCCGACGGCGCCAGAGACTTCCGGAGAGAGAAAGGAGAGAGGAAACAGGGACGATACGAAGCTTCCGACCGCGATGAGTTTCGGGTCTTTCGGTTCTTGACTCAGCTGCTTTCGCCGGAGCTGGTTCGCCGGAGTCGCCCGGGATCCCGCCGGAGTCTTCTTGATCTTTATCGGTAAACCCCCGCGTCAAAGCTTCCAACTTTTTTCTTACTCGGTAGAATGGTTTCATCGTGAGGAGTCGAGGCTGTGATTGTTCGCTCCGCTGAATGTTGTTTAATCGAGGGCAGGAGGCGGCATCGAGTTTGAATTGCTTGACCTTTATCTGGGGACGAAAGCTTTCGGATTCTTGTGCTGATCGTGTTGTTGTATGTGGCCGGTTGTGTATCGCAGGTTCTTGCACCAGCAGATTGAGAGTTGACGCCTTCGAGATGTTCAAGAACACTTTCCAATCGGGATTTTTGTCCATACTGTACAGCCTTGGGTTATTCCTCTCGGCCTTGGCTCCTCGGTTTCTCAAATCTAGTTTTTGACCTTTTTTTGTTGCTTCTGTACTGAAAATATGTGTGAACTTTTTGGTTTCTGCAGGAGCAAGCCATTGCAGATCTGGGATAAAGAAGGTAAGTGGGTTTATGCTTTGGAAGGCGGATAGTGAGTTTGATGCTGCTTGTGATGTTCAATTTGTGCGTCGGCATGTTCTGTCTTGGGTAGATCATGGATGATAATGTCATTGCATCGTTTTCATGTTGATCTTTGTGCCTTCTGCTTATTCGGTTATGTCCTCTGGGGAATAGGGAGTTCTTTAGAAATCATCTTCATGAAGGTTAGGTATGCTATGGCTAATGTTACCTATTCCGACTGCCTGCTGGTTTTGTTGATGATGCTTGCATCAATTGCATAGCCTTCCCAACATACTTGGCTAATAACATTTCAATTTTGCAAACAATCGCATGTAGTGAGACGAAATACAACTAATTATCTGGTGTTTTTCAATGTGGAACACAAATTTGGTGATTATGTCCGAGTATAATATTTTTTTCCATGTTATTAACTTGCAGTGGTTAATGGTCATGTGAAACGTCCGCAAGATGAAGACATTCAGTCAAATGTCCTTGAGATTGTTGGCTCAAATGTTCAGTCCACTTACATCACATGCCCAGCAGATCCAGCTGCAACACTTGGCATAAAACTGCCATTCTTGGTTATGATTGTAAAAAATCTGAAAAAGTATTTTACCTTTGAGATCCAAGTGCTGGACGACAAGAACGTGAGGCGTCGCTTCCGTGCTTCTAATTTTCAAGTGTGTAAGTTTGCCCGTATTATATTGGTATTTTGGTTTGGAGCAATTGTTCCTAGATTTTTTTGGCCCTATAAGTGGCATAGTTAGATAAATCATGCAATATGGCCATAGGTGGAAATTTCTAGCTTGTAGTGGTCCTTGGGCTTGAAATGACAATTCATATCTGGCATTTAGAAATCGATGGTTCTGCAGTTCAGTTGCTTTCACTTCACTGTAATCACAATGCTGGAGGAAAAGAGTCTTGCCAGAGGAAAATCATGGATCTCTCAATCCCACGTTGTGTTGCTAATAAAATGGCGAGGGTGCTTTAGTTTTTAATAGATTTGAACCACCTATCCAGGATCATGTTTCATGCAAACTCTACAGCCTGTCGTTGGCTTCATGCCTATTGATTGCTTGTACTGAGATAATTGTCAGTGGAGATTGGCGGGACTACTTGTTATATAGTTACTTTCTGAATCGGCTGGGCGAGAAGCCCTTTGTCCCTAATTGGATGGGGAAGTGTTAAAGTATGCACTCCATTATATGACATGTTGGGTATAATTGGTCGTTTGCATGATAGTATGAGTTTTTGTGAACTTCAAAAGTTGGCATTGCGTGTAGCAACATCCTCTCGTTTATTAAGTTCTATATGAGATATATGTAACTAGAGGAATTGGCATTGCATGTAACCTTTCAGTCTTGCATTACAGGCTGTGACTAGGGTAAAGCCATATATTTGCACCATGCCGTTGAAGCTGGATGAAGGATGGAACCAGATCCAGTTAAATCTTGCTGATTTGATCAGGAGAGCATATGGAACCAACTATGTCGAGACATTGAGAGTGCAGGTCCATGCAAACTGCCGTCTAAGAAGAATCTATTTCTCGGACCGCCTTTACTCCGAAGAGGAACTTCCACCAGAATTTAAACTGTATCTACCCATGCAGGTGAGATTGCCTTCTTCAAGGAATAGTTGGATTTCGAGTGCCTTCTCTTTTCATGCTCTCTTTTGTTGGCTAACTCTCAGTACATTCTCTGTTGCAGAAAAGTTAGGAACTTTGGGAGAACGGTCTCCATATCAATTACTTGCGACATAAGCAGGACCTATTGTGGGACCTATTGAATCATGTGATGTGTATGGTTATCTTGTTGCGTGGTATAGGGCTGTGAACTTGATGGACTATGGTCAAAATCTTGAGCCTTTATAGGCTTACTCGCTGTTGTAGTTAGCTATGAATGCCTTACTCCTGATATCTGTTATGATTATGGCTAGAAATAGAATAGTCATTTGACACCAGTATCTAGATTATATCGGCCTCCTACCAGACTCTGAGTTGTGCTCTCAAATTGTATACCTTACACTCGAGTCTTTCTGCTTTGTGCATCAGTCCGTACTATGTTGTGTTCATGGCTGAATCCATGGCCTCTCAGTATTCATATATGAGGATCGCTTGCTCTGATCATCCCTTAAACTTAATGCGGCTCCGGTGGTTGCCTCTTTGAATAAATGGGACATTTGCCTAGCTGATTGATTTGCTAACATGTTGAAACATGCTAGGAATATGAGCGTTACATGTTAATACAATTCGCCAGTCACAAGGTCACTGAACACTGGATTTCTAACCGCAAGGGCTAATAAGAGTGGATATCTACTGTATTTAATTGACCTTCGAATACCTCTTTTCAAGTACTTCAGATGTCAAGTAAAATAATAGGGCATTATACCCCACCAAGCGGTACCGCGCCTACCGGTATTTTAATACATGTCTCCACAGATTTGAGCTTAGAATCATAATGGGTCGCTCCATGTCCAGTAACATGATTTGAAATATGAACTACTTCAGTGTCTCAGACGCTTCCCAGGATTGAAGTTCCTGAAGTTGCATGCGCCCGTGCTCTTCGAAATTAACTAGTGGAACAATTGTGGACATCCTGCTTTAACTGATAAAATTTGAGGCTAACACACTTCCACTCGAATCTGTCACGCAATTCCTCATAACTAACAGTCGGCAAATCGCCAAACTGGCAATCTGGAAGCGCACGATGAGTAGTTTCCTTTTTCGAAAAGCTATTTTCCTGGGAATTATGTCTAGTGTCCACCAAACTCAGCTCATTTCATTTGACTAGCCTCTGAAGATGGAACGGCTGGATAAATCACAAGTAATTGTCAGCTACAAGAATATTGATGATGCCTATGAATTGCAGCTAAAGTTTCCTGCTACATTTCTCACACTTAAACGCTAAAAAGGCACTTACTCCTTGCCTAGCGAAACAGAAGATATATAAACCTGCAAAGGAGACCTCTTCCCTTGCACTCATCCTACTGTATCTAGATCAACTTCAGCATCTGTCTCTCCATCCACCGTTCCTGCTTCTGCTTCTGCTTCTGCTTCTGCTTCGGCATCCGCTTCCAACTGGCCTGGCTCTGGGCCTATTTCTGTATCCGAGCCCTGCTTCAGATGTTCATCTGGCGGGGTACCGCCTTGGGAATCATTGGCAGCTGCAGCGGCTGTCAGCTCTGTGTCCATTGCTGTTGCTGTTGCTTCAAGATCCCCTCTTGTACCTTCACCATCAATCTCACTTGCCGGTGTAGCAATCTTCCCACAATGAACATAGAGAAGAGGCAATATGAGTACAAATCAATGTGAAGGTGCAACCATCTACATGCATGCTCATTCCTCATGCTTTGGTCTTCCCTCCTTAGTTCTGATGTCTAACTTAAGTATATATCACAGCTTAACTGCAATTTTTAAAACCACTAGAGAATCCCGCATTTATCCACTTAAAGCTGATTGAAGATATCAACTGAAAGCCATACTTAAAACAGGATGCCATAATTTTTCTTTGGATAAACCTAAGATTGTCATAGAGAACTGCCCTATGCAATTCCATTCACTTAAGTGATGATGACTATAACCACTTCAAGTACAAAATCATTGTGACCTTTCTCAAAATTTTAGCCGCATGCCACAGGGTGACTCCTCGTTATACTTGGCAAAGCATACCATATCACATCTGAAGCTCTTGCTCCTCCCGTCACATACCAATCAAAGTTTTAAGGGAAAATGCCACTAAAAACCGCAAATTATGTCACTTGTGATAAATTTATCCAAAACTTTTTTTTGCGACACTAAAAATCCAAATTATGCCACTTGTGATAAATTTACCATGAATTTTTTTTTGCGATACTAAAAACCCCAAACTATGCCACTTGACAACAAATTTACCCTTAACTTTTTTTTTAACATTAAAAACCCCAAACTATGTCCATTATGACACATTTACCCCCAAACTCTTTGGTTGAAGGGCATTTTCGTCTTTTTTCCTTTTTTTCTTTTTTTCCTTTTTTTTTCCCCTTCCTTCTCTCTTCCCTCCACCATGGCCGGTGGAGGGAAGCCGGCAAGGGTGGTCCTCACCAACATCAGGTTAGTCGCCCTCACTTGGGCGGGCGAGGGGAGGGAAGAGAGAAAGAAGGAAAAAAAACAAAAGAAAAAAGACGAAAAAGGCTTTCGGCTAAAAAATTTGGGGGTAAATGTGTCACACGAGTACAAAGTTTGAGATTTTTAGTCACAAAAGAAAGTTTGGGGTAAATGTGTCATAATAGACATAGTCTGAAGTTATTAATGTCACAAAAAAAAAGTTAAGAGTAAATCTATCACAAGTGGCATAGCTTAGGATTTTTAATGTCGCAAAAAAAAGTTTTAGATAAATTTGTCACAAGTGGCATAGTTTGAGGTTTTTTGTGGTATTTTCCCAAGTTATGAAGAGACTCATGTCTTCCGGTAACAACAAACGGGAACACTTTGTAGATTACTTTTGACTATAAGTCTTCATTTGCATCTAGGGCTTAATCTGAAAGTGACATTAAATATACAAGAAACACGAGTCTTTGCATTCATGCCCTTCAAAGTATTTGCAATCATTTCATTGATGATCTAGAGCACCTGATTTTCTTCAGCTTGCTGGGGAGTAACCTTTGTGTCTTCCTTCTTAGCACGTTTGGATCTCTCATTTGGCTTAGCTTGATACTTTGAACGAGCGTCAGGTGGCAAAAGTTCAAGGGGCACAACCCCTTCAATGCCATGGTCGGTGAACTACAAGGACAACCACAGGATATTTTTGTTACTGAGAGTATAATACGAATATATGCCAAAGCTATTGTAAAGTTTAATTAAGTCATCATACTCGAGAAAACCCTTCCAAATCCTGCCGAGCCGAAAAACGTAGACCTTTCCAACAATATACCTGCGTCAAGTACAGCAAGTTTTCACCTTTAAAATCATCAGAGGGATCTTGGAGAGCAAACAACACCAAAATGGGATCTTTCCACCCAAAAAGAGATGAAATGAAATTAAGGGATACAAGTTTTACCCGATTATTCTTGTGATGATAGTCGTCTTCTATTCCAGCTGATACATCCATCTGCATTCACACAAGGAAGCCAACATCTCAATATTTCACAACTTCAAATGAAAGAAAATCTAGGGGTCTGTGGTTTTGAAGACAAACTATTTCCAAAAATTTGTCTTCCGACTTTCCGGTGTTTGGATGACAGAAAACTAATTGATGTATTCCATGGATTGAAAACAAGAAGCTTAGATTGTTCCCCTTTTAGCAAGAAGGAAATCACTTTCTTTAAACTATCAAACAAATGAAAACTAACCATTTTCCTTAAAAATGATTTCCATGAAAAATATTTTCCTTTATCGTTAAGTTTTCAATGAAACAAATACACCACAAAAGAAACATCCTTATGAAAGTCTTTCCAAAGCTTAATGATAATGAAAGAAGATATAAATGCATCAACATCCAGGACTTACATCTTCGGCCAAGGGTTTCCAGTACTCCATGACAGCAGGAGTTCGGACACGTTGAGGATCAGTCAATGCTTTCTTGACAGGTCAAAAAGAAGAGTAGTTATTATTTGATAAGCAAGAAAGCTAAATCCATTAAAATATGGCATTTTGTAATCCATGTCCTTTCGTAAGAATTTCCCATTATCAGAAGCTTATTTACATCATGGCATGGTATTGCCTTGACATTGACACAATATTCAACTGTTCAGAATTTGTAGCTTTATAAGTCAATGCACATCCATTAAAATGGACAGTAGCTCACAGATGGTAGAGACATGCCATTTCAGAATTTTCCTCCAATTCCGAAAATAATGAAATCACTCACTTTCCAAATTCTGATACCAGATATATGGTAAAAAATGATGCCACGGGAAACAGAACAAAGTAATACACAAGTGGTAAGTACCTGAATTAAGCACCAAAATCTCTCTTCAAAGAAATTGAAGGGAAAAAACATGTATCTTTCATTAATATTGGCTCTTTTGAAAATATAGGCCCATTTTGCATAGAGTAATTATGTCTTTTCACCGTAACCTGAGAGTGCTGGCAAGCCTTCAATTATAGTGTTTGATTGGATTAAAAAGCTACGAGACTACTTATATAACGATGTGCATCTTAATATAATAATGAGCATGTTAATAATATCTCAAAACTTCCCACTCCAGAATATGTTACGCTTTGAGGTATGAGGATGCCAGGGTACAAAATTCATAATAATTTCATCATCTCTCTGGTAACTTATTTGGGATCCTGGAGACTACCATTTACATATAAAAGGGGAAGGGTGTCTGCACACTAATATTCTTTCATCCTTGTTGCATACGCAGATCTTTCTCCCAAGGAATGTGATGTGCTTCATTTCGTACTTCAATTATCCAATCTTTCAATAATAAAGGATATAACTTCTTTTCCTCTTAGACTTCATAAAAACCAATCTAATAAGCAGCGTTTTTACACTCCAATTAGTGTTTCAACCAGTAACCAGTTGAACCACTGAGTTAATCATTTATTTATAGACATTCATTTTCTAAATCAACCAAAGTCAGAAAGCTGGCCAGGTAGCAGAAGTCATATTAAGCACGCATTTGGGAGGCGAGCAACCCAAGTTTGATGCAGAATGACCACCGACTCCTACATTCCAGTAAAATGGCATGGCTCAGCAGCAGTCAGTGCCAGTTCAATCCCATTTATGACAATTCATTATTTGATATAAACTGGACCAAACAATGTCCACTTCCTGGTACAACTGGTTAAACATGCCAATTAGTCCAGTTACAGAGCTGATGCATGTAAAAAATATACAAGTTCTCTGACCTCATGTGCACCATTTTCGTAGCCAGAAAACTAAATAACGTTACAGAAAGGTGAAAAAACATTGCAGCAGAGCCAGTCAATACAGCAGAAGCTGTGCTGAATGATAGATTATGAATAACAAGTTACATGCGGCATTAAAGAAATCTTAGAGATATTGAATATAACATACTGGATTCTGATCAGCCCACTTCCACAACTGCGACAGCTCTTTATTTCCTAGTCTCCACCTGGGTCTTCTGAAAGATTTATAAGAAGCAAAGTTCTTTAATAGTTGAAAATACAATCACCACTAATTGTATGACTTTGTAAACAAAATTATGGGTTTTATACACTAACAGTACTCGTAGGCACAATCATTGCACATGTATATCCAATGCAACAAGCTGGAGAAACAAATGATCACATCCTTCGCTATTTTAACATAACTCAATGAATAACATGGATAATTCCATATGATCTCCTTCCAAGGCATAATCAGTTATGCCTCAACAGCAGAACTGCTGAATGTTTCAATTAGATACTGGGTAGCTGATAAGTAACAAAAGATTAGGAAGCAACTAAGTTTGGTACATCTGATAGAAAAGAAACCATAAAAATATAGAAGTGTTAAGAAACTAAGTGATGACATTTTTGGCGAGGTTATTGTGTTCACTTCTCTTTGGTGTTCTGATCTCATGCTGGTACCGCACCTCATGGCTTTTCTTTATAAAAAAATAAAAAGAGTTACGCAAAGTCTATACTGAGTCATTGGTATAGGAGTTACTGTCCTCTCATTTCTTCACTTTGTTCCAAGAAGAAACAATTCTCACAATGCTAATCAACTAAGTTAGGTACATCTAATAGGAGACAAACCTTAAAAATATATAAGTGTTAAGAAACTAAGTGATGATGTTTTCTGCAAGGTTATTGTGGTTACTTTCTTTGGTGTTCCGATATCATGCTGGTAAAGCACCTCATGGTCTTTCTCTATTAAAAAATGAAAAGAGCTACTCAAAGTTTATATTGAGTCATTCGTATAGGAGTTACTGTCCTCTCGTTTCTTCAACTGTGTTCCGAGAAGAAACAATTCACACAATGCTAATCAAGTGTGCTTAGTCTTCTTTTTTTCCTTTTGGCTCTTCACAGGGATCAGCCCTGTGAACTATAATTACCAAACACCCCCCCACCAAAAGAAAGAAAAAAAGAACACCAGACGAAACCTGAAGGTCTTCTCTTTTTTTTCTTTTTTTTTCCCTCCTGCAACTAAATTTTGAAGCAAGTATACAGAGCAAACTAATAAGCAATCTGGTCAGCAGGTCAGTCTCCAAGGAATATTTTCTCTAGAACACTGGGAAACTCATGCAAAATGGCATACCTTTTTCTAGTACCATCTTGTACAGTCTTCTTCTCCATTGGTTGTTTCTCAAAAGGTGGGCAACCATCACGCTTCCACCAAACCTGAGAGCAGATATATATGGAACAACCAAGATACATAACAGTCCCCATACTTCGAAATAATATTACAAGCATACTCTAAGAGAGAGAGAGAGAGAGAGAGAGAGAGAGAGAGAGACATGCTTACCCAGTTCTTTTCTCGTTCTAGTATATGCTCGATCTTATTAAGAAAAACTTTGCCTCTAGGCGGAGTCATTTCTAGCAGCTTCTTAACGCGATCCTCACAAGAATTTATTTCTTCTTTCTGCAAGAGAGAAGAGTTCAAGTCTTTCAAAGAAGTTAGGCCTACATAATTCTCATAAAAAGAAAGTATTGAGAAGTTAAAGAATGGTATCTATTATGTAGGAAAGCACTAACCGTGCTTTCAGAGGGCAAATCCTTCTCATTCTTTCCAGGGGACTAAGCAATAAAAGTACAGTTAGCATGATCCCTCAAAATATATATAAACAAGTCACAAAAACAAAGCTTAAGGTGATCTTTACCCTTAGATAGTCAAACAAGATGAGGCACTGAACAAGAATATGGCGACGAAAACTTGGATCTTTTAACTGTAGTCAAAAAAGTGAGGACATTAGAGTCATTTCATTGAATTAAACTTTTGCATGTTAATGCAGGTTCACCTCCATACAACACTCACTTCCAGACCCATAAGTTTACTACTTGTTAGATACTTTATGCCAAAATTTGCTGCCTCTTCCTCCATATTAATGGCATCTCCCTCCTCATCACTTAATGGCTGAGCTTCAAAGGTACTGAAAACAACCTGTGAGAATGCAAGGAAGAACACATATAATGAGGCAACTGACAAGTGGAATTGTAAATCCCATAGTAGAAGAAAAGAAGATTGATATTTAGACAGGTCTTTGTACACATATTACCATTAGACTGGATGTGAATTTCTGCCACTTCGTAGGAGCATTAATTAATGAAGGAGGGTTGCAAAAACACTCCTACAAACAAAGCAGCACCATTGCTTTAGCACACGAACGGAAAACCAAGAATTATGATGGAAATAATTCTTAATCCAAAGGCCAAAGTTGAAACCTGCTACGGTAGTCATATAAAATTGTAACCTTATACATATAAAGCAAAACTATGTATTAATGAAAATGGAACTTCACTAACCTAATTTAAAAAGGACCCTTGAAAAGGTAGAGTATTAGGCAGGTGAGATACAAAGTGCTACCAATATTACATCAAACTTCGATCCATAGGAACTTCCCCTTTTTAGCTTAATAGCAAATATAAGAAGTTCCAGAGACTATGCATCACACAATATTAAGTTAATAGGTGTAGATTACAGGCAAATGCACATTGGTTCTACCTTGTTCTCTCTGGGCAAATTATGAACAGATCTTAGAGGGGGATTGCACTTACCAAGAGCATCACTCTATCTTGATTTACATTGAATTTTAAGTTACGAGAAAATGGAGCTTTGTGTTCTCATGTTGAGTTACTGAACAGAGCTTAGACAACCTTGTTCTATTAATATTTGGACACATATCATTATGTGTCGATTTGTGCATAATTTCAACTTCACTAGCTTCCTTTTGCTAAAATTTATTCTCTCTTTTTGGACATGAACCGTGTTTACACCCTGCAGACTTGGTTTTGTACCAGATCCCTTTGTAACTAAGTACAATGGAAAAGCCAAAAGGTTCTATATTCCTGCCCTAGTCATTATGCTTGCTTATGAAAATTGAAAACAGTGTTACAGTACATACCTGTAAACTCCAGAAGGTTTTATAGAAGTTGAAGTCAACAGATATGCCTGAAAACAAGAAAAAATTTGTGTTCAAATTCATCTGAAGGAGATGCTTCATACAAATGAAAAATGGACAATTCAATATTGACTTCATTACCAGCAGGAGGATCTTTTTCATAGCTTGTTCCATTAGATGTGTTGAAAACTCCTTTGATATTTACAGCTGAGGACATTATTAAAAGCAGCAGAAATCAAATGACTATCAACAGAAACAATCACGTTGAAAGGATTCTTCTTGAATAGGAATGGGAAAATACCTGAACGCTCTGACAGTGGAAAAAAGTGTGCCAGAAACATGAGAATACGGCCACAAAAGACCACATCATTTGCCTTGATATCAAAGAATAGATGGTTAAGTCAAAAACTTAAACAACCCTAATATAGAATAATGTTTTAAAAACATTATCTTCAATTAAATTAAACTAAAAAAAATCTAAAACATTTCCTAAGCAATGAGAAAGTGCTTATTGCTTGCTGCCCAAACTACATTTCTGAATAATCAAGAACCATAATCTCTCAGCATTCTTGACCATTTCTTCGCCATACAAAAATTGAAAAGCTTTGCCTGCAGGGAAGAAATGGTCAAGCATGCTTTAACTATTGGCAATGTCCAAATTTTCGACCTTCACAGACTAAGTGCTGACAAATGTTGAGAAGGCATGGTCACTAGCTTTCACCCCATAAAGTTTATACATAAGAACATCTTCCCCTTTCTAAGAAGTAACTTAACCATTTCACCACAGATCAAGGTAGCTCTTGGATCTGCCTTCTCAAAAAATGATAAAATAAATCCAGACATGCAAAATTGTCATCACCTCTCCTACTATGAGGCAGACCTTTATCTACAATATTAAATATGTTTTCCATAAGAACACAGTCCCTATGGACAACAGAAGTACCTCAAGGAAATAGTCCTAAAAATATCATTGCAGCAGGTGTAGTTCCTTTATGGTAGCACAAGCTCAAAGAACAACATAAATTTATCACCATATCTCTAAAAGGGCAAAAAAGAAAGGAGATAGAAGAACAAGAAAACCATCATAAGAAGGTTTAAAGTGCAAGGACAACATTCAGAATGGGGGAGGGATTCAACACCATGACAACAAATTGTTAACTTCTGAGTCACCAACAAATAAGTGTCCAAATGTCACTATGTGTTCACACTTAAGACTATCTAGAGGGCATGTAGAGTGAATCATGGTACCTTTGATAGTCGACGAAGAAGTTGATTGCATGTTCTCAACATGACGAGTTTTCCACGAGCAAACAGCTCTTGCTGGATCATATTGAAATGATGGGTCATTAACGATGCAGAAAAGGTCAGAAGGTAATCCAAAGGTTAATTCAAGAAAGAGAATACTTACCTTCCCTAATATATCCTGTTTACTCTCAATATAACCAAAGATATCTTTGCAGTTCCTCATGGTGGACATTTCCGTCAAGTCTTCTAGCAGTTGAAATATCATACCACCCTCAATATGTTCTTTCTCACAAAGATATAGCACAATGTCTGGCAAACACCGGAAAGACAGTGAAGAAAAGAACAGGCAAGAATGTGCCTCCAGCTCTGGCTGCATAGATGCACACCCAGACCAAGCTAGAAAATTGTGAAACCAGAGCATTCTAAAATAGACTAAGCTGTGGTTGTCCTGCTTAAAGGCTAGCAAGATTAAAATTGCCATGATCTAAACAACAAAAACAGAATAGAAGAAACTGGGTTCTTCCTAAGCAATTCAAACAAAAGAATCCAGCATATAGTATTTGAAAGAGAACCCGCATCACAAAACAGAACCAACAACAAATGTGGTAGAACATCATTTTCATCATCCTCATGGCTCCAACTGATCTTCCAATAATAATATTTGCACAGCAAACTCAAACCCAATAGAAATATCCATCACAAGTGATGGAGGGAAACTTTCCAACTTCTGGAAGAGCAAGCTTGCTTTTAAAATTTTTAAATATATGCCAGAAGATGACAAGAATTCCATTTCATTAACACAGTTAAAGTCACCAAATAGCTTTTAAATTAAAGCTTTTAAGATATTCAACTACAACCTAACCAAGAAGGTACAACTGAAGAGTCAATACAACAGATTAAGGTTTGACATTAGACTTCTTCAGTTTCCCATTTGACCATATTCTCTGTGTTACAGAATTCATGAAATCTCCAGTACAACAGATACTAATCGATAACCCTAAGAAGATGACTGACCACTAGATTACAATATGCAGATAGAACTATGAAACTTAATTTAACAAGCCTCAAAATTTATAATAATTTTTAGCATGAATTATCCCTAAGTACCAAGAAGTCGGGGAATATGTCCTTGAGCTATTTTGCTGTCATCAACTGATTGCCCATGCTGCATTATTGGCTCTCCTGATTGTACAGCATCTGCCTGTCAATTACACCAGAATAGATGTTTGGTCATTCAAGAGTAAGTGGCTTTGAAGAGCAAAAACTGATAAATTGTCTCAACTACTTATATAGCATGTAACAACTTTAAAATTCCTTCCCAAACCTCTGGATACAAGCTATATATGATAGCACGTGTTTGAAATAGTGTTGCAAAAGAAACCAACAAAAAAGCAGCAGAAGTTCAACCATACCACCAATTCCTGAAGTAATGCCCGAAGAATATTTTCGAGCAGCTGATTCTCATCTTGTGCCAATTTCGTTTGTTTCTGTCCACAAAATAATCAGGCTCAGGAACTGAGGGAAAAACAGATACTTGATAGATAAACGCAGGTATAAAGTAAAACCAGAAAAAGGAATTCTACACTCAATCATTTTAAATTCAAAGTCATTAGTCACATGCTGAATATCACTGGGCAATGGGCAGGTTCGAGATATCAATAAGAGCACAAGTTTTCACTCACTTGTGCTCAAAATACAGAACCACAGAACTTGTAAAGACGCTCGAATGAAATGTAATAAACAGCAGGGAAGCAACAAACACCGCGCCCGGCTGGTAAGATCATTCAGCTTCCGATCATGAAGAAGGAGAATCCAGATCAAGATAAGTGAAGTACCTGAGGTTTTATAACTTCTTGAACCGTCGAAAGAGCAAAATTCTCAGGTGGTCCAGGCTCAAGTATGGCCCTCCTAAACACTTCCTGCGTAATCAAGACAACCCATTTCAAGATTAAGCAAATCAACAAACAAAACACTTCGAGTTACGGCTCGACATCCCAAAGCTTGCACATTTTTAAGAAACTACATCTAGCTCAATTCAATTGGTAAACTCCAGGGCAACAAATTGATAGATGTCAGCTCCACAATCATCATCCATTCGAAATGCGAGCTTCTGTCGAGAACTGAGGCGTTCGAATTACAGATTTTAGAATTCAAATCATTCAATATAGCATTAGCTACTGATTGATCTCAGTTTCAACGCAAAAGAAAAGGCGAATCAAAATTGCTTCATCCGATCGTGAACATGTAAGTATCAACCATTTCAGTCAATGTCACTGCCGCCGCCGCCGCCGCCGCCGCCGCAGAAGCCCCGCCGCCGACCGACGTTGGGCGGAGAGCGAGACCAAGCTTCTCCGACGGACGAAGAAGAAGAAGAAGAAGGGTCTCCTCCTGGTTCGCCTTTTGCCCTAACGGTGAACTGGAAGAGAGGGAGTAACGTTTAGACCACCCGGAAGCAGGGGGGAAAGAAAAGGAGAAATTACAAAAGCAGTCCCTGTATTATTACGTAATTTGTTTTTGTATCCCTGTAATATTCTCCTGTGACAAATTGAGGACAAATTCGTTTTGTCTAGCCAAGAAAATCTCAAATTAATACGTCCGTGCCACATTTTTTTCAGGTGAATTAAAAGAAAAGTACCAACTTTATGTTGAGAAACAAATCTGATAAAAAAAAGTATTATTTGGCCCAAAAAATTTTTTGTCTCGTAAAAAACATAAATTTTAGGTCAAATGATCATTTTGACCTCAACTTTCTTTTATCTAGTAAAAAATTACAAACTTTCACAATTATCCCAAATCTAACCCCTACCATTAACTCTATATTTGAAGTCAACCTTGTTTTAGGCAAAAGGGTTCTAATCTTGAGCTTGACAAACCTTGTCCATGGTATCTCTTAACAAACGGTAGTTTATATTTTTATATTACAACAAAACAACAAAGTTTGGCCAAAGAAATTCAATCTAAAGACCTTTTTGAAAACGTAAAAGATGATTAAACGTTCACCGTTATTCTTTGATTTGTGACTCAAACAAAAAGACAATAAATAGTGTTTTAAATTCAGCCAGCAAGTGCATATGGATTTATTATTGAAGACAATCGATAGATCTAAATTAAGAAGGACCAGATTTGGAATTTAAGTGAAAGGTGGTGCCTTTTTTCGAGACAAAAAAAAAGTTAGAATCGGATTGTCTCTTAACCTAAAGTTTGTGTTTTTTTACAAAACAAAAAAAAAGTCTAGATAAAATTTGTTACTCAATCTAAAGTTGGTGATTTTTATGAAACAAAAAAAGTTTGGGCCAAATTTGTCTTTCAACCTAAAGTTGGTGATTTTTAAAAAAAACTAGGCCCATTTTTTGTAAACTAATTTCCGTGTCGTAAAAAATTCTAAATTAATATACCATGACAAATCTATCATAAGTTTAAATTAAAAATTGGGGCTCAAAATTAGGGATTTTAGTGGATTTCTCATTCTTGATTCATTTTTTGTCAAATCTGGCCCTTTCAGAACAACGTCAAAGAGACTCGTTTATGTTGAACTTTCAAGGTGGATTCACATCACATGCCAATTATGCGAGTTGTGTCACCGCATGTGTTTTCCACATGAACAACTCCACAAAAGTTATTGAATAGAAACTAACCAAGAGTAGATTTTATACGGCTATACAAAATTGAAATTTTCCTATAACATGAAAATTAGTCTAAGATAAATGTAGTACAGGAATATTAATTTAGAATTATCGATAATACTAAAACAAATCAAAAAGATATACAAAACATAGAATATCTCTATCTCAATAATTAGGTTAATTACCAACAAGAATCACATAGTATTTTTTCATACAATCTCAATTTCATAATATCATTGCATCCTATACTTTATTTACGGTCGTCTTTTGCCCGTTAACTCCATGTACAGTGGTTTGCAACACTCCAAAGCAAAATGCACTATATTTGAAATTCAAAATTAGAAAAAATATAAATTTTCAAAACACAAATTTACTCGAAACACGTAAAAGCAACAAGGGTGTACAATGTGCACGGTGATAGTGTGTGACAAGAGAAAAACTATAAAAATTATTACATATATTTCTATCAAACAATAGGCTAAGATTTATTCTTTTTATGGAAACTATAAACTTAGAAGCGTCATATGTGGGAACTCACTTTTTCTCTAACATGAGAAGTTGCCAAAACCAGATACGACGATAGATAGTACAATTACTCGGATAAGCAACACTGTTTTTTTTTTTTTTTTAAGCAACACTTATTGAAGCGTCGGCATACCGCGTCTCGTTCGACGATTTTGAATCCGCCACCCGAATTTACTTACGGCCACGATCTTCCGAGCGCGCGGAGCCGAGATGGTCAACCTTTCTGCGGCCAGGATCCGATCTTTTAGCACGCGCGCAGCTAGGGCGCGCTGCAGCGGATCGCCTAGAGAGGAAGAAAAGTAGACGCCCTTCTTCTCTGTAGAGAGAGAAAGAGGTAAGAGAGAGGGAAGCAGCCGGAAACAGACGAAACTCGTTCGCGTTCGCACGGCGAGAACAGAGCGAGCCCCCGCCTTCCGCGCCCGCCGCGCCGGAATCATCCTCCGAACTCGCCGGATCCGGCCGCCGACGAGCCGGACTCGATCCGCCGCCCGTCCATGGAGGGAGTCGGGGCCCGGCTGGGCCGGTCCTCCACCCGGTACGGCCCCGCCACGGTCTTCACCGGGCCCGTGAGGAAGTGGAAGAAGAAGTGGGTCCACGTCCCCCCGTCCAACGCCGCCGCCGCTGCCGCTGCCGCCGCCGCCTCGAACAGCAGCGGTGGCCACGGCCTGAACGGCTCGGCCGCGGCGGGGGCGGCGAACGGCGGCAACGCGTCGCATCTGATTCTGTATAAGTGGACTCCGATTACGCAGAGCGCCAATACCGCCGGCGGCGGCGGCGGCGGCGGCGGCAACAATAACGTTAGCAGCAACGGTGTTGATAAGGGCTCGACGAACGGCGATGCTGCTGCGGAAGAGCCGCCGCGGCGAAAATTCAAGTACATTCCGGTATGGATGCGGCAGATCGCTGCATAAGTGTAGTTTTGTTGTTCAGTTTCTTCGCGTGTTTGATTTTCTGTGAAAAGTTACGAATTGATGGGAGACAGAAAATTTCATATGCATTCGTATGGCTGCATTCTCATTGTTAATGAGTTTCGCATCAAAATCTTAAAAGGGGATCGCGTGATATCTTCTGTCAAAATTAGCTAAAGGTAAGAAATTTCGTATTTATGCTGATAGACAAGGAGGACGTGTATATATTCCTTGGGTAATCTAAAATTTTACCTCTTTCTTTTTGGATTTATGTTAAGATGTTAATTGATCAGTATTCATGTGAGATTGTTGGAAAATGTTTATAGACCAGTTGGAACTATGCATTTTGTTCTCTTGGTTTTGATTGTTGGAGTGGTTGGTTGACAGTAGTTGTAGTTTAAATTTTGCAATGAGGTTGTTTCATCGTACTGGACACATAGGTGTAGACTAGTGATGGGTTAACAATGGACGAATTGCAAATACATATTCACTTATGTGTACGAATTGATTGGTTAAGGTTTGGGTTTAGAACACTGGCAGAGAAAGGTGACTTGAGCCTGTGCCCTTGTTGTTGTTGTCATGATATAAGCAAGATGAGGAAAGATTGAGGCGTTGATGGAGCACATGCAACAAATTAGGCATCCAAAGTGTTAATCATCAGTGTTCTAAAGAAACAGCTCTAAAGAAACAGTATAGGCTATGTCAAAGAAAATAGAGAAACTTCCCCCTTTTTTGTGGAGAGAGAAAGACGTTTGAGTTATGCTGGAATATGCTAGTCTTACTGTAATGACAAATGATTTTACAATCATGAGCACATTGGGTCTCATTTTCTGATCCGTGTTCATTTTTCTGTTCTCTTGGAATGTCCAGGAGAAGTTACTTTGCCGTCTGATTAAGCTCTATTTTCTCTATTTGTACCAGTAACATGATACTGCTGATTTTGCTCGATTTATAAAAGTTTTTTTTACCTATTTTGTGCTTAAATGTGTGTGCAACTAGGTGCTGTCAGACGAATGTCATGCAATTATTGTAACCTTCTATTTGCTGACACATATGGTGTAAAAACATCATGATCACAGAGAATGGTCTCCTTAGGGCTCTGCATTATCACAAAAGTAAATACCTCTGGCTTCCAGTTTATTATGGGCAACTCTTAGCCATTGAAAGCATATACTGTTTGGACAAAAAAGAAAAGCATACAAATTAGACAATTCTCACCAGAAATCAAAATTTTGGTAGATAGGGATCTCAGCTTGCAGTATAGACACTCCTCACCACAAATCAAAGTTTTGGTAGATAGGGATCTCATGAAGCTTCGTTCCTCATTGGTTTCTTAATGGAGGTCATGCGTACTAGATCTTGTTAGAGATAATGCTTCAAACCCTCCAGATCTCTTTGAAGGATTTCAAGTTTATACGATGAGGCGCTCTAGAGGGGAGTTATGTGTGTTACTGGTTGCTTCAAAATGACTGTAGTGATCATATTGGACCAAATTATTTGAGCAGTTAAATCTAGGAAGAATTATGAGGTCTTCTTGAAGAATTATATTTATCAATCTAGAGTCTCTTCTAACAGTCCTTTTGTGGGAAGTATCATCTACATGGAAAGCTGATACCATTGAGGAAATTGATAATCCATACTTATGCCTAGAAGCTGTGCGAAATTGGTGATAAATCAGTTGAACCCCGCAATTACACCTGTTATGGGGAAGCAGCCTGAGACTTTAATTATTTGAGCATTGTTACTTTACTGGATGGTTGGTTGAGTAGATAATATTACATGATTAAACCTGATTTCATGTAGTCCATTTTCTTTTCCTTAGACGATAAAAATGAACTGGATAGTAGATCACCAGGGAAGCAAACAAGGGCTCATCATTTTGTTGACAGCATTTTCTGCAGATAAATTAGTTGACCATCGAAGCATGTGGCCAACTTACTGTGAATGTGTTGGTTGACTGCCAATCTCCTGCTAGTCAACCACAGAGCCTTAATCCATTTTGACTGAAAGTTTCTTCAATAATAAAATTGAATTCTCTCAACCAACACCACTAAAACCCATCCTACTTGTCAGTTAAAATTTAAAATGCATTTGAAGGAATGTTGGACCTAATTTGCCAACTGAATGAGATCAAATATGAAGAGTCCGTTGACAAAGATATGTAAAGTAAGAGGTGATAGGGGTAGAGCCATATTGTTGCCATGAATGACAGTATCTTTGCACTTTTTCCTTATAAGTTGGGGCTATAAATAGTAAGTATTTTGAATTGGAATGGTAGAACCCAAGTTTTGATTGTCTCTTGTTTTGACTGTTGTTACTGCACTTAATCATCCTTATTATGCTGCTAGTCCAACAGAAGTTCCTTGTTTGATGAAATATAACTTTTGGCAACTAAATTTAGATAGAATAAAATTCAGAGATTGATGTGATATCAGGTGTTAAGTTGAGTGGCCAGAATGCATCTTATCCACTTTATCTTATTTACCTTAACAACAGAAGTATACGTTAGTATGAAAAAGAGCTTAGCTATTTCGCTTGTGACCTTGGGTGTGCATAAGATTTTTTATGTGCCTGTTTTCAATGGTCCTTGACATCAAGTGTAGTGGCATAATATAAGTCATATCTCCAACCTCGCTTGGTGGAATAAGGCTTGTTATTTTTTGTTGTTATTGTTGTAGTTATCATTTTTTGAGCAGGAAATGATTGATGAGTGTAACAAGGCATGAGATTTAATAAGAAATCAGTGGGACCACTGAATTGCTAGGCACATGTTTACCATTTGAATAACTATAACTCACTACAAGAGATACTGATGTTGAACATCCAATTGTCCATTTTCTAAGCTGAGCCTTTTCCAGGGCAATGAAGATGCACTTTAATTTTTCCTGGTAAAGATTAGGGAGGCGTCTTAGCACAATTCATGCTGCAAAAACCATGCAGAAGCTGGTTTTCATCATTGTAATGGAGTTGGCTCTGTGAAGATCAATTTTCTGCAAATTATTTTATTGTGCTTGTGTTGTGGGTTTGCATGTGGATAATTTTATCTTTCTTTGTCAAGTCAGATTGCTTTACTGGAAGAAGAGAAAGATGAGGATGTAGAAATCGATGCTGCAGAAGACGATGAAGGGAAGCCAAGTGAAAACGATCTTAGTTCAGTTGAACCAAACAACAAGAGTGGTGGTTCTGATGAAAAACCAGACATCAATAATATGCCAATGGAAGTGACTGAGGTAACATGTTATGACCATCTTGTGCTTGTTTCTTTTTTCTATCTTCTTGGTTTATCGTTTAAAGGACTAATGATAGACATCACGTGGAAGCTTCATGTCAGTTTGTAACTTGTATTTTTCTGCTTGATCATGCAAGATTATTTGTTTCACCCATTTCTTTGTAATCCTCCTAGGACTGAATTCGTCAATGTGTGCCAAGAGAAAAAGAAAGAGTCGCATCAGTCAGTTTAGGCTTCCTTATCAGGTTCTCAGATACTCTGCAGTGACTTATAAATTTGTAAATATAGGTGGGGTTAGTTTTACCTTCCTGTTGAAACAACAACCGTCTCTGCGGTTTAATACCATGTTTCTTGTCTTCTCTAGTAGACATGATAGTTCACGCTCCTGTTTTGTACAATATAAACATGTTTGTTTCCTTTTTTGCTTTGCATATACCTCTCAGGACGATAACAAAGGGGTACGGCAAGATCTCAATGAGAGCACTCTAGATTTGAGTTTAAGCTTCAAGGCAGGTGACGGGAACAATGATGTGGATTGAAAGTAAGACCAAACAGTGGATTGCAGTTCAGGAAGATGTGATACAACATACCATCTACAGTTTCATTGACGCAAAGATTGAAAGCAGAGGTTTCTTTTCTTTGTGGACCCAAGTTCGAGTCTACGGGACTTCCATTTTTACATGAGCTGCCAGTCTTCATCTCTGCCCTTTAACCCAACTTTTCCTGAGTTATTGATCATTCTGATCAGTCCAGGCCGGACACTGTGTTTAATTTTAGTTGCTAAACATTGATTTGCATCTATTCTTTGAGTCTGGACATGCTGGAGATTCTAACTTATATATTAGTGGAACGAGATGCATAGTTAAAACTCTTTGACACGATGATACCTTTGCGGCTTGTTTCTTTTCTAATTCAAGGATTTCATTTCAAATGTGCAAAACGAATCAGTTGTTTTTTCTCTGAATACAGGACAACGCCGACTCACATTTGATCTTAGTTTTTTGGAACCTTTGATGCTTGTGCGGGTTTTCTTTTCCCTTTTTGTAGTCTTTTCCTTCTTCAGACGCCTGTGATGTCTACAACAGTTGCAGAAACTTTTGAGCAAAGCTTTAACGTTGTGGCTTTTCTGTTGTAGTCCATGGAATGATGAAGTTGTTGTCACAATTCGTACTTGGTGTTTAATGAACTGGACCCGCTTAAGTTTCCTTCACCGGAAGGAAACCAATTCAACTTAGGGTCAATCGTCCATTGTGAATGACCAGCGGTCTTCTCGAGTTGGGCCCATTGGAGAGTTGTTACATTCTTCAGAGCTACTCTTTGACGGGGCCACGGCTCCCAAGTTCGATTCCAACCATTTCTTTTTCTTTCTCTGTCTCTCTTCCCCGTCTCGAATTTGCTTGATAAGCGAGAGTTAGATCTTGCCAATCCAAGCCAAATTGTTGATCTTACAACATCGCAATCTTCGTCCTAAATTCATGCTATTCGGTTGACTTAAGGTGTTCCACGCCCTCAGCCTTCTTGGCATCTCCATGAGTTGCAATCCCAACCTAGGAATGCATGTGGATTATGTAGGGTTAGCCAATATACAATTTATAGTAAGATGTGACATTCTTTTGTCAGATATTGAATAAGACCAACTCGTTCAAATGTTTTACTTTAATTAAGCCAAGAAAGATTATATTGGCAATAACCATGATGAGTTGGACTGCCATTAATAAATCCCGTTGATGTAATAACAAGAAATTCAATCATAAGATATAATATAACTCGATAATAAGATATCATAACATTTAAGTTGGTTTGTTGAGATCCTATTGATTAAAATCGTAAAATTCAAGCGAGTTATATCTGTGCCATAATAAATGATCTTGAAAATCAAAACCTGAAGATAAAATACTTAAAAGAATCTCAAGTTCTCAACCTTCGGCCAAAGGAAGAGCTTGTTCCAAGATGGCCTAGATAGTTGGGCAAGTCCCAGAGGGGAAAGAGGAAATAGGCTAAAACAAGCTATTCAACAAGCTGAAAAGAGGGACACCACAGGGGAATCTTTGCCCTTTTAGCAATGCTGTCCTCTGATCTGACCAGCCACCTCTTCAATTCGGTACAAAGAGAGGACACTGACATTGGTGCAGATAGAGACTGGCCACTGGACTGTCTGGTCCCATCCCATCTCGGCACCTATTCACCTAACCTGACCAGTGACAACACCTCTCCTTTCCCTCGATATCATACACGCACGGACACCACTGGTTTTTTCCATGCCCCCTCCATTTCCACCGTCCAAAAACCTGCGTCCCATGTTTAGGATCGGTGTCCGGAACAAATTCTGAGGGTTGGGGAGGGATGTGATCTTTTTGTCCCTTTCCTAAGTCGCAACTCGTTACATATTTTAGGAATAATAGCACAATTATTCTTTGAATCTTTTGATCTATTGCTTAACATTATTTTGAATTTTTAATTTATACAATATAATCGTTAAATTTTGAGCTAATACACATTATCATACATAGAATTCTAATTTATTTGATAGATTATTGTAAATGTTCAATGTAATTCTAAACTAAATAACAATATTTAAACTTTTATGGACTTTATTGAATATTGGACCATAATCCACGAAGTCACGTTGAGCAAATTAAAAATTTAAATGCAACATGACATATTAGAGCAAAGTCTAGGAACCACATTAAACTTCATTATACAACGGACCAAAGTTAAAAAACCATTTGTATCATTTTCCCTACATTTTACATGTTAAATACTCTAAACATTATTCACAAAGATCTAGTGATGACCGAGGCCAAGTGTGCAATAGAATTTTTCACTATTTGCATCTTACTAAGATGTGGGATTTTCGACATAACAATACTAACATGTATAAATTGCCAAAGTGGCGGGTTTCCTACATGGATAAAAATGGAAAACAAAAAACATTTAAAATTTTTTTGCCTGTGTAATCTATCTTAAACGATATTAGGAAATCATCTCTTTTAAACTTTCCATGTGGAATTTTGCAGCTTTGCGGTTGATGAATGTTCGGACATAATTAAGTTTGACATTGCTAGGCTTCCAGCCTTAAAAATAATATTTGAAGGGTAATATAAATAATTTGTCGCAATATATATACATATATATATATATATATATATATATATATAATAGTGAGTCTGGACACTTTTTACATATAAAGTCTCCAACGTCACATTCCATTTACCACTAAAAAAGGGCAATATTTATTGTTGAAAACACACGATCTAAAGACTAAAAAAAATTTCAATTTTTGATGGAGTTCGGAACGTATTTATTTTATGTATTTAGTCAAAATTATGCTTTGCATGCACAAGTGGATAGTACACTTACGTTCCATTTCTTTAGCAGAAAAAAATAATTTAGAAATTATCTTCTAAAATAATCATTTATATCACATAAAAAACAAATGAACGATAAATATTTTTTATTAATTAATTATTTTAAGTGACAAAAATAATTATTTTTAAAAATATTTACATCATTCATTTTTTTGTCAAATTAACACACACATAGAGAGAGAGAGAGAGAGTTAAAATAATTGTTAATATTATAATACTTGCCGTAAAGAAGGGGAAGAATTTTCTTCTTCTTTTTTGAATTCTTGAGAAATTTTAAAATATTTATATTAAAAACTATCGGTCCTGGTTCCCACCTTGAGGGGTTTGGTGACTTGTCATCATAGAGGGTGCCTTCAAAGTTCGAAATACTTAATGGTGCAAGGGGGCATTAGAAGACCAAAGTTGACTTTGGGAGAGGACTTTAATGTAGCAACAGAACATAAATTGAGAGAGATAAGAGTGGGCGTGTTTACATGGACAAGGTGGCATTGGACGACCAAAGTTGACTTGGGAAAGGACTTTAATGTAGCAAAAGGACATGAATTGAGAGAGAGAGAGAGAGAGTTTTCTCATATCTAAGGTCCAAGAATGTTACATATGAGCATCACATGGCATCCATTGATGGGATGAGTAATTAAGCACCCGTATGTTCTCTCAAGAGATCAATCCACCTTGTTATCATCAATCCAAAAAGCCACTAATTGAAAATTTTTAAAGTCTCTGTGAGATAGTACATTATATGTAGACATTATGACTTGACAAATTTGGATATGATTATAAGGGGAATCATCCTTGGTAGGGATTGTGTTTTCTTTCAATAGATGATTAGTTGAAACTAGGCCCGTCACAATGGATCATGGATGCATTTCTTAACCCATATGTGACGTGGGTTAGGTTATTATATAGGTTAGTTATACTCAATATATGGTCACAAATGAGTTTATAATGATAGAGCTTAAAATAATATGAGTGTTAATTGTGTTCACAATTTACATAGACTCAATTTAGCTCTATGATTTTTCTTTACTCTCTCACCCTTACTCGATCTTATAGTCGTTCACTCCATGCTTTCACTTTAGTTTGAGTAGAAGTTTTCCAGAATTTGGTTAAATATAAAAGTGTTTTAGTAATATAAGTTGAATCGGATATGATTTAAGTCAGATATGAGTCGCTCAATTTGTATTGTATAAAAATAAATTAAAATAAGTCAATATGGAATGGATCATTTCGATCCGATCCACCCATTTGACAGGTCTAACAAAAAATTTGCTCTTGGTCAACATATGTGATTTGCAAAATTCTTTAAAAATTTCGAACTAAAATGACCATTGACCTCACAAATTGAAAGCAAGAACTAACTAATCCCCCTCCCTCTCTCGAGCCATATATTATTTGGTGGTGGCAACAATGTAATCAAACGCTAAAAGCAGTAGCAGATGGCAGCCATGAGTCGGCAATGGGACAATAGTACGATGATGACAAGTACAAGTGAGGTTGACAAAAAAAAAGAAAAAGAATAGACGATGAGGTGGCAATGCGACCGTGGTTGGCGAAAGCAAAAGATTCGAAAGGAGGGCCGAGGTTGATACTTATAATCTATGGTTTCTCAGGTTAAATTTTGTTCCCTACCTTCGATTATGTTTTTGGGTTACATTTGATTGTTTAAATTTCTAATTAAGATGTGATCAGACATGATAGAATATGAAAATCCTGAAATTTTGCTTTATTTTATTCATTATATGATGAATTGCAATAATAAGATTAAATGTTTTATATCCTATCTACATATCAATGTAAGTGAAGTTGAAAATGCATAAACAAAGATATTAAGAATCATTTGCAATTCACCACTAAAGAAACCACAGAAATTGAGATAACCTCCAAGATCCAAACCTTAAACAACAAAGGAACTCATTGTAGCATTCTAAAATCGCAAGTTCATCCATAACAAAAAAGGTAAATGGGATACGATAGCAACATTGATGACATAGATTAGCCAACAAATACCAAATCTAATAAGAGAGAAAAAGCATGATCATTATTCCGAAAAGTATAACGTTTCGACTCTCTCACTACTTTGTGAAGTTTCAATGTGAATCTCAAATAGTTTCGACGAAGGAGTCTTGGCTTTCTCACGCGTTTTTATGAATGTTCAACGCGAACTAAAAAGCTACATAGGAGTTGTGAATGTCAAGGTGGACCAGAGTTACGAAGGAGAAGGGTTAGTGTTCTTTTATAAATCTCATTGCCTTTCATTTTTCAAGAATTAGAAAGATCATTTTCAAGTTTGAATTTGCTCATTTATACGCGTTTCTTCATTATTATTATTATTTTAAGTATTTTAACTCTTTCTTTATTCTATTTTTTGTTATCTTCTATCTTTCCATGATTAAAATTTAATCAAATATGTAATAAATAATAACCACTATATATGTGTATAAATAACAATGAGATAAAAACAAAAATTGTTGGTATTTTGAATTTTATTTTTTATATCATTTTATAAATACTATTCATACTTAATATTTTAATTGAATAAAAATAACTTTATATTATGAACATAAGAATCCTATTCACTTTTATTTTAATCATTATATGAGATATTTTTCTCTAAATTATATACCTTTTATATATGACATTATCTTAACATAGATAAGAATCAAATGTAGCATAAAATAAATTTTATCCTATCTCCCCTTTTATCCTGGATATCAAAAGTAACCTTAATTGATGGTGACAAATTATGAATATCCCTCGCATGTAAATTTTAATTAGATCCAAATGTTGATGATATTTATAACCTACCAATCAAAAGAGTAGTTAGAAAAAACCTATTATTCTATTAGGGAAGATGACTTTATTATATGTAATCCATGTTAAAATCTCATGTGGATCGCATTAAACATGCAATCCATTAATTGCAAATTAGTGGGGAGAGTTTCTTTCAAATATGATAGGAGGAAAACGTATGATACCGAGAACAGGAGCAAATCAAAGAAGACAAAGCCCAAATTATCATGGTGCAACATGTAACCTTTGGAAACACTAATCCAAAGTATAGTTTATTTCATAAGTATCTAAATTATAGCTATGTGCACAATATAAAATGTAAAGAATCTAATCCCAAATCTAATGAAATAAAAGAAGAAAAGAAAGTTCATGACTCTCTCTCTCTCTCTCTCTTCTGTGTAAATTTCGAGACAATAAAAGCAAGAAATCTCTCACTCATCAACCCTTCAAAGTCCACAAAGATCAAAGAGCAGCATCCGCTTGAATAGCAGATAAGACTCTTCCCCTTCCTCCTCCTCCTCTCCTTCCTCCAATCCTTACCATCACAAGCCTTCGTCACTCCCATCGGACAAGAAGAATCCCCACCATGAAGAAGCTCTACCGCAGATCAGTCACCGTCCACCCCTCGCCGCCGGCGCCGGCGCCGGCCGTCTCCGACCACAACCACCTCCTCTCCCTCCTACCCGCCGCCATCCTCGCCCTCACCGCCGCCCTCTCCCCTCAGGACAGGGAGGTCTTGGCCTATCTCATCTCCAACAACAACAACAACCACTTCAACCACCAGCACCACAACCGCGGCAAGAACAAGAGCGGCAACTGCGACCACCCTCCTTGCTTCACCTGCGACTGCTTCCGGTGCTACATGAGCTACTGGGTCCGGTGGGACGCGTCCCCGAACGGCCAGCTCATACACGAGATCATCGATGCCTTCGAGGACGGGCTGGTGCTCAAGAACAAGAACAAGAACAATCCCAAGAGCGCCAAGGGCAAGAACGGCAGGGACAGGAGGAAGAGATCAGGGACCGGCGCCGAGCCGGCGACTGACCCGAAGCGGCCCGAGTCGAGCGCGGCCAAGAACGAGTCTGTCGACAAGAAAGAAGAGGTGAACTCCAGCGGCGGCGGCGGCGGCGGAGGCGAGGCTGGTGGTGGCGGAGAGGAAGAGATGGAGAAAGGGTCGGTGAGGAAGCTGGTGAGCTTCATCGGAGAGAGGATTTGGGGCGTCTGGAACTGATCTCACTCCCAAGATTCTGCTCAAAGTTTTTGCCTTTCCTCGGCTAACTACAAGCCCAAGAAGGTAGCGAGCGTTCTTCTTCTTCTTCTTCTTCTGTTTCCTCTTCTTCCCTTTTCCTTTTTTGTGGTCTCGAATCCTGTACATAAATCATCTTTTGCTGTCTTGCAATGTAAAAAAGGAATGGAGAATGCAGCTTTTAAAATTAACTGAGTCTTCCCCTCTCTCGGCTGTCTCTCTGCTAATCTCACACCAAGTTTGCTGATTGCTGAGGATGAAGCTGATTTGCTTTTTCTTGATTCCTTTGGGGGTCTCCTTTTCTCAGAAATGAAGTTGCAGAATCTGTATTGCAGCTCTTTCTTTCTTTCTCTGTTTTTTATAATTCAAGATCTCGGGTTCGTCCTTACTTAGGCCGGTAACGGCGGCGGCGGCGGCGGAGGCGGAGGCGGCGGGTCACAACCCCCTCCCGGCTGCTCGGCCGCCGCCAAAGGAGGTTCTTTTCCGGTTGAGGTGTAGCAGTTCAAAGATGGGTAGCTACTGCCATTTTTGCCTTAACTTTCAATTTTGGCAAGCGGGTTTTACCTGCAAGATTAAGGGATAATCCAACTTAGGATCGAGACATTTACCAATTGATCAACACCAGCAGAAATCCTAAGCAGCCAGTTCTTGATTAAGTGCGGGGTCGGTCCAAGTTAATTAATTAGATCACGAAAGGCGAAATTTTTTAATATTTTGTGGCCTGTGCACGTATTTTGACGCATGTGGAGTGGAGACCAAGAACGGTCTTCGAGTCCAGGAAGTTCTCAGGCGGGTTTTTATTGCAGCAGCTGCTGTAGTTTAAGCGGCTATTAATCGGCGCCGTTTTAAGAAGAAGGGGGGTGTTCGAATCTCGAGGGGTTGCTGTCGGAAGGTGGGGGTGGTGGGTCCCGTTCTCTGGTCTTTTTTTTGTCAGCATTTGCGCGCGAAACGACGTGCCGTTTTGTGTCTGCGGACGAGCGACCGTTTCTAGGTACTTGGAGCCGGGAAGTAATTTTGATATATTAATGCGCTAACCACAAAGGAAAAGAAAGGAAAAAGGAATTTGAAATATTAGTATTTGGGTGTGCTTGAGATATTTGCTAAAGTAGGCTTCACATAGTAATTGTTTTTCCTATTTTTTTCTGAAATTTCAATTATGCATTGAGGGGTCTTTGTGGCAAGCCCACTTGTCTAATTAAAAAAGGGTTTTGGTTCTTATTTATTTATTTATTTGGCTTCGATTAAAGCAAAGTATGTTTTTGAGATGTGGGGGGGTCCAATTTTAATTCCCAAGGGCCACACTCCAAACTCCTTTCCATTGTTTCCCAAGAGCATCTCATCCCATCCTTCTTGCTTGGTATATAATCATTATTGGCATATCTATTAAAGTATCTTACATCGCTTGTTTGTGGAACTTTTAATGAGCCTTTGCTTTTGAGTTCAACTTTTTTCAATATGATATCCGAGTCGGATTCCACCTTGAATTTATTTCTCGAGGCAAGCTCTCAATTCATCAATTTCATGTGCCGCTCTAAGTCCTATTTGCACATTAGAGGAGTTGTTCAAGCATCCCACATTGCCTATAAACATTATACCAATTTAGTGTCTCTTAACCTATCAATTTAATCTTTTTGGACTTTTTAACAACATTCGCTATTCATTTCTCTAAATTTAATCTTTTTGGACTTTTTAACAACATTCTCTATTCATTTCTCTAAGTTTGGTTAATGGAATGATTTATTATTAAAAAGTAAAGATCTCATTGTTTATTATATTTCCCATATTAATTAAATCAGTAGGGTAATAATTTTCTTGGCGGAATTGAATTAACAAGCCCTCTAGGACTATGATGAAATGGATTTTCGTTTTTAAATAGATAAAATGAAAAGCAAGTCTAGTCTAAAAACATTCATTCTAAAATCAAGGAACTTAGCAAGATTCGTTCTATTTAGATAAACAAATATCAATATAAGATAATAATTTGTCATACATTTTTTTTCAATAATATGAAAAGAGATCAATTAATTACTGTCAAGAGGGAACCGAAAACAATCGCCTTTTTAGGAAATTTCGTACTCTTTTATCTTATCACCTTTTCCTTGCCCTTCCTCTCTTCTCTTCTCTTCTCTTCATCACTCCCCATAAAAAAAGGAGAAAGTGTCTAATCAAAAAAGATCACGAGCATCTTGGAATTGCGCAATTAGGGTTTTCACTTTTTGTTGGCCTCAATTCAATATCGAGTTCATTGAATATCCTATCAATAATTGCGTGTACGGGTTGGGGGACAACTGGCGGAAGTCTCGGAGAACAATCAAAGGAGATACTAATACTTTAGAATTAAATTTCATGGATGAATATCATAGACTAGTGTTATATGTGATGGATGTCTTGAAGCATGTTCTTGTGCTTCTAATTCAATATAATCTGATGGGTGGATAGAATGATTCTAGTTAATAGTTTTGGATATGGAATTTCCATTAAGAGTTTGATCGTTGAATAGACGCTCTCGATAGTCTCTTGATATGTGGAACAAGACGTGGCGGTTTCAACATCGGTGATTGGATCGAACTCCTAAGTAATATGAGGCCAAATCGGTAAAATTTGCCAGAATCAATCAAATTAGGAAAAAAAAAATCAATACAAAAGATTGAACAAGACAATTCGATCTAATTTTCAAAACGTTGACAAAATAATAAGACTTTACACTAATCGATCCTTATTGGAAATAGCTTTCCAGTATTGTGGTTGTCAATCTTCTAACAACCGGTTTGAATTCACTTTTACAATCTGATCATAGATAAGCCATTCATGTTCCAAATAAGGAATGCAAAATTATTTTCTTGTGACCTAGCCTAAAAAATTGGGTTCCATGGTTTAGGCAGCGACCAAACCTACGATTTTGAAAGTACAAAATCTCAATTATCTAACCACTAAATTGGGAAATTTACTAAGAAAAAATCATGAACCCATTATATAAATGTCAATTAGTTCTAAAATTTTCAGTTTAACTAATTTAGTCATAAACTTTTGATAATTTTCCAACGTAGTCATTCCAACTGGAAATTGTTAATATGGATGTTGGCTAATCATACTACGTGACACGATCAATATTGACATATTCAATTTTTGTAATTTTTCTAAATTTTTTCTCCTCCTTTTTTCCTTACTTTCCTTCACCGATCAATGGCCTTAGCGGTGGCCAAGAAGTTAATGGCCATAGGCTTGTGCATCACAACCCTTGTCAAATCTAGAAAGAGGTCGCAAGTTTGGCCGGAAGAATTACATTGACAATTTATCAAAAAATTTAGGAAATTGGCCAAATACAAAAGTTTAATATTGAAATTCATGACTTTTTTTTTGGGTAACTATCCCCAACCAAATTCACCGAGGAGAAATTATTAACAAATAGGGAAAGGGCAAATCAAATACCAAAGCTTCACCACACATTTTTGAGTGTGCAAACTTTTTGATCCCCCCCTTTCTTGAGGGACTCATTAATGTTCTAACATGGTGTGCTACAATACAAAGGTCAGTGCTTCATCATTGTTCATTATTACTGCATTTGAGGTTGAATCATGAGGGCATTAAGAAATCAATTCCACCTTTAATGAGAAAGACACAAAGGTCAATGGCATCATCGTCGTTTTTCTCCATCTAATGAAGATTCAAACGTAGAAATTTTTTTTTAGAGATTCATCTTGCATTATGCGTTTGAATCCTGGTGAATTATGTTAGAGAATTTTCCATACACTAAAGGAAAAAAATGTGAATTAGCAATATACAATGCTTCCACTTTTTTTTTTTTTTTTTTTTTGGGAATTACTTCTTAATTCAATAACATTTTCTTTTAAAATGTGAAACTTTTATTATTTCTACAAAAGAGAGGGGAAAATTTTTTTTCTTGCAAAGCAAACTCTAATTTCCAACTAATTAGACTCTTCAAAACATTAAAGAATTTGTACAATTTAAGAATTAAACCCTTTAAAGATTAGTTCCTAGAACAACATAAGTACAATTATCAATCTCATGAAGCTTTTATGGTGATCAAGTATATAGTGGGATGATAGTAATAAGTTAATTGAAATTATTTGCATCCTACGGCTCAAAGTCATGTTGGAGAGAGCCCGATTCAGAAGTCTAGACTTAACCATTTTTCACATGCAAAAGAATATACTTAAGGTCAGTGTCTTGTTAAGTTATCTAAATAACACATCCAGCGTTTTCTTTTGAATATTTCAAAGGAGAAGAGGATCCGTAGACATCCTTCATCTCGTAATTCACTTGTGACAAGTCCTAGCATCTATAAAGGGCGATCCATCTTGGTGACGATATCCTCGACAAGCACCAGCATATTATAACTGATAGTTTTTTTAGAAAAATTATACCTAACTATGAAATCATCGATTTGGAACTTCCTCCTCTTTTGTTGCCGAAGTGGGAATTGACTTCGTCACGAGCTGATTGCGACTCCTTTGAGCTGCGAACCACGTCAAAAGTCAACAAGCATAAACAAAACAATATGGAAATTGAGTTGGCAACGTCGTACTTTGTAGCTTCATCTGCTTGTTTCGTTCTGGCTAAGGTCACGATCTGTGAAAGGGACGTTGATCTTTCTCAAGCACTGAGTCGAGGTTGTCTTGACTGAGTCCTGAGCACTGTACTATGAGATTGACCACGCATTTTCCAAGATCATGACGGATTGCCCGCATTGATCCCTCAACTTCGAAAGCTACACTTCAATTGGAGTTGCTGGGTCAATAAGATTGCTAGAGGATGATCGCACAGGTAAAGACCTGAGAGTCGCCATTAAAATACCGGTACGTGAATTCCACGACGTGTTAGTCGATCTACTAGACGAACGAGTCATTGACTGAGACATTCCAAATCGGCCCCGAGCGCATTTGAATGAGTCCTTTGTCTTACCGAAATGTTCGTGACGGGTTTTACTGAATTTGAATGACCATCACGATCATTGATTGTGTTGACTTGTGAGATGGATGGCCCGCTTTTGATCAGATAAGTTACTAGGACTGTTATGGTCGCATTAATTAAAATCGCCAGATCCACATCTTTTTCTTGTGCTCACTTATCATGCCTTTGGCTAATCCATTCTGCTTAGTGACCTATATTATAGTTTTTAGTCTTCTGTCAGCCCGCACCAAGGCATAGTGGTGGATAAGTAAAGATGTGTATATTAATTCGAACAATCAATAGCATGATTGATGTTTCGAGGAAACCAAGATGAAAATTTGACAGGGGTTCTTAATCACTCAAAGTGCATGGTAGATTTTCCGTATCTTGTACTTGATGTCACATCTATGTTAGTGGTTGTAGGAGTGGACCAACATGATTTGGTCTTTGATAGTTGGGCTACTTGCTAGTAACATATCTTAGTACTTGGGGACACATAATTCGATGTTCGCATCATGTGATATTTTGAATCTTTTTCATTTGATAGGTTACAGGCATTTCCATAATTCAATCGAATGTCAGTTGTTCACATCGAAAATATAAAATCCCAAGGTGAGCAATAGATCTCCCGTGGCCTTCTTTTGATTAGTTTCACCACAATTAGTGATAGTCTCATACTCATGACCTCTGTGAGTGGAGTTTGGGATTATTGAGTGAAGAGTGAATGATGCAGAGTGGATGAATAAAACTGATTTGTGGAAGTGATGTTAGCATGGTTAATGCTAGAGTTATAAGATAGAAAGATTGTATTACTTAAAAGTTGAAGGTGGGATTAATCTCTCATGCACAAGCTAATCGAGAGTTGATGCCGTTCTCCTTATGAGCTTATGACAAGTTGAAACTAGTGTGGAGCTCAAATAAATTTTATTATCTCGTTCGATGGACTAGACGTTCAAATTAAGTTGGACTAGATGTGATCTCATATTAGAAAATTATTCGTTGTATCGTTGTTTGGAACAACCATAGAATGAAGGTTGGTCTAGTATTGTCCGATTATCCAGGTGCCACACGGGCTACTTCATGGTCAAGGAACTGTTGGCCATTCAGCTTCATGTTTCACGATTCTTAAAGTGCAAAATCTCGGTTGTCTTGTCAACTCGGATAGTTGAGCGGGATAATCAAATAAAGATTTACTTTTTCTTGCTGCTCCTTTTTGAGTGCAGCATGGTCCTGATTAGTTTTGAGTGGATGCTAATCTCGGACGCTGACTTTTTTGTGACCTACCATGTAGAGAAACTATCACTGGCTCGTTTGCCCTTTGGGGGTGCTCGTGAATCCCGTCCTCATTTCCACTGGTTCAAAGCAATTTGAACAAAGCTTATGGTTAGGTAAAGATATGTGAAGGTGTGCCAATCCGATTTGATTACCAAGCTTGACCAAGTTCCTAGCTGACGAAGCTTTCAAATTCTCTCTGTCTCTCTCTCTAATCGAAAGTAGAGTCGAAATTGCAGAGGTGATTCATTGGAAAGTGTGTCTGCCCCACACCCTGACAGTCATCTTTGACTATATACCCTCGTTAAATACTGGGAATTTTCTGTTAATGAAGTAACGAGGAGTGAGATGAAAGAAATGGGGTAGGTTTTGTCCGATCATAATCAGAGTCAACACTGGTAGGTAGTAAAAGTTGACCGATTCCACTAATTAGGCAGAGGTCTCTCCTGCTGATATCACCTGCTCTGTCGACTGCTTCTTTTTGTTTGAAAATCCCGATTCTCGGGAGGTTAACTAGACTGCAATTACATCGCCTCGTCAGAGGTCCTCGGTTCAAGCCAATCACGGGTTAGCTCAATTTATCGTTTCTCCTTGGATTGGCTTCAAGCACTAACCTTTGGCAGACCCAAGTACTTGGATATTCCAAAGTGCAAAGCCATATGCCGCTTTAAGCGAAGTTCTATGAGATCCTGTGGCGAAAGGGGAAAAAGAAAACCCAGCCAAGCTTCGAAATCGCATGACCACTTGATGTTTGAATTGGTATCGGGCATCTAAACAGGATGGAATGATTCCCCAAATCTTGCCCTTCACATGTTTCCAATAGTCAACAAATACACTTAATCTTTATGCAACTTTAGATGCTAGATACTTCACGCTATCTAGCATTTTCTGCAATTGCGCATCGCATGATATCTATGCTTTAGAAGTTCAGGCAGATACAAGAGATGACGGACTTGTTCAGCATCAACTCATTATTGCTGGTTTTATTTGAATCTGCCATACAGATAACGGTCTTGGGGTTCAGATGAGCTACAGTAACAGAATGGAAAGAGAGAAGAACTGATTGTTGCAG
The DNA here is from genome assembly GCA_014182845.1 of Corymbia calophylla. Classification (NCBI taxonomy): domain Eukaryota; kingdom Viridiplantae; phylum Streptophyta; class Magnoliopsida; order Myrtales; family Myrtaceae; genus Corymbia; species Corymbia calophylla. The sequence goes on along the minus strand of CM024697.1, from coordinate 44,945,405 downwards.
AGACCGTTGGAATGAGCTAAAGTCGAGAGGGAATTCCTCCAGCGACCACCAAGGTTTCTCCTGTTATATAAGAAGCGTCGTCAGATGCCAAGAAGGCAGTTGCTGCAGCCATGTCTTCTGTTGTCCCAAGCCGCTTGAGTAGTGTCGTCTCCTCGATAGAACTCCTCTACAATGCATTCCAGTCCAAAATGAGCTTATGACCAGTCGTATTTCAAATATCTATGGGGAGAGAGAATGGGAAAACATTTACTTACAATGCTATTGCTTTTCACTAGGAAGTCAGCAAAGTGTGTAGGCACGAAACCAGGAGCAACACAGTTTACACGGGTATTTGGTGCCATCTCAGTTGCTAGGGCCTATGAAGAACTTAAAATTGTAAGCAGATAAGCAAGTTGATATTTAGCCACGTTTTAAAATTGCCTAAAACCATTTTTAGGAACAGGCTGCTTGAGATGCAATAGAAAAGCAATTGCTAACAAAGTTGTTGCACCAGCCAACCATAATGCCTTCTTTTAAGAGAAATATCTGTGATAAGATGCATGTTTCTTTTACGGCGAGCATAGAAAATCTTCTATTGTAGTCCCAAGTTTTGCATAGGAATACAGGTGAGTTGGTTCCGGAAATACAGCACATACACAAGATTTTAAAAGCTAGCTTATAGGAAAAGAAAGAACAAGATCAACATGCAGTTGTACCCACCTTGGTGAGCCCGAGCAAGGCTGTTTTAGTCACTCCATACATAGCCATGGAAGATTGCGGCTGGTATCCAGCAATTGAAGAGATAAAAACTATAGATGAACCCTTCTGCATATGAGGTGCTGCATCCTGTTTCAACACAAACTAATTATTAAATTTGCAGATACAGACAGCCACATAAGTGATAATACCTACTGTTTTTGACAATCTAATGGTCCCATCAAAGAAGTCCAAATAAAAAGTTCTCGGTACTGAGACCATAAAAGATTCTTAGTACGTTTGCTAATTTGGATAAAAATCTTCAATCACATACAGACATCCAGAAACAGTCTTCAGTAAATTATCAAAGACAACCAAAAAGACTAAAGACATTCTCAGAAGGCTCACTCTGTCACACTGCCATAGACTGGCTACCAGTCTGACACAGTGCCATCACAAGTGCTACTTGTAGGTGCAATGCTCCAAAGTGATCATATCATGAAATTGTCTATTCAGTAGAAATATAGACGCTTGGGCACAAGGTTGTCACCTTAAGAAGTAGTATAGATGCTTTGACATTTATTTCCCATAACTTGTCAAGAACGGGCTCTTGGGTTTCTAAAATGGGATCAACAGATGGATTAGCAGCAGCATTCAATACCACCACATCAATCTTCCCGTATTTCTGCAACCAAAGCATTGAATAATCAAAATAACGTAAAAACATACTTAGAAAAACTTATCTCAACAGGCAATATCTCATATTTTTCCTTCAGTGGAAGCAAGAAGAAAAAAGAACCAAAAATAGCATAAAATAAGGACGATGAGGAAAAAACAAAGGCTGAAAAAGTAACTCGAAAAGAATCTGACCATTCCATTTAATGTAAACAAATTAACATATCATGAGATCATTTCAACATTGCTCTAGTTTTACCATTACCAGAGAAAGACATTCATATTGAAAGCATCCATCACCCAGAGTTCTAAGACGATGTCTTTAAAAGATCATAACAACAATTTATCATTATATGTTGGGTATTGAAAGCATCCACACCAGGGAGAAAAAGTTGTTATCTGCCATCATGTTTCAAGTGCCAGTTTTCATCAAAACTTCCAATCCAATAATCACAAAGCTAGAGCTGAACCATATCTAAAAATAGTATGGCAATGCCAAGAGAAAAGGTCATCCAAATATACTATCCATGTAACCACAGAATATATTAATGCCTGAAAAAGGGGCAACACACAAGGGCTACAGAAGAAATTGACTACAGCAAAGTCCATTACAGATGGCATACGTCACACCCATACAATGCTCAAAATACTTCAACAACTTCTCTGAAAAGTATTAAGTAAACAATCACCAAAAAAAAGAAAAAAAGAATCAGAAGCTCCACCATCAATTTTTAGCCTAACTATATTACCGGTAGCTATGTGAGATTGCACACAAACTTTATAGAGAGAATAAATTCAAGAAGATTCAAGTGCACTCATTCAAACCATTTGGTGAGATCACATACAAAAGACAGCCACTGGAGAGCACAATCACTCACCTGAACAGTCTTGTCTATCAGGGCTTTCCTCTGCTGGGCATTGGAAACATGACAAACCAAGCCCAAAACCTCGATACCCTGTGCCCTGAGCTTTTCAGCAGCCTCATCCACGTTTTTCTGATTCAATTTAACCAATCACTTCCAGTCCACTGAACAAGTAATCAATAAGACAAAGCTATAGATGATTTCCTGAGTAGTTTCGAGATAAAAACAATGGCAGTAAAAGGACATAGTGCGAAAAAGTTGTTCAATTCAGTACAGCGACTTCAAAAACAAAACTTTTTAAACACCTGCTACAGAATAAACATAAGGTTACTGTACTGAGGACCGAATTCCACCAATTAGATACTTGTATTGAACAGAACCTGATGTGATGATCTACAAAACCATAATTCACTACGACACTGAGAAAGTTACCAGCTAAATAATGACACATATGAGAAATTATCATCAACTCACTCCTTTTCCTCAGAAAAAAATGTAAACTTAACACATTCAAAGCATGGCTGCTAAAAACCTAACGCTAATGCGGCTGCTAAAAAACCTAACGAAAAATCAACTTGGCTCAGGCATGTCCCTCTAATCAGCTCAGCTCAGTTTCACTCAGGCGGATCACTATAATCAACTCAGCTCAGTTTCAATCGGGTGTATCACTACAATCAACTCAGCTCATTCAGGCATGTCACTATCCTCAGACATCATAGATGAACCAAATCCACTACAAACATCATAGAAATCGTCCCAATTCAAACTCATGCACCATGCACATCACTAGACGTGTCACTATAATCAACTCAGCTCAGACTCACTCAGGCATATGCTATGATCAACTCAGCTCATTCAGGCATATCACTGTCCTCAGGCATCATAGGCAAACCAAATCCACTACAAACACAATGGAAATTGTCAAGATTCAAACTCGCCCACCATGCATCCATCACTAGATGTGTCACTATAATCAACTCAGCCTAGTTTCACTCAGGCATATGCTACGATCAACTCAGCTCATTCAGGCGTATCACTATCCTCAGACATCATAGGCAAACCAAATCCGCTACAAACATCATAGAAATCTTCGCGATTCAAATTCGCGCACCACGCACCCATCACTAGACGTGTCACTCTAATAAACTCAGCTCAGTCAGTTTCACTCAGGCGGATCACTACGATCGACTCAGCTCCGTCAGTTTCACTCAGGCGCGCATCACTACGATCAACTCAGCTCATTCAGGCCTACCACTAGACATCACAGACAAACCAAATCCGCTAAAAACATCACCGAAATCGCCGCAATTCGAAACTCGCCGCCACCGCGCATCCACCGCGACTACCTCGGAGAGAAGCGAAACATCGAAGGCGAAGAAAGAGGAAATGGAATTGTACCTGCTTGCGAGAGGAGATGACGACGGCGGCGCCTTCGAGTCCGAGGCGCTCGGCGATGCCGAGGCCGATGCCCTGCGTGGATGCGGTGACGATGGCCACCTTGCCTTGGAACCTCCTCCCGCCGATCTTCTTGTCGTCGCTCTTCGCCATCTTCGCCGCCGGAGCGAGAGCTTTCCGGTCGCTTTCGTTCGTAATCGATCGATCGGTCGGAGGATTTTGCAGGGGGCTGCCGACGGAGGAGGGTGGCGTGTGATGAAAATGACGAGTCCGGGACGGTTGGGCGTCCTTACTATGGAGATTGATAATGGAATGGGCCCCTCGAGAAAAAAAAAGGGAGAAAAATAAATAAATGCCTTAAATGGTGGATAAGTTTTGGCCATATGATCCATAAATTTAAAATTTATTTAATATAATCTCTAAACTTTAGTCCAATATAAAATGTTGTCCCTTAACGTGTAATATGGTTGTTTAACATCGTTTATCATTTTAGCTCAATATGCAATGCTATCCCTAAACTTTTAATTCGTTTAATGTGGTATTCACACTTTTGTTATATATTTAATTTAGCCCTTGAATTGTATGAAAATATTCAATATTGTTCAGGAATTTGAATTAATGAAATGATAATATTGAATATTTTCATATAGAATATGTCCTAAAAGTTCAGAGATCATGTTGAAAAAATGAAAAGGTTAAAGTTGACATTGTACATTGGACTACTATTGATGGATCACATTGAGCAAATTTAAGGTTCAATGATTACATTAAATATTGAGTCAAAGTTTAATGACCATACATGTCATTTTTCAAAATTAAGTAAAGAGTTTTATATTGAGAAAAGGACATTGGAACTACCGTAACTTGCTCATGGTGTTTATTTGAGTGTTTTTAATGAATCATTTGAGCGACATTACTTTTGCATGGTGCTCATTTAAGTGTCGTATTTTTTCCATCGATCACTTTATGGCATTAGAAATGTCGTAATTTTCTCGCAACATTCATACAAGTATTTTTAATGAATTATTTGAGCAACATGACTTTTATATTGCGCTTACCTAAGTGTCTTACTTTTTCAATCTATCACTTTGGTGGCATAACTCTTGGAAAATGTTTACAACTACCGGAAACCTGAGTATGACATTTATACACATATTAATTACGATACTCAATTGGCCAATTGAAAGTGACATCAAAATAAAATGATCATGTCAATTAAATGATCGGTTGAAAAGTTATGGCTACCAAAGTCACAATATTTACCGGTGCCCTTATACTCAAATGTCTATGGAAAATGTCCTCAAATATTTTACACTTTTTTAAACGTAACGTCGTACTACTTGTGTACTAGTAAAAGACTCTTGATGCGACAAATGGTATGTGCCGGCCTTTATGAATTTGATGATTTCAATTCTAGTACGACCGGGACATTGAAGGCATATGCTCTATCTTAGCCTAGTCACATTCGATTTCTCCAAAGATTAGACTTCCAATGCCAAACTAGGAGACAACCCATAAGCATTGCTTGTAACAACTGAGTTAAATGACTTCCTCTTGATCGTGACCGCCGCCGCGAGGAATCTCCTGACGGCCCGAGAGGCAGTTCAAAGCGGTCGGCAGTGATGCATGCCTAGGTAGTGTGAAATCCATTAGAGCTCACCATAGGGTAGTGACGCTAGAAAGTCGTGAGTTCAGGGTATTATAGTTATGGATTAATAAATAGATGAACGAAAACCAAAACGATGTAAGCCTCTTCGCTTTGTGTATGTGTATCTCTTAACTTCATGAATCACTTTAGTTAATTTATTTATGTAATCATGTGTTTTTTCAGCTCATATCCATTAAAACTTTATAAATAGAAATAAAATATTCTTCGTTCTAAAGAAAAAAGGAAAAAGAAAAGAAAGAATACATAACACGTCTTCTCTTCAACTTTTTCCCTTAGTGTGCCGGTTCGAAGAAAGGTTCAGTTGACTCCTTAGGCTCCGTTTGGTTTGGCTTTGAGCAAATATCCTTAGGAAAATTGCAAACACTTTTGGGTTAAAGGGGCTTTGCGAAATGCAAATAGCATTTGGTAAATTGTAATTTTATATTGTATTGCGAAATAATTTTGACCTAAATCCGTTTGGTAAATACTATATTTTGTAAAGAACTTTTGTTAAATTTTTTATTAAAAAAATTTGTAAATATATATATTTTTGAATCTACTCATTGGCGGCTAGATCATCTAGGCGTCAGTCAACCTCCAATGGCCAGATCTGGCTGCCGGACAACCTCGCTTGAGGTCACGCAACCTTAGGCGAGGCGGCCTAAGGATGAGTGACCTTAGGCGGTGGTCGCTTGGTTGTGTGACCTAGGTGACCATTTGCTTGGTCGAAACCTAGTTTCGTTGCCTGGGTTTGCGACTTCGCCTAGGTTGCGCGAATTGAGGCAACGAAACCGTCGCCTAGGTTCATGACTCAGGCGATGTTTGAGGTTGCACGACCTCAGGCCACCTCACCTGAGGTCGTGCAACCTCAAGCAATGGTCACCCCCCCTTGGGCAGCTGTTGCTGGGGTCAGGCGGCGGTCGCTAGCGCTGAGACTCCTTGGCCCGCGGTTGTCGGTCTTATTCACTTATTGGAGAAATAAATAGTATCCCTGCGTGAACAATACCAACTTATATTTCAAGGTGTAGCTTCCCAAAGGAGTTTCGGACTTGCTTTAGACTAAAGGCTTTTAGAACACTTTGGAGATGCAATTGCATCTAGCGAAAGTTCTCCAAAAAATCAAATCAAATGGGTTTGCATTTGGCCAAAGTTCTTTAGGTGCTCAAAGTCTGTTCGCAAAGCCAAACCAAACGGACCTTAATATATAGCGTTAATCCAAACATGTTCGAGGTGTTGTATCTTAGAAGGTATAGTTTATGGATTTACATAACATCCTTGGCAGGAATTAATTGCCTTAAGGAGATTTGGTAATTCGTACCTGAGCTCCTAATTTAATTTTGTTACATTCGGTTATTCTCACATGACGTTAGGGCCAATTGCCTAGTGAATGTCTCTGGCGGCCAGCATTGTATCAACGAGCAGTATTGTATCACGTCTATTTACAACACAAGGCCCTCCAATCTGACCCCCGAACGCAGCAGCAACCGTCCTCCTCCTCCTGCGGCGGCAGCCACCCTTGGTCAGGGCGATACTCTTCCTCCACCAGAAAAGGGTGTCCAAATGACAGTGGCAGGCCTTGCCGCCAGTCTTATCGCATACTTGGGGTGGAGGGTGCGAGAATTTATGAGACTACAGCCGATTATTCTAAAAGCTTAAGGTGTTAAATGAATTCGTGATTTAATATTTAAGGGAAAATAACACAAATAATCTAAGAACTTTGACTCAATGTGCATTTTGATCTCTGAACTTTTAATTTGTTCATTATGGTCCCTGAAGTTTAATTTGAATCAAATGAGAAGCTTTGTGCTGTCAAGGTGTAAAATTTGTCGGCCTGCTAACTAAACTAACCTTCATGGTTCAGTCTTAAGGGTCAAGGTCCTAAGTCTTATCAAGGTCGAAAGTATTAAGCACCAAAGAGCTGGACGAGTAAAAAGAACAACTGGGAAATTCATCCTCGCATTGTTTACATTGATACGACATGATTCTTTTCTTTTCTTGCTGAAGGACATGAAATGGAAGAATGCACTAATGTTCCAACCAGTTCCTTTCGTGACAGCACTAGGATCGCATCTCTCGGCCCGGGGAAGTCAGTGGAATCTCGTGAATCACTGTTTCCCGCAGGAAAACACACAGCGGCATGTCTGCAGAAGATCGAGCGGACCAATGTCATGAACTAGGATAGCACAAACATTGGTATCTTGAGGGTGTATTTGATCAAGTACCGAGATAGTATTTTCAACTTAGATTTCTGAGACGAGTTTCGAATTGGCTGCATAAAGAGTCTTTACCTGCTTAGAATACTAATTCAAGAAATGCTACCTTGAATAGGTAAGAAAGGACTCGCTCCTTGGTTGGCCTATCGGTGTGATTGATTGGAGTCGAGAGCACGGGGTGGAAGTGGAAAGAGGCGTTCTCTTTTTCTTCCTTTATGCGGCTGAACCGCTCGGTGTAGCCTTCTCCTGATTTCGGATCAGTCTCGTCCCAGTCGCCGAACACTGGCACGGGTGTTCCTCCGAGATGCTGCCACTCGAAAGAAAGACAACACTTAATAAGCATCATTTTGTCTGTCTACGATATAGTTTCATGGGAAGGCAAATGCAGAAAGGAAAAGAATTGAAGTGAGAAATCTATGTCATGTTACAATCAATCTTGCAAATGTTTTCTCCGAAAAGTTTAGGGCTGACACAATGATATAGCGGGGCGGCACTTACGGAGTAATCCACTGATTGACCTCTGTTCCTCTGTCCTGAGTGTCCTGAGCTTCTTTGCAGCGATGGCGAGAAGCCTATTTTCATGCTGAAGCTCTTTCTCTTTAGTTCATTGGAAAAGCTCATCCTGTGAGAACTGCCACTGCGGGCCCCGTGTTGTTTCTGGGATGAACTCATTTGGTCGAACTCGAACGGAAGAAACTACAAGTCCCTCCTGTCCTACGTGAAAAGGCACCTGGATTCTCCTCACGGTCATTCGGAATCATCTTTCTTCTGGTTTTGTCTCGTTGTGCGCTCCCAGAACATGCTGCCTGTGGAGTCCTAACATTGCCCGAGTTTCCTTCTTTGGGAGCACGGGAGCGTCTCTGTGGCCAGTTTATTTCTAAGGTTTGGTTGCAGGCAACTTGAGAGCATGGATTAAAGAACAAGGCATGCATATTCAAGAAACAAATCTGTCTAACGTTCCAGTGCATGTCAAGTGATCTTTTCTGGATATGGTGAGATCGCGAATCATCCAGGGACACAACCAGGACATCGATTCACAAGAACGTGAAGCTATACTTGCCACATATAATCAATCCCCGATTTCATATCCAGGTCCTAGATGTTAAGGAATTGTGCTGTGTTGAAAACCAGTATCAATTCTTTTCCTACTGATTCATTTCCCTCCATGTTATGATTGCTTTCCAAGGCAGACACTTATCGATACGCTGAAAAATACTTTGTTATTCCCTGTAGGGATAGCTTCTGAATTGTAAAGGTAACTTACAGGATGATCACATGGAGTGCTTGCATCCCTTTCTCTTGGGTACCTTGTGCCTCTTTGCATCGATGAAGACGAGCCACTAGCGTAACCTGCTTTTGGTTGATCAGAGAGGCTTCTTCTATGAGCACCGGCACTCGCATGGCTGCCTTGTCTTTTCGTGGATGAAACGGCTTGGACTGAATGGAAAATCTTTTCCACGTCGTGGACGGGTCCAGGCATGAAGGCCTCTGGATTCTCCTCAGGGTCATTAGGATTTATCCTGACTCCGGCTTTCTCTTGGCGTGCATTATCGAAGTAGGCCGTGAATCGGATCTCATCCTTGCCCCTGTCCCAGCTGCCGAATTTTGGGACATGGGAGCGATGCTGAGGCTGAATTTACAGAGATGGTTATTTCAACTAAGGAATGTGCACACTAACATTAGTCTAATAGAAGAGCGAACAATTACAAATCATAGCAGAATGTTCTTTTCAAGCGGAAGTCACTGTGTGGTCGAGCTAGGAATCAATCAAAATGCGAACGAGCTAGTGCAAGATTCATGAGCTTTAAGCTTTAAGTTCATACATAAGTTAGCTTTAAGCTTACCCGCGTTGTCCAGGTGCGCAAACCTGGCATTTCCTTGTCACTGCAGGGTAAAATGTGCGCGCAAATCCTAACCCACCAATCACAAATAAACAATCCTGGTGATGCGAACCCATCATATGGAAAATTTCGACCTTGAAAATGACCTCAAACACATATTTTAAATTTGGAATGTTCTGTTGACATTTGTACGAGTTTTCCCGTGATAAATTACTGTACTTCATAATAGACCCAAACCAAAGTTATGACTGTTAAATGTCGCGTTATGTTCTTGGCTCCTTCATCCATGGCTCAGTTTGGGGGTTCTAGGACATGCTCCATATTCTTTGTTTCGGATGGCTTTTAATTTGTTGTGAAATGGGATTGAAGAACTTTTCAGACGGGATTCAAATAGGCGTATGCGAATTCAACATGTCCTTAAACTTGGGCAAGTGGAAGAAATGAAGTCATTCGATCACCGGCTTTAAATCACCACAATGTTACCATAGCCTGACTACTTAGTAAGCAATAAGGCAGAAGAAATCAGAATCAAACATGGCAGATCTAATTCAAGGGAAAGCAACAGATGGAAGCAGAATGGTAATGGTAAGAGGGCTGTACGCTTTGTATGGCTAGCACAAGAATGAAAAGAACACAGAACAGTCTAATAACTGATCTCAGAACACTGGAAAAAAAAGATGCCGATTGAGTTGAGAGAATACTTACAGGCATAGCGGAAGTCATCTGCGGTTCTCAACTTCCTTAGGGAAGGTACAATCTTTAAGTGAATCGAGTTTATATGTTCTAGACTAGATTCAACTTTGGCTACATCAGACAACGAATTCTTCGATGCTTTTAAGTGTTTCTAGGAGCCAAAATATTTCGGGAACCCACCCCACTAATGATGTCCTTGTAGCCAAATCGCATATTCCTTGTGGCATCTTGTTTAACCATGGAGCATTTCCATTTGCATGCCCTCTTCTTGTTCTTGTATAACCAGTAAAGACAGTAACAAAGCAAAACCGGGAAAAAAAAATACAACTTAAGACAGCAAATGAAGGTTTTGTTCGTCTCTGTCGAATTCTCAATGGCTGGAGTCTTAGTTGAAGAAGAGGAAATAGTAAAGAAAAACACTTCGTCATTTGTTGGACGGTAACTTCTATTGATGATCTGAATGCCAGTTTTTGTTTGCTTCATATCTCTTTCCATGGCGTGGCGAATGGTACTGGCTTGAATCAATTTGCGCAGTCCCGATGTTATGCAAATCATTTGGTCTATTTGTTTAAGGAGGCATTCGCAGGTGACTCCATTAATAAATAATGTGCAATAGCAGTCATGTTCCCTTTTTGTCTGCTTCCCTTTGTTTTCGTTGAGTCCGAGAGACTTTTTCGCGTCTTTAAGCAACTGATGTTATCTAAACTCGAAGACAATGTGAGCGGCTGGAATGATGCTTTTCATGAATCCAGTTCTTCGGGTACAACCCACACATAATTATTCAGATCCCATGAGCATGGTTAGAACATACTCATATTGCTTTGCTGTAATTCCATTTGGCACAGCTAAATGCCACAGGTATTTCAAGAGCAGAGCAAGTTCTGTGACCCAAATTATGTCTGTGAATGATGCTAAAGCCAGAACATTGTCATGCCCATTTTGATTTGTTCATCAGACGACGACTTGCATGATATTCAGTGCCTCGATCACCATCGTTCGGTTCTCATGACTACAAATTATCGGTACTTTTCACTTCAAATTGAAGTCTCAGAGCTACCTTTTGATTCGGTTTCTTTAGCTATCCTCAGAGATCCTGTGCTAAAGAGGAAGTTCACATGAAGTTCAAGGAAAGTGTAAATCCACCATGAGTCTTGTGACCTAAAAGAGTGGTCCTACCTTATGTTGGCCCTGCACATGAATTTGATCCCAGTGGAAGTCAAGACAGACAGATCATCTACCTAAACACAAGTGCACTTTCTTCATCCAGATTGATGAAATCTCTGCTTAAGCCGGCTCCCGAAGCCGAGAACAACCGCGAGTTTAATAATGCGCTAAACATATTGCAATAAATTATTTATGGAAAGAGAAGTAACTTTACGCCGAATGGCACTATGCAATTATTCTTCGATTTGTATAACACGATGAGCGTCGTCGGGCAAAAGAGAATCGACTTTCCTTACTACAGAAACAACGCAGTCCCGGAAGTTGTACATCATAAGAACTCTCATGACCCCGTACACTATGCATCCCAGACCAGACCGAAATACAGAATGCGGATCGAGTGCGACTATAACATTCCCCAACTCCTTTGTTTTCCCGCGAGATTATGAAATGCCGATGGTCTTGTTCAGCAGCCACAGGAAAAGAGCGAATTCAATCCCGAATATGGTGTGAAGGTAAGTCCTGTCGAGCATGAAGCCGTAAACTGTAATTCCTGCTTTGTTGTGCTCCAGGTATGTCACTGCAAGAAATGTCATTCAGCTTCATTAAGGCTGTTCTTATGAATTAGACTAGGACTGAAGAAGAGAACTCCTCCATGGTTTTCCTTCTCACCTAAAGCTTGCCTCTTGTGGAACGAGATGGTGTGCGCGTAAATCGGCATTATTTTGGCATTGTTGAGATCGTCGTCGCCATCTCCTTCTTCTTCATCAGACTCCCACTCTGCATCCACAGGAAAAACATGGGTGGAAGCGACTTGAATTGTGGGCGTCTCACCATCGTTCTCATCAAACGAGTTAATCGTTGCACAGATGTGCCACTTCGCCGCAAGTCCGGTGATAGACTGTGCTTTGTGCGTGACCTTCGTCGCGCTGCGCAGGCATATGAAGAGGCCCGTGAGCAGGCTGAGCGAACATAGCTGCGACACAGAAAACAACAATGTTAAAGCTGTAACAGACTAGTAACCAGTCCCGAACTGAAGATGAAATCGGGTTTTGGTGTGAGAGAGAGAGATTACTGAAAGCTCCCCGGCTTTGAAGATATTCGCATTGGCGCCGGTACGGGTGATCATGAGCACGAAAATGAACTGGCTTGCCGTGACCAATATGAGGGACAAGAGAAGGAATGACCGGAAGCGGTGGCTTATGATCCTGAGAGTCCGCCTGAACCGGAGATGCTCCTTCAAAATCGACACCACCTCGTTTCCTTCTGGAAGACCTGCGCAAAGTCCTCCAGTCTGAGGATATGCAGGTAGCAAATCAGCCGGTAGAGGATGCACACGAGGGTGAAAATCGCGGTCCGGTAGAGCCACGAGAACAGCTCCAAAGTGCAGGCGACCACATCGCTCACGTAGAGATTGCCGTAGTAGGGAATGGTGGTGGATCCGGAGATGAACCACCAGAGCTTGTAGGCTGTCTCAATGGCGAAACACGGGAAAACGAACCAGGACCATAGCCGGACTGATTTCTGCAAACATCAAGAATGCTCAATTAAATCGAAATTGTGCCTTTCATAAGCTTATTGCAAATTCCTAAATCAGCAATGTTAATGCAACAGAACATTCAGAAATTCTCAGGAAAAGAGCATCGCCAATTGCCAATCAGTTAAAACTGCTGATTCATCAAGAAACAGAACGACAGTCAAAGTCGAATCTGAAGATACCTGAAGCTGCTGCGAGTATCCACGGCGAACATTCTCGCTCGAGTCGCACAACTTATCTAGGAACAAGAACTTCCTGATCCCATACTTACGAGACCACCGCGACAGGCAGAAGAAAGATATCGCAGCGAACACGGAGAGCGATATCTGCACCGGCACGTGGTAAGGCCTTTGGTGGTTGGCATCGCAACTCGAGCACTGGAGCAAGAAATGCGAGGCCAATGGGATCACGACGGTGAAGAGGAAGAAGACGGACCACGACAGCCCAGCCCGCCACAGGCTGGACTGATCCACGCACATCCACTTGAAGCAGGAAGTGAAGCTGTTCAGCTCGACAACGGACTCGGACGCCGCCAGTGACGGCGATGACAGATAGCTCGAGATCGGCTTCCTCCTAGGCACGAGCGCTCGTCCTTCATCTTCCATGGTGGGGAAGACTTCATGAGACTGGCGGGCTCAAGGGTTCTTGGTCTGTGGTCGATCCGAGATCCTCGTGATGATGAGACGATGATGAGCTGAATCATTTACAGTCGGATCAGAGGAGGGTGGTGGCTGTGGTGATCCATGTGAAGCGGATGAAAGCTATAGCTTAAAGGCGATCCAAGCCTAAGATTGCAACTTGTCGTTGGGTCATACATAAAGCAATCTCTCTCTCTTTCTATTCCGTGAAGTCTCCATTTGTTTATTGGTCTTGCTTTCATCTTCAAAACGCTACGTGGCTTAACAGATGGCGGGTGATTTCTTGGGTCACTGTCAGAAGAGGAGCTGAGCCAACGTCAATATTAGCTGTTGCCATTCACAACTTTTTTGGCTCCTGATTTGAATGGGACATCTCAAAAGTCTGAAACGAGGTTTCTAACGTACCTTTCACGACAAGGGTACAAATTAGGATGTTCTAACGTAAAATCGGAAATCTAAGAACTGGACTTGTGATTTTAGAATATATAGGGTAGGTTTTTAAGTTCCAAAAATTGAAAAACATCTCTCGACATAGTTTTCAAAGAACCCAAAACCCGAAATTAAATATTTTTTTTATTCTATATCTTCGCGTAATCCTATGGCATTTCATGGCATACAATAATGGATACAATATGAAACTACTAGTTTAAGCTTCCATAATGAGTTGCAATCAGTGAATTATAGCAAATGATGGTTATTAAATGTGATGATTATTACAGTCGTTCAATTAAGAATACAAAGGTTTAAAAATTAGAAAACCTATTCCAACGGGTAGGTTCTAGATTTTAAGTAGAATCTGCACGGAATCTGAAACCGCTCATCCCTATTACAAATTCTATATGTCTTGTCATATGATAACTGTAGTTCTTATTCGTCGCGTCGACATAAATTACATTAGTCTCAAAGACATGATTCAAATATAGACCCTATCGCATTCAAATAGGCCTTAATCTCTATCCCCGACATGAATCATCAAAAGTTACGGTTTCGAAACATTCGAGGTAATCGAAATCTCGACCAGAAAAGTTTGCGAAATGACCACATCAGATGGTGGCCACTCGATGGCAATGGAGTAGGCTTGAAGGAACGAACATGGTAGGCCCTTGATGGTAGGCCCTTGATTCACGCGGGGTCAGAGTATGTATGCGTTTTGTCCGGGAAGGAAAATTATTGGGACAAGTGTAATTTGATGTTCTGCGAAAATTATGACCAAAGAGTTAAAAAATGTCAAAGCTAGCTCGCCCACTCAACTGCTTCGCTGGCGGTCAACTTGCGGCGCGACACTTGTCCAACGTTGGTGAAGTGAAGGAGAGACACTCCGATGATTAAGGTTTTGTGTCCACAGATTCCGCCGCAAGTGGCCTTGGACGGCGAGTTTTCTATTGGGAGCTTTTGTCTTTGTTCGATTTGATGAAGCGTGGTCATGTTGTGCACCTTCGTACTTCCCCAGTCTCGGCCTTCTTAAACTACACGTGAGCTTTTTGACTTCTAGTAGGAACCCATCTTTGTATCAACAAGATATTGAGATACCCATGTGAGTTATATTGGTAAAATTTCATTTTGGGAAAATTATATTATAATAATAATTAATATATTTTAATTGATTCATAATTTATTGATCTAAATTTTTGAATAAATGCGAATTCATATTAATATATTGATGGGTTTAGATTTAAGTTTTTTTTTTATAATCTCTCTAAATGAAGGCATTGGGCTTTTATTTCACGCTCCCAACAGATAGTATCGGAGCTAATGATTGATTTGTGGTTTACTCCTAATACGTATTGGTGTTTGGTGAAAATGTTACGGAATGAATCTAGTGATCAATGTGGTTTTTGGACAATTTGAGTTGACAAAAGAGACCTGGTGAAGATGAGATTGTAGTGTAGCAATGCAGTTTGGTGGATGACGGTTTCATGGTTTGGTCCAAAAAAAGAGACTCGGGATGAAGGTGTGTGTTGTTGTTGTTGCGATCTTTAGAAGGCAACAAAGTGGAAAATTCAAGATGAGACATGGTGCAAAAGAATACTTGAATTAGGTGTTGACAGTGCATAATTCGATTTTTATGTCGTCGTTTTTAAATCAGAAGTTAAAGAGACTTGAAAGTTACCCATAGATAACAGATGCGCAACACCGTCGTTTTCTCTTTGTGTAATGACTTGCAAATTTTGGTGTTTGCAAAATGGGCCTAACTGAAGGTGTAGAGTTGTTTGCACCGGTGGGCGAAGCGGGGATTATCGGCCAAGCCAAAGGGTTGGTTGGTGACGAGACAATAAAATGCAATCTCTCGATGATTTGCTCGCCTTATCTTACTTGAACGGGCTTTTGGTATTTGATGTTGTGCTTGAAAAGCTTCACGAGCCAAGATATCCTCTAGACATCGGAACTTCTTCGTGAAGCTGTCGCCGTAGTTACTCGATGGTTTTCTTCGAGGTAGGGGTTTCGGCCGGGGAAGCATTTAAGCGGGTATTAGCTTGCAGCATTTGTCCTTGCAACTCCCCTCAATTGTCAGGTTGTTATGTCTCGTGGTCGTCGAATTCAACTGGTTGCTAGGTTAGGGTCGACACGTAGAAATTGCTGTCATGAAACTCCCTAAAGGACTCTCTCAGAACTGCTTGGTGAAGTTCGGATTGAATTGAGTTGGTCGAAAGTGATCGGTATCATGGTTCTCCATTGTGATATTTAGAGGGCAATTGAATTTTCATAAAGAGAAAGGAGGAAATGAAATTGACTAACCATTTTAGAAAGCAAGAGCATCGTGAAGCGTCACATCAGTGAGGATTGAGGAACGATGAAAAATTAAAGAGGGAGGGGATCAGTTTCTTGATAATTTTTTTTTTTCTCAGTAGTCTTTGTATGTAGAGAAAATTTTAAATAAGGACATGAAGTGTTCTCATTTTCTTAAATAAGTGCATGAAGTAGATCTTATGTTAAATAAGAGTTTGAAGTGATTATATTAGTATTAAATAAGGGTATGAAGTAGCTACAATAGTTTTAAATAAGAGCTTGACCTCATTGATTGCTAGCAACTAAATATTCTAGCCGATCAAGGGTAATTTTGTCAAAACACCATTTTTATTGTAAATTATTTTTCCTTCTTCTTTTCTTTTCCTTTTCTTTTCGACGAGCACTGGTGAAGGCCACCCAAGGTTAGTGAGGTGAAGCCATCCCTTGCTCAGATTTGGCAAGGCCTAGCATCACCCAAGGTGAGGGTTGCCTTGTAGGGGTGATCGGTCCCTGATCTGGTTTGATTTCAAGATTGAACTAGGAATTGGGGATCGGACCGTTTGGTCCTAGGATCGAGAATGAATCATACTGTTGATTCCGGTCCAATCCAATGGAATTGGCTAATTTTTTTTTCCCACTTAAGAGTGATCATGTACAATGAGAAAGAGTAACAAATTTTAAGATATCGATGGAAGAGATGATAAGTGAAGAGTTATTGTATTGTAATTTATCATACTATTAAACGAGTTAGTTCATATTTTACTAACTTTTTTTTGAAGAAATAATTGAAAAAAGTAAATGTAGTCGATTCGATCTGAGTTTGATTCGATCCAATTCCCTCTTAGAACCGGAACCGTTTGGTTCTTGACACCCCGTATTTAGTTCATATTTTACTAACTTTTTTTGAAGAAATAATTGAAAAAAGTAAATGTAGTCAATTCGATCTCAGTTTGATTCGATTCGATTCCCTCTTGGAACTAGGAATCGAATCGTCCGAATACCGGTTATACTTTTAGGAGTCGGGAACCGGATCGACACTTTTAAGAATCGGACCGAATTGGCCAATCCTATCTCAGCCACTGCAAAGGGCTAGGCAAGGGGATCTAGTGAGGGTCGCCCTCACTGGCCATTGATAAAGTGATAGGGGTGTGCAAGATGAATTTCCCTTCAAGCCCTTATTTGGAATTTTCCCCATGTATGAATGACCATCATTAGCTTTTTTTTTCATCCAACGATCATCGGATCAATGACTATCAATTTTTGGTGTTGAGACATCGAAACGAGGTTGAGTCCAAATGATTACGAGGCCAAACCCGAAAAAAATCATGCACGAGCTAGCCTACGAGGGTAAATGGGCCTAACGCGGAATGGGCACAATCAAGTTAGGGACCAAACCTGGGCGCGCTAGCTCGGCCGCACGGGCTCGGCTGTGCTCCACGCAATGGTCAAGTCTACGCTATGGCTATTTAACAACTTTTTAATTGGGAGAATTGCCAAAAAAGTTCTAAACCTATTGCAATTATGCCAATTCAGTCTTAAACCTTTTCTTTTTACCAATTCAGTCCTAAACCTTTTGCGATTGTGCCAATTTAGTCCATCCGGCCAAATTTGGTCGTAGCCGACGTGGATGTGGATCCGGTCGCGCCGCGACAATATTTTAATTATTTTTTGAATTTTTTATTATTTTTCAACTTTTTTATTATTTTTTTAATTTTTCTATTTTTTTCCTTTTCTTTTTTGTTTCTTCCTCCTTGCCCCTCCCCCCGGTCAGTGGCAATCGCCACCAGGCTCCGACGAGGCTCACCGACCACTGGGCGAGGTGGCTTCGCCTAGATCTGGGCGAGGTCGCCAGCAAGGGTCATTGGGGCCGCGACCCTCACCGGCGGCCTCGTCGCGACCCCTAGGCCTCTCCCCCGGGTCTAGGCGAGGTCGCCGACGAGGGCTTCGCGGCCCTTGTGTAGTGGCCGGCAGCCTCGTCGAAAGCTGGCCGCCACTGCCGACGGCGTGGGGGGGGGGGCAAGGAGAAAGAGACAAAAAAAGAAAAGAAAAAAAACAGAAAAATTAAAAAAACAATAAAAAAATTCGAAAAATAATAAAAATATTATTAAAATATTGTCGTCGGCGCGCCATTCATTCATGTCACCCGACCGGCCAAATTTGGCCGATGGACTAAATTGACAATCGTAAAAGGTTTAGGGCCGAATCGAAAAAAAAGGTTTAGGATTGAAATGGCAAACGACAACGATAGATTTAGGACTTTTTTTAGCAATTCTCCTTTTTAATCCAATTCATATGGCAGCCTATCATTAACAACCGGTTTCATTTTATTGTAAAGAAAAAAGAAGAATGAACGAGATAAAGAAAAATGACACTAAAAGTGTCAAAACTTTTATATGATGCTTATTTTGGTGCAGAATCTTTTTGCTAAATCACTTAAAGTGTCTTCCATGACAACTTTCGACAACAAATCTTATGTGACCTCTTTAATAAAATAAAATGTTAACCATACGTGACTTTTATATTAATAAAAAAAGTCCAACATGGACCATGATGTGGTCTTTCCATACCTAAATGACTCCACATCGTCTTCAAATTGAATCTCTCTCTCAAAATAAACAAATCTCTCTCTCATCACTCATTCTCCCTCATATTTCCTTCCCTAATTTGCGAGCTCTTCGGCTTCGATGATTACCTCACTTGCTCTCCCTACCATGACTGGATTGACACCATCCTCGACTCCGACGACCTTGACCAGGCCTCCTAGATTTCGATCTCTTTGTCCCCAATGGTGCCCAAGCTCGATTTTTGCCATTGATCAGCTCAACCTCGTGAAGTTTGTGTTTCTGAACAAGTGGTTATTGGAGTGGACCGGCTCCATATTGACAATTGTTAATATTTATTATTATTATTATAATATCATTTAAGTAATATGTCGAAAAGTTTTGATATTAAAATAAGCGCAGTGAAGCCTGTGTTAAGGTTATTAACAATTTCTTTAATTTAATTCTCACAAGGAGAAGGAGGAGGAACAAGACAATTATAATATCTAACTTCTCAAGAGGGACTTTTCTCAAATATCAGACCGTGGGCGCGACACGTAGGGAATATGCGCCTCCGGTTTCCAGGTCCAAGAACGACAACTTCCATTTCGCTTTTTCCGTTCGTTCCTTGTTTGGTCAGTCGCCGACTCGCAGAGCTGCCCACAGAGAGAGAGAGAGAGGGGAGAGAGCATCGGCTCTCTCCTCGTCGGTGTTCGCGGCGTCGGCGTCGGCGTCGAGGACGCGGGGCCACCGGAATTCGCCTCCGCTCGGCGCGCGGGTTCCTTTGAATTTCAATCATCTCCCCTCGCGCTCGCGCGCGCTGGTTCCGAGGTAATCCGCAGCTCTCCTTTCCGTTGATCTCCTTCGTGTGGCCTTCGTCTTGTCCTCGCGCTGCAATTGTTTTTGGTCCTTCTGTATGTTCCTTGTTCGTGACGAGAAGAGAATGGAAGCGATTCCTGTGGGTCATCGTCGTTTTCCTTCTTTCTTTTGTTTTTGTTTTGTGTGGGTTAGGGCTCCTTCACCTCAAAGATTGACCCGGGTCTGAATGTTTCGCTTGGCTGTTGGTCTTGAATGTGCGCCAAGAATGGGGTATGAGGGAATTCCTGCTTTTTTCTTGTTTGTGTTCTCATCTTTAGACATTGAAGGTGGTTTCTTGACAGCTTGACCGCTTGTGGGGTGACCAAGCATTTTGCCACCTTCACGTATTGATATTGCCCATACAATCTCTCGCTGAATTAGCGAAGAGTTTTCCCAATTTGTGGCCGTGTAATTCTGTGTGGCTTATACGGTCGAATTCGTTATCACGATAGCAGTGTATTGTGAAAACTTTATGCGGGCGAATCTAACCATGCCAATGGAGAGAGTGGTCTTTTCTCTTAGCTTTTGATTTCCAGTTTTTCTGGAAAGCACATGGATTGGACAATCAGTAGAGACTATGTTAACAGTGCCAAGGATCTAAGTTAAGCTGAAGAAGTGGTAAATATTCTCTAAGGAGCTACTCTGTATTGAGGTATTGATACACAGAGTAACAAAACTAGGCATTGTCTTCTAGAAATCGTTAATGGTGTCCAATAACGGAGAGAAAAACCATGTTTGTCAATTTGCATGGTGGATGGCTAGGCCAAGCATACCAAAAAAGAAAATCTTCATCGTGGCAAGCAAAAGCACGCAATAACACATGACAGTGTTGCATTGTCAAATGCTTAAAGCATACTGACATATATCATCATTATCGTTATGATGGAAGCCAAATTGAATTATGTATAAATTGGCCGAGCATTTGGTTGGTACATGACAAGGTTGCTCCACTGAATGCATGGTGAAGCTTATGGCAAAAAATCAATCATCATGGCATGCCAAATGCACCTACACTATCATCGTATTTACAGCTTTTAGGGTCAGTTCAAGATAGATGATTGATTCTTTTTCTTACCTTAGTGATTTCTTATATATGTTTCTCATGATTCCCTAGAAAATACTGTACTGTAAGAGCGACGCTTTTGCAAGACAATGAGGAAAAAGTAGTCATTGAGGAGTCATTTGAATCAAAGAGCATCTTTGATAAGGAGACGAATAGAAGCAGTGATGGAGCATCTGAGGGTTCTTCCACCAGTGGCCTAGAAAGATGGGTTATTAAGGTCGAGCAGTCTATCAACATCTTTCTTACGGTAAAACCTCCCATCCTTCTCTGTAGATGAATGAGCAAATTGATATTATGCACTATTGATCAGAAATAGTTAGCTTTAGTAGTAAACATAAAGGTTTTCATGTTTAGAAGGAGAAGATATAAATGTTGTTTTTAGTCCTGTAGTTATTCCGGCCGGCTTCATGCTTTAATTAGTACTTTAGGGATCGAAGGCATTGTGATTTTTCATTTCGCAGTTGCACGGATGTTATACTAATATCCGTAGCTTATAACCTTTTTCCAGGACTCGGTGATTAAGATTCTGGATACTTTATACAGTGATCGGGACTATGCAAGGTTCTTTGTTCTGGAAACCATTGCAAGAGTTCCTTATTTTGGTGAGTCGTCAAGCTTATAAAAAGAGGATCATGGTTTTTCATTCCATCATATGCTTTATGTCCTGACAACACTTAAAGGTGTTGCATAATGCTTGAGGCAAGCACAAAGTTATCAAAATATAGACTGGAGTAATCATTCATTTTGTGTTAAAGGAGATGGATTGATATGACAATTTCGAACAACAATGTTAAGAAGTGTGGAGTTTTCTTGTGTATGCTCTATGGGAGTAATGATTAAAGTCATTTTTCTCTTCTTTTGGCAGCCTTTATGTCAGTTCTACACATGTATGAGAGTTTTGGTTGGTGGAGGAGGGCTGACTATTTGAAAGTCCATTTTGCTGAAAGCTGGAATGAGATGCACCATTTGCTTATCATGGAAGTAATGTCTTTCTATGTGCTTTTTGAATGTATATATCTAGATATCCACTTTCTGATAAGAGTTCTGCAAAGTGAACTAAAGGTAGAGGATTTTATTACAGGAATTAGGGGGGAATGCTTGGTGGTTTGACCGCTTTCTTGCCCAACACATTGCCATCTTTTACTACTTTATGACAGTCTTCATGTATGCAATAAGCCCAAGAATGGCATGTAAGTTTGGAAATATCTTCTATAGAACTGTCATGACTTAGTTTCTGGAGATTAATGATTTCTTAAAGCCATTGGCTGCTGGAGTATTAGTTATTTAGGTTAAACTTTGTCATCATATTCATGGAGCTTGCAAGTAACTGCTTCTTTAACCATTTCTTTTCTCCAGACGAAGTCTTCTCCTGAATACCGGCAGATTTTAATTGGGAGGAGGGGGGAGTTGAGGGTTGTTTATGTTGCACGTTATCATTTTTCAACAGTTTACAATAATTATGTATTTGGAATTTCTATTGTCCAGATCACTTTTCAGAATGCGTAGAAAGCCATGCGTTTTCAACTTATGACAAATTTCTCAAGGCCCAAGGAGGTGAGATCAGAAGCTCTTGAAATTTGTTCTTTTATTCAATTCTGATGTGGTTATACATGGATGCACACGAGGCGGACTTACCCTATCTTATAGAAGTCATGTGGCTGAGGGTTCCTCATTTGAATTCAAAATAGGAAAGAAGGAAGAGGGGCGTTTTTATGTGGATGTTTGAGACTGCATGTGATGGGTTAGCAATAAGAGTGTTGCATGATAAAATTTGAATTGCTGAAAATTCACACCGACAGCATGACAGGGAATTGCATTATTTCGTTCTTGCTTGACATCTGCTTGGAGGTTTCCTGAATCTTTTGATTGTTTTATGCCAGTCTTGTGGGTGATACCAATTGTGTTTTTGAATGAAAAGCCATCCCTAAGAGTAAATTGTAGCCAATATGTGCACGATAGATCTGGTAGTGCCTGCTGTGTTTTGATCAGCAGTTTCATTGCAGAGGAATTGAAAAAGTTGCCTGCACCTGAGGTTGCCGTAAAATACTACACTGGGGATGACTTGTACCTCTTCGGTAAGCTCGTTTTACATTTGTTGTCCTTTTCCTGTATGGCCAATTTTCTATGTTTTGTAATTTGTCACATTAATTATTAACATCTTTCATAAATTTGTTCAGATGAATTTCAAACTTCCAGACCACCTGAGTCTCGGAGGCCAAAAATAGGTAAGTGATAGCTGGCTACATGTCCGAGCCTGTGATTTTGCCTTTTTAGCTCCTACAAGGAACCTATATGCTTATAATAAGTAGATACAAAGTGTCGCATTGTATTTAGTTATAAGAAAAGTTCAAGAGCTCGTCTGGCACACTGTAGGCTGTAGTTTGTTTTTCATGTGAATAGTGTTCGTGGGGTTAGCAAAACTGTATCTGGAATCTGATGGTGTGTCCATTTCAACTAGTAATAATAAGAGGTTACTGGAGATTGCTCATGTTTTGGTTGTCCAACTATTTTTTGCTTTAAATCTCTCTCAAGAGCATTGAGGATCAATTATGATGCATTAGCTAAACTTGGTTTTCTCCTGTATTGTTGATCTTTGTCAGAGAACTTGTATGATGTGTTCCTTAACATAAGAGATGACGAAGCTGAACACTGTAAGACGATGAAGGCATGTCAGACGCATGGGATGCTTCGGTCACCTCATTCAAACCCAGAGGATGCTTTTGAAGATGACTTGGGTTGCGTACTTCCTCAGGCAGATTGTGAGGGTATTGCTGATTGTATAAAGAAATCTGTCTCTTCTTCACAAAACCAAGGCTAAAAAGGGGAGCGGCAAGCTACAATTTTAAGATTTTGTATAGTTATTGCATAAAAGAGACGATATAGCGAAATCATTACAGATGTCATAGTGAAGAATAATGAATGTCTTTGCAACTCTATTCCATTATTTTGCACTGTATCTTTGTGAAATTGTAGGTCTTAGTCTTTCGTCAAAGATACAGTCTGCTCCTAGATTCGGGTTATCCTCCGTGCACTGCTCTTCGGCCTCATTTGGAGTTCGCCATGAGTAATCCAGTAATCCAATTCTAGGTTGAACTGATTGAAGGGGTAAAAAGGTTTCTTGGCGATTTTCGATTATCTCGCGCTGTTTGATGAAGCAATCAATTCTTCCCTTTGCATGCACTGTTAAAAGCATTAAGTTCTTCCAATAATTTTGAATGCAAATGAAAAGGTAAGTGAGGTCAACTTAGTAGAAAGCAAGCATCCAATGGGGTCTCAAGCGTTAGTCTAACCAATGCCGGTGCCTAGTCTGGATGCGGTCCTTATTTTAATGTGTCGATATTCGCACGTTTTACCCAATAATTCCATAGTAATTTTTCTTCTCATATGGATGGGAATATGAGATGTGACATTGGAGAGTCTCGTGTGTCCCATCCCTCGAGATTCTTCCCATTGTTTTTTTTTCCTTAAGCTTTTTAAGGATTTGCTCAAGGTCAATGTTATGAGGAGGTTTCTAGCCACTATATTTTTCGAGGCATGGGAACTCCCTCTGTCTCTTCAGTTTAATGCCCGAGGACACCCCAAGGTAGGGGCCGGTGACAATCAGTTGATCTATCCCACCATAGAGTAGGGCCCATTATTTTGCAATAGGGGCATAAGGGGTCACCCTCCCTTGTGTTGGGGGTTAATAGTATGGACAAAAGGGGATTGAATGGGCTGTTTTAGAAACTTGCCAATCCTTCTTGAAAAATGGTTAACGCTAAGTAAAAATTATCCCAAGCCTACATTTACTCTTTAGACTAACAGCTACAATTTGAGTTGGATTGCTTTAGTAATCTGCCCAGAAAGTTATAATTGGCAAGCACTGATGCTATTACACGATAGATTATATTATTAGAACTTAGCTGCTGTTCTTACTTTTGTATACTTAATCTATAGCATAATTACTCAAACAGCACGAATAAAATACTCAGAGAAACAAATAGATCACATTATCAGAACTCAGCCGTTGCTTTTACTCTTGTCCATTTAATTTATAGTATAATTACTCAGACAACATGAATACAATATTCAAAGAAACGGTTGAAGGAGAGTGTTTTGCTTAGAACACAATGAGTAGTAAATGTCGCTTTCTAACATTTGGCTTCTAAGATCTTTTTTTTTTTTTTATAACCATCTTCAATCTATTTGTTGGAGGTGGATTGGAGAAGCAAAGAGCCATTAGAGTTACCATTGGAGCTGTTGTCCAAAGATAGAACTACTCATATAGTCCTTTTCTTGAACATATGCATGCTACTAAAAATAGCATTGGCTATTATCCATTTTCTGTAGTTTTATGACAAACTTGTTGAGAGCTATTCTCATCTGTATTCTGCTGCTATGTAATTCCATTACCACCATGGCTAGTTTGTTGAGCCAACGAACATCACTAAATGTATGTTGTTGCCACAATACTTATGACTCAATATTTTCAACATCAACATAGAAATTGATATTAGTTGATTTTTTTAGTTCTGTTGGTATTGTTCACGGAAAATTCGTATTAAGATGCATTGCATTCTTTTATCCACTAAATGATACCATGGATATCACATAGTTCTTTGTTACGAACATTTGCACGTACTATAGTAAATATTATACTAAGAAAGTTTGGACATCATCAAAATCACTTGGAGATGTTTTTCTAACACTTAGATATTCTTCCCTTTGTTTCTTTGTAGGTCTTTTAAGGACTTGCCTAGGTCTAGTATGTACTGTTAAAAGCATTAAGTTCTAATAATTTTGAATGTGAATGAAAATGTAAGTGAGAATGTGTTCGAGGAGCAATTGATGAAGTTTTGAACTCATTTTGGAATTACTTTCCCTTCACAGATTTTGGATTTATTTTCTTTTTAGCACAAGTTTTTTCATTGGGACATGCAGAAGTATATTAAGCTCTAGATTCATTTCACATCCCATGGACAATTATGGTCTAATACTTTATTCATTTTTTTTTTTTGGTCCTATTCTACTTCTATTCTAATATTCAGACTTTTGCTTTGCCTCCTTGCATGTCTTGAGAGTCAAAACCCATTCCTAAACTAAATTATATCCACCCTAACCCCTTGAAAAGATGAAGATTCCAACCCCCATCTTTCTTTTTTCATGTGAGAATGGTGGCCACTAGGGCAAAGCCTGATGATCATACTCTATTCAATTGAATAGGTCAAGATGTGGTATAAAGTAGGAAGCAAGTGATTTTAGCATTTACATGAAAGCAAATATATGTTTGTTGAAGTATTATCCTGGATCTGGCATTTGTGTTGTGGAGTGTATCTGCATTTCTTAGGAAAAATAATACTAAAAGTGCAATAACTTTTGTAGAACACTCATTTTTATATCAAAACTCTTTGCTAGATCACTAGAGTACCAAATTGGAGAAAAACTATCTCTAGTGCTTTTGATAACAAATTTTGGCCAAAAGTTCTATGTGGCATTTGAATTATTTTTCTGTCGCAATGTGGCTTTTTAAAAGAAGTTGAAGTCCAACGTGAAAAAATTTTTCGTCTAACCTGGCAAAATGAACAAAACAACGTAACTTTCTTCAAGAAAAATCTCTGTTTGCGTAGAGCTGAATGAGCAAAGCTCTGTTTTCACAATAGTGAAACAGAGCTGTCTTAGCCTGTGGTTATCCTCCATGAGGCTCCCATTCTCGTTCGCCGTAGCTCGGGATGATGAAATCTGATGCTTGAGTGAAGAAGGGAACCCGTTCTTCAAGCTTGGGGGAGGAAGAGGAGGCCTTGTAGTGAAGATAAGACCATGAGTGGAGGATTGAAAACGAGGCTTTGCGGTTAAGATGAAGAAAAGGCCAACAAGACACATCGGTTGAATCCACATTTTTACGGAACCTTGACAAGATCTTGTAGACCGTGGGGTAACCAATGGACGATATACACGCCCAACGACCCCATCTTCAATAACCACAAGAAGCTTTACATAATGCCTCTTCGCTTGCTCTGCTTCAAGAATCACCTTGAACTAGAACCCAATCACTCAATTTTTCAATGACCTCTAATTTGCTTTTTTGGGGCTCTCGCTCACGCTTTTGCAGATAAAATCATCTGCAATTTTACAAGCATCCACTACGCACATAGAGAAAGCAATTTGGGAAACTTATAATCCAAACTCAAGATATAATGTACATATCAAATCAAATATGAGTTGTTTCATTTCATCAAAGTTTTATACAAAAAAAGTACTCGTTTAATCCTCTATCACGATTTAAACATCAATAGTTAAGTTCATTGATCAATCTTTATGAATACGTATTTGAATGATCTATTCCATTGACCAATCTATTGCTCAATATATTATCATGGTCATGACATAATGCCTAGTGATAAAGCGTTCAAGATATTCCTTTGACAAGGTGTCCACTTATTATTAACCAATGGATCGGCTTAGAAGGAAATCCTAAAACTAGTATGTAAATATAAAAACCCTTAACCGGTTTACAACAATAATCACCATCAAACAATCATCCTCTAACACCAAAAATCCAATCCATAATTGGTCTCATAAACTAGAATATATTTCATAAACTGAAGCAGATAAAATTTTTGCAGTCCAACTCATCCGTCAGAGATACCTTTCATAAAGCATTTATAAATCATTTTAGAATTCATTTTATAAACTAGATTTATAGAGCAGTATATAAATCCTTTCACAATACCTTTCCTAAAGCTACTCTCAAACCATTCACAAATACTAAAATGTAATAAATGCTTGGTCTAGACTTTTATGCAACAACATTGCCATTTCAAAACTCATGTAATCCATATTGCTTTTGAAATTTTAGTTTACAAACTCAAAGAAGATATAGCACCATTTACTAGGAATGAACAAAAAAGGTTAATCAAATTGCTGAACTCACAATCCTATCAATTAAGTGAATGCTACCGCCACAACCAATTGACCAAACTAAGCTTAACTTCTAACAAAACGACTCCTACATAATAATAAAACTCTCATCCATAGTGGACATTTAAAGTTATTCACAATGCAGAGGTTAAATTCGAAACTTTCCAAGTTGATTTTCCTCAAACCCACAACTCCACCACGCCCTAATCTATCGTTTTCATAGAATTCCTCACTTTAATAATTTAAAAATTGGATCTTGTAATTTAAATTCCACATAATTCTAAAACTATTTCGATTAGACAAATAAAAGACTTAAAAAAGCCTTATTGGGAGTTGCGAAGTGAAAGAAATCCAGCTTGACGAGGTGCATGTACCGTGCACCTTCCTCTTTTTCTTGTCTCCTTTTTTTCTTCCTTCCTTCTTTCTTTCTCTTTCTGTCGTGTGCGCGCTTTGGCCCGGGGCCGTCCACTTTTTGTTAACCGGATCATGTTTCTTTTGGCTTTTGCTTGACTTGTTGACTTACAATACAAAACCTATTCCTTCGAGATCATATGAATTGATTCGCCATAAGGTAGTGTTCTTTGATCATTACCTTCTTCATCACCGTCCGCTTCTCGAACTGGTGAAGGAGGCGAAGGTTTTTGGTAAAGTAGGCCGCAGGAAATGTCGAGCCTTCCGAACGAGCTATTCGCCGAGATACTGCACCGGTTGCCAGTGAAGTTGCTGCTCCAGTTCAGGTGCGTGTCCAAACCGTGGCGTTCCTTGATAGACAGTCCTGGCTTCATAAAGTTGCACCTCGATCGGGCCCTCGAGTCGAGCACAAACCTCAGCCTCTTCCTCAGGCACTCCTCGGGCCTCTACTCTATCGATTTGGGGTCCCCGCCGCTGTGCGTGGTGGAGATGAATTGTCCTCTCAGGAGTTACAGCGGTCAGATCACGGAGGTAGGGTCCTGTCACGGCTTGCTTTGCTTATGCAACAACGCAGGGGACGTTGTTATATGGAATCCGTCCACTAGGAAGCATAAGTTCTTGCCTCATTCACCTGTCGAGGTACGACAGAATTTCTTTGTTCGCGTTTATGGATTTGGGTTTGACGATGAGCACGATGATTACTTGCTGTTGAGGCTGGTTCAGTTCGCTGTCGAGCCGATTGAATCCGAAGTTAGTATCTATAGTTTGAAAGCTAACACGTGGAGGCGGCTGCGGGGGATGCCGTGCTTTCTGGTTTATCCGCGCAAAATGGGGGTTTTGCTTGCGGTCGCCTGCACTGGATAATGACTCGGGACCTGGTGTTGGGTTCGGCGAACCTGTTGGTGGCTTTCAATTTTCATACCGAGGATTTTGAGGTGGTGTTCCTGCCCAATGTTATCGACAATAGGCTCGACATGGATGTGGCCGTGCTGGGAGGGTGTCTTTGCCTTAGCATCAATAATGACCAAATGGGTGTCGATGTGTGGATTTTGAAAGAGTATCGACTGAATGGAACATGGGCTAAGTTGTTATCGACATCTCCATCTCAAGTTAGGGGGCCTCTTGCGTTTGTCCGGCCATTGGCTTACTCCCAGAATGGTCGTCAAGTTTTGGTGCAATGGGGCAGTGAGAATCTGGCTTGGTATGACTTGGAGACCGAGTGCATCGAGATGGTCGATATAAGTGGCATGCCAAGTTTCTTTGAAGCAGAAATCTGTTTGAGAACCCTTGTTTCGGTGGATGATTATGGATGCACCAAGAGGGAGAACAGGAATGCGAGGTAATTACTTAATGAAAAGCAGCAAATCTTGTGTTGGATTGTCTCATATTCTTCTTATTGTCTCGTAGACATTAATAGGAAAAATTGTCGAAAAATTCCTAAACTTATTGTAGGACGGTCAATTCAGTCCTAAATTTCAATACTTTTTGATGATTTTGCCAATTTAATTCTAGATTTCAATTGTGTCAATTTAGTTCTAAACATTTTCACGATTTGTCATTGTAAGTTCTTTGGGCCAATTATCCAAATGATAGGTCTATGGCCAAATTAGCAAAATTTCAAAAAGTTGATACTAAATTAACACAATTGAAATGTTTATGATTAAATTGACAAATTATCAAAGGTTTATGACTTTATTGGCCCAATTAAAAGATTTAAAACCGAATTGGCCATAGTATAATAGATTTAAGATTTTTTAGATAATTATTAACCTGATGGGTGTAGTGGATTGGTTGTGCCACTTGCATGTTTCTTAAAAGGTCGAGTGAAAGTAACTTTTTCACGGCTTTCCTGGGATGGAACTAGGAATCATATATGAAAACAGCAAATGTGCTACTTGAAGCATAGTTTCTTTCTAGAGGAAGAAGAGTTTGTTCAATTGATACGGCGCATGATCGATCCACTCCTTGTGGAAAGGATAACTTTTGGAAGTCAAGGAGACAACTAATGTGGCTTTTGTGATCTAATTAATTTGGAAACTATGGACAAAGAATAGAGGAGATGATTGAGAACTAAGACATTTCACAAAATTAAACATTAGTATGCTCCTTTCATTTTTTTTTTATCCATCTTTTTTACTGATTAAAAAGAAGACAAAACAGTTGGAAAGAAGAATCCGTTTTATCTAATGCAAATGAGGAGAACACATCCAATAAGTTTTCTGCGGAAACAATAGATTAGAGAACATCTATCTAAGAGTTAAGATAGCAAGAAAAATGTTTTTTGTTGCTCTAATACATAGTGATAGCAGGAGAAAAATAGGCAGGAGATCTGCCATGGGATAGAAGACCCTGCAACGTCACCCCCTTATGGTGAATTAGGGGGGCTTTTTGGTGGGAAAAAAGAATCCATGTCAATAAGGTTTCTGTAAGGTTTCTGTGGAAATGATAGATTAGAGAACATCTATGTAAGAGTTAAAGATAGCCAGAAAAAATGTCTTTCGTTGGTCTAATACATTATAGAAATAGCTAGGAAGGAAGTTCCCCAGGTCGCAATTATTGTTCTGTTCGACATGTTAAGGCAAAAATAAGTGAGTTTAGTTTGTTCTGATTAAATTCCACCCATCATACTGTTAAGGTTGCTTGATTGTAACTTTAAATTTTAGTCTGCTTAGTCTATCATTCTTTATGAAATCTGCAACAGAATGTCTCTCGTTACTCAGTTTGGTGACTTGGCTTACTCTTACCTTAATCTAGTTGTCGATTCTCTTAGTTAATTAGAAACTGCTATTCCTCTTGTCCAGGGATGAGCTCCTTGCGGAGCATTTCAATCCTAATCTCTGAGCTATAATGGAGTCGTATCTGGGCAAGGGCAGTCGGGTAACTCTAGGGTCTGCGATAACTCTGGTACGTGATTTTGCTGAACAAACTTCATCGAGCACATGATGTTTTGTAAATAGGACTTCAATTAAGAAAATACGGCTCCTTCTTATCTTCTATTCTTACTTATTATTACATTCTATTTATATATAGGCTCCTTGTCCCAGTAGCGGCGGAAACATGGATATAAAAAAGATGGCGATAATCTGCGTTCCCCACGGTGCCCGATTCCATGGATAGTTAGATGAGTATGCCCAGTATGTCTTTCCAAAAGGTCGAAATTCTTGAGGAAGTTGAGAAGTTCCAGAGGCAGTTGACCCATACATGGAAGAAAAGGGCGAGGGGCATCCCCTCCTTGCGGTTAAGGTAACGACTTCGGTATGGGGAAATTATGCATTGGATAGTATTGTAAAGATGGGGGGATGAAACAAGGGTGAAAGTTATAGCTAAATAGTATGAAGGTGATCTTGAAGGATTCTATTGGCGAGTTTCCCTAACATTCGTACTTTATGTCTCTTGGTCTTTCATGCTTTGTTCTACCCTTTTAACTGGATGAATATCAGGTGATTTTTATAGTTTATTTGGATACTGTCATGTTCGTTTGATGTCTTTGATGCATCTTTGCCATACTTGTGTTGAAACAATGTTTGTGTCGCATTGTTTGAACCGGACTAGACTGCCTTAGAAACTGATTCACTTCTCGGCTCCAATTAGAACCAGTTTGGGTCTCGGTTTCAAGTGAATGGTCATTTGGGAGCCGGACCGATCCGAACGATTTTAGAACCGGTTTCATGTATATTCTGTCGATCTTGTAATTCATTTGCATATCTATTTAATGAGTAAATTTTTATATTTTATCTCTTCTTTGGTTTTTCAATTTAGATAGTCTTACCTAGGACATTATCACTGGTAAATAGTATATCCATAAATTGTTTTACTTTTTAATACTAACTTAATTTATGTTGTTGTTAAGCGATTTTGTTTGTTTTGTTTTAGATGGGTAGAATTTGGAGCAATATTTTAATAAACGAATGAGAAATGAAGTTCTATAATTTATTTATTGTGTTACATATTTAAATTTTTTATCGTTTATAATCATACGTGACTACACATCTTCTTATGGATTATTGTTTTTTGTGGATAAGGAATTTTATTGTTCATCTTTTATTTTTATAATATCCCAAAAACTCAATCTCTTTCTAGGCAATGATCATATTTTTCTGGAATAACATAATCTCATGCTTTTGTACTGACTCTGCAAACCGAGCTAGTAATTATTTTACTGTAAAAAATGAAACAAAAAAGGAACAAAAGATTTATATGTTCTCGAGTGGGCCCTATAATCGGATTGGAAAAATAAGGTAGTTTTCAGGACATGTTTCAAAGTAAATAAGGTAGATTCTAAGTTCCCAAAAATGGGAAATGGATTATAATTGAATAGATTCTAATTTCTAAGTTTAGAACCTATCCACCTTAAAATTGATCATCCTTAATTTGAAATAGTGTATCTTTGCCATTAACATTGAAAGTTCCATCTACCAATTCAATGCACTACAATCTTCTTCTTTCTTTTTTTTGGGTTCTCATCCAAGAATCTAGGTCCAAGAGCCCCACCCCCCATTACTCACGGGGTGGGAGTCGAACTTTCCATAACCTACATCTCTTGTGGGATTTGTGATCAATGGGTAGATATGTCAAAATAGGTCACAACTCCACAAGTGTTTTTTTTGTCGATCCCACTCTACTTTTAATTTAACACTTACTCTCAAATTTTTGTCATGTCTCCATGCAGAGTGTGAGAGTTGAACCCACACCTGAAGTTAAATCATCCCATCCCATCCTTTCTTGAGAAGGTAGGGATTTGAATCCCTTATTTTTCCCTTCCCACGTATATTTAACCGACTAAAAATAAATCAGCATATATTTAAAACAAGTTCTTAAACTTGAAGTATGGATTGCGATGGGCTTGGAAAAGTAAAGCCCAAAAAATATTGTTATATGCAAGTAAGTTAGAAGTTCACTTTCAACCCAATAAGAGGTCTAAATCCTTTGCGCTCTCTCCATCTTCAAT
Organism: Corymbia calophylla; assembly: GCA_014182845.1. Taxonomy (NCBI): domain Eukaryota; kingdom Viridiplantae; phylum Streptophyta; class Magnoliopsida; order Myrtales; family Myrtaceae; genus Corymbia; species Corymbia calophylla. The sequence continues at coordinate 44,912,622 of CM024697.1, read as the reverse complement.
TCCACCCATCACGAATCTTGACTTGGTGAGCTCTCTCCCTCCTCTTCGATCCCAACCGATCGGCATCGTGGTTGCCCCCACCGCCTATCTCCGGCCTCGCTGCTGCCCATCTACTGTTGCCTATCTCCGAATTGAAGTTTCTTGACCAGGGATTTTCACGGGTTCTCTACATTTATAATGGGTACTTTGTGCGAGTGATTTCTACAGTTCGATGTGAGATTCGAGTTGGTGATGGAGCTTTGGTCGTGGGTTTATATCTCGGATTTGGAAAGGTCGTTTAACGAGTTAGCTGTGAAAATGGAGAGGGAGTTCTGCATTTTGCTCTTTTGCCATCTTGAGAAACGAAGACTTCTCTCCAATGCCGTTACTTCTGTCAAATGTAAATTGCCTTGCGTTCTGCGGATGCCGTTCGACATGCTTGTCCTGAGGAGCGACTTTCTCCCTCTTTGTGGAATTCCTCAAACTTTTCGAAGCCAGCTGATCAATATACGGTTGAAGGTTGCAAACAGTAATTTTCGCAACCCAATTTAGCAGCGTGCGACTTGACAGGCATGATGAGTTGTGGATTCTTAGGCTTTGTAGTTGTCTGGTGGAAATTGATTAATTTGGATAACATCTTCCCAAAAGTAATAGCTTGTATGATTAAAAAAATTAAAGAATGAAAAATATTTTTATTGTTTATAGTAATATTTTAGATATAAATTGCTATAAAAATGAAATTTTTTTCCTATTGACTAATTAATTCAAATGATCTAAGTGATCACTTTTTTGGAAATTATTTTCTAAATCGTTTATTTTCACAAAATAAATGGAGCTTTAGGGTGTGTTAGTTTTGTGGAAAATGAGTGATTTAACAACATTTTCCAAAAAATGATTACTTATATAGTTTAGAAAAATTAGTCAATGGAAAATGTTCCTATCATCGATAACAATTTATACCTAACTGTTTTAGTGGACAATGAAAATTTTTTCATATATTTATTTTTGTAAGAGATATAAATAATATTTTTTTGAAAAAATATTTTTCAAATTATTCATTTTCTGTGAAACAACTATAGTCTTAATGTCTTGCTTCTTTCCTTTCATCCCAACTTTGTAACATCGTCACATGAACATTCAAAGTGGTTCAATCCGTGGATTCCTCCATCTGTAGTTTCTCAAAATTGCCACGTAAAGTTTGAATGATGGTAGATACTAGTTACTTGGTCAATTGCTCAATTTGCTCGAGTTGGAGCACATATGCATGTGTGGTAAGAAAACAGGAAAGCGTATATTCATGGACTCGAGATTGAATGATCACCAAGATTTTTCGTTTGAAGATGTTTCCTTGTTATTAGGATTCTCGATAGCATTTCGATAGGGAAAGACTTTGATGCTATTTTCCTGATTCAAACTAGCATTTTGATGTTGATTAGCGGTTGTACTCCGACCACCATGATTGGCTGATGTTTGGAAGTGAACCGTTCATGAGGATGAGGGCATTGCTAGTTGCTTAGACGGCATCCATCACCCTGTGCCTTACCACCAACTTTCGCTTCCATCCATAATATGACCATTAAGCTGTCACACCGAATGGGTTAGTTTATGGAGCCCTTCCAACTATAAAGGTAACAATTTAAGGAGGAAAATTTCTAAAAAATGGTCTCCGGGTCAAGTGTAGTAAAGGTAGCTAAATTTGTATCGTATATTTATAAGTCAATTTGGATCGGATTATTTTCAATCCTATCCAATTCCGATCCGATCCACTCATTTGATGGGCTTACCGTGGACTACAAGCCCATTTGCTTCAATTTGCCCTATTTTTGTTAATAGCTAGCCAATCCTCATATATGGCATAAGCTTCTGACATTCTAATCAGTTTCAAACTTTCAATTTGAAAATGTATTAAGCTCTAAATTCATCTCAATCCCCAAGGCCATCACAGTAATGGTCTAAGGTCATATCTAATTTGTTCAAATTGAACCGATCAAGATATGATGCATAAAGCAGGAAGCAAGTGCTGTTAACATTCACTTGCATACAAATATTTGTTCTGTCAAAGTACCATCCTGGATCTAGCATTGCGGGCCGTATCTGCTTTTCTCAGTCTATGATTTAACCAATGGATTTTCCACTTTAGGACATGAAATTCTGGACAGATCAACAAACCTCGAGAACTTTTCAAATTAAATTTAGCTTTGTCAACTGGACTTGACATTTACCTTAAAACATGCTCAATACAGCATCTTGATCTTATCCGCAACTGAGAAGTCTGCCATTTGGAAGCTCCACCGGTTTGACATATGCGTCATCATTGTAGATTACCGGAGATATTGGTGATGGCTCATCTCTCGTTGACATATTGTTGGTTTTTCTACACAGCCATCGCCAATCCTGTTGCTCGGCATTGGTTTGCTTCTTCTAACAGGAATGAGGCTGATAAGGATGCAAGTTCATAAATTTATTTGTGCCAGAGTTGAAAGAACGATAGCCCAGCCGTGAGGGGTCAAGGAACGATCAAGGTACTCGTCCTTGCGGCCTGAATGGTCAGCTTAAGGAAGAAAATAATAGGATTGAATCATGAAGGCGGCGCATCTACATGTTATGCTGCACTTTTAGGCATCAGATAACGCTGGAACGTGATTTTAATGTCAAGTCTCTAACTTCTATTTCGAAGAGAGGAGAATCATTCCTGGCTTCCCAAAAATGTTTAGTGAGTCATCATCGTAAGCAAAGCGATAGGCTCGACTATGGGCCGGGCCAGGCCGAAATCAGACGAGGCCTGCGGTACTTCCTTGTTTGTTGTCTCCATTTGTTACTTCGTGGTAACTGCCCTTTCAATCTGATCGCGCCGTGCATCAGGAGTTCGATTCTGGGAAGATGAAGAAAGCTGACAGTAGCATGATGGAGCCTTATCGGGTCGCCAATTCTCTCCCGCTCGACTATCCCCTTGCATTGCGAAGAACTCTATTATATGATCGGCGTATCAGGATGGATCTCTTGTAGGAAAAGCAAAGGACCCTTTTGGAAAAGTGTCAAACCGGGCAACTTGTGATTCACGCTTCTTTCATGGAAAATGATCATCTTTGTGGAAGTGTCGCGAAGGCGAGATGTATGTTGATGACTAGGATTTGCCGAGGAGGACAAGGGAAAGTGGAAGACATGGGGGGTCCATCCATGCTTTCACCGATCGAACCTTGTCGCATATGCATCATCCACCAACGTAGAAAAACACAGCACGCCACGATCACTTTCGATAGGGTCGCGATCGTCCACCCCTCACGATCCAAACGAACCAATACCACAGCTCGAGCGAGGCAGGCCTAGTCCTGGAAACACGAGCCTTGAGTATTTGTCGCGATCTCGTGCGTGATTCACGTTTGAGTCGATTTGCTTGACAGCCAAGCAGCTCCAGAGGTACGACTGTATCGTGGCGGTTCGCCCTCAGGACGCCCGGCCATTACTGGCAGGGTCGAATTTCCCTCATCAACAGCTCCTGCTTGTCATGGAGTTGGAAGATGAGCTCGAAACTTTCGCATCATCCGCTGGTGCAGTACCCTTTCGCCCCGGCAAGCAGCTTGGCCAGGACCGAGGCAGTGGGATTTTACACTCTGTCCACGAAATAATGACTTCTTATGCCGACCCAATGAGATTAAATCAAACTGAAATTCCGTTTGTTTTGTAAAAAAATAAGACAAAGCCATTTTCCAAAAAATGCAATTATTGTTTGGTGTTCGATTAAAATCCGAAAATGAAGCAGAAAATATGCACATTTTTCAATAATTTTTTTTATTTGATATCTTAAAATCGATTTTTTAATTTTTCATTCAAAAACGATTTTTAAATTAATTTTCCTTTTCTTTTTATCTTTTTTTTTTTGGGGTTGAATTTCTTTTTATCTTCTTCTTCAACTAGCCTGGTACACTGCAACTTCTGTTGACGCAAAATCCCTAGAAATCCAAATCCTCCATACGTCCTCACTGAAATCCTCGGCTATGTTTCAATCCGTAGCGAAATCGAATCGAATTGGTCCCTCTAGACATGCAAATTGATCCATTTGCTTCGATCGTCGAGCATTGTATCATCTCGCCCGTACAAGAACGGCTCCTACGGAGCTACTGTTTCGCCGGTGAGCTAGAACCGGAACTGGTGGGGGCTGTGGATGGAGGCGATGGGGAGGTGGGGACCCGGGAGGCTGGCAAATCGGTTGTATCCCCCGGGGGTTTTCATTGTCTCGCCGCTAGAGAGTGCGTGACATGACGGCAGCACCCTTCAGGAGGATGTCTACCGAACGTCGCCGAGCGTTCCACGATCAAATGCGAGTGGTGAGATCGCTAGAAGTCGGCGAGCTCGAGGCTCGCCTTTGGCTGGTCGTCGACCGTCACTGTGGTTGGCGACTGGCCAAGACAAAAGTAAAAAAAAAAAGGAAAAAAAGTTAAAAATTTGAATTTTTTTAAAAATGGAAAAAAAGAAGAAGAAGAAGAAAAAATAAAGATAGAAAGTTTTGAGATAAGAGAAGGTAAGTGAGAAAAATGTTTTCCCCATCTTGAAATGTGAAAAATATTTTTCTCTATTTTAGAAAACTTTTTTTCTACTTATGGAAAATGTTTTTCACAACTAGTTCATTTTCTGTAAAACAAACGCTGGAAAATTTGGAAAACGTTTTCTTAGAAGTTATTTTTTGCGAAACGAATGGAGCTTAATTTGAGATTAATCAATCGCTGGAATGCGAGATTTTATGGGATTACTACCGATTATTCTAAAAGTTTAAACTTTTTAAATAATAATTAACACATTTATCTAACAGTTAAATTTTTTAGAACAGTTTGTAGTGAATTCATAAAATCCCATATGATATCGGAGTAGGAACTCCTAAATTCAAATCTTTTAGGGCCATTGGTTTGTTTCGATTTCATTCTAAACTATTCGATTCGATTCAGTGCTAAGACGATCAAAACCAAACCGAACAATTTGGTTCTCAAACTTCACTTTCAAAGCGGCCCCCAACCATATTAAAAAGTGGGGGACCAACTTTGATTTATCTATGGCCTCCCCACCCTTCAAATTCCAATCGGATTAATTTATCAATTTCCTAAGTTTCTAGGAATGGTCGTAGGGACCATTTTTACTATTCATCGCATCATCCGTCGCCTAAAGTTTAGCACAAATTCATCCCTTTCTCTTTCCTTTTTGCCCCTTTCCCTTTCCCCGATTCAGAAATTTTTTTCTTTAAAATAAGTACAAAGGCGAGGTAGGGTGATCAAAGCAGCTATCACTAAAATTTATTTAAGAAAAATGACATAAATAATTCTTAAATTTTTCTCTAACGTGCAATGTACATCCTGAACTTCTAGTTTATTTAATGTGGCCCCTAGACTTTTGGTGCATATTTAATGTAGTCCCTAAATTATTGTCTCTAATTTTGAATCAACATGTGACATTTTTCATATAATTCATGGAACATATTAAACATATACTAAAAATTCAGATATGGTGTTATATATTGAGTTAAAGTTGAGAATTATACTAAATGAATGAAATTTTTTTAAATTACATTGTATATTATGTTAAAATTCAATGATATTTTATGTCAATGTCCACAAATTTTACTACAAGGGTCTCGCACTTTGTCATGGAATGTTCAATCGGAGCCCCAATCCACACGTACAAGTACGAACCCGTCACGAGAGGCCCCCATTGAAGCGTCGGAAATTCATGAGCCTCTTCTCTTCGCACCAAGAAACAAATGCTCGAAATACAAACCCGATCAGAGGTTTGGTCGTGGCATGGTCCAACCTCTCTCGAGAACGGCAATTTGGATGAGCCGTAGGCCTGATGGGACAAGGGACCATTCCGAGAATAGGGGCCGCCGGAATTTGGGAAAAGAATCCGACGCGCTCTCCTTCGTTTTCCCTTGCCGTCCACGGCAAAAAAGCGCGTGAGCTCGACACCCGCGTGAAGAAGGCTCTTTATCGCCTATGATAATCCCTAATCCCGCAACCTTTATCCGCACGAAGATCCCCATCCCGATCCCGGAATCGATTCTCTCACTGTTATCGGCCCCTCGATTCCTCTCCGGAATTTGAATTTCCCTTTTTGGCGCGCGAAAAGCCCATGAAGCCCGACGCCTCCGACGGCGAGGCGCGCGCGGTTGCGGCCGGGCTGCCGCCGGAGGGCGTCGACGGGAAGCCTTCGCCGGCGAACGGGGCGGAGCTGTTGTGTCCCCGCTCAACTTCGCGATGGTGGATTGCGGCGTGTGTCAGGTCCACCTTCCTCGACGGCCCCACCTTCAGCTTTCTTGCAGTCGCTTGGGCTCCGGTCGCTCATGTGAGTGAGACGACGTGGCACGGGTGGCGGCTGTTTTTTTTTTTTTTTTTTTTTTCTCGGTGGAGAATTGGCCGCGTTTCCGGGTGGCTGTTTCGATGATAGTGACATGTCCAGGCGCAACTTTCGCGAGATGGACATCAGTGGAGGACCTATTGAGATTAGGCACTTCCCAGCACACTTTTTCTTCTCCTTCTCCTTGTTCTTGCCGGGAAGTGAGAGAGAGAGAGAGAGAGAGAGAGAGAGATGAGTTCGGGAGCAGTGTGAGCTGGAGAAGAAAAGGTGAGCTCAAGTCGAGCTGATACTACTTTTCCCCCTTTTTCCCCGATGATTTTCTCGAATCGAACCTGTTCCTTCTGGATCATGGGGAATCGATTTGCGAAAAAAGTAACGTTTTCTCATCGTCATCATCTTTGTCGCAGATCTTCTCGAGCCGTAAGGAGGTGAGGTTTCGAAGTAGCCTGGGAAGTGGAGAGCCCTTCGATCACCGCGATACTGGACTGATTGTCGGTAAAGTCGCTGCTCCAGTTCAGGTGCGCGTCCAAACGGTGGCGTCGCTTGGTAGACAGCCATCTCTTCATGGAGTTGAACCTCAATCATCCTCCTTACCTCAGCCTCTTCACCAGGGATAGCATCTTCTGTATCAATCTGCGTAACCAGGTTGACGTGGTGCAGATAGAGTACCCTCTCAGGGGGAACCGGATCAAGGTGCTAGGGTCTTGCCGTGGCTTACTTTGCATTTCTAAAGCAAACGACCGTGACGTTGCTATATGGAATCCGTCCACTAGGAAGCATAACCTCTTGCCTTCTTTAGATACTGAGATCCGCAGTGGATTGTGTCGCTCTGCTTGCGTTCATGGATTTGGGTATGACCGTGGGAATGATGATTACGTGTTGTTGAGGATTGTTCAGATCTGTGAAGAGCCAATTGAATATGCAGTTAGCATTTATAGTTTGAGAGCTAACGCGTGGCGGCGGCTCCAGGAGATCAAGATGCCATACTCTCTGGCTGATCAGCGCAAAAGGGGGGTTTTCCTGCGTGACCGTCTGCACTGGATAATGACTCCTGAGCAGGTGCCGGATATGGCAAAAGTGTTGGTGGCTTTTGATATTCGTATTGAAGAATTTGTGGAGGTGGACCGGCTTAATTTTATAAATAATAGGCTTGACATGGATTTGACCGTCCTGGGAGAGTGTCTTTGCCTTATCATTTATGGTGAGCAAAGGGGTGTTGATGTGTGGATTATGAGAGAATATGGATTGAACGGATTGTGGACTAGGTTGCTCTCGATACCTGACCACCTGAGGGATTGGGGACTCGTCCGGCCATTGGTGTACTCCCCGAATGACCGTCGAGTTTTGGTGGGCGTGGGTGGTAGGATTCTCGTTTGGTATGATTTACAGAACAATGCTGTCGAGAGGTTCCATGTAAGGGGCATGCCAAACTCCTTTGAAGAAGGAATTTGTTTGCGAATTGATGTTCCAGTTGATTGATTATGGACGAACCATCGAGATGAGGAGGTAAGTACTTCTTGAAAAGTAGATGGTTCTTTTGTGTTGGACTGTCTCAGATTGACAGTCCTTTAATAACCTGGTTAGTGTAATGGATTGCTTGAACTGCTTCCTCTCTCCTGCATGTTTGTGAAAATGTTAAGTGAGAAACTTTTCCACGGCTTTTGAAATGGAACAAGGAAACTGATATGAAAACGATGAATAATCTATTTGAGGGATAGCTCTTTCTGGAGGAAGAAGAGTTGTTCAATTGATGCTAGGGATGATGGGATCCTCTCTCTTTTTGTGGAAGGGATAACTTTTGGGAAGTCGAGGAGACTACTAAAATGTTCTTGTGATCTAATTAATTTGAAAATATGGACAAAGGATAGAGGAGATGATTGAGAAATAAGGGGAACTAATGTGGGAATTGGGAACATGGAATTGAAGATTACGTGCTAAATTATGTTTCACAAAACAAAACAGCCGTGTGCTCCTTCATTTTCTTTTTCCCATATTTTTACTGATGAAAGAAAGAATAAAGCTGTCTGAATGGAGAATCCATGCTTAGAAGAGGAGTTTATGTATTTGCATATGAAGGAAACACATTCACTAAGGTTTCTGTGGTAACAATTGGTTGTAATGGAGCATTTATATTGTGAAGCTAAACAAGAGAGAGGATAAAAATAAAAGTAGTTTCGTGTGTTAGCCTGATAAAAAAAAAAAAGGAACAATAATTTGAAGAGAGAGAGAGAGAGTATTTTGGTAGGTTAAGTGGAAAAATGAGTTATCTTAGCCAAAATGGGGCGGAAATAGAATCGTCCATAAAATAATACAAATTTATGTGGAAAACTCTTGTGGGAAAAATTACGGGGAGACTTTTTTGGTTTCTACTTCAAACCTAATAACTTTAGACATAATTTAACACTAAATCATAACTTCAAACTATTTCTAAAAGAGTGATGCATTTAGTAGTTCTTGAAACTTTCAACGTATGACATTTGTTTTTCTTCCCAATTTACGATATTCTCAGTGAGTGCAAGATTGTCCTTTAGTAAACGAAAAACATATTTGAAAAACAAATGATAATTACTGTGAGTAGAGAATACTTTTTTTTCTGTCCATGAAGAACAAACTGCTGGAACTGCTGTCAACAGAAGTAACACAAAGAACTAATTAGCCCGCTGACAAGAACCACACAACTTGCAATTCAAGCTATGGATCGCAATATTCCTTAAATATCACATAATAAGTCGACCCCGCTGATCTGCTCCTTCAAGTCCTTGGACCCACACTTCAATTTGCCCATGGCCAACAACACCTTGGTAAGATTTTTATCAAGGTGGACATGACATTCCGTCAGTTGAGTCCTCTTGGCACGAGACTCTTCTCTCGAGCCTTTCCTCCAACAACAGCAATAGCAATAACTTCTGATTCCGACATTCTCTCAACCACTTGGTATGCACTGCAAACTCACTCAACCACGCTCCTACAACTTGATCAAATACCATTTGTCACAGACAGATACATGAGATCATGAACTGTGTGGCACTTGGGCTCTGAATAACTCATTTACACTTTGTTGTAGTCGTTTAAGCTCAGCCTTACCCTGAATTATTGCTCACTGGCTCAATTGGCCCATCTTGAATTGTACACAGAAACTTTAGAGAGACAAGTGTGGAAAAATTCAATGAAACCTCATAAAAGTAAGAAAGGAGGAAAATGAGGAAGAAGTAGATGTGAAAGTAGAAACAGCTTTCAAAACAAAGGGGGTTTAAACAGGAACAAGAGGCATCCACTGAAGAAGATGTTGAATTGATAGCTGCTCTTGTATCTGAAATTTCAATCAGTTAGCTCGCCTTCGACATCATTACCAACACCTTTACGAATAAGCGATGTTCTAGAAACTCAACAAGGATGTGATGCTGGATAAGGAAAAATATGAAAATTTGGATTCTGCAATATTCTCCCCAAGAATGCTTGAATGTCCTCAGTTGAAAATTACAATTGACTGCAGTATGGCAGAGTTTGGGGTTACAAGCATGCTCCAGATGGATGGATTATAGGTCCGTCTTCAAAGATTTTTGTTAACCCTGATTGTCACGAGTTGATGTAGAGTGGATGAGCAGAACCTTCCTCTGAAAATGACCATTTTGTGGAACCCGAGAGCAATCACGAACGGTGGAGAAAAAGTTCCATTCATGCTAATAGCATATGCTTTGGAGGCTTTTATTGATCAAAGTGCCAAAATAAAAATAAGCTGCTCCAATGTTTGTCTTCCAAGAAGAAAAGGTGACATGTAGGCTTTGTGGAGCGAAGCATGGGTAACCATAGCGTATGATACTGGCTCTAGCAGCTGAAGAAGCTTTGTATCGATTCTATTCTCTTCTATGAGACATCATTTGGTATCTGGTCAGAATTGTAGATTGAATAGTATTACATGGAGAGGGAAAATTCCTACTTCTGGTTTGAAAGTGACTGCTGAGTGTTGCCATGTTGGTATGTTATGCTAGGGAGTTTACTTTTGATACGGTTCAGTGGCAATGTACCACACGTGAAAGTTGGTGCTGCCATTTTTTATGATAGTGGCTGGAACTATAAGAATGAAGCATCTATTGTTGCCCGGCCACGCCAATCTAGCTCAGTCCAAATCCATGTGAAGCATTGTTATATAACAAGCTCTGTTGGTCCAAATTTGTTGGACCGAGATATTATTTAGGGATATGTAACAGGAACCGCCCAGATAGGAATTGGATCGGACTGGACTGGACCGATTAGTTTTGGGTGGTCCTAGAGGATGTCAGTCCGATCCCTGGTTCTCATTTTTGGAACCAATGGTCAGTCGGTCCAATTTTCAGTTTCAAGGTGGGAATTGGACCGATCATTTTTATTTAATTTTTTAAAATTTCTGAACAATCCTCTAAATTTATTAAACCAAAATAAATAAATAAATAACAACCCTCTAAATTTTACCATTACTTTACTTTTCGAATTCTCTTTCCTTTCTTCTTACTAACCCTACCTCAAGCGAAATCAAGGTAAAAGTGTGAATTGAACTTTTGTTAATTTTGGATTCTACATTTGCTTTTTTTGCCCCTCTAATAACATGTGTTTGAATTAGAGGATGTATATTTTTAGAAACTTACATGAACGTATATATTTTTTTCAATTAATGATAACAAGTGATTTGGTTCATTGGAATTGGACCGGTTGGTCTAATCGGTCCCCACTCCAGACCCGCCGGTTCTGCAGTCCACGATCCCAAAAATTGGGAACCGATCGTCCCAGTTCAGTTCCCAGTTCTTGGATGGGACGAGATGGAACCGAGAACCGATCACCCCTAATATTATTGATGCTCCTGTCCGATGTGTGATTTGGCGGTGATAAGGTCGTATGATTCATCATCATCGACACGGTTTCCAATAAAATATTGATTGTGATTGTGGAGTTTATATTGGAATGAGAAATACAAGCCCATATATATTGGGCAAGAATGAACAACAAACCCTAGCTACATAAATCCTAACATTATATTGTATATTATCTAACAAGGAGGTACACAAAGAAGAGCTAATTAGCATAAGCAAGGAAACATACTATCAGACACAAGCCCGCTGACAAGAACCGTACAACTTGAAATTCAAGCTATGGATTGCGATATCCCTTGAATATGGCATGATAGGTTGACCTCGTTGATCTGCTCCTTCAAGTCCTTGAACCCACACTTCAATTTGCCCACGGCCAATGAGATTTTCGTCCAAGGAGGACATGACCTCCCTCAATTGAGTCCTCTTGGCACAAGACTCCTCTCGAGCCTTTTCTCCAACAACAGCAATAGGGGTAACATCCCATTCCGTCATTCTCTCAATTCCTTGAAATGCACTACCAACTCTCTTAATCATGCTTTCTACAACTCGATCTAATACCATTTGTCAAGGGTAAACACTTGAGATCATGAACTGTGCAACACTTAGGCTTGAATGACTCGTTCACCTCTTACTGTTGTCATTTAAGCTTAGCCTTCTCCTGAATTGAAAAATGGCTCACTTGCTCACTTGGCCCATCTCGAACAAACAGAGAAACTTTAGAGAGGCAAGTATTTATACTTGAACCGATAGTGTGACGTCTTGAATTTTCGATCTATTTTGGAATATATGAAATTGTTATTTTATTAACATGCTGTTAGTTACATTTATTCTGAGCTAATTGCCATGTAAAGTTTGTATGATGGTAGACATTAGTTACAAGTTACTTTGTCAATAGCTCAATTTCGCTCGATGCAGGTGTGGCAAGCATATAGGAAAGCGTACATACATGTGTCAAGGCTCAAAGATATGAACGGTCCAAGAGGGTTTCTGCATGACGCCATGACCGATCCTTGAACGAAGACCCTCAACCGATATCCCTAAGTCCTAAGGTTTTCTTGAGTCTTCTAGAATATTCTTAGGGACGGGCGATACGGTAATTATACACTTATGTAATTAAGGCAGGTAGGTGGTAGTTGGGGAGATATGATCCCCACTGTTAGATTGAGGAGAGATCTATGGATACAGTTTGCCCTGTACTTGTATATATAAGGTCTCCTCCCCCTCATTTGTACTATCTCATTCTACAAGAGTAATAGAATCCAGAACTTCTCTCTAACATTTCTTTCTCTAGAATTTTTGTGAGTTGAGTGGGAAAGGCTACTTGGGAGAAATCCTAAAGCCACATGGATCAAGGGAATGCTAGATCAATCGGCCCATGACACATGGAAATGAGATTAATAGATCTCCATGATTTTTCGTTTGAAGATGTTTCCATGTTATTAGGATTCTTGATAGCATTTCAATGTGGAAAGAGACTTTTATGTTGTTTTCCTTATTCAAATTATCATTTTGATGTTGATTAGCGGTTGCACTCTGACTACCGTAACCAGTTCATGAGGACAAGGGCATTGCTAGTCACTTAGGATGCGCATGATAAAATTCTCAAATCGGCAATTTGCTTAAACTTACTGCTATTTTTTTTATTCAATCGCTACAAGATCAACAATTCCATGAGCTTCGGCTTTTGTTGCTGACATAAAAACATCCATTTCCATATCTTCGGATACAACCCATAGGGATTTGCCCGTTCTTTGTACATACAGGTTGATGTATCATTACCCTGATAATATAACAAATGGTTCCTCTTTCTCACATGATGAGGTAAGGAGAAGAGATAAAGAATATCTCAATTTCCAAAAATTGATTTTCCCTTTTCAAAAATTCATTTAATAATGATATAAAATTGCTCATTCTCAAGTGACAACAAAAGGTGACCGATGACAGGGGGCCAGTAGTCAGTGATTGGCGATGGGCAAGACTGGGGGCTGGCGATGGGCAGTGGGGGCTGGGCAATGACGAAAGCAAGCTATGAGATAATAAAAACTTTTTCCTATGCCCGGCAATGAACCTGTCTATTATCCTTTGGTTTTTTCTTTAGAAATAGAGAAATAAAAAGTTTTAACTTCTGATTTCTATTCAAATCTATTTTTAGTATAGAAATTTTTTTCCAAATATAGAAAAAAGAAATTGTGATACTAAATGGATTTCTTTCCAAGTTTGTTCTCGAGAACAAAAAATCGAAAAGTAAAGAAATAAAAATGTTGTCCTGTGGACCCTTAGACAGCATCCATCATCCTTTGTCTTACCACCAACTTTACGCTTCCATCCATAATACAACCCTCAAGTTGTCGCACTAAATGAGTCGGTTTATGGAGCCATCCCATCTATAAAGATAACAATTTAAGGAGAAAAATTACTAAAAAATGGCTTATGGGTCAAGTGTAGTAAAAGTAGCTAAATTTATATTATATCTAAATAAGTCAATTTGGATCAGGTCATTTCCAATCCTATCCAATTCCGATCTGATTCACTCATTTGACAAGCCTACGTGGGCTACAAGCCCAATTGCTTCAATTTGCCACGTTTTTGTTGATGGCTAGCCAATCCTCATAAATGGCATGAGCTTATGACATTATTACTCCTAATCAGTTTGAAACTTTCACTATCTGAGATTTTTTTTCCCTCCCAATTAATGATATCTTATGTTTGTTAGATTGTCCTTTTATGAGTAAAACCATTTTTGAAAAACAACTTGTAAATGCTTATGCGGGGCCAAGGGCTTGCCATGACTGCAAATTCGCCTCCTCATGTGGCCGGTGTATTACTTGGGGAAGGAAACGTAATTGGAGAAAAAAGGGAAAAGGACAGTCCCATAAAATTTTAAGCGGTCATTAAGTGCTATAATTATTAAAAATCATTCCCTCAAGTTGTATTATCGATATCCCTTGCTTAAAAATCCTTTATGGCGTTAATTTGATATTGAATCACCCAACATGGCTCCCTAGAGAGATGATGGCAGTGAAGCAGTTATAAAAAAGAGAAAATTTTTAAATAAGAGTATAAAATACCATCATTTTCTCAAATAAAAGTCTAAAGTGAATATTATTTCAAATAAAGGTCTGAAGTGGTTAAATCGTTTCAAATAAAGACTTGAAGTGGCCAAATCGACTCAAATAAGGACTTTTAGCCGGTTGGTGATTGTTCTAACCATTAGAGAAAGGACATTTTAATTAAAAACAATTCTAAGTATATATTTTATATTTTTTGGTCTATTTTCTTTTTTTCTTTTTCTTTTCTTTCCCCTCTTCTCTTTGTCGGCCATGGTGGAGGTCGCCGGACTTAGGGAGGGCCACCATCATCGGCATTGGGTGAGGGTCACCCTTGCCTGACATCGATGAGAAATGCCCTCACCAGATCGGGCAAGGGTCACCCTTGTTTGGCCTTGCTTGCCCAGCCTAAGCAAGGTGATCCACACCTAATGCAACTGAGGGCAACCGCCACCTAAGTTCGGCAACCTCCACCGTGACCAGTGGAGGGAAGAGGGGGAAAAAAGGAAACAGATTTAAACAAGTAAAAGATGAAAATGCCCTTTGGCTAGTGAGGTCAGTCCTTTATTTAAGACTGATATGGTCACTTCAGTCCTTTATTTAAAACAAGTTCTACTTTATGCCCTTATTTGAGACGATTTGTCTACTTAAACCTTTATTTGAAACAATGTCCATTTTAGGCTTTATTTGAGAAAACAAAAACACTTCAGACTTTGTTTTGAATTTTACCTAAAAGAAGATGTCGTTTTAGCCATTTCTTGCCCCCAATTTGAGGATTTGAGACTAAATTAGGTTGCAATTCAAAACCTAGCCCCTGTTTTCATTTGTAAACCAAATCAATGCTTCATTTCAAACGCCATGCCATTTACCCTCCTCCATCAGCCACCACCACCATCATCATTTGAACTCTCTCTCCCCTTAAGTCCTTAGTGCCTACAATTCCTCCTCCCTTCACAACCAGCCTTGAGATCGAACCTTCCTACGATACTCGTGTTTGGTGTCACTACCGAACCATCCGTTCGAATTCAAATTGGAATGTGGGGCTACGGTTCTTTTGGGAAGAAAATTAAACCTGATTTCTCAGTTTGGTGAAGAATTTTGGGTTTAGGGTTTGGTTTATTAGGTAAACTTAATATAATTTCCCGATTTCGGGCAAATTTGCATTGCCAAAGGCATCATTTGATCACACAGATGGAATATTGACATCTCTAGCGAGACATGTGGCAATATTGATTCTAAAACAATGGTACATGTGATTTTTTTTGGTAACACAAGTGGCCAATGTCGTTTGAATGATCGATTTATTGAAGCTATGGCGTGAAATGATGATCGCTTAAAAAGTTATGGTGATAAACGAGTGTCATACGAAAATTGACACTAGTAGTACCTTTTTCCTAAGAAATGAAAACTCCATAGCCGGCTGCCTTAGTATTGGGATCAATGGCTTAGGTTTCGACGACCAATTGATGGGCAGCCGCATCAATGGGAAAGGTTTGGCCAAAAAATTAATGGCTCAGAAATCCTTAGCGTGGGTGAAGAAGGGATCCGTTCTTCGAGCTTGGAGGAGGAAGAGGAGGCCTTGTATTGAAGATGAGACCATGAGTAGAGGATCGAAGACAAGGTTTTGTGGTGAAGATGAAGACAAGGCCGGCAAGACACATCGGCTACGTCACGGTCTTCAAGATCTTATACATGCCCAAGGACCGCCATCTTTAAGCTTTATATAATGCCTCTCCGCTTGCTCTGCTTCAATAATCACCTTGAACTAGAACACCGATCACGCGATTCTTCAATGACCTCGAATTTGCTTCTTCTTTTTTGCAGCTCTCGCTTGCTCTCTTGCAGATAATCATCTGCAATTTTACGACTAATTTCAATGGGTAGGATTAGAGTTTGCTTCTTTGTCCTAGTTTAGCCCCCAATTTGTCAATTTGGGAGGAAAACAGGGGCAAACGATGTGGTTTTTCCCTGACAAGGCCACTTCAGCCAATTTATAGTAAGCCAATGCCATGGCAGATTTTCAGCATTCAAATTGGAGTTGGCACATTAAGTGATCGTATGTTTATCAAAGTGGCAACAAAATTTTTGATACTAATAGAGTGCCATACGAGGGTAGGGCACTTAGTAGTATCATTTTTCTCCATTTCTCAATTTATGATATAACCAATGAATTGTTCCCTTTAGGACATAAAATTCTAGACAGGTCAACAAGCCTCGAGCACTTTTAGAGTTAAATTTAGCTTTGTTAACCTCACTGAACATTTACCTTAAAACATGCTCAATGCAGCATCTTGATCTTATACGCAACCGAGAAATCTCACATTTGGAAACTCCACACGTTTGCGTCATCATCAGAGATCATCTGAGATCTTGATCATGGCTAATCTTTCGTTGATATATATCGTTGATGTTTCCAAACAGGTCATCACCGATCCTGCTGCTCAGCATCGGTGTGCTCCTTCCGACAGGAACGAGGCCAATGAAGAGGCAAGTTCATATTGTATATGTGCCGTGGGAGTTGGAAGAGCGATAGCCCAACATTATTAGCCACGAGCAGTTGAAGGAACGATAAAACTATCCATCCTCGCGGCCCGAATGGTCATCTTAACGAAGAAAATAGTAGGATTGAATCATGAAGGTTGCGCATCTGTATGTTATGCTGAACTGAGAGGCATCAGATCGGAACGCGATTCTAATGTCAAGTCTCTAACTTCTATTTTGAAGAGAGGAGAATCGTTCCCAGCTTCCCAACAATGTTTAGTTAATCATCATCACAAGCAAAGCAATACGCTCCACTATGGGCTGGGCAGGGCAGGGCTGGGCCGGGCCGGAATCCAACGGGGCCTCCAGTACTTCCTTGTTTGTTGTCTCCATTTGTGACATCGCCATATTTGCGCTTTCAATACGACCGCCCTTGTCAAGTCGCCAAGGGTGCGTTTGGTTACATTTATGTTCCTGAGAATAATTATTTTCAGAAATAATTCTTTTCTTATTTTATTCCCTAGAACAATTTTTTAGTAAAAGAACCGTTTGGTAACTACATAAAATTTTTATTTCCTGAATAGAAAAATAATATGAATGCATTTGGTAAACTCATAAATTTTGTTTGTGACGTAAAATTTCTTTTAATTTTTTAATAATGTTTTGAAATTTTTCTTCTCTTTCGATGGCAACGATCAGCATCGAGGGACAGCGAGCGACTAGCAATCGACAGCTGACGACTGACAAGCAATAAGTGAGCAGCAGTGACCAATTAGAAGAGGAAGAAGGAGAAAAGTAAAAAAAGAAAACAACTTATTCGAAAAATCGTTCTTGGAAACAATAAGCTGTTTTTTTCTACTTCTTGTGTTTATTTCAAATCTGTTCCCAAAAATAATTTCTTATTCCGGGAAATAGAAATGTTAACTGACGTTGCCAAATAGATTTTTATTCCTTTTTTTTTCCTAGGAATAAAAGAATAGAAATCGGGAAAAATAGAAATGTTATCAAACGGAGCCCAATTCTCCCATCGCTCGAGATTGTCGCCCTCCATAGCAAAGAAGAATTCTATCATATGATCGCGACCCTACCCAGCTCCTAAAAATTCTCCAGGACTGTCGGCGTCACGACCCGTGTCTAGACCTCTTTTAATCCGAGTGGAACTCGTGTAGGAAAAGCAAAAGACCCTTTTGGAAAAAGGAGTCATGACCGTGCAACTCGTGATTCACACGGATCATCCATGCTTTCCACCGATGGAATCTCGTTGCCTTCACATCATCCACCAACGTAGGAAAACACAACTCGCTTCCGATCACTTCGAGAGGTCGCGATCGTCCCCCTACTTACGCTATAAACAAACCAATACCAAAGCCCCTTTCCAAGCGAGGCAGGCCTAGTCCCGGAAACATGAACCATGATAAATTTTGTCGCGATCTCGTGCGCGATTCACGCTCGAATCAATCTGCTTCATGGCCAAGCGGCTCCAAGGGTACAAGGTTCGTGCTCGGGACGCTCGGGCTTTACTAGCACGGCCAAATATACCCCCTTAACACTCATGTGCGTCGTGGAGTTGGAAGATGAGCTCGGAGCTTTCACATCTTTAGGCGGGGTACTCTTTTGCGCGGGCCTTGCCCAGGACCGAGCAAATGGATTTTACACTCTCTCCATGATAAAGATTGTTCTTATATCAATCCAATAAAATGGAACCAAACTGATTTGAAATCAATCAATCGATAGAATGTGAGATTTTATGAGACCACTGCCGATTGTTCAAAAAGTTTAAAATATTTAAATAATAAACTATATATTTATTTAACAACTTTAAATTTTTGCAGTTGATAGTGGTCAGTCTCACGTACTAGAGCAAAACTTGTGAGTTCAGGCCATTCAACTGGTCCAATTCTGTTCCGAGCTTTTAGGTTTGGTTTGGTGCGGAGACGATGGAAACCAAACCGAGTTAGGAAAATTAGGTTCTCAAACTTCACTTTCAAAGCCAGCCACCAACCATATTAAAAATTGGTGGGTCATCTTGATTTCTGTCTGGAGTGCCACTTTCGTCCCACATTCATCCAAGCGACATCCTAAAATACGAAAGACTAGCCTCTTCACCTGTCAAATTCCAATCGGATTAAGTTATTAATTTCTTAAGTTTCCAGGAATCGTCGTTCAGATCAGTTTTACTGTCCATCGCATCATCCGTGACCTAAAGTTTAGGACAAGTTCATGTCATTCTCTTTCTTTCTTTTTTATCCTTCGCTTTTCCCCAATTTTTGCAGTTTTTTTTAATAAGTAAAAGGGTGAGGAAGGGTATCAGAGCAGCTATCTTAAAAATTTAGGAAAGACAAGTAATATGATTTTAAATTTTAGCCCTATACACAATATGATCCATGAATATGGTCTCTAGGCTTTTGGTGTATGTTACATTGCACCGTCAGACATCAGATAATGCTGGAATGTGATTTTAATGTTAAGTGTTGGATAAAGTTGGAAAGAAACAACTAATCTCTTTTATGTGCAACAAATGAATTATCTAGGAATATATGTCAAATTACCAGCGAATAATGGACAAATTTATGACTTTATGATAGTTTGAATACAATCGCAAAGAAAGTATTCTCATTCCACAACGTTAATGTAAACCGTTTTCTCAAAGTAATAATAGAACCCTTTATGTGTGCTTTCATTATATCATGGAGAGAGTGTAAAACAAGTATTCTCATTTCACAACATTAATGAAAATTTTCCAGTACTCCGGGCGCTTCGCGAGCCATATCCAGACTCTTCTCAGCATATCCGAATGGATCTGTTGTCGGAAAAGCAAAGGACCCTTTTGGAAAAGGGGTCAAACCATGCAATTTGTGGATTCACACTATCTTCTTTCCAAGAAAGTGTCGGGAAGGCGAGATCCATGCTGTTGACTAGGATATTGCCGAGGAGGAAAAGGCGTGGTGTGTTTTGCTACGTTGGTGGATGATGCGTCGGCAACGATGTTCGATCACTTCCACAGGTCGCGATCGCCCACGTACATAACGAGATAAACAAAAGCAAATGCCAAAGCCACTTTCCGAGCAAGGTGGTAGGCCTAGTCCCAGAAACACGAGCCGCCACGGGTATTTGTCGCGATCTCATGCGCCATTATTCGCATGCGTCGATCTGCTCGATGGCCAAGCAGCTCCAGAGGTACAATGGTATCGCAGCGGTTCACCCTCAGCACGAGCCGGGCTTTATTGGCATGGACGAATTGTCCTCTGATTTGGAAGATGAGCTCGGAACTTTCACATCTGCAGGGGCGGTGCCCTTTTGCCCCGGCAAGCAGCCTTGGCCGGGTCTGAGCGGAGGGGCTTTACACTCTCTCCATGATGTAATGATTGTTCTCATGTCAGCTCAATGAAATTGAATCAAACCGAATCGAAATCAATCAACTAATAGAATGTGAGATTTTATGTGACCACTACTAACTGTTTTGAAAGTTTAGAATATTTAAATAATAAATCACGCTTTCATCTAATAGTTTAAACTTTTAGAACAGTTTGATAATAATCTCACGAAATTTCTCATATTAAAACGGGAGCTTTTGAGTTCAAATCTTTCAAGGTCATTTGTCCAAATCAATTCCATTCCGAACTTTTCAGTTTGGTTTGGTGCCAAGGCTGTGGATACCAAACCGAGTTAGGAATATTCGGTTCTCAAACTTCACTTTCCAAAGCCAGCCACGAACCATATTAAAAAATTGGTAGACTGAGTTTGATTTGTCTATAGTGCCACTTTCGTCCCATCTTCATCAAATGGACATCCTAAAACACGAAAGACTAGCCTCTCCACCCGTCAAATTCCAATCGGACTAATTTATCAATTTCCTTAGTTTCTAGGAACTGTCGTTCGTACCATTTTCACTATTCATCGCATCATTCCGTCCGCCTCAAGTTTTAGGACAGATTCATGTCCTTCTCGTTCTTTTTTCCCCTTTTGCTTTCCCCGATTAAGCCATTGAGGAGGGGTAACAAGAGTAGCTATCTCTAGAATTTAAAGAAAATGACACAAATGATCCTTGAATTTTAGCCAAATATATAATACGATTCCTAAATTTTTAATTTGTTCATTATGATTTCTAAGCTTTTGATACATGGTTGATGTAGGCCCTAAATTATGTGAAAAGGTTTGATGTTGTTCTTGATATTGAATTAATGGGAAAACTATATTGAATATTTTTATATAATTCAGGGACCCAATTGAATATGTATAAAAATCCATTGATCACATTGTATATTGGATCAAAATTCAAGATCACATCAAACAAATTAAAAGTTAAGGAATCACATCGTACATTGATTAAAATTAATGAACCATTTGTGTCATTATCCAACAAGAAGTTTTGGATACCGAGGAGTATAAAAGATGAATAGACATTGAAGAGAGAGAGAGAGAGAGAGAGAGAGAGAGAGATAACAATTCCAAAGATCAAAAGAGCTTCACATTTTTTCATTATTTTTCAGTGAGTTTACAATTGTAATCATTTGAGAAGTTTTAGCAGAGTGTTTGTTTGTGCTTTGGTGTGAGATAGTAAGTCCTATTAGCTTGTATGTAAGCAGTACCAACTTCGAGGAGAAGTGCTTGAAAATAAGCAGCACTTACTACTATAACTTCTTATTGATAAAGTAGTGGAATCCTACCAACTATCGATGTGGGAGAGTGGATGTAAGTTTACACTAAACCAAAACACTATAAAGCTCTTTGTGCAAAGCCTTCTATCTCTCTAATTATAAGACAAATTGATAATTGTCCCACAAATCTCACATGATATCAAATAATGACTTTCTGAATTCTAATCTTGTCATGCCATTGTGTTGAGTAGGTCCATGGTATCTCGTAGTAGAATATGTGTAGTAGTGAGTGTGTTAAAGAAAAAAAGGAGGAGGAAAAAAATCAAGAGAGATCGGAAACAAATCAAAGTAATCTACCCACATCCAGAAAATCATAAGAGATTATGAGATAAACAACTCGATTATCTCAAGAACGGTATGTTAATAAAATTCTTGAAAGATTCAACATGAATAAATCCAAAGCACTTTGTTCTCCATTTGCAAATCACTTCAAGCTCAGTTTGGAGCAGTGCCAAATAATGAGACAGAAAGAATGAAACGGAAAAGGTTCCTTATGCATCGGCGGTTGGCAGTCTAATGTACGCGATGGTATACATGAAACCTAATTTCGCCTATGCAATTAGTGCAAGCAAGTTCCTATCCAATCCTTGTAAGGAACATTAGGTAGTAGTCAAATGGATACTCACGTATCTCCTAGGTACTTCTAATAATTGTATATGTTTTGGTGATGATAAAACCGTGTTAGAAGGTTTTTCGAATGCAAACATGGCAGGGGATGTGGACTCGAGAAAGTTTACATCGAGGTACCTAATGACCTTTGTAGGGGAGCAATTTCATGACAATCTCAACTTCAAAAATGTGTTGCCCTATCTACTACTAAAGCAGAGTATATTGCGATAACGGAAGCATGTAAAGAACTCTTGTGGATGAAGAAGTTCCTACAAGAAGTGGGCCACAACCAAGAGAAGTACATCTTGTACTTGGATAGTCAAAACGTAATACACTTCAGCAAATATGCAACTTTCCACACTAGGTTCAAACACATTGATATCAAATATCATTGGATACGTGGTGTGTTGGAAGAAAAAGCCTTACAACTAAAGAAAATACACACTAACAACAACGGCTCAAATATAATGATAAAATCTCTATCTATAGTGAAGATGCAAGCTTGTCGAACTTTTACAGTTTGATGCCCTCTCTAGATTGCTTGTGAGGGGGCGATTTGTTAACTAGGTCACTCCCAATTGGAGAGGCCAACGCAATTGTGTATATTTGTAGTAGAATATGTGTAATAGTGGGTTTGTAAAAGAAAAAAAGGAGGAGGAAAAAAAATCAACATGATCTTCCATATCTAGAATATCAAGAGAAATCAGGAAAACAAATCAAAGTAATTTTCCCTCATCTAGAGAATTGCAAGAGATTAGGAGATAAATTATCGTAATTTTTATATCATACAATTCCAATTGGGATTGCATTTGCACCTATAAATAGGAGTCATCCTCAATGAAGAAGAACATACAAAAACTAAGAAGATCATAGTAGCATGGGTGTAGCAGAATAAACAATCTTCTTCTTCCAAGAGAGTTATTTTTTAGTGAGTTTTCCAGTTTATGAGAAGTTCAAATCTACAAATTGAAGACAATGAGAGATCCACTTTAAAGTGAAATTGTATCCCATTATTTATCATAGTGGAAGTTTGAAGTGGACTATGGTTGTGTGGTTTTTCCCCTCACCATGGAGGGTTTTCCACGTTAAAATTCCGATGTGATTTACTATTCATCCTTATCGCTTTCATCCAATATTTTATCCTATTTAATCTTCACAAAAATAATAGTAATGGAAAAATTATTCACACCTTCTCCGCATGTATCGTTCTTTTTCCCAACACATTGGATTGGTCCAACTTCATTCTGAACTTTCCAGTGCAGTTTCGTGCCCTGACGATTGAAACCGAACCGACTTAGGAATATTCGGTTCTCAAACTTCGCTTTCAAAGCAGCCACCAACGATATTAAAAATTGGTGGATCAGCTTGATCTGTCCGTAGTGCCTCCTTCGTCCCACCTTCATCAAATCGACCTCCTAAAATAAGAAAGACTGGCCTCCCCACCTGTCAAATTCCAATCGGATTAAGTTATTAATTTCCTTAAGTTTCTAGGAACTGTCGTTAGAACAAACTCATGTCCTTCTCGCTCTTTTTCCCCCTTACGCTTTCCCCGGTTTGGCATTTTTTTTATCCTTTTAACAAGTAAAAGGGCGAGGAGGGGTAACGAGAGTGGCCCTTAAATTTTGGCCAAATATATGACATGATCTCATAATTTTTAATTTATTCGATGTTATTTCTAAGTTTTTGATGCATATTCAATGTATTCCTTAAATTATGTGAAAATATTTAATATTATCCCTGATATTGAATTATTGGAAAAACAACATTTAATATTCTAATAAATTCATGAACCTGATTGAATATGTATTAAAAATTCAATGATCACATTACACATTGAATCAAAATTCATGAATTGTAAACCATTGGTGTCATTATCAATATTATATATATCATGAGGGTCTCACTCTTGTTGCGAAATGTTATCTCAACATGTTGGAAATTCAAAAGCCTCTTTACACGAGATGAGATGACAAGTGTTTGGAATACAAACCGATCAGAGATTCGCTCGCGACATGAGCCGACCCTTTTTTTTTAGGAGAGGGGTCGGATTTCCTGGTAAGATCTCCCGTCTCAATTTATTTTTTTATCCATTTTACTCGATTCCTAATTTAAAATAGTACACATCCCCAATTTAGCAAAAGGAAAATTTCGAGGCTCTTTCCTGGGTCTTTCCTTGCCGTCCACGGCAAAAGCGCGCGCGCCCAGCCCCCTTCCGCGTGAAAAAGGTCAAACGGGATCGGGCCCGAAAAGAGCGCTCTTTTCTCGCCTGCGAAATCCCTAAATTCCACCACCTTTCCTCCGCTCGAAGATCCCGATCCCGATCCCGATCCCCGGAATCGCCTCCTCGATTCCTCTCCGGTAATTTGAATTCTCCCCTTTTGGCGCGAAATGCCCATGCAGCTCGACGTCCCCAACGGCGAGGCGGCGGCCGGGTCGCCGCCGGCGGCGAACGGGGCGGAGGGGGAGAGGGAGTGGGACGGGGACGAGCTGTTCGTGCCGCCGCTCAACTTCGCGATGGTCGATCGCGACGTGTTCAGGTCCGGCTTCCCCGACGGCGCCAACTTCGGCTACTTGCAGTCGCTCGGGCTCCGGTCGATCATGTGAGTGCGGCGTCGTCGCGGGTGGCTTGTCTTTTTTCTTGCGCGGTCGTTTCCCTTGTGTGTCTCGAATGTGGCCTGATTGTGGGTCGTGGGATTGTTGCAGATATTTGTGTCCCGAGCCTTATCCGGAGGCGAATAACGAGTTCCTGAAGGCCAATGGGATTCGGCTTTTCCAATTTGGGATTGATGGATGCAAGGTAAATGCTCTGGAATGCCCTTCGTTTTGCCTTTCTCCGATGACGTGACTTGGCGAGTGGCAATGGAAATTAGCAATTGGGGATAGAAGTTATAACCGTTGGAATCTGTCGTTGATGATGAAGGGCTTCTTTTTGCATCGCTGTGTAAAGGATTCTTATACAAATCTAGCAAAGTGATATCGTGATTTTGGACATTCCCTTTTCCCCCTTTTTCAAATAACTATGATGTTTGGTTGCTTGATGTTATGCTAAGATATGCTTTGATTTTATTTTTTTTTAATACTGTGGTCCATGGGTTTTTGTCAATGAATTAGCTGCAGAGTCTTACTTAATGTGTCTTCTTGCATGTTGCATGGAGTAAGGATATTCTGACCTTCACTTAATGTGGGTTACTATCATATACTATCTTATGCCACGTTAGAGGCTACTTTTTAAGCATTAGCTCATTTTTGTCCTTGACTTGTGTTCGTGTGGAAAAATAAGCTACTTGTTGCTGTTTAATCACATGATCATGTGCTATGCAATCAAACTTTTAGGATAGGACACCAACAGGGAAATTTGCATTATCTCACATATTCCTTTGCAAAAAGAAAGGGGTAGATATTATAGATGACAACAAAATACTTTATCTGTGAATCATCCTGCCTCCAGTGATGCTGCCAAAAAATAAACTGCCCATCCTGAGTATTCAAAGATGGATGCTGGGCTAGTTGTTGGTTGCCCTCAGCTTTATGAGACTGCAATTCTTTTGATGTATCAAGGTGAAAAATAATGGCCTTAAGCATTGTTGAACAGGTGTGCTTTCATAAGAAACCAGTGCTGCTCGTTTTCTTGAACCCAGGACATTTTGAGTGCATCTGATATCTGAGGTGTCATGCTTCAGAGGATCTTATGGGTCATAGAATCGCAATCAATGTTCTTGCCAGACAATGATAATCAGATGTCCTGTGACTTGTGATTTGCTGCTAGGAATTTAAATCCATGTCTGATAACAGAAGTATACTCACAAGACTCAAGAATACGAAGTGAATTGATTCAATTGCTATCTGTAATTTGCACTTGCTTGGGGTGAGATACAATGTCTTTAGTGGCAGATGCACATGGCTTTCCTGTGTTTCAAGTTATGGATGACCTTGCTTATAATGAGTCCTTTGCAAACCAGCTGGAACTACAGATGGTGCTAATATTTGGTTGAACCAACCCCCACCATGGGACCTCACTGGTGTTGAGAATCTGAGATGTGAAACAGGTGGACAATATTAGATTAAAAAAAAACGCAAGTTGCAGCATTGCAGGGTATTGGGAAATTGGACAGCAAATAATTATGGTTTGTAACAAGCTATTGAGCTAAGAGAACTCAAGATTGTAATTAGGGGGGTATTAAACTTTAATTTCTGGTCAGACAATGAGGGTTGTTACTGGATTCTGGTTACTTTTGTAGCAGATTCACGCTGCTTTGTTTATTAAGGCAATGAAATTCTCTTGCTCCAGCAAAAAGAAGAGAAAAATGAACAACAGAACTTTTTCTCAATCTACCACATGATATGTACATTATATGTTTTCATGTTTTTCTAATCAATGTCAACAATATCCTTTAAGTCCTCGTGAGATGATCAGTATATAGAATATACATGGCTGTAGTAGAAAAATTATGTTTTATTATGAAAAAAATGATAAATCTGGTCGAAGATTGTCCTGCCATGCTGTAACAGTTCTTGTAATTGATCAATGTTATTCTGCACAGGAACCTTTCGTCAATATTCCAGATGAAGCTATTCGTGAATCGCTGAAAGTGCTCCTTGGTATAACTAAATGTGTGATGTAACTTCACATTATGAGTGGTTAGCTTGCTTGTCGGACATTTGCTCAAGTATTTGGTTCTTGCCTTGTGATCGCAGATGTAAAGAACCGCCCTGTCTTAATCCACTGCAAGCGTGGGAAGGTACTCCTCGTTTCCTGTTTACCCATTATTTTCTTGAAGTATAAGCCATTTTTGACCAATGATCTGCTCATCAATGGCTTGCAGCACCGTACTGGTTGTGTTGTGGGATGCCTGAGAAAGTTACAGAGGTGGTGTCTGTCTTCTATCTTTGATGAGTACCAGAGGTTTGCTGGCACGAAAGCTAGAGTGTCGGATCAGAGATTTATAGAGTTGTTCGATATTTCAAGCTTGAAGCACTCACCAATGTCATTTTCCTCTTTAAAAAGATGACATTGATATTTCCAGCTGCTGCTGCCAACTATCAAGATTCAAACAGAATGTCCAAGTTATTGCAGTCGAGTCACAGTATGTATTCTATCTTTAATATACACGTCTTTAGGGTAGAGCAGTATGCAAAGAAGATGACGTTAACTATTGGGGACTATTGGGTGGATATCCGAGAGTAGAATAGGGTGCAATGCAAATGCTGTTCATTACTTTTCTCTATGTATTATCTTTTCCGTCTGTTCGTCAGAGGTACTGAGTATATTAGTCAATTTTCTCAGCTTCTCTTTTCGACGAGAGATCAAGGAGTTAGTTGGGGTTGTTGGGCATTTCGAGCTGTGTAGCACTTGCCGATCTCATTTTCTTTCGCTGGAAAGGACCACGAATGGGCTGACTTTAAAGCCGTCGCTAGCAACCAACCACCGCAGCATCAAAATTAGTGTATCATAGTAGTTGTCCTTTGAGAGCAGAATAGAATAGGATGCAAAGTAGATGTCCATTGCCTGGATGAGTGGGTGAACTTTTATCATAGTAGTAGTGGTGTCCTCTGTAGTTGTTTTTTCTTATTCTCTGCAACTGAAGCATCCTAATCTTTCAGCTTCACTCGGAACCTTTTCTAGAACCGATCATGGTGTCGTGTCCATGCACGCATCGGATAAAGCTCTACTCATGGGGGGCGGGGTGGTCCCCTCCCCGCATTTTCCGGGTGGCAACATCATGATTCGATGTGCAAGTTGATGGTTTTTTTTTAATGTGCCAGTTGGAGGACCACTCTCTAGAGATTAGATATCAGTGGGGGATCCCCCTCCAGCTTTTGCTCTTCCCCAGTAGTAGTGCCGCACCAAGTTTGCCATTTTCCTGTGATCCGCACGCTACACGGAACACGTGCGCGCGCATGACGATCACGTGCCTTCTGCTTTTTTGCTTTCGATGCGCAGGGCTGAATTGCCGGCGAATCTAGCTTGCTGCCGACCGGCTGAACTGTCGTGGCCAAAAGAGATTTGCGCTTCGTACGCCTCTATCGAGTTCCTCTTCTCGATGAAGCCACTTTAATATAAAGACAGGAGACCAAGAATTCCGATTTATTGCGATTGATACTTGATGGGATCGTAAGGAGTGACGTGAAAGATTAGGATGGCGGGCCAAATGATGCGATGGGCGGCAGCAAATGAATATTTAGACGGACGAATGATTTGTGAGTTAGTGCCGATGTGCAATATTTTACAGACTTTTAAATTAGCATTATTGTCCTTGGACTTGTGTGAGGACAAAGCAACGTGTCGTGGAGCCACGGGACTACGTTCTTCATCACATGAAAGAATTAGGTGGTGACTGGGACCGTTTCCAACCTCTCCCAATCCCCTTACACTTTTTACCTAAACGTCGTCGTTATTGGTCAGATGATTGTATTAAATCGTGCCTTCGTTTGACGGCTCTTTTAATTTCCTCAGTCTGACTTTTTGGCATGGTATCATTCGGCGGAGCCTCCTTCGGGGTAGCTTTTAAATTGCCGCCCTTGGATTCTTGACACCTCACCCCGGTCAAAGGGTCGGCCGGGCGAGCGGCTGCAATGGTCAAGAGAGAGATCTAAGATTTAATTTATAAGAGAAAATTGTCCAATAAGTCTTAAATCCATTACAATTTTGTTAATTCAATCCTAAAGATTTCAAGTTTGTTGATTGAATCTTAAATCTTTTCATTTTTTATCAATTGAGTCTATTCGATCAAAATTGACTAGAATATGTCGATATAGATGTTGACCATTCTATATGACACAATCAGTACTGACATGTAAAAAAAATTAAATTCTTTTCTTTTCTTTCTTTTTTCCCCCTCTACCAATCACCCAACCCCTAGCGACAAACTAGAGGCTACAACCAGCGAGGGTCGGCCTCATTGACCCCAGGCAAGGTCACCCTTGGGCGAATTTTGGCCAAAATTGGCTATATTAACTTAATTGTCAAAAAGTGAAAAGATTTAGATTTCACTCGGTAAGATTGAAAAATTTAAAATTGAATTGGCAAAATACAATAACTTCATGACTTTTTGGACAATTTCCCCAATTTACATAGATCTATATTATGTATTCTTTTCGTACATTGTACATATTCCAAGGGGCGTGGCTGGTCCCTTTTTCCTTCAATTTTTAATTAGAATCATGCTTTCCAAATGTCTATAATTTCGGATCTTCCCACGAGATTCGGCCATGGTTTTGCTTTTCTTTTGCTTTTTTTCTCTCTCTCTTCTTCCTCTGCTAGTCACTTAGCCTCCGGCAACCAGCTAGCGGTTACAACCGGTGAGGGTCGGCCTCGTTGGCCTTAGGCGAGGTTGGCCTCGGGCGAATTCTGGTTAAAATTGACTAGATTGACTCAATTAACAGAAAAATCAAATGTTTATAACTCAATTGACAATATTAAAATGTTTATAACTAATCGGCAAAAATGCAATATATTTAAGAATTTTTGGATAATTTTCCTAATTTACATAGATCTATGGCACGTATTCTTTTCGTACATTGTACATATTCCATGGGGGCAAGACCGATCCCTTATTCCTTCAACTTTGCATTAGAATCATGCTTTCCAGACGTCGATAATTTCGGATCTCCCCTTGAATTTCGCCGATGATTTTGTTTCCTCCTCCTTTGCATTATTCCTTCCTTTTGATCCACAAAAAGGGCCCTATGTGTAGATCTGATCTGCACAGCGTTGTCCTCGTCAAACTTGGAAAATTGGGAAAAAGGCAATCCGCATAGCTTCCTCTCTACGAAATATCAAGATCGATTAAGATATTATTCGATATCGCTTGTCATCTGTGTAGATTCTAAATTGACGAGCCCATCTATGAAAATCCATGCCAAAATGCTAAACTTTAGAAGTTTATTTCCTCATACACTATGCTAAGTCCATCTCTTTTAATATATATATATATATGTATAAACGTATGTGTATATGTATACGTATACGTATGCTTTCTAAGCAAATACAGTTTCGTAATCTAGCGTTTGTAGCTTTCAAAGATGTTGCCGCCTTGCGACGCCACCGATGCTTGTCGTCTAATAAATGGAAAAGGCTCTCTCAGGACACCCGTGACTTTTCCTTGGCGGAAATAACAAGGCAGATGTTTGATTTTTATTTCTGTACGATAAAAATGACATAAAGATGTACTTCAACTTTTTTAATTTGATTCGTGATTCTCAATCTTTAGTTTAACATATAATATTACTTTTTAATTTTTAATTTATTCAATATAATTTTTGCATTTATGATACATGTTTAATTTACTTCTTAAACTATATGAAAATGTTTAGTATTGCTTCAAAACTTAAATTTCATGGAATAACAACATTAGATGCTTTTATATAATATTGGGATTGGTTTGAATATTGCTACAAATTCAGAAATCATATTAAATATATTAAAAGTCCATAAACGACATTACAAGTTGGACCAAAATTGAGAAATTTTTTATGTCATTATCCTTTTTGTATATATACGATGACAATGTTTTACTCAAATAATCACAAATTTCAAATCCAAAGTTTGAACAAATAGTTTAAGATATGCCTAGGCAATTTGATTTTTGAGATCGATTCCACAATCATCCTTGTAAAAATAGATGAAACGCGTGAGCTTTCTGTATAAACATTTTTTGCCATCAGATCAAATTTCAGTCACCATCATCAGCCGAGTTGAGCCCCTATCGATGTAAATGTTACGGTACATTTTTAGTTGGCACATCCTATATGTATGATGGCATTTATCTTGACATAGACACCACTACGAGGCAAATACTTTTGACAAACACTTGGGGAGGGTGGGGGGCCGGGATTTCTACAAAGTTGTGCGCTTCAATTATTGTTTACAATCAATGATCACATAAAACGACACAGACGACAATTAAGTAATCGATCATCTGAGAAAAGAAATATATGTTGTCATACATCGGCTCTACCTAATCGTCAATAAAGAAGGCTTATTTGAGACGCACTAGATCATAAATTAAGAAGAGAAAGCATTAGTTGTCAAATAGAATCATAGAATAATGACTGATGCCTAATTTTTCCTTGAGTAATGGTGAAGAAATCATTAATATAAAACTAGCCCACCTAAATTTACCATTCATAAACCTGAGCAAGTCTTTAAAAAAACTTAAGGAAGAATTTCTCGGAGTGGGACTCCTCGTTGTTTTCCATCGGGAAGAAAAATATTGACTAACTAATAAAGAGTGCGAGGCATCTGGACATCAGAACGTTAAAATAAGAAACATAATTTGACTAGGTGTTCTCATTGGAGGGATTATCGCAAACGCCATTCTTAAGTTGGAAATAATTTCGAGAAAGAGATAGGCTGGCAAGTTCACATGAATTTTGGCTTATTGTGCTCCCTAACCTCCTAATCGGCCCCGATTCATGTTTAATTTAAGATGCATCGTGTCATAGATCAAGAAAAGAAAGCATTATTTGTTAAATAGAATCATAGAGAAATGACCAGTGCCCAAATTTTTCCTTGAGTAATGGTCAAGATCTCATTAATATAAAATGGAGCCCACTCAGACGTACCGTGCGGACCATGGAAGCGAAGGAAAGAGCATGGGTTGTCTGTGTCCGCGATTCGTGCCGATCCATTGAGTCCTTTTAGTTTAATAATAGCGCCGTGGCATGTAGGCAGGTGTCGCATGCGGACCTTTGTACTCTGGAAATCTTAAGGGTATGTTTGGTAACGCTCTCGAGAATAATCGATTCTATTCTTTTGTTCCTGAGAGTAAATACGTTTGATAAATTTTTTTGTTTTCGAGAATAAATTTATCCTGAGGAATAGATTTGGAGTAGAATTAAGAAAAAAAAAAGTTATTTCTCGCTCCCGAGAACAATTTTGAGAATCAATTTTTTTTTTCTCTTCCCTTTCTTCTTCATCTTCCTCTTCCTTCTCCCACTCCATCACCGCCCCATCATCGCCCCTGGGCCATCGCCGGCGAGTGGCTAGAGCCTCACCCAAATCTGGGGAGGTGAGCTCGCCCGACAACCGGCGAGGCTTGGCCTAGCCAGGCGGCATGAGGCTCGGCCTCGCCAAGTTAGGGCGAGCTCGAGCCTCGCCAGACCTCGCCCGGCCGCTTGCCGGCTACCGTCGCTGAGGAAGAGGGGGAGAAAAAAGAATATAACAAAAACTATTAAAAATTAAAAAAATCAAAAGATCAAAATGTTTTACCAAATGCATTTTTATCTCGGGAGTAAAAATTTTGAAGCGTTACCAAACGCTTTCAAATGCTCAGAAATTATTTTCAAGAACAAAAGCGTTACCGTACAGGCCATAAATCGCTATACGGGCGACAAATGTAATAAACCAAATCTCTGGAATAAAATCGACAGCAAGCAAAAGTAGAGAGTTCAGCAGGCTCGTCCGATGTCGTGTCACGTTTGTCGTGCGAGAGGCTCGTTTATTCTGAATTTCCAAGTTGGGTCCACCTTGGACCCCGAAAGATAGAGTAGTTTTTTACTGCATCGGTTTTCACGTCAATAATATTATGGATGAAGCAGATAAATCCTTAAAAAAGCTCAATAAAGAATTTCTCGGAGTGGGACTCCCCGCTATTTTCCATTAGGAAGAAAAATATTGACTAACTAATAAAGAGTGCAAGACATCTGGGCATTGGAGCGTTAAAATAAAGAACGTAATTTGACTAAGTGCTCTCATTGGA
Organism: Corymbia calophylla; assembly: GCA_014182845.1. Taxonomy (NCBI): domain Eukaryota; kingdom Viridiplantae; phylum Streptophyta; class Magnoliopsida; order Myrtales; family Myrtaceae; genus Corymbia; species Corymbia calophylla. Next base: position 44,879,965 of record CM024697.1, on the reverse strand, counting down.
GGAATTATCGCAAATGGTATTCTTAAGTTGGAAATAATTTCAGGAAAGAGATAGGCTGGCAAGTTCAACATGAATTTTGGCTTATTGTGCTCCTTAACCTCCTCATCGGCCCCCAATTCATGTTTAATTTAAGACGCATCGAATCATAAATCAAGAAAAGAAAGCATTAGTTGTTAAATAGAATCATATTGTGTGTTTGGTTTGGCTTTGGGCAAATGCATTTGGGAAAATACAAATATCTTTGGGTTAAAGGGGTTTCCCAAAATGCAAATACTGTTTGGTAAATTTTGTATCGTGAAACAACTTTTGCCTAAATGCCGTTTGATGAATACCACATTTTGTTAAGGGACTTTTGCAAAAAAATTTATTAAAAAAAATTTGTAAATTTTTTTTTCCAATTCACCTTCTGGCGGCCAGATCTGGCCACTAGTCAAGCTCCTGGGCGCTAGATCGGCGCCGAAAGCCTTGCTCGAGGTCGTGCGACCTTAGGCGGCCGCCTTCGCTCCATTGCTAGGTTCACAACCCAGGCGTGTGATCGCCTAAGGTCGTCGGACCTCAGGTAACGCCTAGGTCATGTGACCCAGGCGTGCAATTGCCGTCCTTGGTTGTGCGACCAAGTTGCCTCTGTCGACGATCGTCGGCTGGGTCACGCGAACCTAGGCAATTGTATCTCCCTAAAGTCCTCCAAAATACTGAACCAAATACTACTGCATTTTTTAAGGGACTTTTGAGATTGAAAGTTTCTTGGAAAAGCTGAACCAAACAATCCGTAATGGAAATGGTCAAGATCTCATCAATATAAAATGGAGCCCACTCAAACCTACCGTGCGGACCATGGTAGCGAAGGAAAGAGCATGGGTTGTCACTGTCCGAAAATCGTGCCGGTCCATAAGTCCTTTCAGTTTAATAATAGCGCCATGGTACCGCGGCACGTGTCGCATGTGGACCCCTCGGAAAAAACTCCAAAAACCCTACATTTGTACTCTTGGAAATCCTAAATCCGTACGTGGGGCGACCAATGTAAAACCAAAATCTCTGGAATAAAATCGACAGCAAGCAAAATTAGAGGAGTTCAGCAGGCTTGTCCAACCTTGTTTCGGGTTCGTCGTACGAGAGGCACGTTGACTGTATCGGTTTTCACGTCGATAATATTACGGATGAAGCTGACAAATCGTGAAAAAGACTTTTCGGGTGCATTGGTTTTGGACATTTTTTGGTTCATAGCTCAATAATTCATGGGCGTCGTGGTGGTCGAGATTTTTGTGTGGTTTTAGAGTAAGAATTTTGATACAATATGTCACGTGGTCCCGAGGTTTGGCCCAATATGTACTTTGGTCACTTAACTTTTGTACATATTCAATAATGTTCAATAGTGGCATTTTATTAATTCAAGATCATGGACAATATTAAATAAGAATTATATTGAACATATATCAAAAGTTCAGCGATCACATTACACGTACATTTGATTAAAATTCAAGGACCATATTAAACAAATTAAAAATTGAAAGATCATATTACATATTGGATTAAAGTTTATGGATTATTTATGTCATTTTTCTTAAGAGCTAATACCGTTGAAAAACCCCAAATTGGTATACTTGTGACAAATTTATTCAAAAACTCTAAATTGATACATTTGTAACAAGTTTACCCCAAATGACTACAAAATACTCAAAACTGATACGATTATGAAAATTTTATCATAAACTAATTTTTTGACCTCCAAAATCCCTAAATTAATATATTTATGACAAATAACTATCAATTAAATTGGATTAATATAATACAAAATCATAAAATTAATACAATTGTAACGAATAGAATGTAGAATCTCAAACTGGTAAACCAATGAACAATTTGACAATAACATTTAATTAAAATTAATAATAAATAAAATTATTATAAATATATCAATTTGAGGTAAATTTTAGTTTGGATAAATTTGTTTGAGAGTTTTTTCATGGGATAAACTCTTTTTCTTCAAAAGACAAAAAAGTTGGACCATGGTTAAAAGAAAACCCTAGTGCACCACAGCTGTCAGGTACGTATATATCCGGTCCGGATGGCCAGGTTCGCCTTCTCCTACATCCGCTCATCGCCCCACCTAACCCGTTCACTCTATCTCCATCTCTATCTCTATCTCAATCTCAATCCCCTCCTGTGTGTCAGGAAGAAGGAAGAAGAAGAAGGAAGAAGAAGGAAGGTGAGCTCGAACTCAGCACTGATGCTCCCTTTTCCTCCGCCGTCCCCACCTCCGATGATTCCCTGGAATCGAACCTATCCCTCCCGGATCGCGCCGAATTGATTCGCCTGAAAAAGTTCGCGTCTTTATCCCCTCCGAGGCGGCGGCGAGGTAGTTTCGGCGGTGAAGAAGTAAGGCCTTGGGTAAGCTGACATGGCGGGGCTTCCGGTCGAGCTTGTCACCGAGATACTGGGCCGCCTGCCGGTGAAGTCGCTGCTCCGGTTCCGGTCCGTGTCCAAGCGGTGGCGCTTCATGATCGACAGCCCGAGGTTCGTGAAATCGCACCTCAGCCGGTCCTTCGAGTCGACCGCCAACCTCAGCCTCTTCCTCCGGCACTCCTCCAGCCTCTACTGCATCGATCTGGGGCCGAAGCCTGGGGTGTCGGAGATGAACTACCCCCTCATGTGTTACAGCGACCAGATCAGGGTGCTGGGGTCTTGTAACGGGCTGCTCTGCATCTCCAACGCGGCCGACGATGTCGTCGTGTGGAATCCGTCCACGAGGAAGCATAAGTTCTTGCCGTACTCGGCTGTCGAGGTACGACGCTCGTCGGTTTTCTCTGTTTGCGTTTATGGGTTCGGGTACGACGATAGGAAGGATGATTACGTGTTGTTGAGGCTGGTTCAGCTGGTTACTGAACCGATCGAGTCTGAAGTTAGTATCTATAGTTTGAAAGATAACGCTTGGAGGCGGCTTCCGGACATGCCTTACTCTCTGGTTTATCCGCGCAAGATGGGGGTTTTCGCGTGCCGCCATCTGCACTGGATAATGACGCAGGAGCTGGTGTCGGATTCGGCAAACCTGTTGGTGGCTTTTGACTTTCGTATTGAGAACTTCAAGGTAGTGGACCAGCCTAAGCTTATTGATAATAAGCTCGACATGGATGTGGCCGTCCTGGGAGGGTGTCTTTGCCTTAGCATTAATGATAATAACATGGGTGTCGATGTGTGGATTATGAAAGAATATGGATTGAAAGAGTCATGGACTAAGTTGTTCTCGATACCTCACTCTGAAGTTGCAAGGCCTCTTGGATTTGTCCGGCCATTGGCTTACTCCCCGAATGGTCGTCAAGTTTTGGTGAGACAGGACAGTAAAAATCTCGTTTGGTATGATTTAGACAGTAAGGGCATTCATAGGGTTGATGTAGATGGCATGCCAAGTTCCTTTGAAGCAGAAATTTGTTTGAGAAGCCTTGTTTCAGTCGATGATTATGGAGGAATCTCCAAGAAGAAGCTGCAAGAATTAGAGGCGAATAGGAACAAGAGGTAAGTATTTTGTGAAAAGTAGCAAGTTCTTTTGTGTTTAACTGTCTCAGATTCTTCACAGACAGACCTGTAATAACCTGGTTGGTGTGGTGGATTGCTTGTTCTGCTTCCTTCCTCTGGCATGTTTGTGAAAAAGGTGAAGTGAAAGAAACTTTTCCACGGCTTTTGGGATGGGACAAGGAAACTGATATGAAAATGATGAATGTCCTATTTAAAGGATAACTATTTCTGGAGGAAGAAGAGTTGTTCAATGGATGCAATGGATGATCGGATCCTCCCTTGTTCTGGAATGGATAACTTTTGGGAATTCAAGGAGACTACTAAAGTGGTTACGTGATCTAATTAATTTGAAAATATGGACAATAGAGGAGGTGATTGAGAACTAAGCGGAGCTGATCTAAGAATTGAGAACTTGGGATTGAAGACTACGTGCCTAATTATGTTCCTCAAAACAAAACAGTCGCGTGCTCCTTTATTTTTTTTGCCCATATTTTTTACTGATAAAAGGAAAAACAAAGCAGTTTGAAAAGAGAATTTATAATATAGTAGCGGACTCTATGAATAACGCATATGGAGAAAACACATTCACTAAGGTTTCTTTGGAAACAAGAGGTCAGAGAACATCTATTCAAGAGCTAAAACAGCCAAAATAAAATTTTTTTCCATTGCTCTAATTCATACCAATAAATAGGAATGAAGTTCACCTCATCATAATTAATGTTCCATTCAACGTGTTAGCTTTGAGACTACCAAAGTTAAGGGAAAAAGATGTGAGTTTATTCTGATTACATTCCATCCATGATGCCATTATGGTTGCGTAATGATAGATTTAGTTGTCAGTCTGCTTAGTCTGCTTTCACTGTTATATAGAATCTGCAACAAAATGTCTCTGTTAAATATTTTAGTGACTTTGCTTACTCACACCTCTCATCTTTACTACTGTTATTGATTGTTTGGTTGATTGTAAACTGCCTTCGTACTGTCCAGGGATGACTTCCTCTCAGTGGGTTTCAAGCTTGTTCTCTAATGGAGGCATAGTTGTGCAAGGGTGGTGAGTTTTCTCTATCAACTGAGATTACTCTGATAAGTGACTTTGCTTAACAAATTTTATCGAGCATGATATTTTATAAATTGGACTTTAAGTGAGAAAATATAACTCAAATCTGTTGTCGATTTTTAAAGCAAAAACATCTTGTTTTGGAAGGATGCAAACAATTATTGTATCTAAGTAATGTACTTAAGCATCAGATAGTGTTTTTTCTTTTCTAGATAAACCATCTTATGATGACACATTCTGTCTTGTCCCATTGGTATGACGTGGTCATGGTGGAATGATATGTGAAATGTCAAAGCTAGTTAGTAGGATGGAGATCTTGAAAGATTCTATTGTCGCATTTCTGTCATTTGTTTATGCCCTCAATCTTTCACATTTTGTTATGCCTTTTTCACATGCTATATAATCTGTGTTTTGTATTGTTTAATTTGATACTTTTCTCATTTGTCTGATGTCGTTGATGCGTCTTTGCCATACTTGTGTTGAAACAATGTTAGTGTCGGTGGCTTTTTGTTTCTGAACTTCTTTAAGATGCGAATATAACTTCGCAGCATGTGTATGTTTGCCTAAAGATGTTTATATTAGTGGGTAGCCTTACCAACTTGTCATAGATGAAACTTTTCACTTTTTCTGGTTGCGGTAGTGCATCTTTGCTTTCATATGATATGCCCTGAACAATAAAAGTTCCATCTGTTACTTCAATTTACTATGTCTTTCCTGGGCTATCTGGGATTTGATCCTAGAACCTAGTCTAATCCCCATTAAACTCAGGTGGGGGTCAAACCTCCCATCTGCCAAATCCCTCGTGGGATTTGTGACAACTGGGCTACAAGTTCAGTGGCTTCAATTTGTTAGCCCATCCTCGTAAGCAGCATAACTAAATTAGTACTTCTAATTATTTCTAAAAGAGTGATGCATTTAGTAGTTATTGAAACTTTAGACATGAGAGCTTTGTTTTCCTTCCAATTCATGATATATCCTATGCATGTAAGAGTATCCTTTAATAAGTGAAAAACATATCTGAAAAACAATTGAGACATGCTTTTGTGTTCCCAAGGTCTTGCCATGACTGTCAATTGGTTTTTCCAGGTGCTGCGAACTCAGTGAAGGAAAGGCAATAGGAGATTTCAGTTTTTTGCCTTAGTATTTAGATTCATGGCTCAACTTTTGACAATATGGACGGACGTATCATCGGGAAACGTTTGGCGTAAAAAAAAGAATGGATAAAAAATAGCTATCCAACCTGCGCAACTTACCTCCAGTATGTATAGAATACTTTTTCCTTTCCCTGAAGAACAAACTGCTGAAAACTGCTGTCGACAGAAGTAACACAAAGAAGAACTAATTAGCACAAGTAAGGAAACCTACTAAGCCTGCTGACAAGAACCATACAACTTGAAATTCAAGCTGTGGATTGCAATATTCCTTGACTATGGCATAATAAGTTGATCCCGTCGATCTGCTTCTTCAAGTCCTTAAACCCATGCTACAATTTGCCCAGGGCCAACAACACCTTGTTGAGATTATTGTGGAAGGAGGACATGACATCCCTCCATTAAGTCCTCTTGGCACCAGACTCCTCTTGAGCCTTTTCTATAACAACAGCACTAGCGGGAACATCTGATTCTGACAATCTCTCAACCACTTGGTATGCACTACCGACTCTCTCAACCACGCTCTACAACTTGATCTAATAACATTTGTCATGGGCAGACAATTGACATTGTGAACTGTGTGATAGTTAGGCTCCGAATGACTCATATACCCCTTAGTATAGTCATCTAAGCTCAGCCTTCCCCTGAACTATTGCCCACTTGCTCACTTGGCCCATCTCAAATCAGACAAATGAGTATTTATACTTGAATTGATAGTTACTCTTGTATCGGAAACTCCAACCAGCTAGCTTGCCTTAGACATCATTATCGACACTTATATGAAAAATTGATGTTCTAAAACTCTACAAGGATGGGATGCTGGAGGGGGAATGTGACATTTGGATTCTGCAACATTCTCCCCAAGAATACTTGGAAATGTTCTCCAATTGAAAATTACAATCGACTGCAGAAGTGGCATGCTCCAAACGGATGGATTATAGGTCCCTCTTGAAAGATTTTTGTTAATTCCGAATGTCACAAGTTGATGTAGAGCGGATGAGCAGAGCGTTCCCTGAAAATGACATTTTTGTGGAGCCCGAGAGCAATCATGATAAGTGGAGGGAAGGTTCCATTCATGCTAATAGCATATGCTTTCAGGCTTTTATTGATCAAAGTGCCAAAATAAAAATAAGCTGCTCCAATGCTTGTCTTCCAAGAGGAAAAGGTGACATGTAAGCTTTGTGGAGAGAAGCATGGGTAAAGCATGGGTAACCATAGCATATGATACTGGCTCTAGCAGCTGAAGAAGCTTTGTATCAATTCTATTCTCTTCTATGAGACATCATTTGGTATCTGGTCAGAGTTATAGATCGAATAAATTACATGGAGAGGGAAGATTTCTACTCCTGGTTTAAAAGTGACTGCTGAGTGCCCATCTCGATATGTTATGCTAGGAAGTTTGCTTTTGGTACAGTTCAGTGGCAATGAACCACTCATGAAAGTTGCTGTGGCCCTTTTTTATGATAGTGCCTAGAACACTATTCAAGCGGAGCATCTATTTTGGCCCAGCCACAACAATCTAGTTCAATCCAAATCCATGTGAAGTATTGTTCTACAACATGCTCTGTTAAACATTCTATATCCAGTGGGTTGAGGGCACTTTGGTTGCCTGAGAGAGGGATGTCATGCAATTTTTGTTAACTGATGGGAGGGTTTTTTCTGACTAATTGGGAGTCAGTTCTTCTCAAAGGATAGAGTCCCCTTATGAAGCATTGTTCTACAACAAGTGTTAAATGGTCTGTACCCAATGGGTTGAAGGTCGAGAGTGAGGAATGTCGTGCAATGTCTTTGAATGAGAGAGTTTTTCTGTGATGAATTGGGAGTTAGTTCTTGTCCAAGGAAAGGGTCCCCTTATGACCTCAACTTTTGTGGAATCTTTCTTTTGCTGCCGAGTCGACCACCGAGCTTGTTTTCCAGGTGATGCTTTCGAGCCATTATTGCTTAAACAATCAGTATATCCAGGATATCACTGAATATGAGAGTTTTGTATGGATAGATTGAAGATTGAAGGTGAATAGCTTTTTCCCCCTAAATGTCCTGCTGGAACGGAGGCTTGAGCACTTCATTTTATTTGATCTGTGGGGTTGGTTATGTCGGCTTCTGAAATGTAAATTATATAGGCTGTGTTGTTGTTTGTGGAGTGTTGGATATCATCAAAGCGTGTGGGGGAAGGATTGTGGAAGGTTGGCATTGTAATCACCCTAAGCGTAGCCCAAGTAAGATGTACTTTGGAGTGTACTCTGATTGCATGTTGTGGGTTTGAATGTACTTTGATACTGGTAGTTTCTGGCTTGTTGCATCCGGCTCCATCACCAGCACCGCCATGAGAATGTATCTTCGGCAGATTTATCTTATTTTCTCTCGTCTTATTGTTCATGTATGCAAGGGGGTGCGAGAATGTATCTTCGGCAGATTTTATCTTATTTGCTCTCATCTTATGGTACGTATACGCAGGGGGCAAGGTGAAATTGCATTTCCTCTTGTATACAAGTTTAGAGTCCTTTTGCCTTTCACATCATCTTCGCTGTGCGATTGAACAGGTGGGGGGAGCACCACAAGACTTGTAGTTGACGTATCGTCATACTTCCACTACGGGTCGAATTGCGTTGAGACCTCCTTTTAAGTCATCCAGGGCCCTACCTTTATTATCCTTTTTCCCTGGAAATCTGCTCGTGCGGTCATGTCACGAGTGGAGTAACTTGTCCGATCTGACCTGCCACCATCACCTTTGTTTTGCATTTTCTCGGTCCAGATTACTGACACTTGAGACATTTAATGGTCTGGCGTCATTGGCACGGTTTCCAAGAGAATCTTGACTCAGGCATCCTCGTGGATCACGTCGGCCCATTTTTCTACGGTTGGTGTTGACAAGCCTCGAAGAAAGAAGAGCTGTATAAGCCGAGTCAAGTCATGGCACAATTTCCAATGGAATCTGGACTTAGAAATCCTCGTGCTTCACATGGGCCATGTTACATTGGGCTTGTGTTGACTGACCACGAAGAAGTAAGAGCTGGCACGAGCTAGTCAAGGCACTTGGGTTGGGTTGAACTCTTTGGAGCCGAGTCAACCTCGGAGCTGATCATGTATTTTCACGTGGCAAGCAAAATTAAGGGGCTAAGCAAAAAAATAAAAGATAAACAGTCTCTTCATTTAATTGGAGAATAAAAATATTAATGCAGTGTAATAAAACCACGGGTTGACATGATTGTTTCCTTCTCATAATGAAATGTCTATCTTACTTTTGTTCAATCCATTGATCGAGTATCTGTACAAAAAAGATTGAAATGATGAGATTAGAATGGAGTAAAGATCATATTCTTTCTAGTCATTTGCATGATTTTCTCCGTAATCTAATCATCGGAACTCTAGTTCACCCATCATTCCTATTCTCTATAAACCTCCCATTTCCTTACTCCATCAAAGCCTACCTTCCCTCATATGAATCGGTCCTTTACCTTCTGGCTACTCACTCACAAATTAACATCATCCCTTTCGCAAATCCTCATAAACTAGAAATTGTAGAGCTCCCTTTAATCCATCACCTTAGTGTCTCACTCAATCATCCTAGCCACTCTATTTCATCGACCACTATCAAACACGAACTCAAGAATAATCTCGATGCTGGTCAACTTGCTTGTTTAACTCGAGGCTTTTTGCTTTTGGCTTTCATGCCAAGAGAGATGACGATGATGTGAATAATCATACTTTCCTAGGTATCATCATTGGTCATTGCCCCTGCTTAAGAACAATAAGAATGGAAATTAGAATGATTGTGATATTCTCTTGGGTGCACTTTAAAAGATTAGGCATGTTGAGAATAGATTCTAATATTTATGTTAGAACAGATTCTGTCATAAGAAGACTTTTGTGTGAACAAAATTCAGAGACTCAGTGAAGTCTATTCTATTCCAAAACGAATTATACAAACTTTGATTCTATCAAGGAGATGCATATTCCACTTTGATATGGTCCAAAATGAAACCCATCGAATGACACTTAGGACTAGAATGAAGATGGAATTGATATGCAACAGCTAGCAACTTGGCTAAGGATTTCACTTACTTTATATATATATTGATTTAGTCAATCAAACCGATGGATAAAATCAATCTTGGATACAATTTCCAAATAAGGGTGGTATATTTATGGAAATCTAGATTCTACTTATTTGGGTGGTTAGATTCATTAGGGATTCAATCTTTATCTTCAACGGCTACAAGATCTCCTTAAATTGATTTGTCCAATGGGTAGTTTGGAAAATAATCCTCCAAATAATTGGCTAATGTCTAGCGTGGTATGGAGGAGTGTTTGAGGAGGTTACACTGATTGGAGAAGATAGAGTGCGAATTAAAATTCCAAAGCCTGAAATTGTTTTTATACTCGATTGTCTTTTGTGAGCCAAAAATATTATGATCGAGAGTGAATTACATACAAGAGTGACTTAGTGAGATAGTATGATTTATCGTTGAGTATTTCACTCAAAAGTTGTAATCATTTGTTGATAATATAGTGAAATTTAGCTAATAAGCTATTAGCATAGGAGAGAACGTAGGCTTAATCTAAGCTAAACCATTATAAAGTTGTGTGCAATTTTCTTATCCATCTTCTCTTTTACTTTAATATGTCGCACTCTTACAAGTTACTTCAAAAGTCTATTTCACCACAAATCAGATTCTAAACATGGTTCTTGTGTCTAAACCTTAGTCAAACTTTATTTCTTATTCTGTTTCATTCCGTGTTAATTTGTCAAAAACTTTATTATCTATTCACCCCCTTTAGGTCACAGTACTAGCCTCTTCAATTGGCATTAGAGCCTCATGCTTGTTTTAATTGAATTGGTTACTTCTATGCTAAAGATCTTCAATGGCTAATATATTGGCACCAGGTCTTGTGAAAGGTCAAAGCAACACTTAATCACCTTATTTCAATGGGATATAGTACAATATCTGGAATAACAAAATGAAGGCTTTCCTCATATCTAAGAATCCTCTAGAATAGGACGTTGTTGGAAAAGGAATTGATCCCAACACTGCTTGTAGGACTGCTGCAAAGAAGGAAGATGGCAAATCTCCGAAAACTTCTGCTACTCTAAGGAAGAGTTGGCAAAAAGAGAAGCCCTAGATGCAAAAGTCATTTATTCACTTTATTGTGCTTTGTCACTTATTGAATATAATAAAATATCTTTTTGTGAAACAGCCAAAGAAGTCTATAACAAATTGCATGTTACATATGAAGGGACATATTGAGTAAAGGAAACAAAGGTCAACATTCTGCTAGGCCAATTTGAATCTTTTGAGATGAAACTAGGAGGATCCATTGGAGATATATTTGACAAACTCACTGAAATAGTGAATGGACTAGCATTATCAAGGACAACCAATTTTTGGACCAATGAAAGTCAATAAACTATTGAGAGGACTTTCAAAGGACTAGAACAACATGAAGATTGCAATCCTAGGAAGCAGAACAGCTCAACGATGAAGATGAGTAAAAAAGGTAAGAAGTCCATTGCACTTAAATCTAATGTTGATTCCAATGATACATATTCAGAAGACGACATGGACGATGAATAACTTACTCTCCTGAAGTTGAACAGGAAAGGAAGAAAGTTCAATGGGAAGAGACAATTCAGACAATCTGGGCAAAAGAGAACAATAGAAGAAGAACCGGGTAAGGATGTGAATGCACGGAAATGGGGCACATCAAACCCGGTTGCCTTCTATTAAAGAAAAAGAAGAAAGGAAAATACAAGAAGTACAAGAAGGCCTTAAAAGCTAAGACATGGAGTGATACAAAATGTAAAGAGAGTGATAATGAATATGCAAATATCTGCTTAAAGGCACACTTAGACTCAAATTGTGGAACAGACTTAAACACAAACTTAGAATCATACAAGGAAATTGAGGTCATCCATCTTGAAATTCCTACCAAAGTATCCAAATATATTAATAAGCTTTTGTCTAAATTTCAAGTCCACTCTTAAAAGTATCTTCGAACTAAAAATGAAAAATTCTCAATGGAGACGAGAATTTCTCAAAAAGAAAAGTTTGAAGATTTGCAGAAGGATTTTTTTTTGGAAATTAAGGAAAGTCATGATTTACTTCTACAAGAAAATGAATCTTTGAAAAATGAATTTTCAAACATGATGAGAAAATTTTCAAATGGTTCAAAAATTTAAAAACATATTTTTTCTATTCAAATTTCTCATTACAATAACTCTAGACTTGGGTTCATTAAGGAAATTGATTCTTTAATAGACTTTCCAAAAGTCAATGAGAGACTCAAAAAGAGACCTCTTAGACTCGCTTGCAAAAAGCATTTTCTTTATAGTACTTGTTGGTTGAAATAATCTCAAATGTTTTTAATGTGGAATAATAGAATATTTTGAGAATGAATGTTCTAAAGTCTGGAGACATGTTAAGAAGAATTGGTTAAAAATAGCCTATACCCATTATCTCTCTTGGACCTAAGAAAGTCTAGGTATCAAAGAATGTTTGAAATTATTTTTTTATTACAAGTAACCTTCAAGAGAAAAAGGAAACGGTATCTTGATAGTGGATGCTCGACATATGACTGGAGACTCAAGCACTTTCTTCAGAGTTGAAATGATAGAAGGAGGAACTGTTTCTTTTGGTGAAAATGGCATTGTTGGAGTAGGAAAAATGAAGATTGAAAGTTTAATCATTAATAACGTATCCCTAGTCAAAGTTCTCAAGTACAATTTGCTAAGCGTCAGTTAACTTTGCGATATTAAATTTAGAATCAATTTTCAAGAGAATATATATTTTGTAATAAGTCAAGACTTTTCAATCATTTACTGGTTGAAGATGGCAATATATATCTTTTGGACATAAATCATGATTCTGCTCAATGCCTTATTTCTGTTCAAGATAAAGCAAACTTATGGCATTGCAAGTTAGGACATGTCAACTTAAAGCAAATCTCCAAAATTATCTTCTAAGAAATTAGTTCGAGGACTTCTAAATATGAGTTGCAAGAAGTATGAAATCTGTACAGCTTGCACCATAGGGAAACAGGTAAGAACTTTTTTTAAACTCATAAATCATGTTTCTTCTAATCGTATTTTGTAGCTTTAGCATATGGATCTCTTTGGACCTAGTAGAACTCAAAGCATTAGAGGTAAGAAATACTATTTGGTGATCATTGATGATTATTCCAGATTTACTTTGATTTTCTTTCTGGCAAATAAAGTAGAAACTTTTTCATATTTTTCAAAATTTACTAAAAAGATTCTAAACGAGAAAGGCTATACAATTTCTAGTGTCAAAATAGACCATGGGGGGAAATTTGAAAATCAAGATTTTATAGATTTATATGACAAAAATGGTTTTCAACATATTTTTTCCTTTTCTTACACTCTAGAACAAAATGGAGTTTTAGAAAGGAAAATTTGGTATTTACCGGAAATGGCTAGAACCTTGTTAATTGAAAGCAAAATTGCTTCTCGCTTTTGGGTAAAAGCAATCTCAACTATTTGTTGCATAATTAATAGTCTTTTTGAGACTTATCTTAAAGAAAACCCCCTATGAGATATACAAAGGTAGAAAACTAAATATTTCCTATTTTCATATCTTTGGTTGCAAATGCTTAATTTTGAAAAAAATTACAAATGATAGACCTAAAAAGTTTGAAGAGAAATCAGACAAAGGAATATTCTTCGGATATTCTATTAAAAGCAAGGCATATAAAGTCTTGGATAAAAGCATATGGACTATTGAAGAATCCATGAATGAAGTTATAGGAATTTGATTAGACTCAACAAGATCAGACTCAGTTGGAAGAATCTAAATTTATTTCAAACTTAGCAAAATCTGAATCTATCAAACAAAACTCGCCACTTGTGAAGGAGAACAATAATGTGAAGATTCAAGAAGAGCCAACTTAGAAACAAGAAGAATCAACTCAGACTCATGAGAAATATGAATAATGTGGCAAATACAACAAGAATTGGAAGCACAAGTCTAGGTATCCTCATCATCTCGTCATTGGTAACATAAATGAAGGGATATGAACAATATTGAAGGACAAAAAAGACACAAATGCCTTAGTGGTTTTTTCCGAGATTGAACCAAAGAGGGTAGAAAAAGCCTTAACAAATGAGAGTTGGATAGAAGCAATGTAGGAAGAGCTTTAACAATTCAAGATCAATAATGTTTGGGAGCTGGTGCTCAGACCAAAAGAAAGGTTTGTGATTGGAACCAAATAGGTGTTCAGAAATAAGTTGGATAATCAAGGGAAGTTGACCAAAAACAAAGCAAGGCTCGTGGCTAAAGGGTATTCTCAAGCTAAAAGAATAGATTATGATGAGACATGTACTTGTGGTTAGATTAGAAGCCATAAGGCTCTTACTTGCTTATGCTACTTTTTATAACTTCAAACTATTGCAAATGGATGTCAAATGTGCCTTCCTAAATAGATTCATTCAAGAAAAAGTCTATATAGAACAATCCCAAGTTTTGAAGAATCTAGAAAGATGGATTATGTCTACAAATTGAAGAAGGCCTTTTATGATATGAAATAAGCACATCATGCTTGGTATGAAAGATTGAGAAACTTTCTGGTAAGCCGTGGTTTCAAAAAAGGTATGGTTGATACTACTTTCTTCATTAATAGAGAAGGTAAAGATCTCTTACTTGTTTAGATTTATGTGAGCGATATAATTTTTTGATTTTCTAATGAACTTTTGTGTAAGAAATTTTCAAAATCTATGCAGAAAGAGTTTAAAATGAGTATAATAGGAGGATTAACATTCTTCCTAGGTTACAAGTTAAGCAATCCAAAACATTCATCTTTCAAAAAAAATATGCAAAGGAAATAGTAAAGAAGTTTGGATTGAAAAACTACAATAAGACTTAAACTCTCATGTCAAGTGCAACCAAACTCAATAAAGATGAAGGTGGAAAGGTGGACCAGAAGACATATAGAAGCATAATTGGTTCTTTACTTTATCTCATTGTTTCTTGCCCTAGCATTTTATTTTATGTATGCGTGTGTACAAGATTTCAGGCTGACCTTAGAGAATCCCATCTCATCGTTATCAAAGTATCATTAAATATATTGCAACTAACCCAGAATTAGGTCGGTGGTATCCAAAAGGAGCAAACTTTGTTCTACTTGGATACTCAAGCACTGATTTGGTTGGTTGTAAGGTTGACAAGAAAAACACCTCAGGGACTTGCTAATTTCCAGAACAAACGCCGGTGTCCTAGTTCTCAAATAAACAGAATACTGTAACACTCAATCGTAGAAGCAGAATATGTTGCTCTTAAGAGTTGTTGCTCACAAATTCTATGGATTAGACAACAATTAAAAGACTTTGGAGAAGAAGAAGCTTGTATAAAAAGAAGGTGTGACAACACAAGTGCCATCAATCTTACAAGAAATTCCATTCTCCATTCTAGAGCAAAGACATATTGAGATTCAACATCATTTTATAAAAGATCATGTATAAAATGATGAAAATGTTCAGTTTGTTAATTTAAAGAATCAATTGACAGACATCTTCATCAAATCTCTGGAGAAAGAGACATTCGAGTTTAATGGTGAAAAATTACATATTACTTATCCTTTTGCTAAAAGTCTATGCAAGTCAGGTAAGGAAGAATAATCTTCTAGAAGGAACAATCTTCTGAATCATAAGCATAATATCATACTTGAGAACAAGCAATTCAAATTTTGGTACGTAAGTTTTTTTTTTTTTGGCAAAACAGGTAAGAAAATCAATAATATTCTACAAATATTTTATCTGATTAATTTTATATTTGTTTCTAATTTTCAATAAATTTCCCATTTTTGGTTATTTTCTTTTTTGTCAAATTTTGAATTTTGAAATAATAACTACCATTTAGAATTTTCTTTCCAAAAATTGTGTTGGTTCATTTGTTTGGTTCAGATTTTATAAAACCCTAGATAACTATCTTCTCTTCACTTTCCCTCTTACTCCAAAAACCCTCAAATCTTTTTTTTCTCTCGATCGCTCCCCAACACTCATTCTTTTTACAATGTCGATCAAATCATCCAAGTTTGCATTGGTTTCCTCTCAAAGGCAATCCTCACGCATTGCCAGCAGAGGACCTCGACCCATTAAAGAAGTACAAGCTCACTTCGACCTCACAAAATCATTTGGTGAGGGTTCTTTAAGGAGTTCTTCATAACAATCTAAGTTCGAAAAAGTTTCAAAAGGTGCACAATTCATCAATCCTATTAAAGTAGGAGGTAAAACCGATGGAAGCAATGTTGGCTAGAAGAAATGTTGAGTTGACAAAAGGAAAATAATTGGTTGAACATTTGAGACAGACCCCAGATCCAAAAAGTGGGTTTGAAAGTCATTGGGAAGGAAAAAGAGAAGATGATGAAAGATTGTTCAAAAACTACCAACTCAAACTGGGAGTAGAGGCTGCGGTTGAAAATCCTAGATGGAAGTTGTTGCGATCTAAGGAACACAAAAAATGCTGTGCCTCTATGCTGAATGTAGGCGTAATAAGTCACAAGACAATAGACTTTGATTTTCTAGAGAACATTGGAATCGAATTGAGGAAGAAGTTTGAGAAGATACAAATGAAAGATTTTTTCTTACAAATTTCTGAGGTTTTATCCAGAACTAATTGCGTATTTCTATTCAAATCTGTCTGTTTTATCTCCAGATAAAATCTATTTATTGTGGTTGACAATGTGTATGATGTGGATGTGAACGTTTTGGCTGACATTATGAATATGGAAAAGGGATTTTAGGCCTACAGAAGTCTCATATGAAACAGTGTACAAGTACCTTTCAAATGCTTAGACTTCGAAAACAAACATCTCTTGTTCTAGTTTGTCAACTACAAATATCCTTCTGCATAAAATAGTGATAAATTGCATCAGACTTAAGGCTTTCTCAAAAACATATGCTTCCAAGTTTGAGGCAAAAATGATATGGGCCAGTGGCAATGGAATTATGTTTTCTTTTCCTTATCTTGTTTTACTACATATGTATAGAACAATAATTAAAGAAAAAATGGTAACTTCCATATGGAGCCCTTCAAGCATTTTCAGGTTCAGCTACTTTCTAAATTTTGCACAAGGATCCTTTCTATCATGGCAATTGGAGAAAAGATGGTCTCCAAGATGAGATTAAAGGATATTGTCAAAGTCTGGAAAAGCAAGAAGAAGGGTACACTAGGTTCTACCATCACCATCACTACTGCAAAAAGGAAGAGGAAAGGAATGGAGTCGCATTGTCCCAAGCCTCAAAGAAAAAGAGATCTGAAATCTTGCTACAAGATGAGGATGATGGAGATATTGTGTCCAACATTGTTGCTACGATATATCAAACAAACCATGCTATGGGACTTCTTGCTCCTATTGATGAGAAAAAGATTGATGAAAAAGAAAGTGATGAAGGAAATGAAGACAAAGAAGAAGAAAGTGAGAAGGATGAGAAAGGTAAGAAAAAAGATGAGGAAGACAAGGAGGTAGAAGGAGATGATGATGGAAAAGGAGCAGAAGAGGACAAAATAGATGATGTTGATCTTGAAGAAGAATCAATGGAGACAAAGAAATGGATTCAAAGGGAACAGGCAAAGAACATGAGTAGGAGGAGAAATAAAAGAATGATGCTGATGCTAACAGAGAAGAAGATCAAGAAGAAGGAGAAACCAATAGAAAGGATATGAGCACATCATTATAGGGGAAAAACTCGAGAAAACTCAAGAGCAAATGGGCCTAGCTGAACAAGTTTATCATGAATCTAAGGTTAGTAGGTCTCTGCCTAATGTAGAAGATATATATGATGCACACTTTCCAAAAGGTTTTGTGGGAAATCAAGAAGGAGCATTCTTAACGGTATCTTCTAAACCATACACTTCTCAAACTCTATTTGCCAAAACCAGTGCACAAACTGAACCTGATCTTAACTATCTAATAATCATTAAGTTGCTGGTGGGGATCAAGGCTCAATAGTACACTATGAAGGTTGAAATTCAGAGGATGGAATCCTCTGTGAATGACAAGCTGGAAAACATCAACCAATAAGCTGAGCATAACATTGCCAAGATTGAGATAGCTTTGGCTCGATGCATGACCAAGATTGATGATTCCATATAGAATCTAGAGGATTTTTAGCTTGTTAGAGCCCCCCGTAAACATTGATTTTGAGCTTTTTTAATGCTTTAATTTATCTTTTTGGCTTGTATTTTTGAAAGTCTAGTGTGTTTTTTGACTTTTTCTTTAAGACTATATTTGGATTGTGGTTGTGGATTTCTTTGTGGATTATTGCAATTTTGCAGACTTTTAAACCCTCTTGATGTTGACAAAAAGGGGGAGATATTGCAAATATATTATTATTTAGTTGGTTTGCTAGTTTCATTTAGATCCTGTATATATATTGTGTTATGCTATAACTTTGTTTTGCAAGATTTATATATCTGCATGAATGTTTTGTTACCATAAAAAAGGGGAAAATTGTTGAGAAAACTCAATTTTGGTTTTAATATTAACAAAACTTTCTAAGTTGTAATGTTTATGTTAGAATAGATTCTAAAACAAGAAAACTTTAGTCTGAATAAAATTCAGAGACTTTCAACAAAGTCTATTCTATTCTGAAAGGAATTATACAAACTCAGATTCTATCAAGGAGACGCATATCCTACTCCGATAGGGTCCAGAACGAAACTCAGGACCAGAGCGAAGATGGCATTGATTTGCAAAGGCTAGCAACCTGGCTAAGGACTTCACTTACCTAATATATATTGATTTAGTCAATCAAATTGATTGACAAAATCAATTTTGGAGACGAATTCTAAATGAGGATGATATACTTATAGAAACCTAGATTCTATCTGTATGGGCGATTATAATTAATAGGGATTTAATCTTTGTCTTAAATGGCTTCAAAATCTCTTCATATTAATCTGTTCAACAGATAGTTTGGAAGATAATCTTCTAAATGATTGGCTAATAGAAGAGTATTTAAGGAGGTTATAACGTTTGGAGAAGATAGAGTGTGAATTAAAATTTCAAAGTTTAAAACTGTTCTCATACTCAATTGTCTTTTGTGACCCAAAAATATTGTGATTGAGAGTGAATTACATACAAGAGTGACTTAGTGAGATAGTATAATCTATCACTTAGTGTTTGCACTCAAGAGTTGTAATCATTTATTGATAATATAGTGAAATCTAGCCAATAAGCTGTTAGTATGGGAGAGTAGACGTAGGCTTAATTTAAGCCAAAAAACTATAAATTTTGTGTGAACTCTTCATATCCCTTATCTTTTTTACTTTAATCCGTCGCACTTTTACAAGTTACTTCAGAAGTCTGTTTCACCAATTATCAGATTCCAAACACGATTCTTGCATTTGAACCTTACTCAAACTTTTTTTCCTTAACTTGTTTTATTCTAAATTAATTTGTCAAAATTTTTATTATCACCTATTCACCCTCTCTAGGTGATGGTACTAGCCTCCTTAAGGCAAAATGTGGTTAGAAAATAATGTTGCACTGATTGCCGATGAAATTCCAATGGAGCAAAGTTGTGAATGTTGTCTAATGCTATTTGAGTAAACTTTATTTTAAGCCAAATGTCAATTTTCAATCCTTTCTAAGCACTATGAGGAAGGTGTGAAAATATGAATATGTTTCATGTGCTACGATTGAATCAGGGTTCGTTTCATTCACTTTTAGTTCGAAAATGAAGAAAAAAAGAGTGTTGAAAGGTGGTCCTTGGTTCTTCTTGAGCAATTTTTGGTTTGCCAGCAATGTGATTCTAATATCTAACATTATTGTTATGAATTCATGCACTGTGCATTTTAAGTATATATTCTAGGACTTCCTTCAGGGAGAGTTTAAGATGTGAGAAATGTGGCGGCTAAAAAGGTTAGGTTTTGGAGCTGAAGCATGAGTCCAGGGCAATAGTCCTTATAAGATTGGTAAAGATAGAATCTACCTGGACTTATCAATCCCCCCGAAATCTGGAATAGTAGTCAATATGGGATACAAAAAACTTTGGGTGAATTTAAATATGAAAAACCCTCGCATTTCTGTTATTCATATGGGTGCGTAGGCCATTATGCCATCTATTGTAAGGAGGTGCCTTATGAAGAATTGGGGCTAGAGGAAAATATTGTAGGTAAATTTGTCCAATGGCTTAAAGTTGAAATACATGAACTCAACCTATTTTTGAAACTTTTCTATGGAATACAATTGCCTATCCTAGGAGATGAAGAAATGGTTTTTGAGATGCCAACCCATCTGACTTGAATGGCTATAGGCATTGAGCATTATTTCAGGGTAAAATAAAAAGTTTCAGAATCAAACTAGTGAGTACCCAAATCATGCTAATTGAATCTCTCAAGGTAGCAATCTCAATTGAGCTTTTTAAGAAGTGTTAATAACATGAAAAAGCCAAAACTAGCACACCTTGACAAATTTACCATAAATTGAGTTTTGGGTAACTTAAAATCCCAAATTAATACACTTGTGATATAGTTACTTTATGTTAGCTTTCATGAGAATTTACTATGAAATTGATGACGGCAAGCATATGTGAAAATCTATTGAGGTAAATTTGTTATAAGTGTACCAATTTGAGATTTTTGGTAAGCTAAAAATTAATTTCGGATAAATTTTTCACACATTACCAATTGGGGTTTTCATGATATTAATCCTTTAAAGAAAGGTAAGATAGGACTTGAAGGTCCTACATCAAAGAAGTTAAAGTGTTATAACCCCATGCACAACAGGGTATTCTTTCTCGGTCCTTTGATGAGAAGCGATTAGTAAAACCTCCTGTTCAATCTGCAAATGGTGTGAATGACTAGGCTTTGGTAACCACCGGGGTATAAATGAAACTTTCGAGCTAAAATTGTTAGGGGTTGGGCACATCCTAACATTCTAGCATCTTCGAGCCTTAGTGGCTCAAGAAAGACCTTGTTTAGTGTTTTTGATGGAAACAAAAAATAAACAACTGGTAGTTGATAGAGTAAGGAGACATTTTTTTTTTCCAGAATTGGTGGTGATTAATTCCATAGAAATTACAAAGGAATTAGTAGTCATTTGGAATGAGGAAGTGACAATGGGAGTTGGAAATCACATGAGGGAATTCGTTGATGTGATTTGTAAGAATCTTGATAGTGGAAAGATGATGAGAATCACCTCTTTATATGCCCCTATAAACTTTTAGGAGAGACTCTTGTTATGGTAGCAACTTCACTCCATTTTCTCCATTAATAATCTCCTTTAGATTTGTATAGGTGACTTTAAATATGGGATGAGTGCATTAAAAATCCTAAAACTTATTACAAGAGTGCAATTGAGTTATAAAAATTTTAAAAATATAATCAAATCCTAAAACTTGTCATGAAAGTAGAATCGATTCCTAAAATTTTTAAAAGTGCAATCAATATGAGGACTTAATTGGACCAAGTTTTAGAATTTGGTTTCACTTTTTGAATGTTTTATGACTTAATTGCACTTTTATTACTTGTTTTTAAGATTAATTTTAATTTTTGAAAGTTTTAGGACTCAATTGCACTTTCTGATAAATTTTTTGGACTTCCAATGTATTTATTTCATGAGATGTTATACCATTGGGAAAAAGCGGAAAAAAGAAAAGCGAGCCATTACAAGCTGGTTGTTTTTCACAAACTACTGAACAACTATTCACTTATGGATATTGAAAGCAAGGATTTTATTTTCACCCTAGCTAACAATAGAGATGAGAGGATGCGTTGGTTAAAAAGAGATTGGATAGGGTTTTATGTAAAATTGACTAAAGAATGATGTTCCCTAATGTAAAAACCTATGCGTTGGCAGCAATTGGTTCTGATCACAACTCAATTATTCTTTCTTTGTCCCAAATTTGGACTAAAAGGAAAAAAAAAAAAAAAAAAAGAGAGTCCAATTTTGAAACTTTTGAACTTGAACATGCATAATGTAGTGAAATTGTTAGGAAAGTCTGGAATGATCAGCCAGACATCTAAAGAAATTTTGTGAGCAAATTGAGAAAAGCTACTATGACTTTGGCGGCATGGAGCAAAAATAAGTTCTTTAATGTGTTTAGATAGATAGAGACACTTCGAGGGAGGCTTACTGAACCCACCAACTCTCAAATAAGTGGCTACCTATCAATTATCAAACAAATTGAAAATTTGTGGAAGTAGGAAGAAATGTATTGGGGAATGAGATTATATATCAATTGGCTCAAATAGGAGGACAAAATACAAAATACTCTCATTCTACTACTATATAAAAAAACAACAAGATAAGATTTCAACGTTGAAAACCAACAACCAAATTAGGTGTCAAGAACCTAGTTTGTTGTGGCAACACATTGCTAGCTTCCACTAGTTGTTTTATGAAATTGTAGGTGCCAAGAATTTCCAGCTAATTCTACTGGTATGCCTT
Organism: Corymbia calophylla; assembly: GCA_014182845.1. Lineage (NCBI taxonomy): Eukaryota > Viridiplantae > Streptophyta > Magnoliopsida > Myrtales > Myrtaceae > Corymbia > Corymbia calophylla. The sequence goes on along the minus strand of CM024697.1, from coordinate 44,857,843 downwards.
GTCCAGATAGAGATGATATGAATGAAGCCTAGATTACTTTAGTTACTTTAGAGAAAGTGAAAGTAGAGGATTTCAAAATGGTACTGTGAAGGCACTAGGACTAGATGGACTTAATAGTCAATTTTATCACCATAATTAAAAGTATATTTAGCAAGACGTGTTATAGATGGTTACTGGCTTCTTCGACTCGGGTATCTTTGACCCTAATCTCAATAAAAGACATTGTTATTTTTTCTCAAAATTTCAAATCTAGAAAGTATTTCTCAATTTAGACCCATCAGTCTTTGCAATTTCAATTATAATATTATTTTCAAGGTTATGGTTACCCGCTTTAAACCTTGGCTTCCTAAAGTGACTGCCATGGAACAAAGTGTTTTTGAGATAGCAAATTCAAGACATCTTAATAGTTTAGGAAGTTTTACATAAACTGAGGATATGGAAAAAGATGAAGTTCCAAGTGGTTCTTGAATTAGATATGCCAAAAGCATATGATTGAGTGGGATGAGACTTCCTTTGTGCATGTATGTGAAAGATGGAGTTTTCTGATGGATGAGTTTCTCTAGAAGGCAATGCATCTCCACAATTACTTTCAACATAAAGGTCGATAGGGAACTACTACCTTACTTCCAACCTACTTGGATATTAGACAAGGAGATCCCTTGTCCCTTTATTTATTCATAATTATGGCAAGTATTCTCTCATATCTACTGAATCAAGCAATATTGATGGAAGTGTTGATGGTGTGTTTGGTTTAGCACTTTGAAAACTTAGGCCCCAAAGTCACTTGGGGAAAATTTGGGGTATTTGGCAACTATCCTCAATGGGCTTTCAAGTGAAAGCTAGTATTGGAAAGGTGAAAAGATCAAGGTAGGTGGGGACTTGCTTTAACTTTCAGCATTTTCGAAATGCTAAAAGCCTTAATTAACGAAAATTAGTAAGATGCCTATTTTGCCTTTAAAACCTTACTAAACAACATTTACCCATTTTTTTATTAAAAAATTAAAACCCTATATCTACAAATCGCTATCGCTCCTGCTTTGCACTTTTCCTTTGCCTCTTCTTTGCTTTTCCTTGCTCGAATCTGCACTTTGCTCGCCCTTCGGCACTTCGATCTCCTCTTCGTCTCTAGAAATTGCAAGTGCATATCTAATTCTCCATCTCATTGTAGCTTTGATTTGTTCTGAATTGTTTGAAATCATTGTCATTGTCGCCTGTCCGATACATTCACATTTGCTTTTGTTCGATCTAATCATGCAGTTTTGACTAATCCCTATGATATGCTCATCAAGTGATTTTTGTAATTGCCCGTCGTTGTTGTACGGGCTTCCCTAATTTATGTTGTTACTTTTGCATAAGATGTGAACTTACCGATTTCATTGTTATTGTGCTTCCTTTAGTGCTTTAATTGTTAATCATTTTGATTGAAAGTGTTTGGGCCGAGCTTTCACTTTCTTGCTTGTCATACTTAACTTGAGTTGTTTTCACTATGAGTTATTTATTGCTAACTTACACATTTTAGCACAGATTCATTTGTGTTGAACATTGAATTTGGGAGAGGTTCGCGCATTGAATTGGATATTATGTTGACTATTTGAACGTTTAGCTTGAATTGACTTACATATAGAGTGAACTCCCACCGGTTGTTTGCTCAATGAGTTTCACACACATTAACTCATACATTGCTTATAATGCTTAGCTTGAATTTAATGTTTATCAAGGAAATTAATATAGGTGGATGATTAAGGCATAACCTTCTCTGTTTCTACTGGTTTATTCTCATTATTCGAATTTGTTTATGTCACTTTATTATTAGATGACTAGTTCATTAAAGAAAAATGCACTTTGGAGCTCAGAAGATATAGAAACCTTTTATAAGTTATGCGTTGAACAAATCAAGAATGACAATCGTCCTGCAAACAATACAAGGGGATGGATGGACAGTTATAATTAAACAAAAATTCAGGACCTAAGGGGTAAAAAGCATGACAAAAATTAAACAAAGAGTATGTGGGATAATCTTATAGAATAATGAAAAAAAATGGAAGACATTGGTTATGAAGGAAACAAGATTAGGATGGAATCCAAAAAAGAATAGATGTACGGACCCGTGGAGTGCCAAAACTTGACATAGGGGACACTTAAGTGCCAAAAGTTCGGAAATATACACTTAAATGCCAAAATCGGAGCAAAAATGATCAGTTAAGTGCCAACAGCGAAAAAATCTGGCCAAAATGCCACATATCCATTTTCCGACGATTTTATTTGCTGACGGAGCATTTTTTTCAAAAAAAAAAATCCAAGTGGCAATTTTAAGAAATTTTTTTTTAAATCAATTTTATTTATAAAAAAAAAAAAAAAAAAGGGAAGGGGAGGGGAGGGTTCGGCAACCCTCGCCAAATCTTCCCCTTCCTCCTCTTTTTCTTTTTAATTTAATCAATTTTATAATAATATATTTTATAATTATTTAATATTATTTAATTAATATGTTTTTAAAATGCCACGTCAGCGCAAAACGACGTCGTTTTGGCTGAGTTTTCGCCGACTCAATTTCTGGCGAGCCATATAAGCAATTTATATTATTAAAATAAGCCATGTTGAATTTCCGGCAGTTTTCGCCGAAGTTGGCACTTAAGTAATCCAATTTTTTTTAAAAATGACACTTAAATGTACATTTTGTAACTTTTGGCACTTAAATGTCCCTCCATGCCAAGTTTTGGTACTTGGGTTGTACTTATGCCAAAAAGAATACCATTGATGAAAGTAATGAATGGTGAGAAAAGAAAATTTATGTTTTTTCCCATTCTTTTGTTACTTTTATTAAAGAGGTCATCTTTTGTAATACAACTCACAAATATGTTTATTATAATAGGAAAATCCTAAGATTAGAGTTTTTAAAACAAAATGCATACATCCGACTCTTCAAATTTTGTTAGATATAATGCTTAGAGATACAATTGGTAATGGAAGTATCACATGAAATCCTACCTAAGTTTTATGTTTTGATGAGGATATTGTGGGCACACAACTTAGTATAGGTGATTGGTGGATTTACTCATAATAGTATAAAGGCTGATATAGGTGAAAAAATTGTGGAATAAGCTCAAAGCAATAAAAGAGTGGTGTAGAGTTTGGTGAGATAATCTCAAGGAAAGAATCATAAGAAATTGGCTACAACTGCTAAGCTAGCAACGCAATTGGACAAAATTTGTTTAGATATTAAAAGTGGAAGGCATATCACATCTCTTGCGAGAGAATGATCCTTATAAGAAAATCATAGAGATGTTGAAAGCTATACCTAAAAATAAGCAAGACCAAGAGTTTTTTGTTTGCAAGAAATCATTTTGCAAAAAAGAAAGATAATAGGCAAATCTTCACAAACTTGAATGGCGATCGGTAAAAAGTCACGTGAGTCAAGTATAAGTTTGCATGGCGTAATCATTATTAGGATGTTAGCTATTTATTTGAATCATTTCATATGTTACGTTGATGTAATGTGAAACCTATATTCACTAGTTATTTGTATTAGCTAGTGAGACATGTTTATGTTCTATTGTGAGACATGGTGTTCTCTTTATTAAGTGAAGTTTTGATAACTCTATTTTTAATAAAGTATTATTACTTATTTAGACTTGATATTTGCTAAATTTTGATGAATTTTGGGTGAATTTGATTGCTACTCACGTAATTTTATTTTGTAGGAAATATATTCAGATCTTCCAGAATATTGCAATATCTTTCAAAATATTTCATCTTGAAGAAAAAACCAGCTCATATCAGAAATTTGGAGAATTTGACCATCATTAAGGATAAGGTTCAAAGAAAATCAAGAAAATAAGGAGGAATCTTTTCCAAATCTTAGTGGAAGTTGACTTAGGACAGATTTTTTGAGGTGCCGCATATAAAAGAGAAGAGAATCCTTGGAGAAACCATCTTTGCATAAGATTTTGGGTTTTCTTAGTTAGATTTTGTTCTTCTATTTTAGTGGAGTTGGCGCGTGTCAAGGAGAGAATGAGGAGACAAACCTGAAGCTCATTGTATCTCAAATTGGTGAATTTATTTTTATTTAGTATTATGTTTTCTTTAATTTTTGTTAGTTTAGTTTTTACTATGTTTTAAATTTCTTTTGTTAGAGCCATAATGGATCTTATCATGATTGATTGATTTTCAAAGACTTTCTCATGCAATAGAATTGTTTTGATTGTTTCGTTCTCTATTATGATCTTAATGCTTTTAGAAGTTTGGCCAACTTTTGAATGATTTTTTGATGTATGCTTGATACCGGGTAGAGATTGTGTGCATGCGCATTAGTGATATTAAACCATAAATTAAATCTAGGTCAAGGTACACTAGGTTATTTATGTGGCTGCGGTAGTAGATCTAGGTTGGGACTACTTAGATTGAATCCGGGAATTTCCACAAGAACTTAATGCTTTTAAGTAGTTTAAATTCACTTAAGGTTAGCGTGGGTTAACATACCTAATTAGGGATTATTAGACCGAGGTCGGCTTGTAATTCATTTTAGAGAAATTTCGCCAACACAATTGGAAATTAATTTGTTGCATGACAAGTTAAGAAAATTAATTATGAATGGTTAAGTGAAGTTAGATGCTTTAACGCTTTGTGATTTGGTTAAAATCTTGATAATTAGCCTTGTTAATTTTTAGTTTGCTTTAGATTATTTTTATTTTACAATTTTAATTAGCTTTTGAATCCTTTAATTTTTCACTCTTTTATATTTTAGTTTTTTAATTGGTTGAGTTCACTTTTTACTCGTCTTTTCTATTTGGTTAGCTAAATTTTTGGATTGATCACTTTCGGTAAGTAATTGGATAAAAAAAAAAAATCCTTGTGGGAACGATACTCACTCATCACTTTATTACTTGTCGATATTGTGCACTTGCAATTCACCTAACAAGTTTGTATGTTTATGATGGTCGATAAGTATTTTGTCGATGGATGATCTGGTTAATTTATTACATCTCTTCTTGCTAAATTTTTTTTAACTTTAACTAGTTATGGATGACTCTCATAAAAGGGAAAACCATGAAAAAGAGGAAGAAGGATATTAGCAACTCCATGTAGCCGCCCATTTTGTAGTTGTTATTGGGCAACATATAGTCAGTCACAAAAAACCGTGCATGATCTCATCATATATAGGAAATGCATAGTTAAGAAATTTTATAGGCATTGATGCTAATCCGATAAGGTTTTATTGAATGTTTAGAAATAATAATACTCTATTTTATAATTTAATGCATGATGAGTGACACGATACGATCTCAAAGAATCTAGAAATATAAGTAATGTTTTTTCATATTTTAGGACATAATATAAGTATTAAGTTAGCACAAAAGTACTTTCAACACTCCGGGGAAACTATATGCTGGCTATTTAGCTTAAGAGCAGATTTGATCAGATCAATCAACAATTTAGGAAAATTCTAAAAAGATCAAAAACAATAAAAAATTTCAATCCACATATTAAAGGTAAATTACTATTATACAATAGAAAAGATGAACTAAATATAAATTAAGTAATATTTGCATTCTTATTTTAAGATTGCATTGGAGCTATAGATGGTATTTATATAATAGTAGTGGTACGTACAAGTGACGAAATTTGTTTTACCAATTGAAAAGGAATACTGATGTAAAATGTATTGGCTATATGCAATTTTAACATGGAATTTACTTATGTTTGGTTTGGGTGGGAGGGAATAACTCATAATACTTATATCTTCTATAAAGCCATTAGGAGATGTGATTTACAATTTGCTTACTCTTCAAAAGGTTCATTAATTAATGCTTTTGTACATTAATATATGTATGTGGTATGTGTTGATTTTTTTTTTTTTTGTGTGTAGATAAATACTATTTAGTAGAAGTTGGATATCTAAATCTCATGGATTATTTGGGGCATACAAAAAAGTTAGATATCATTTGCTTGAGTTTCGATAAGTTCTTGCATCTACATGTTATAAAGTGGAACCGGGAACTGGACCAAGAGGACCGGTTCCCATTTTTTGGGACCATGGACCAGACCGGACGGTCCTAAGACCAAACACCTAGCCAAAAAAAAAAAAAAATACTAAAAATATAATTATTTTGGGTTTATTGCATTTTTTAAGAATTTTAAAAATATATTTTAAATAGAAAATGTCGGTCCGATCTGGATCCCCCCGGAATCGAGAACTGGACTGAAAATCACCAGTTCCATTTATATGGAACTGGAAACCGAACCGATACTCCAAGGAACCGGACCAAACCAGCTGATCCAGTTCGGGTGATTCTTGGTTCGGGCGGTCCAATGTGCTCACCCCTACACAATTTATCAAACAGTTTTTGAATTTTTTGAAAACCTTTATGTTAAAGTGTTTTGCATTTCTTCAAGACCTCTCGAAGAAACTGAATCAAACACAGCTCAACATGGTTGAATCTTTTATTTGCAAATGATGGAATTTTCTTCTTGGATAGTGTGCTTTGCTTCGGGCCAAATCCTTAATTTGAACGAGGAGGAATACGGTATGAGTGCTGCGAGTTTCAATCACTGAGAAGACGGGAAAATACTTAGGCATTCATTTAGACCTTGGCCGGTCAAAGAAACACATGTTTTCCTAGATCTTTGCAAGAGTCATTATGAAATTAAAGGGGTGAAAAGAGAAATTGATGTCCAGAAAGGAGAATTTGACTAAAATAATTGTACATGCCTTGCGCCAATACACCATATCTAATTTTCAAGAGTTCCATCTTTTTTGGCAAAGCTGCCGAGAGTTAAATTGGAAGAAATGAAAAGTCATAAAAACCAGGAAAAACAAGGGGAATTTGTTACAAAATCATTATCATTTTCACCAAGGCCATGTAGAAATAAACATGCATGGAGAATATCGCATTCCCCTTAAACCTTATGGAGTCGGATTTTTAAAAAAAATTACTTTCCAGGAAGAGATTATTAGAAAGCAACTAGGGTATCTCGCCCTTCTTTGAGGGTGACAAAGCTTGTCAATGAGGAGATGTGCTAAGTCCGAAAGTTAGATGGTCATTGGGAGATGGATAAAGCATCAACATTGGGGAGGCAAAATGGCTTTCCGCTAAGATTAATTGGTGGCCCAGCAACTCAAGTTGACCCCCAAATGGTAGCGGACTCAATTACTCAAGAAGCCACGGAGTGTAATGTACAAAAGTTGAAAGAACTTTTTCATGAACACATTATGCAAGAGATCGTATCAATCCCTCCCAATGCCAACTCTAGAGCTGATTAGCTAGTGTCAGACAGGTAACAAGTTAGGGTCCTTCATGATCAAAAGTAGTTATAATAGTCTATATTCAATAGATATGGAACCAAACACAAATCATGCATTATCATCTTATCGATTTCCCCAAGCTCTATGGACTATGATTTGGCAGCTCAATTCCTACCCCCACAATACGGCTCGTGTGTCATATCAGAAGAAATCTGACTTAAAATCTTAGTGATCTTGCTAAAGCAGTTTTTCATGTGACAATCGGACGCATCATAGGAATCAAGAATGCAACAAGATGGTCCAGGAAAAGGTAATGTATTCCCCAACAAAAGCACAAATCAGTTTCCTATTCCAAGCGGTAGAAATCAGTTTCCAACTCATTTTTCCTTGAAACAAACAGACAGACCGAGAAAAGAACAGACATGTGGGAAGCTATCTAGGAAAAGAACAATCGGGAAATCGTTCCTCACCCTCAAACGGATTCCCATTTCAGTTTCAGCCTCTGTCTGAACCAGAGGGCGTTTACATTGATTGCGCCCTCCGGTTATTCTGAAGGCAATACACACTCCATAGACATTAACGTTGCCCCAGAGTCCAATGAATCGCATTTTAGAAAATACCCAACAATCTACCAAAATTACGAACACATTTTGCAGTTTGAGGTCGAATGTCCGAGGCTGCTTGGAGGACAATCGATCTGATTTTAGCAGCAAAGATAGTCCCCTCAAAAGGCCTTAGCCATTGGAAGACCAGAGGATCTCTGGTCCTCCGAGTTCATGTTTGCCTCCTAACTAAGCCAATTGTCGAACTTGGGTCTCGACACGGCTACTCAAAGAGGCAGTTCCCGGAAGTCGATCCGACCATCCGTCGAACAAGAATCGCCCGACCCAAAAGCAATGTCCGAACAAAGACCGAATCAAACCAGACGAAAGGAAGCATACCCAAGAAATCAATACGACTAATGGAGTCAAAGAGACGGAAACATATGAATGGTAGCACACCCTCTGCACTCAAATCTCATTCCCCACAAAATTCAAGAACAAGAATCGAAGAGCAGTGTAGACGAGCAACAATCATACCGCCAACCCAGTAGAACAAGGGCGGATGAAACGATTTCTCGGCCACTTTCGAATCGATTTCCCCTCCCCAGTTCCATTCGCGATGGGGAAGAAGAAGAAGCGCTTTCCCATCGCGGATTCAGCAGGAACACAGAGGGTTTCAGAGACGTTAAAGAATCGAAAAAACACGAAGAACATTTCTACAGCACCGAAGCACGAAGAAGAAGCTTCACGACAATGCGAAAGTCGACGCGCGCTCCAGATGGAGAGGAAACCCTTGTTCCCTCCATGGACGGAGAAGCTCTCTAGATGCGAACTTGGTGTGCACTATATCAGAGAGTTATGCTCGGGGGAGGCGCGAGCCGTCACAAAGCAAACCCTAATGATCGGGGATGGCCGGATGCGAAATGACTTAAATACCCTTCCTCTGTTGGGCCCTGTGCTATTGGGCCCGACTTTTAGATGGGCCTTGATTCGGTGATCGTATTGGGCCTTTGGAAGGAGAAATGGCCGAAATGCCCCTTTATTTGTTGGGCCTCTTTTATATGGGCTTTGATGCGGTGGTTGTATTGGGCCTGTTTGGGTCGAATAAATGTTGGTAGAGAAGATCAGGAGGTGTTGTCGCACGACATGGTCCGAGCGCCATGATGCGCCCTGAATCCATCGTCTACTAGTTAAACTTGGTTGATTCCCAACTTGTTTAATGTGGGATAGGGGTGAGCCGGGAACCGGACCGATGGCAGGTTTCTATGAGCCCTGGTTCGGTTCCCGGTGCTCCTTGGGAACCAAATCGGAAATGGGAAACCGAGAATTAGGAAATGGACTGAGAATCGGGAACCGAACCGGGATAGGTTTCAAGTGGAACTTATAAGAAATTTGACACCACTCACCCCTAATATGAGACTTACAAAAATTAGATGATTTATACCATATGGACACTATGTGCACACATCCAGTCCGAATAATGTTAGTTATTGTAAATTTATTCTATTCGAGATCCCCTTTTCTTTTGAGATTGGCTGTGATTCTCAACGGATAAAGCATGCCTACACTCGGGGTCTACGCGTATGCTCCTCTCGTTCCGAGTTCTCTATATGAATTTTGGGGTAAAATGCCCCGCCACAAGCTAACGTGAACAGAGATGATGGAATCGTGTTGTGGCCAAGTGCTATACTTAACGAAATGGATGGGGAAAAAGACGTTGCCTTTTACCCGAATCGGGTTTAATTTGTGTTGCACAATGGGAATTCCGCCTCACACGAGAAAATATTGGCGTGCATCGAAATCTTGCCATGTAGCCCATTGCTCATGAGAGACTAATAGAGTAACCAATTGGGTCTCTCCTTATGCCATCAGAAATTTACAATGCTCTAGGGCTCTCTTTTTTTTCTTTTTCTTTTTTGGCTAAAACAAACCTTCCATTGCATTAAAATAGTTCAATATGACAAGGAGAAGTTAGAGCTTACATCAAGATGATAAATTAAAGAAGACTCCATTAACACTAAATTTTTAACTCTAGAAGGGAGATTATTAAAAATGCAAAAAGATGCAGTTTTTAACTGATGAAAAGCCCATTTTGCAAGCTCACAAGCAACTTCATTACTAGTTTAACCGGTCCACTTCAAACTCCATCTTAGATTATTGCTAAGTAGTAATTTTGCAAGCTCATAAGCAACTTCATTACTGGTTTAACCGGTCCACTTCAAACTTCATCTTAGATTATTGCTAAGTAGTAAATGGGAGTCTAAGACGAAAGGATATATACACCAAGGGCAAATGCCATTTTAACACCTTACAGTCACTTTCAAATACCGCTTTGTGGATGCTGAGAGACTGAGTAGCTTTGCATGTGAGAAGTAGAGTTGTAGCTTCCACTTCCACTTCCATTGGCGAGTTCCATCTTCCTCGTCTTGTTCACGCTTTGACAATTGAGCGTCTAACCGATTGTGCAATAATACCTATGGCCCCAATTTTCTAGAGCTCATTTATTGTATTCCCATGTTACAATGAGAATTGACTAGTTCTCTAAATGGACCGACTTGTTAGCAATGAGATGTTGTGATTTTTGGCATTAACAACTGGGCCCATGATTCTGCTCATTGAATTATTTCAGCTAACACAGCATTTTTTGTCCACATTTTCCATTGATAGAAAAGATCAAACTTATAGAGTTTCCGCCCGGCACAAATTGCCGCATCTGCTAGGGCATGACATGGGATGCCACGGCAATGGCGGAAGCGGGTGGACGGATCATATCAACACTTCCCTCTTCCAACTAGAATCAAAGCCGGTTCGTTCGGCTTTTGCTGGATGGCCCCAAATTATTGAACCCAAATCAGGCAAAATCCTGAGCGAAGCTTTCCGGTAGACAGGTGAAAAGACTGGTTCAACTTGCCAATCCAATGATGAAAAAGGGCAGATTCCGTTCGGTTCAATCTTTGCTCACGACATGGAGATTACTTCGCTCAGAGCGGCGTGCGGAGTGAAATCTGATTACTCAGTCGCGTCGGGGAAAAAGGTTCATCGCCCGGAATGGCGATGGTACGACAAAAGCGCTTATCTTTGGGTAAAGTCGAGCGCTCGGGAATGAAACTAGCACGATCTTGGTTAGATGTGACAAGCTGAATCCCAGCTGCAAATAGGAGAATCGTGATTTGTTATCTTGCTCGTGATTTCTTGAGATGTGAAGTCGAGCACTCAGCATAATATGCTTATCATGAGATGAAGGTATTACATCAATCGTAAGTCGAAAACCAATCTACTATTAGCGAAGGAAGTACGTTAGAATGCGCGTGATATTTAATCGCTTAGAAGAAGGCAGGTTTCGAGTTTAGTGACATCCTTGAAAACCACATTTTTATTATGTTATATCTAGGCAAACTTAAGTACTAAGACTCAACAGAACAGACACATGTACTAATCTTCAAACCCACATGGACTTACGTAAGAAAATAGTAAAGAGAAGACCCTCTTATTCCACTAATAAATAAGCTCAAACAGTTGCAATTGGACCCAAATTAATGGATGACTCCACGGTCTTCATGGCCTCAAACCTCGGCTCCTTGGCCTGGAACTTGAGCCCTGCATAGAGCTTCATGTAGTCCTCGAACACAAACTTGGGGTACACTTGGCCCTTCTCTTCTTTCTCCACCAACACCGGCGCGGGGTATACGACCGCGTCACTCCCAGGGTTGTAGAATGACGCGATGGACATCCGGTTCCCATCGGTCTGCGCGATCACACGGTGCTCGATGCTCTTGTACTTGCCATTCGTAATGACCTTTATAATCGACAAGTGATTAAGTTGACTTGTGACCCTAAACTGCAAGCATCTCAACAATTAATGAGTTGGAATAGACATACCTCAAGTTGGTCGCCCAAGTTGATGACGATGGAGTGACGCATCGGGGGGACGTCGACCCACTGCCCATCCTTGAGGAGCTGGAGGCCACTGACCTTGTCGTCCTGGAAGAGGAGGATGATGCCGCCAGCGTCGGTGTGGGCCCGAAGCCCCTTGATGAGGTCCGGCTTCGGGCACGCGGGGTAGTTGCTCACCTTGGTGCCGAAGGTCGGGCCTTTAGAACCATAAAAGGCTCTCTTCAAGTAACCTTTCTCCAAGCCAAGGTTCTCACAGAGCAAGTCCAGAAGCAGCTCAGCTAGCTTCTCCAGGTCTTGGGCAAATTGCTTCATTGCCTTCCTGTTGATTATAATCACATATAAGGAAATTACCCTTAGTCTCAAAATACTAAAATTGTTGCGGACGTGGGCTGGTACTGATTTTTATTTCGTACGTTGGGTGTAGAAGGCATGGGGTCCATTCATCTGCTAATTAAGTGTACAGTTGGAATCAAAATCAAAATTTGCCAATACAAGTAGAGATGTGACGAAGTATTGATCTTTTAATATTGGAGGGCGTTTCGTGCACGAAATAGGTCACAATCACAAGGACTGGTCCCCCAGCAAGAGCGCGGCGTTCATAAATTTTAACCAAAAATCTGAGCTTGAGCCTTCCATATTATTTGGATGTCCAAATTTGTGGGAAAAGTGAAAGGACTCAGAAGATATCGTATAATTTATGTCTTACCAAAGCGAGCTATGGTAAAGACATCAAGGCACAATTAAAAAGAAATGTTCAGTGATTAGTCACCGGTAATCGTCTTCGAGATCGGGGACTTCGGAGATGTTTGAGGCCGGGAGATGGCGGAGGTGGAAGGTGCTCTCCCAGTCGATGTCGTGGATCTCACACTGGGCGGCCTCGAGGCCTTTGCTCGCCACCATCTGCTTGAACTTTTGCTCCATGCACATCGCGTAGTGCTCCTTGGTCAGCCTCTCCACATGATCCATCAGCTGGTGTGATATCCCGTGGTTCACCAACTTCACAGCATTAAGACAAAATCAGCACATGCAAATGATTGTTATACACCACCCCCCAAAAGACAGTATTGTCTTAATGAGATAGTCTCTATAATTTACTTGATGGGTAATATATTGAAAGCACAAAATACCTCAAAGAAGCCCCAGTTTTCACAAGCATCTTTGATCTTGGCCATGGTGGCTCCTCTCTCTTCACCATTCAGCTTCTCCAGATCAATCACAGGGAAAGACTCCATCTCTCTCTCTCTCTCTCTCTCTCTCTCTCTCTCTCTCTCTCTCTCTCTCTTTGTGTGTGAAGATTCTTGTGTAGTTTGAAGAGGTGGAGTGAAAAGGGGGTGATATTTATAGGCACTGAAAGTGTGATCAACAAGGAAAGAATTAAGAAAAAGGGTTCTCGAGAAATTGGCAGAATCAAATGAAAAAGCAAAAGTTACTGGTCCAAATCTAAGTTAAAAGAACCAATTGAGCTCGTGGCGCATGAATGTGATCACATTTCAAGTGATGGACCCCTACCATGTTGGGTCACCGAGGCACTATTGAGTCATCTTCTCTGTTGGGTTGGTTTCTTGGGTCCCATTCTGGTGCAACTTCACTCCACTTCTGACTCTTGCTTTTTCTTGATGTGCAGGAGCATGACCGAAAAACAAAAATTGCAAATTCTTTCATTTACCCATGCACTAGCCACATATATACATGTATTTATTCCCTATGCTTGGATGCTGTGAAAGTAGCATCCATGGAGCTGCTTTCTCAGTCGCCTGTTTGACTTGGATTGTAGTTTCAATTGGAAGTCTTTGCAAACAGGTGGATGTGTTAGGATTAGGCACACATATACAATGAAATAAAGAATAAATGTAAGAAAGAGAAACCGATATATAAGATTTATCTGGGTTCATCCTTAAACTAAACTTATATCCAATAGATAATTCTATCATATGAACCACACCCTAATAAAGTAGGACCCTCGTGCCTTCTTATCGATAGGGAGTATGAATCACACCTTAATAAAGCGGGACCCTTGTACCTTCTTATCGATAGGGAGTATGAATCACATCCTAATATGACAAATCTTGAATTTCGCCGCCTTACACCTTGACATCATTACCCCTATGTCTTTATTTACGAAAATGTCATTTTCCTTCCAAAAAACTCATTCCCAAACCCTAAAGTCCAGGCCGCCTCATACCCTAAACAAGAGGCTGACATGAGTTTGCAAGAAGGAGTCGTCGATTGATCTTTCCATTGTGTGGCTTTCGCTCGGAAATAAAGGCATGTAAGTGGTCCATCTATTTGTCCTTTTTAACTTCCAGATGGATACGCAGTGACTTAACATATATCCACATGATATATGAAGTATGAAGATATTACATCTACGCCCACAACTTGCCTTCCATTGATGCGAACTCCCAAGTTTTACAGTTCAACAGATGTGTCAAATTGCTTGTGAGGCGAGATGCAATGTCAGTGTTGCTCGGGTTTTCGTGATACGCAGCACAAGAAATTTCAGGGGGGACTATGCAGCAACTTACTCGTGATTAAGGTTGCTGAGTACCACCAAAGGAATTGGGAAGGAACCAACCAGCTAGACATGTACGTGTTCGTGACAGGGATTCATATCTTCTCTGGTACGGGGGTCGATTCTCATGAACAGGTGTCTGACAGATGCGTCTGCATGAATGCATGGCGTAGATCTCTCTTGTGCTCCCCACTTTAAACGTATATATCAGAAAGGTTTAAGCTGTATTTTTGGAGATTATCCCCTTTAAAGAAGTGAATTCACACGCTTCTTAGGGAACGATAATTCTTTTTCCTGTATCTTTTTTCTGCAAACCTCAAATAAGATACTTATATATATATTTTAAATGTATCAGTTTTAGGTTAATAACGTTTTCTTGTCTCACATATAAAATCAACTTTAGATCTTGCCTAAACAATTATTTTGCTTCATTAAAAAGCATAAACTTTAGATCGGGTTCCAATTTTGATCCAACTTTTTTGTTGTCTTAGGAAAAATATAAACTTTCAGTTGATTTTCAAATCTACCACTGTCAAGTTTCCGTTCCATTGTGTCTCGAAAAATTCGACATTCCACTCCTTGTGCATGCAGTTGAAACTTTAGGGGGCTAATTTTATTTTATTTTTGGATCAGAGGGGGGCTAAATTTAGGTACCGACTAAAAGTTGGTGTTTTTTTTATGATATAGAAAAGGCAGGGATAAGAATTAGAACTTAAGTAAAAATTAGTTCTTTGGAAGGAAATTGGGTCATTTTTGTTTAAATATATACTATAGACTATTTTGAAGCTCGGAACATTTTTTCAACAAGTGATTCTTTCACGTAGATAACGGTAATTTTTTTGCTAAAATTGTTAAGAATCCATTGATGAGATGTGTGCACGAAAATCTGTCTTTATCCCCACCCTGTGAAAATGGGGACAATAATTGAGCTACACAACATTCTAGATACAATGCTATCATCATCATCAAAGGAGGTCCTACCAGTTCGATCCAATCATTTCGCTCTTTCGATTTCTGATTTTCCTTCCATGGGATTTCCATGGTGATGACTGATGACCAACTATAACATCGCAGACAAGCAGATACAGTAAAAAGAAAACCAACGCATGCCAAGCAGAAAATCATCAAAGAGTGAACCAAGAAAGTGGGAAGAAAGGTGTGATGGCCGGTGAAATAAATGGGGAAGGACAACTCTTTTAATCATTGTGGATCTAATCAAGGATTTTCATTGTTTTGGTGGTGCGCAAGAATAACTAAAAATAATAATAATTACAAAAATATGCATTCTGTGGGAGATCGTATTTTATCATATCAATACAATGCATTTCAATCACTCATTTATTTTTCAGAATATATAAATTAAGGAAACGCTTAAAAAAAATCCTCTGAAATAAGGTCATTTTCGCAATGTGGCCCCAAACTAGTTTCCTCTTCCACAACTCCTTAAACGTGATAACTTTGCATCTGGACCCCTTATGGTCACAAGTGCACCTCGCATTTACATTCACACCATTTTCAAGGTTTTTTTTTTCCTTGAAATTCAATAGTTAAAAATATTCTATACATGTCAATGTGATTTTATCTGATTTTAGGTAAACCCTCTTTACCATCTTTAGTTGGTCATATCCATTCTCAAATGATTCTTAACCTTAAGTATGAAAAAAATTTCTAGGTGTTGGGCTAACTTCCTTACAAGATTTAAATGATACCAAAACTATCTATTTTAATTTTAAGTTGCCAAATGCATATGTTTGTCAAAACCAGGTGATGATGATTTCTAGAAGACTGTGGTTGTATTATTGATTTCCTAAGGATGTCTACAAAGTGTAAATTGATAAATGGTGAACAAGATATTAATTGTTGGGGACAATTTCAATTAAGGGTTCAAAGTGCTTCCTATTTTTCAAATAAGGGTATGAAATGAATATTATTTCAAATAAATGTACAAAGTAAACATTTTTCAAATAAATGCATGAAGTGCCTTCATTTTCTCGTATATGGCCTAAAGTTAACCTTATTTCAAATAAGAGTCTGAAGTAGCCACGTCAATTTCAAAGAAGGGTCTGATCTCACTAACTAGTTAAGAGCATTTTCGACCTTTACATATATATATATATGTTAATTTTCCTTCCTTTATTCTTTATTTTTGTCCTTTTTTCTTCTTTCCATAAAAAAGAAAAAAGGAAAAAGGAAAAAAAGACTTAAACTTTAAGGAAAAACACAAGTGGGAGGACTATGGCCGTTGCCCCATCACTGGTGAGGTGTCGCCATAGGTGATGGGGTCACTGCCCCTCCCCTAGCCCCTAGCCTCGGTCCTCTCTCAGTTCTAGCAGGGGCTGACAACCCTCACCTAGGTTAGGGAGAGGGTCACCAATTCTCATCGAGGTGTTAGCAATCATAGGCGGGGCAAGGGCCACCAGTCCTCTCACCTATATATGTATTTAAAATAACCTTTATTTTTTGTTTTTTTGAGTTTTTTTGGAATAAAAAAATAAAAAAGGAAAAGTGAAAGAAAATAAGAAAAAAAGTAAATGACGAAAATGCCTTTAACTAGCCGGTGAGGTTAGGTCATTCTTTGATACTTACATGGCCATTTCAAATCCTTATTTAAAATAAGGTCTATATTAAGCCCTTTTTAAGAAAATGAAAATGTTTTAGGCCATTATTTGAAATAATATTTACTTTGAGCCATTATTTGAGAAATTACTTTTAGGTCTTTATTTGCAATTTTCTCTTAATTGTTTAGGTATTTACAAGCTAGATGGACATGATAGAAGGTTCACATGTCAAGAGGAACGAGATGTTTGTGAGAACTTGGAACTATCATAGACATCTGAATAGTTGGGTGGAACCATGGTTGCTTAGAAAGACCATGAGAAGGTGAACATTTGAGTAGAGTCTTTGATGGTGACATAACCCGAAAGACTAGTGGATAGAAAATCGCGAGTCAATTTCCAAGGAATTACTTGGACAACGTTGTTGTTGATAAAGGTAGCTCCTTTTATCAAGTGATTAGGAGCATTGTATCATGCCTCTATCGATGACCTGGAAGGTGATGGTCACTTACTCGCCACAACATGGTTGTCGAATGGAAGGAAAATAGCCATTACCATTGTTGGGAATTCGTGACAAGAGGATTGGAGATGAGTCGGAACACTTTTTGCCAATATTTGTCAAGTAGTCATAGAAATAGTTGATGGACAACGGCAACAAACTCCATTTTGGGGAACCTTGCTTTTACCAATAGGAGTAAGGAGTAGATTGTTTGGGCGGCCTGGAACTCGGACAATTGATCCTATCAATGCCCAATGGCTACTTGATCCGTATAAATACTTTCCAAAGGTTATATTGGAGAAGGTACGCCTGTAAAAGAGAATCGAAGGTAGTTGAAGGGGTCAGCAGAAATTGAGAAAGCTTACTCAATTATCATCAACTTCGCTTTCTGTCGGGCAATTTGTGCCATTATTTGTTTACGACTCTCTCTCTCTATTGTAGAGTCCTTATTTCTTTTGAAATCTGGGATAAGAGAAGTGCATGAGTACGAAACTAGTAGTAGTAGGTGCATTCTTATAGCGTGATCTATCACGTGATGGAAACAATTATTGCTATATTGTAACTCTCTTAAGATTACTAGTGGATTTCAACTAATATTGTGGCTATTAGTGGTGAAGAGTGGATGTATGCTTAATTATAAGGTAAACCACTATATGTTTGTGTGCAACATCGTCTATTTGCTTATTATTGCCTATATTTATTTGATAAACGTGTCTGGTTTTGATATTATCAATCTATGCTTACACCTATCAAACTTAACTTGATATTTTGCAAAAAATTGTCAAGCTTCTAAATCAATTTATTCACCCCCTCTAGATTGTATCATTAAACTTAACACCATGCAGCTCAATTTGTTAGTTTCTAAATTATCATATCACCAAACTCAACTCGGTCAAATTATAGGGGAAAAGCTACTATGTAAAATTTAAAAGGTCTTCAATTTGAAGTTCTAATCAAAATTCTCAAGATTCAACTATTATCGATTTTAGATATAAATAGTAAAAACAAGCTTTTCCAATGTTATCTACTGAAGATCTATTCCATGTATCATTTTCTAGAGAACCTCAAAGTGGCTTTATTTCATAATATTCCATCCATATCTCATTTTCATTCATTTAATTTCACTTGGGTGTCCTTGTCCGAAGATGCGGTTTGTAGTTACTCACACAAATAAAAATATACAAAGAAAAAAAACATATATCCCCAAGCAGTGATTACTTTTTCTTTTTCCCCAAATTAAGACACCATCGTGGAGCCAGAAAAATAAACATTTTAAAACTATGATAATCAATTAATCAATGCTCATGATTCCTAAACTCTAGAGTCTTGATGCACCTATATCCATATCTACTTTAAGAGCATTCTCTATGAGCTTTCTTTGCATGTGAGCTGTAACTCGCGATCTCTAATGATTATCAGAGGATCTAGTTCGATTGCCTATCCGACCACACGTGCTATCCAACAAGAAGTAAGGACAACATAATACACTTCACTAGGTTGTTCTAACTCAAAATTCTCCTCTTGGTTGGCCCCTTTCTAATGGAAGTATTCAATTTGCATGCTTTTGCATGTCGCTAATCAGTCGCTAGGGTTTCCACTATCTAAGCAAGACTATGTCTACTAAAAAATTTTACTGAACCTTTTTCCATGACGACTTTATATTGGCGCTTAGAATGATTAAATGCTCTATACATCCCACTTATTTGAACACCCATTTGAAAGTTGTCGTATCCAATAGAATTCAAGTTTTTTAGTAATACATTTAATATTTGATCTCGATCCAAAATCTCAGCGATGATTTCCGGGGTTAGAAGGAATTCGGTGCAACGACATCAAATCATCAGTAAGGGCAAAACCAGTGGTCATTTGACCATCGATGGACAGTAAAGAGGTTCGCATTAGCACATTAATGAGGTGCAAGACTTTCTCAAGGCTCTACTCCTACAACACGATTCTTAGGAATTATTTGTTGTCTTTCTACATCACTAACCAAATGAGGAATTAGTAGAACATCTCTATAGAAAGTGACACCAATGGAATTGTGCATTTTAACGGTCTTTGTTAAATGAATGGGCTATTCATGGACCATTAAATGGGTCAAAGGGTGAATGGAGTCCCCTTATTGTCCTTTTGTTACATCACGAAGATTATGATCGTCCCGATATTTCCCTTGGCCCACTGAATTCGTGAACGAATACGAAGTAAGGGGACGACTTAGGTCAAAGAAATGTAACACATCAAGGCGTGCTTCACGTACACATCTCTTCAAATTCGTGGTGTCGTTTTACCAAAGTTTCGATCAAGCTCGAGGTTCTGTGCATCGAGGCCTTTCATGCGTTCTTTGGTGATCTGTGGTCACATGCTTTTGGCAATAATGGCTGTGGTCCATCTTAAGACCGTGGACTTGTTGACTGTGCCAATACACGGAATTGTAGATTTTGTTTCTTTGGCGATACGTTAGGCTCAAGTTGCAATGCCGCAACTTATCCCATGTTCAATGTGTCAAACACGTGAAAGATCATCCAATTCCGTGGACCCAAAAATTAAAGAAATCCTTTCAATTCAAAGGGATGAATTCACTCGATGCATCTCTTTAAGCTTTTCGCCTCGAATATTTGATAGGTGATGCCGACAAGATTATTGAAAACTTTCTTAGGCCTTGGAGCAAGTAGAAGACCAAAACGCAGGTCTAGAACAAGAGTGAATTCGCCTCCTTAAGCGCTTGATAAAGAACCCGTAACTTTTGATATGGGAGGAGTTACGGGACGCATGTACGAAGGAAGCTTGTTCAGAGTGCTATGCCGTGGCTTAACTAGGTTCCTCGTTTCATGTCTTTTTCAACCTCAAAATCCATGTTTTTCATGGGTTTTTAAACCATTTTTCTATTTTTAGGCCCACTCTCGTCACTGTTTTAGTTCCTATTCGTAATTTGTCTTTTATATCCAGTTTTCCATCTATGCTATTAGCGTTAATCTCAGGTTGCCCAGGGCTTACGGAGTGATCTTGTCATGCTTGATGGAAGGTAGACAGATTTTGATGACTTTTGCTCATTGTTAATCATTTGCGCGTGTTTGTGAGATTATCTGTTTGAATTTGTTAATCGTTTCTGCTGTAGTTGTACCTCGGTCGTATTAGGTTACGCCGATTCCTTCCATCCAAGGTTTTCTCATGGACTACGGTCATGGCAATGCCATCAAAACGTGAATGATCAGCACCATGATTTCATACAATTGAGCACAGACAGGTTAGAAATACTGAGTTTGAACAAATTAGTCGACTCCTGTTCTCTTGACTAATCGCATCAGAAGCATGTGCTGCCCCGCATGGTAGTCTACCCATATTTGGAAAATTAAAGTTATTTTGTCTTTAGGAGAAGGAGATCCCAAGACAATGAAACGGGAAACATGCATGTTCCTCTCCTGAGCATGGTCCTCTCTCTCTCTCTCTCTCTCTCTCTCTCTCTCTCTGTGGCCACATGCCTTGTTTCCCACCCTATGCCGTGTGCCATGAGGATGTGGTGGATCCCATTTCGACTGCTCCATCCTCCCCAAAGAAGATAAAAACGAACCATGAATAGATTAGACCAGATCTTTGACATTCTCGGAACTCACTCGATCTTTCTTTCAAATTCAAATCAATCATCGAGGACGGGGAATGGATTATCGGATCTGGAAATCAATTCGTAGGATCTGGTATAAATCATATGGAGGTCGCAGCAATGATGCTGCTATAAGTCCGGTTTTTTTATTGTTTTTGCACAACCAACGATTTATCACTCCAATTAATGCTCTTGGAATATGATAATGATGATGACATTTCTTCATGAAAATTTTGTGCATCGACAGTCTTTTTGACTAAACAAATTTCGTTGTGTCAAGAGGCGGATACCTTAATGGCTGGTTTCTGGATGACATCTTCGTCCTTTAGTCAAGGAGAGATTGAGGGATCAAAATCGAACTTCAGGATCAAACTTTGGGCACGAAATTAGGTGGCAAAGAGAGCGACTATTATGGTAACTATTCGGTCATCTGACTAAACATAGAAAGATTTGGAAAAAAAAAAGTAAGAAGAAAAGGCAATCTTACTATATCGACTAACCAAAATAAAAAGACGGATCTTGAAAAAGAATTTGGGTTTTCACTTAGCAGCCAAAAGAAAGACAACAATATTCATTGTAGAATGAAATTTTATCTCCACTAGATAAGCTTCTAACTTGTATACTCCTGATTCATGAAGTTGATATTTAATGTTAATATGATGTGGGAGACGCTATGACAATTTGAAAGCAAGCTTCACGTTCAAAGGACATGAACAGTAGGGTTTTCCAGCGCCACCAGGAGCACTCCTCCTCCGGAGACTTGGTTGCGGTCAAGCACGCCGAGATTGTCGGATGGAATTGAAATCGCTGTTTCTTCAACCTTTCGTTCTGTCGAGATTGAATTCGAACCGAAGTAGTTGGTACATACCGATCACATTTAGGGACGTTCTTCTCATGTTGTCATGGTCGTGGAGCCCTCGTGCTGGCCCCATCCATGCATGTGAGGTCGCGATCCACATGACGCAACGTGTATGCAGCTGATCTAGTTAATTGCAAGAAGCTGGAACCAATCGCGTTGGAAAATCAACGCTCTTAAGAAATATTAAACCGTAGCAGAAGTTAAGATATGTCTTGAACATTGTATTAAGTAGACAAGAAAGTCGACATTGGATACTTTATGCACTTGCAAGTGCGAGCATCGAAAAAAGTTTGATCTTGTGTCATAAATAAGTAACAAGACAGTAATTTCAGCATCACGGCAATTTCAGAATAATCTATAGTTGAATCGGTGGGAAAAAGTGTCGAAAAAATTATAAACCTATTGTATTAGTGCCAATTCAGTCTTAAATATCCGAGGTACAAACCTCGGGAGTGCCATAACTTGGCACGAAGGGACACTTAAGTGCCAAAACTTACAAACGGTACACTTAAGTGCCAAAATCGAAGCAAAAATGATCACTTAAGTGCCAACGGCGAGAAAATCTGGCCAAAATGCCGACGTGGCATTTTTCCGGCGATATGAGGTCGAAACGGCGTCATTTTTTGTGCCTGACGTGGCGAAAAACCCAAAACCCAAACGGCGTCGTTTTGACTAATATTAATAAATATTAGTTAAATAATATTAAAAGAGTAAAATAAGATTTTTTTTTTTTTAAAAAAAAAAGGGAAGGAGGGGGAGCAACCTGTGCCGCCACCGCCCCATTGCTAGTGGGGCGGCGGTGAGTGAGGGCGGCCGACCCTCGCCCGGATCCGGGAGAGGGTCACCGCCCTCTCTCGGCGTCTAGCGAGGGCCGTCCCCTCGCCGCCGCGCGCCGAGGGTTGCCGACTCGCGCCCAGGCGTCGGCGACCCTCGCCGTCCCATCGCCGCCACCCCACCGGCGATGGGGCGTCGGCGACCCTCGCCCGTCCGTCGCCATCGCCCCCCACCGGCGATGGGGGCAAAGTGGCGACAGGCTGCTCCCCCTTCCCTCTTTTTTTTTTTTTTTTTTATATTTTTGCTCTTTTAATATTATTTAACTAATATTTATTAATATTAGTCAAAACAAATGTTGTTTTGGATGCTGTGGCCACATTAGCACCCAAAACGACGCCATTTTAGGTTTACTTCACCACATCAGCCACAAAAACGACATCGTTTCGACCCCATATCACCGGAAAAATGCCACGTCAGCATTTTGTCCGGATTTTCTCGCCGTTGGCACTTAAGTAATCTATTTTGCTCCGATTTTGGCACTTAAGTGTACCGTTTGTAAGTTTTGGCACTTAAGTGTCCCTCCGTGCTAAATTTTGGCACTCCCGCTGTACTTATCCCTAAATATCTTAATGATGCCAATGTAGTCCTAAACATTGTAATGATGCCAATTTAGTCCTAAACATTTTGATTTAGTGCTAATTCAGTCATAAACTTTTTAATAGTACCAATTTAGTCATAAACTTTTAAAATTAGTACCAATTTAGTCCTAAATCTTTTGATTTGATGTCAATTCAATTCTTTCAGCTAATTTTGATCGGATTTTGCTAACATGGACACTAGATAGCTGACATGGCACTGCCAACGTTGACGTTGACAATTTTTAATAATTTTCGATTTTTTAATTTTTTTTTCTGATTTTTTCTTTCTTTTTCTCTCTCCTTCCCTCTTCTTCTTCTTCCTTGGGTAGCCGATTGGTAGGCGATGGCCGACCACCGGCCATACGTAGGCAAGCTGGCCTCGCCTAGCCAGGGCGAGTCCGAGCTCGGTAAGGGCCGGCCTCACTAGACCTAGCTTGGGTGAGGGCTCCCCTCACCAAATCCAATAAGGGCCGGCCTTGTCGGATTTGGCCTGAGTGAGGGCAACCTTGACAAGGGCTCCTCTCACCAAATGCGATGAAATCGACCCTCACCCAAGCCAAGGCGGTGATGTCCAACGAGGTCGCCCTAGCCTAGGCGAAGGCCGGCCCCATTGAATTTGGCGAGGGGAGCCCTCGCTTTGACTGAGCGAGACCAACTTGCCTGGGTATGGCTGGTGGCCAACCATCACTTGCCAGCTGGCCATCGCCCAAGGGAAGAAAAAGAGGGAAGGAGAAAGAAAAAGAAAGAAAAATAATAAAATAATAAAAAATCGGAATTATTAAAATATTACTAAAAATTGTCCACGTTAGCATCAGAGGTGCCGTGTCAACCAACCAGTGTCCATGTCAACAAAATCTGGCTAAAATTAGCCAGAATGACTGAATTAGCACTAAGTCAAAAATTTTAAGATTAAATTAGCACTAATTTAAAAAGTTTAGGACTAAATTAGTACAATTAAAAGGTTTAGGACCGAATTAGCACCAAGTAAAAAGGTTTAGTAGATGATACAAATTAGCACCATTAAAAGATTTATGACTAAATTGACACAAATAGAATAGGTTTAGGATTTTTTCAACACTTTTCCCTAAATTAGTGTGATAGAACAAATAATAGATCACGTTTAGCAGGTGATACTATAAGATTAATCGTGTTCAACCAAAAATACAAACTGCAGGACACTCGACGAAAAGGAAAAAAGTGTCGAACTATAAAACATAGCTGTTCGTTGAGTAGAAATCGAGTTCCAGATCTCTTGTATTTTAAAGCGAAGGTCGTGGTCGTTTTACCACTCAGACCATTCCATTCGGGTCGAACCCGAATTCTCCAAATAGGTTCTGAGTGAGAGGTCTTCCCATCATCTTCTTGCGCAAGTTGTGCCTCTTCTGTAGCAAGCCCTTGGGCATTGTTAATTCCAGATGCTCTAAAGAGTCGCAATCCTGAGCTTGGCCACTTCCTTTTTTGGGTTCTTTCTGTTAGCTTTATCCCACATGATAGAGATGAATCTTGTCCCTGGTTTGTCCGACCCTCCAAGACCAACCATGAAATCAGTACTTACAAACACAAACAATCTCAGCCCCCCTCTAAATAGCCAGGCCTCTGCGCTTGTACCCCTGATTAAAGTATTATTAGGAATATTGGCATCGATCTATCAAGTTGGTATATCATTATACCGACATTATCTTTGTTAAAGAATCGCAGATAGCTTGTCTACGAGGTTTCAAAGGATTATACGTCTAGTGTTCTTTCCACCTAATAGATTAAATGTTTGGATGAAAGAGTTGTGCATATAACTTTAGGTTGCTATCAGAGTTAGAGGTTCGGTTCCGAATACACCCTTATCATTTTTTTTATGGATTTGCCTTTCATCATGTGGAATGGATTTAGAAAAGACGCGTCCGCATACATCATGTTTGCATGGACCAGGCCCTTGTTATAGAATCAACCTTTGCAAGTGGGAGAATGTTAAAATTAAAACACATTCCACGCCACATAAACTTTTTGATGGGGCTCCTATGACAGTATGAAAGTCGGGGTGGGCATGCTAAGTGTCGTATATAATGTTCTTTAGTCCACGTACACTCAAATAGATAAGTTCTGTTACTCTCCAATTAGCTTGATTCATTTTAAAAATGTGCCGGCGCTAATGAGGTCACGACCAAGATAGACAATATCATGCTGATGATAGGCCTGGGTTTAGGCTGCCCATTTAGTGGTATCATAACCATTTTCTTTTTTTCTTTTTTTTGTGGTTAAAAGTATCAGAGCCATCACCCTTATATATTTCACATGAGTGGCTCCCTGTACAATGGTTTCACGTGCCATCTTTTTACACATGAGAGGAGGTGTTGAAAATATTTAAAAACACTTCTCTCCGAAGTTTCACTAGATTATAGTTTCCATCAATCTGATACTTTAATATTTTGGAGTAAATAGTGGTGCACATAACTTATTAGTACTTGAATGCGAATCTCACAATATATTTCTCATATCATTCACACGATTTGTCTAGGAATCACATGCGGGTGACCTCAATCGAATAAGGAATGCATTCAAAGATAGGTGCGAGAGGGAGAGACCATAGCCAACCCTCGAACACTCCCATCGTTCAAGGAATTCCAATGCATCAACATCAGACAAGAGCAAAGGGACAATGGAAGCGACTGTTGTATCAGAATGCTAAGTCCAGCAAGATGGATGTTAGAGAACCCAGGCAACAGTAGAAGCATGTCCTCTCTGTATCCTGTCCTTAAAGTAGGACAAGATATCGATGCACGTGCATTAAGACCCACTAAGGCCTAAAAAGAGAGCTTTTCACGTATGCTTTCAAAGGCATTCCCTGCACGAAAAGCCCGAAACATCTGTTGCGTACCCTCTCCGAATCGTGTTCGCTCTGCCTTTTCTTTTCTTTTTACCTACGTCACACTCCCATTTCTGACTGCGTAGCTCACATGCTCATCCACGATGGAACTTTTAGAGTGTCCATTTGGCTTTTGCTTTAGCTTTCGACATGTTCCTTTTTTTGCCTTTCAATTATTGTTGAGAACTCACAAATCTTTTTTTCTCTTTTTTTATTTTATTTATTTTTGTTATGGTAGGCATCCAATGCAACTGATCTCCACATATATACACAAACCTTCCCATCCATTTGCATCGGGTAACCCTTCACCTACCAAGTAGCGGGCGTAGCCATAAAGGTTAATATAAGGTGGGTGACGCTATGATTTAAATTTAGGATCTATCAAATGTTAACCAAATGCTTAACCACTCAAGCAAACCATCGAGTATTAACACCCTCAAATCTTCAAAAGCACATGAATGGTACCATTTATGTTCACCATGGACTTCTAATGTTTTTCAAAAATTCACCCACATTGGTTGATTTAAAGATAAATGTTTTATATCAAAAACCCACCCATAATGAGTTGAGACACCTAATCCACTCTCTCAAACTTACTCATTTTAGTACTCTAAGCCCAGCACAACTTGGAAAACAACTAGGACCTGAAACCTTTTATTTTTTCTCAAGTTTTTTGAAAATGGCATCATCTTTTCATTCTTACCAAACCTGATCGTGAGTATGGGTAAGTCAAATCCGGGCAACAGAACTCATTTTGGAGGGTGGGGTGTTCTATTATTAAACGGTTTTTGTTTTGTTGTATATTGGAAGGGTTTTGCTACTCATTAAGTGGAGACCTTTTCGTCGACAAGATTTAGAGAATAAGTAGGTGGGACGAAATGCTATCACTCTTTCAAATACTTGTAATGCATTATCAGAATTGATAATTAGGAATGATTCAAGAGGCTGACGGTAGTCACTGCCACTTGCCAAATGACAAACGATATCAAAGCGTTTCCACCAGTAGAAAAGTACCTGCCTAGCCAACTAGAGGATTTGGTTGTTTTTTTCTAAATCTTCTCTACAAGACATTATTGCGTGCACTCAGATACATCTGGACCATTTAATCTGGTGAGACCCACATGTTTTACACATAAGATTTATCGAGTTCAACATTCCAAATAGATCTCGAGTTTATGTATATGGTACAGCGCCTAGTTTTTCCTTCTTTATCAGAATGTGAATAAGTTTTCTTTTTTATGTCGTGACTGATCAAATTAGTTCCCCTGATTGTTGGCACAGTCGGCGCAAACTCGAACATATTTTCTGGGGTTTTGTTGTTGCGAAGAAATTGAAGCAATGTTGCCAATCTTTTCAAGTAGACAGTGAATGAAAATGTGCATCATGATTGAGTCGATTCTTTGAATCGACACGAGGACAAAATGAAGAGAGTTTGAATTGCCACAAAACTTGTCGTGATTGCATGTGGTCCCCCGTTAACTAAGAATTCGTCCCTACACACCACAATTTCATGCTGAATTGAAGGTAATCCAAAAGTACACGATAAAGTCAAGGACTAATGTTCCTTTTGAACCCGGCTGCTGAAGGATCGTCGAATCAACAAAGGTTTTCGTGACATATAGACCAGAGATGTTGTGATTTAAACATAGAATCTGCCTATTGAGGCAATGGAAAAACAGTAAGTCATGACCTTTGCCTGCCATGGGATTTACCATTTCACTTGTAATGCATAAAGTTAATCCTAAGCGAACAACAAATCAATTGATGCTAGCTCATAGTTTGCACGCTAGACGTGCTAAGAACAAGCCGTTGAATTTGATTGCCGTATGGATGACTAATCAATAACTGGAAAACACTAGCAGAAGTGGGAAAAAGTGGATGTGCGTGCGATCACAGTGGGGCCTTCGTTAGATATGATAAGTTGAATCTATCCAACTCGGCTGCAAATATGAGAATCGTGATGTGTTGTCTTAAGCATGTAGAGTTTGAAGCAGATTCATAATCAGGTAAGGATGTACCCGAGCGGCTTGGCAATCCCTAGAGGGTGAATCAATCCAGACTCTTATCCGAGTGAGGTAAATGATATATAGGATCAGAATCGTCACGACAAGTTCATTAAGAGATGATCATGCATTCCATCTATTGTCATTCGAAAAACTATTTCCCATAAGCGATGCGACTACAAAGCAATGTGCACGGGATTCGGTCGCTTAGAAGAAGGCAAATTTCGAGTTCGGTGACATCGTGGAAATCCACGTTTTTATTACGTCATGTTATGACCAGCCAAAATTAAGCACAAGACAATAAAAAGCAGACACCCACTAATATTCTGATCTTCAAGCAGCACGTAAACAAACTTCAGAAAATAGTGAAGAGACGAGACTTGTATTCCCCTAGGGAATATGCTCAAACAGCTGCAATTGGACCCAAATTGATGGATGACTCCATGGCCTTTATGGCCTTCAACCTTGGTTGGGAAAATTACAAAAAAAAAAGTCATAAACTCAATGCAATTATGCCAATTCATTCCTAAATTTATTTTTATTGGTAAATTGAGTCATAAACCTTTTACAATTGTGCCCCACCATTGCCAAGCGAGGCCCGCCCAACTACTCGCGAGGCAAGCCCTCACCAGATCCAGTGAGTGCGAGCTCGCCGGCATCAATGTGGGCGTAAAGCCTCTTGATGAGGTCCAGCTTCGGGTACGGAGGATAGTTGCTCACTCACCTTGGTAACGAAGGTCAAGCCTTCAGACCGAAGGCTCTTCAAGTAGCCTTTTTCCAAGCTAAGATTCTCGCAAAGCAAATCCAAAAGCAACTCAGCTAGCTTCTCCAACTCTATAGCAAATTACTTCATTGCCTTCCCATTAATTGTTGGGGCTAACACTATCACCTAGAGGGGGTGAATAGATTATTATAAACAATTAAAGCGGAATTTAAAATAACCAATTCCAACAATACTAAAGAATAAAGTGTGATGAAAAATTTCATAGTGATAAGATCTTCAGCAACATCTAATGAAGAGCTACGCTTTGATCAGGTTTTTATTGTGTACAATAAACTATTCAATGAAATAAATGAGAGATTAAGGGATAGAGAAAATGCACACAACAATTATAGTGGTTTAACTTTGACAAGCTTATATCCACTCTCCTACTCTGACGGCCTATTGGCTGAATTCCACAAAATGAATCAATCAAAGGTTACGGTCAAGTTGTCGCTTATATCCAAGTGCTTCTACCCAAAGCCGGTGCTACTTATACCCAAGCCAATAGGAATCATTAACTTACACCAAAGCACGCATTTATACAACTATTTACACATCTCAAATGATTACAATATTTAAGTTCACAAAAGACAAGTGTGTAATATCGAAGCTCTCATAGTGAACCTATAAATAGGAGGACTAGAATCGCCCAAGAAAGAGTATGCGTTCAAAATTAGAGCCTAAATCTTCCACATCATGTTATGACTATTTGAATGTCTAAATGAAAATTAAATAAATAAGTAGACATGATTTTAATGAGGTTCAACAATGTGCCTACATCCTCGAGTAATCCCCTCTCAAAGTTTTTGTTGTGTTGTTTTTTTCGAGAGGGATTACCATTATTATTAATGAAGTACAGGAAAAGAAGATAATGAGAGAAAACCCTAAAACCAAAATAGGCAATTCCCAAATTCCCAAAAATATATATAAATCAAATAAATCAACATAATTTCTTCCCAAATATTGGGACCAGCACAAATCACACCAACACTCCCTCTCAAGTTGGAGCGAAGATATTATCGGAGGTCAACTTGCTTACTATCTCTTAAAATGGCCTCTTAGGAAGAGCTTTGTTGAACACATCCGCCAATTGTTCTCCACTCGGATATAAGTTGTCTCAATGGTTTTGTCCTAAACATTTTCTCGTACGAAATGGCAATCCACCTCAATGTGTTTAGTCCTTTCATGAAACACAGGGTTCGAGCCAATATGAGTAGCAGCTTGATTACCACAAAATAATTTCGTAGGTGAATCTGAAGACCTACAACCCAATTCCTGAAGTAGCAGTCATAGCCAAACGATTTCACCAGTAGCAGATGCCATTGCTTGATACTCTGCTTCAGCACTTGATCGGGCAACTACAGATTGTTTCTTACTTTTCCATGTGACAACATTACCTCCTATGAACATGCAGAATCTAGAGGTGGACTTTCGATCATGAGGGCTTCCAGCCCAATCTACATCCGTACATCCAACTATTTTTATATGACCATTGTTCTTCATCAATAAACCTCTCCCTAGTGTGGCCTTTAAATACTCAGCAGATGGTCAACTAAACACATATGTTCTTGTGTAGGATTTTGCATGAATTGGCTAATAAAACTAACAGCATAACTAATATTAGGTCTAGTAATAATTAAGTAGATTAGTCTCTCGACAAAACGTTGAAATCGACCCACATCTTGCAAAGGAAAGTCATCTAAAACCATTTTCTTGATGTGGTCCATGGGAACATTAGCTAGTTTTGCACATATCTTACCAGTTTCCTTCAATAGATCCAAAACATATATTTTCGCTAAGAAAGGAATAAGCCTTTGCTAGAATTTACCACCTCAATACCCAAGAAATATTTCAATCGTCCAAGATCTTTAATATCGAACTCCTGGCGCAATTGAGTTTTGAGCACATTGATCCCTAACTGATTACTTTCAGTGATGATGATATTGCCAACATATACAAGTAGTACCACAAGACCATTTTCATCGGACTTGGTAAACATAGAGAAATCTGTTGCTCCTTGGTTATATCCCAACTTGCGAAGAGAGTTACTAAGTTTACCATACCAAGTCCGAGGGGACTGTTTGAGTCCATATATGGACTTCTTGAGTCTAC
Source organism: Corymbia calophylla (assembly GCA_014182845.1). Taxonomy (NCBI): domain Eukaryota; kingdom Viridiplantae; phylum Streptophyta; class Magnoliopsida; order Myrtales; family Myrtaceae; genus Corymbia; species Corymbia calophylla. Next base: position 44,826,997 of record CM024697.1, on the reverse strand, counting down.
ACACCATCCCTTCTTCTCTTTGCAAGCAATGCCCAAGTGGAAGATCCATGTAAACTTCCTATTCGAGATTTCCGTGAAGGGATGCATTCTTCACGTCCATTTGAAATAAGGGCCACCTACAATTGACTGTAACTAACATAAAAACCCTGACATTATTCATTTTTACAACATGAGCAAAAGTTTCCTTGTAGTCAATACCATAGGTCTGGGTGTATCCCTTAGCAACCAACCTCGCTTTGTATCTCTCTATCAAGCCATCACTGTTATATTTAATTTTATAAATTCAACGACACCCAATAGTGCACTTTCCATTAAGCAAGCGAACTACATCCTAAGTATTGTTCTTGTCAAGTGCCTGTAGCTCATCTTTCATGGCTTCAACCCATACAGGCTGATTGCTAGCTTCCTCAAAACTATTAGGTTCTGTGTTTTCTTCAAGAACATATAAAAAACCAACAAAACTAGAAGATAACTTGTCATAACCAATGTGATTCTGGATGGGATATTACACCATGTGATAAGTGGTGAAGTCCCGAAGTCGTGTTGAGGGTCCAAGCACACACAAAAATCTCCAACCTAAAGCCAGAGCTATAAGAACAGGTTCAAAAGTAGTGGAACCAATTCAACGGCCGTCCCATCGGAAGTTGTCCTAGGTGTGGACATCGATTCAATATTGTCATTGGTGATTACTTCTTTAGTCTCATCTATTCCTTCGGTGTCATTTTGCAAGTTCCTTCCAATTACAAGGCCATTGTTCAACTCATCCACCATAGGAATAGGAGCTGATTCAACTGTCAACTCATTGTACTCCCCCTGAATTGGACTCTTGGAATGAAAGAACATAGTAGATTCATCAAATATAACATCACATGATATATACATCCGTTTGGTGGTTGGATCAAAGCACTTGTACCCCTTTTTTGTTGATGAATAGCCAATAAACACACATTTCTTGGCTTTAGGGTCAACCTTACTACCACTTCGAGAGTGCACATAACACACACACCCAAAAACTCTTAAATGCAAGATATTAAGTTTGCGCCCGTAAAGGATTTCCATAGGTGTCTTGTAACCCAGAACACGACTAGGAAGTCGATTAATAAGATAGCAGATTGTTAAAACAACATCGCTGCAATAAGTCTTCGACATGCCTCCAAAAAATAATAATGCTTGAGTCACCTCAAGAAGCTGTCGATTCTTTCGTTTAGCCACCCCATTCTGCTAAGGTGTATCTACACATGAAGTTTGATTAATAATGCCCAAGGTGCTCAAATAAGATTGGAAGGTCTGATAGGAATATTCTGTGCCATTATCAATGCACAAGACCTTTATGCATGTTTTGAACTGATTTTGAATCATGCTACAAAATTCCTGAAAAACAATGACCACATCACTTTTAGCTTTGAGGAGGTATAGCCAAGTAGCTTGCAATTTATCATCAATAAAAGAAACAAAATACTTAAAACCATCTCTTGAATCAATTGGAGCACTCCAAACATCTGAATGTACTAAGTCAAACACCTCAGAAGCTAAATTAGAGCTTTGAGGAAAAAGTAATCTGTGTTGTTTAGCATAGTGACAAGAGTCACAAGTACTGCAATTATGAAATAAAGTTCTATCAATAGCTTGCAACACACGATCAGAAGGATGACCCATGCACATGTGCCACAACCTTGAAGCCTCCATCGCATTCTTCCTTGCCACCAAGGCATTCGCATGAAAGTCAAGGACGTAGAGGCCATTCTGCAGCCGTCCTTCACCAATCGTTTTCTTAGTGTTGCAATCTTGAAACAACACCTTTGAAGAAGAAAAGACAACATTGCAATTTAATTCTTGAGTGCACTTGCTCATAGCAAGTAGATTAGAAGACAAATCAGGCATAACCAAAACATCAGAATTTTGTGAGAACAACTTAAGCTGTCATGCTCCTTGCATTGGAACTTTTATTCCGTTAGGCACAATAATGAGTGGATACGAAGCACTTGAGGAGACATTTAAAAGAAAATCTGCAGAGTTGCACATGTGATCAGTAGCTCCTGAATCTATGATGTATTGAGTACTATATTGGGTTAAAAGAGCATTACCCGATGTCTTAACCATGTTGGTTAAATCTAATGAAGGACCAGAAGATACCGAACCAATCACCCCTTATCCTTGCATTTGAAGCAGTTGTTGAAACTGTTGTGCCAAGGACTTTAGTTTCGATTGAAACTCTATAGAGTTTCTTGGAACAGCAAGTTTGGCTTCTTGAACCTATCTTTGTTGACACGAAGATGAGGATGGAGTACCCAACACCTATCTTTGGAGTGACCATCTCTATTACAATGGTCACAATGAAACCGAACAAGCCTTTTATTTTTTTCCCCTTGCCAATTTCACCACAAATTTGCCACATTGGTTGTTCATCACAACATTATGAGCCAAATTTTTAGAGATTGGTTTGTCAAGACTAAGCGAGATACTCATCACTCGACACCTCATCTCTTCTCCTTGAATCAAGCCACAAACTTCATCAAACATAGGCAATTTTGGGCTCATCAAAATTTGTCTTCTCACGTCTTCGTACTCAGGCCGAATGCTGGCAAGTAACTAGAAGACAGGATCTTGCTCTTCTCATCGAATGTAATTAGCCACACTTTGGGTTGCTAGCCTATACAAACGAATCTCATCCCACCTTCTCTTCATATTTCCAAGATGGTTGGTGAAGGATTGAGAGGGTTCTTGCTTAGAGTTAGCAATCTCTTGCTACAATTTGAACACCCGCGATGCATTCTGAGCTTGTCCATACATCTTATTCAATGTTTCCCACAACGTTCGAGCTATAGGCGAATATGCAAAAATCTCATACACTCAAGATTCCATAGAGTTAAAAATCCAAGACATAACCAAACTGTCGTTGGCTTGCCATTCATCAAATTTCGCATCCTTATCAAGAGGTGCTTTTATTTGGCCATTGATATGACCAAGCTTTGATCTACCCCCAAGGGCCACTGTAATAGCACGAGACCATGGAAAAAAGTTCTTCTCATTCAGCAATACGTTGGTGAGTCGTTGACCAGTGGCGGTGGAGTATGATTCGAGATTGTTTGAACTCGAATTGGTCATGATTTGAACAATAACTGTGTATACACCAAGAAGAAGGACACAGATGGATCAAACACACAAACAGATACGAACATGCTCTGATACCATGAAAAATAAATAAATAAAAAGATACGATTTTAACGAGGTTCAGCAATGTGCCTATATCCTTAGGTAATCCCCTCTCAAAGTTTTTGTTGTGTTGTCTTTTTGAGAGGGACTGCCATTATTATTAATGAAGTACAGGAAAAGAAGACAATAAGAGAAAACCCTAAAGCCAAAATAGGCAATTCCCAAATTCCCAAAAAAATATAGAAATTAAATAAATCTACATGATTTCTTCCCAAATATTGGGACCAGCACAAATCACGCCAAACACCAAATATGTGGGAAAAGTTAGAAAGAACTCAAGGGGTCCATAATTGTTGCGTAGTTCATATCGATGTCTTAACAAAGGGAGCAACCAAGGCATGATTAAAAGAAATGCTCAATGATTAATCAACGGTAATCTTCTTCGAGATCGGGGATTTAGGAGATTTTAGAGAGCGCGAGATGGCGGACGTGGAAGGTGCTCTCCTAGTCGATGTCGTCAATCTCGGATTGAGTGACCTCGAGGCCTTTGCTTGCCACCATCTGCTTGAACTTTTGCTCCATGCACTTCCTCTAATGCTCCTTGTTCAGCCTCTCCACATGGTCCAACAGCTGGTGTGGTATCCCACGGTTCACCAACTGCACAGCATCATAGCACATACAAATGATTGTTATACACCACCCCCACAAATCATAGTTTTGTCTTAATGAAATAGTTTTCGGAATTTACTAAATGAGTTGTGTAATGAAAGCTTAAATGCCTCAAAGAAGCCCCAATTTTCACAGCATCTTTGATCTTGGCCATGGTGGCTCCTCTCTCCTCACCATTCAGCTTTTCCAGATCAATCATTGGGAATGACTCCATTGCGCTCTCTCTCTCTCCACGCGGAAAAGAATCAAGAATAATTATTATTATAGTCTAAGGATGTTTTTTTTTTATCAAGGTAACTTATCTTGATTGATATTTTATATTAGACAATCATCTCATAAAAATACGCTGACATAATCCTCATTATAATACATCAAAATTTTCCAATTCAATTTTCTACCTTTTTTGTATCTTGATATCTCTTTGAGCATTTTTAGATGGATATATAAAAACTAAACATCGATGCTCAATTTATCTTCAATTGATGCCAACTTTCAAGTTTTACCCTTAGGCTGATGTTACAAATTGCTTGTGAGGTGAGATACGTACATTTTCGTGACAGCTACACATAACTTCTCAGTCCCCCCCGGGGAGGGCCTTGCGCCGGGGGCCGGGGGGCTATTTTCATTAATTAGTTTCTGACATAAAGTTCAAATGGAAATTCAGTCAAAGTGGCAATTCATGATTAATTAAGAAAAAAACAAGACAATGTTTACACTCTCTGAGCCTTTTCTTTCGTAGTTGTGATTTAATTATTATGAATCTCCTCTTTTTAAATTCTAGAAATCTTAAGTAATGAAAATAGGGATTAAATGTTGCTATGATGATAATTGAAAATTGATAGCTGAACATTATTATTGTATTACCAAACATAGAAATATGATAATATTGGTAAATTATTCAATATATTTTGATGGATTCGAATTACTTTCAATAACTCTTTTGTTAAATAAATTAAATAATGCATTTCTTGCTATGCCAGGTTAAGTGGACTTTGATTCAATTCTACTGAATATTATCAAATAAGTTAATCTTATTAAAGTGCTCGATTTTTAATTTTCGGCACTCCTTTAGGTTATAAAATAGGGCCGTGTTAACTTTTTCATATAAATATATCCATTAGAAGTTAAATCTTCTGTCTTATGTAATGATTGTCTCTATTCACAAGGTGCATTGATTTGAAAGGCTTTAACCAAATTTTTGAGCATTATTGTCTCGAGAAAGTGAATTCACACGCCTCTTAGCAAAACGATAATTCTATTTACTGAAACTTTTCTTGCACGTTCGGTCATTTTTATTAAAATGGTTAAGAATCAATTGATGAGATGTGTCCATTAAAGCTCTTTGTCTTCATCCCCACTCTGTGAAAATGGGGACACAATAATTGAGTAACGTAACATCCTGGATACAATGCCATCATCATCATCATCATCATCAAAAGCAGGTCCCTACCAGTTTCATCCAATCATTTTTGTCCTTTTGATTTCTGATTTTCCTTGCTTGGATTTCCATGGTGATGACTGATGACCAACTACATCATCGCAGAAAAGCATGCAAAGTAAAAAGTAAAACCAAAGCATGCCAAGCAGAAAATCATCAAAAAGGTGGAACAAGAAAGTAAGAAAAAAGGTGTGATGGCCAGTGAAATTAATGGGGATCATTTTACAAAAAATGGAGAAAGTTAAAAAAAAAAAAAAAGCCCTTAAATTATGCCCACCAACCCTAAACTTTTAAATGTAACATCAAAAATCCCACACTTATACTTATATAACACATTTACTCTCCGTTAAAATCTATTAGTGAGAACTATTACCCTAGAAAGCAAATAATGTCAACATGGCATCTATGTGACTTAAGTAAAATAAAAAAGCCGTTGGTAAATTATCTAATAGAATCTTGATAGATAGTAAATGTGTCGCATAAGTACAAGTTTGGGGGTTTTTTTTTTTTTTTTGTGACCCAGGGAACCCCCGCACGGCCAGCAGCCGGGAAGTAAACCCTGGGAGCGACACGTGCCACCACCAAACACATGCCACCAGGGTAAGTCCACAAATGACTCCGCTGGGATTTAAACCCCTCCCCTTCAATAGGGGGGAAAGCCCAAAGCCAGCGGAGCCACCACATGGGGTGGTAGTTTGGGGTTTTTTATGTCACAAGAAAAAAAAATTAAGGTAAATATATCACAGTGGGCATAATTTAGAACTTTTAATATCATAAAAAAAAAGAGTTTAAAGCAAATGTGTCATTGTGAACATGATTTGAGATTTTCCTATAAAAAATGCATTTCAATGTCGTTTGAGGTTAACTATTTAAATCAGCCTACTTGAGATCTTAGTTTATCGTACTATAAATTGCATTTCAATCTCTCATTTATTTTTCAGAATCATGTATATCATGGAAAAATGCTTAAAGACCCCCTAAAGTGGTCTCATTTCGCAAAATTACCCTGGACTAGGGTTCGTCCACGCAACTCGATGAACGTGATAACTTTTCGTCAATGGATCCCTCCTAGGCTCACTGCCGACGGAGAAAGTGGCATGTTTTCACTTTGAGCCATTATCAAGGTCTGAAAATCTATGTCCATTTGATGGTTAAAACTCTGTTCGTGCCGATGCAATTTTAAAAAATTTATGAGAAATTCGAAGAGGTTTTAAGTCAACCATCTCTAAGAAACCATCTTTAGTTAGTCATATTCATCCCCAAATGATTCTTAACCCTGGTATTGGAATTATGGATATCCCAACAATTTAATTTATCACGTTTCTAGATTGTCATATTACCAAATCAACTCCACCTAATTGAGGGGTAAAACTTTAAAGGTCTCCAAATCAAAGTCCTCTTTAAGATTCTTGATATCCGGTTGCTCTCAATTTCAGATATTACGGGTAAAAGTAAGCTTGTCTAGGGTTATTTATCGAAAATATATCTCAAGACTCATTCATAGAGAACCTCAAAGTGGCTCTATTTCATTACGTTACATCCGTATTACATTTTTACCCATTAATATTCCTTCAACCTAATAGCTTAAATATTTGGATTAAAAATTTGTGCATATAACTTTCAGCTACTATCAGAGTTAAGAGGTTCTGTTCCATATACCTCTTTTCATTTATTTATGGATTTGCCTTTTATCATGCGCGATAGGCTTAGCAAAAAAAAATGTCCACATGGATCAGGTTTGCATGGCCAAGGCCCTTGTCATCGAATCAACCTTTGCATGAGGGGGAATGTTAAAATTAAAACATATTTCGCACCGCATAAGCCAATTTGATGGGGCTTCTACGACAATATGAGAGTCAGGGTAGGCATGCTAAGTGTCAGATATAATGTCATTTAGTCAACATAACTAGATGTAGGGATATGACTGAAATAGATAAGTTCCGTGTAATCTCAAATTAGTTCGGTTCATTTTAAAGATGTGCTAGCATGAGTTAGTTGCAGACGATATCATGCTGACCATAGGCCTAGGTTTAGGCTGCCCATTTAGTGGTGTCAGAGCCAATTTCACACCTATATATTTCGCATGCATGGCTCCCAGTATAGTAGCTTCACATGCCGTCCTCAGTCCAATTTACGCATGAGACAGGTGTTGAAAATATGTTAAAACACTTCTCTCCGAGGCTTCAAGGGTTACAGTTTCCATTCAATTTAATACTTTAATATTTTGGAGTAAATGGTTACGCTTGCGCACATGACTTTTAGTACTTGAATGCAAATTTTAAGATATATTTTTCATAACAATCACTCAATGTGTCTTGGAATCGCATAGGGGTGACCTCAATCGAATAACGAATGCATTCGAAGATAGATGCGAAAGAGAGGCCGTAGCCAACCCTCGAACACTATCATCGTTCCAGGAACTCCAGTGCATCAACATCAGATAAAAGCAGAGAGACAATGGAAGCAACTGTTGTATCAGAATGCTGAGTACAGCAAGATGGTTACAAGAGAACCCAGGCAACAGTAGAAGCATGTCTTCTTTGTTCTTGATCCTTTAAGCTGGATTTGATGAACACATCGATGCACATCCGACACGGATAAGCCCTAAAAGAGAGCATTTCACGTATACTTCAAATGCATGCCTTGCACGTAACATCCGAACATCTGTTTCGTACTCTCTCCGAATCGTGTTCGCTCTGCCCTTTTTTTCGTGCGCCCCATTGTTCACAATGTCTCCCATATCTAGCTTACTTGCTTATCCACCATGAAACTTTTAGAGTGTCCATTTGGCTTTTGCTTTAGCTTTTGACGTGTTTCTTTATTTGCCTTTAAAATAATAATCTCAATTAATGTTGACAGCTCACAAATCTCTTTTACTCTTTTTTTTTTTACGGTAGGTATCCGAACCTTGCGACTTAATTGATTCTCGCAAATACACAAACTGCCCTGTCCATGTGCATCGTGTAAGTATTCACCCACGAGATAGTAGGCATGGCCATCAAGGTTAATATGAGGTGGATGACACTATGTTCTAAACGTAGGAGCCGCTAAATCATGACCGAACGCTTAACCACTTAACCAACTATCGACGATTAACACCCTCAAATCTTCAAAAGCACATGAATGGTACCATTTATTGTCAACATTAACTTCTAATGTTTTTCAAAATGCACCCACGATGGTTGGGTTGAAGATAAATGTTTTATATCAAAAACCCACCCACAATGAATTGAGACACCTAATCCACTATCTCAAACTTACTCCTTTTAGTACATTAAGCCCAGCACAACTTGGAAAACACCTTGGACCTGAAACCTTTTATTTTGTCTTAAGTGTTTTGAAAATGGCATCATCTTTTCATTCATACCAAACCTGTTCGTAAGTCCGGGTAGGTCAAGTCCGTGCAACAGACCTTATTTCTGTTTTTTTTTTTTTTTTTTGGGGGAGGGGGTGTCTATTATCCAGCGGATTTTGTTTTGTTGTATAATGGAAGTTTTTTGCTACTCATTAAGTGGAGACCTTTTCTTTGACAAGACTTAGAGAACAACTACGCCGGGAAAAATGATATTACACTTTCAAATACTTATAATGCATTATCAGAATCGATAATTAGAAATGATTCAAGCGGCTGATAGTAATCATCGTCATTTGCTATGTGACAAATGATATGAGAGCATTTCCACCAGCCAAAAAGTACCTGCCTAGCTAGCTAGGTAAACTAGTTGTTGGTTTAGAACCTTCTCGACAAGACATTTTTATATTGGGGTGTGGTTCATACTCCAACATTAACTATGTAGGGGTGAACACTTGCGACTCTAGAGCTTAAACTCATATTTTATTAGTAGTTTGGGTTTAGACTCAACCCACACACAATGAGTTGAGACGTTTAATCCACTCTCTCAAACTTACTCTTTTAAGTGCTTAAGCTCAACACAACTTGGAAATCACCTAGAACTGGTCTGGTCCACGTCTCAAAAACTAGAAACTGGTCCTCTCAATCCAACTCCCAATTCTTGGGTGGGACTAGATCGGACCGAGAGCGATTTAAATTTAGATGTGGGTTTCACCTTTCACACTCTACAAAAAGATATGACAAAAATCTAGGATAAAAGATAAAGAAGAATATAATATAATCAACCAAAAAATGTTGAGCAACTAAAACAACCTAAGCTTAAATCAAAATAATTCGGGCATCGTACAAACCATGCCCAGCCACCCCATGAATGTCATTTGTGGCCGCAAACACCACCATCACCACCCTTCAACTTCGCCAGCCGAGAACTGTTCATCTGGAGATGCGAGCTGCACACAAAAACGTCGAAACAAAAATATACAAAGCTAAGGGTGGCAGCGGCCATCTTATCAAAACTCATTTGACAAACCACGAACATGGAAACGGACAGAGGACTAAGAACAAAGGCGCATATTTTAGTCAGGCATTTCGTCGAACATATGGAGGGCGTCAGCTAAAGGAAGCCTCAAACTTGTCCGAGGCGTTAACTTAGACCACAATCAGCAAGTAATGAGCGAGCGAGATTCAGCCTCGACACAGGGACAATCTTGTTTTATGCTCAATGCAAACAAAAACAGCAAGCGTCAGGCACAATGAAGATCATAAACGTGCGTCTAGTTTAGGCATTTTGTCGAACACTTAGCATGCGCATACTGAGGGGGTGAGAAACGGGGACGACCGAGCCCGAGCTCGAGCCGGGATTCAAAACAGTCGATACCCAAGACCTCGCAATCGCAGCACGCTCACAGAAGGCCGGAAACTCTGCTCGTTAGCTCGGCGGCATCGAAGACGCCTGCCCCCAGCCGTCCCATCCGTCGCCGGCGACCCTAGACTCCTTCGGTAGAGCGCCCTTTGTGCGCGTAAGTTGCAGGAGGGAAGAAGGAGAGAGAGGATGGACAAGAAGGGAGAGGGCCGGGCCGCGGAAGAGAGATAGAGACGGGCTGGCGGGATGGGCCTTGGGCCCGCGCGCGAGAGGGGAAAGGAGAAGAAAAGGGGGGGCCTCCTCGAGCCCTTTCAAAAAAAATTATTTATCCGAAATAAAGGAAAATAAAATGAAAAATAAAACTTAGTATATGCAAATAATATTAACACCTAGTTGACATGAAAATCATTTTTTGTTAAGGCCAAATTGATCTCTAACTTTTAATGCAACTTAAATATAAATATTTATTCAAAATTTAGGTGTCAACAGTACTGATCTTCAAACATACATAGACTTACTTATATAAGATCTTCAAATACACATAGATTTACTCATATCAACTTATCTTCAAATACACATAGACTTACTTAAGAAAATAGTAAAGAGACATTTCTCTTATTTTACTATTGAATAAGCTCAAATTGTTGGGACTCGAATTGATGGATTACTTGATGTCCTTCATGGCCTCAAACCTCGGCCCCTTGGCTTGGAACTTGAGCCCTGCATAGAGCTTCATGTAGTCCTCAAACACAAATTTTGGGTACGCTTGGCCCTTCTCTTCTTTCTCCACCAACTCTGGCGCAGGGTATATGACCGCATCACTCCCAGGATTGTAGAACGATGCAATCGACATCCGGTTCCCATCGGTTTGTGCAATCACACGGTGCTCGATGCTCTTGTACTTGCCATTCGTAATAACCTTTGATTGCCACAAAATGAAGTTGATTTGTGACCTCGAATTAAGAGCATCTCGACTATTAATGAGTTACAGTACACATACCTCGAGTTGGTCGCCTAAGTTGATGACGATGGAGTGACTCATTGGAGGGACGTCGACCCAATGGCCATCCTTGAGGAGTTGGAGGCCGCCGACCTTGTCATCCTGGAAGAGGAGGATGATGCCGCCGGCGTCGGTGTGGGCCCGGAGCCCCTTGATGAGGTGCGGCTTCGGGCATGGTGGGTAGTTGCTCACCTTGGTGCCGAAGGTCGGGCCTTTAGATCCATGAAAGGCTCTCTTCAAGTAACCTTTTTCCAAGCCAAGATTCTCGCAGAGCAAGTCCAGAAGCAGCTCGGCTAGCTTCTCTAACTCTAGTGCAAACTGCTTCATTGCCTTCCTGTTGATTATAATCACAAATAAGGTCATGTCATTAGTCTCAAAATTGGAGGAGTATGGCCGGCACAAAACTACAAGGACTGGAATCACCCGAGCGAGAGCACACCGTTCAAACTTAGAACTCGTATCTTCGACATCATGTTAGATGACTAAGGGTCCATAACTGTTGTGTAGTCCATATCGTTATGTAGATAATGATAAATGACAGCAGGGCATGATTAAAAGAAATGGTCAATGATTGATCACCGGTAATCTTCTTCAAGATCGGGGACTTCAGAGATGTTAGAGACCGGGAGATGGCGGAGGTGGAAGGTGCTCTCCCAGTCGACATCGTTGATCTCAGACTGAGCGGCCTCGAGACCTTTGCTCGCCACCATCTGCTTGAACTTTCGCTCCATGCACTTCGTGTAGTGCTCCTTGGTCAGCCTCTCCACATTGTCCATCAGTTGGTGTGATATTCCATGGTTCACCAACTTCCCAGCATCAGAATAGAATCAGCACGTAGAAACGATTGTCATAGACCATCACACAAAGCACAGTTTGTCTTAATGAAATAGTTCGTCGAATGTACTTAATGGATTGTGTAACAAAAGCTTAAGTACCTCAAAGAAGCCCCATTTTTCACAGGCATCTTTAATCTTGGCCATGGCGGCTCCTCTCTCTTCACCATTCAGCTCCTCCAAATCAATCACTGGGAACGTCTCCATCTCTCTCTCTCTCTCTCTCTCTCTCTCTCTCTCTGAAGTTTCTTGTGTAGAGGTGGAGTGGAATGGGATGATATTTATAGGCAGTGAAAGTGTGATCAACAAGGAAAGACATTTTGAAAAAGGGTTTTTGAGTAGTTGGGCGGAATCAAACGATGCGCATGTCTACGTCTCTTCAACTTGGTGGTACAGTGCATCGAGGCATGCCGGATCCGGCTCTTTTGAGTTTCTCCATCTTTTTTGGATTTTCAAGTGTTCTATGGTGATTATTAGCCACCTGCCTCCGAAATAATGGCCGTGGTCCATGTTAAGACCGTGGACTGCTTGACTGCCGGTACATGAAGTTGTCGATTATGTTTCTTTGAGGATTCGTAAGTCTCAAATTGCAATACGGCAACTTCCTTCAGAAGAAACTGTCTTATATGGGAAGATGGTTCATTGCATCTGTTGTAAATCATATGGAGGACCAATTGATCGAAGTCAAGAACTTTGGACATGAAGAAGGGTAGAGAAGCTGTAAGAGAACTACCTTATCTTCTCACTTGCTCCATCCTTCAAAACTTCAAAAGGAACTATCATATATGAAATCCACACCTTGCATTTGGTGTAAATCGCATGGAGGAGAAATCAATTCATCAAAGTTGAGAACTCTGTACACTAAGATGGGTAGCGAAGAAATGAAAGTGTGAATCACGACCGGGTCAAGTCTTTGATGCAAGGACAAAACAAAGAGAATTTGAATTGCTCGCCTATTGTGATCATATGACGTTTCATGTAATTAAGAATTCGTCCCTACACACCATAATTTCATGCTAAATTGAAGGTACTCCCAATATGCACCATAAATTTGAGGACTATTATTCATTTTGAACCCGGCTGACAAAGGATCGCCGAATCAACAAAGTGGAAGAGCGTTTTCTGGACATATAAACCACAGATGCTGTGATTTAAACATAGAATCTACAGGTTAAGGCGATGGAAAAACGGCATGTCGTGACATTTGCCCGACGTGGGATTTACCACTCCACTTGTAACGCACAAAGTTAATCCTGAGCAAACGATAAATATGATGAGCTGAATCCATCCACCTCAGCTGCAAATGGGAGAATCGTGATGTGTTATATTGCTCTTTCTTTCTTAAGTATGTAGGGTGTGAAGCATATTCATAATAAGTAAGGATATACCCGAGCGGCTTGGCAATTCCTAGAGGACAAACCGATCCAGACTCATCCGAGTGAGGTATACAATATATAAGATCATTCGTCACAAATAAGTTTATTATGAGATGATCATGCACTCCATCCATGGTCAATTGAAAAAAACAATTTCCTAATACAAAATTTAAAATATGCAAAGTCAAACATCTATCGACAGGGTAGCCATTCTTTTTTCTTCTCCTACAATTTGAAACGTCTATCGTAAGTCATGCAAGCGAGCGACCCCCTTTGTGCCAAACTAAGCCACGATCGTGGAGACAAAAGGCAAAGAACATACTGAACTTTAATAATCAATTAATCGATGCACATGATTCCAAAACCCTAGAGTCTTCATGCAACTATTTCCATATCTACTTTAAAAGCATTCTCTATGAGGCTTTCTTTGCATGTGAGGTGTGATTTTCAATCTCAAATAATTGTCAAAGGATTTAGTTCGATTGCCTATCCGACCACACGTGCTATCGCACAAGAAGTGAGGACAACAGGATCACTTTCACTAGGTTGTAGAAGTCTTCAATTTGCATGCTTTTACATGTTTCTAAACAGTGGTTAGGGTTTTGCAATAAACAAAAGTGTCACGTGAGTCGGTTATTTCTAAGCGGTACTATGTTTACTGCGAAATATTATTGAACCTTACATAGGTTTGTTGTTCTATCTATCTCTCTAATCTGAATGCTCATTTGAAATTCGTTCGTATCCCATAAAAATTAAATTCTTGATAATAAGATTCTTCAGGCTGTTTTGTCATCTTCCTATTTACTAGCCAAAAGAGGAATCAGAAACACATCGCCGCAGAAACTAACTCCCAATTAAGTTATGCATGTTAGTGGTCCTTCTTCGCTAAATGAAAGGGCTCTTCCATCTTGTGACCTGGGACTGCTAGACTGCCAATGCACAAAGTTGTCAATTTTGTTTCTTTGAGGATACGTGAGGCTCAGATTGAAGAACATCCAATTCCTTTGACCAACAAATGAGTAGAAAATCAGAAATATTCAAGCTCATTTTGTTTGTTGATTCTCCTTTATCACCAGTTTTCGTTAATGCATCCTGGGGTCATCTTGGGTCACCTAGGGTTTAGGGAGTGTTTCTGTCATGCTTAAACGGAAGGTAGTCAGGTTTTGATGACTTTCCGTAATGCATCAAGAGAGCTACAAGGCGATTGTTTTCCCTTTGAGCACATCAGTGAATCATTCCACTTGTTAATCATTTGTCACTGAGTCGATGCGCTCGGTTATATTAGATTATCTAGATTCCCTCGATCCAAGGCTTCTTATAGACTTAGGCGGCAGCAAATGTCATCGATAATTGAACGATCAGCAGCACAATTTCATGACCTGAAAGAAGGTTAACTTAGCTAATTATTTCATTATTGCTAAAACTCGGCAAGCCATTCGAGCTGCTGTTCTCCTGGCTTATCGACCTGAAGGATATACGGCACTAGAATGGCAATCTTCCCATATTCAGAGAGGCAAACCCTTTTTGTCTTTTAGAGAAGGAGAGCCCAAGAAGATGAAACAGGGAACGTGCATCCTTCCCAAGCACCTGAATGTAAATGCCTTGTCTCTTTCACTTCTCCATGTGCAATGAGGACGAGCTGGATCCCATTTCAACTGCTCCAACCTTCCCCAAAGCAGATAAAAGGAGCAGCTATGAACAGATCAGATGATATCTCATATGCTTTCGGCACCCTATTTCCCCTTCCATTGAAACCAATCATAAAGTACGAAATGGATTATCGTAACATGGTGAACAATTCATTGCATCGTGCGGAGGAGAGATCAACCGATCAAAGTTGAACTATAGGATGGAACTCCGGACATTAAAGATAGGTAGCGAGGAAAGTGTCTATCATGAGAACTATTTGGGTCATCTGTCTCGACATAGAAAAAGCAAGAAGAAAAGGCAATCCAGCCACGGTCATCTGCTCGAAACGAAAGAGAGATCTCGCAAAAGAATCTAGGGTTTCGCTCTTGGCTACGCAAAGAAAAGTGCCTTTGCAACGCGGCGGCACCAGGAGCTCTCCTTATCTCAAGATTAGGTTACGGTCCGAATGTGCCGAGATTGTTGGAGGGAATTTCGAAAATATAATATTCGAAATTAAAACATTATAAGATTGGTCGGTTTGGTACAACAGTAACTTCATGATAATTGAGAATTGGAGTAATATGTAGAACATATAACCATTCCAAAAATAGATTTTGAAGATCATACTTAAAATTAGCAATAATTTTTTTCTTTTGACTTGATTAACGCAAGGAGAAATCAAGATCCGAATCTCTCTTATTTCAAAATGAAAGATCTCAATCATTTTACCACATGCACCATCCCTTGCACGAGTTGTGCCTCTTTGTACAATCACTTGAAATTGACCAGGCAATATGCCAATTTTAAGACTTTTTTCTTGTTTTGTACATTGCCATGATATTACGGCATTGCCTAAAACCTTTGTCTTCAAATTGACCTTCACATGAGGAGGAGTGATAACATTCAAAGCTATGAGAAGTTCCACGCAATCTCAAATTAATGGTAATAAATATGGGATTGTGACGCTAATAGAAAAGTTCGACTTAATCTCAAATTAGCTCGGTGTATTTTAAAGCTATGATGGTGCGGATAAGCCATAACAAAAGTAGACAATATCATGATGATGGTAGGACCAGATAAGACTGACCATGTAACAGCATCAAAGCTTGTTTTACCCCCCATTTATTTGCATTTCTGGCTCTCCGTATGTCAGTTCCATTTATTGGTCTAGTTTGCGTGCGAGAGCGAGAACGTCGAAAGCATTTTATAATGTTTTTCTCTGAGGTTTCGCTGCGTCTTATGTATGGTCTCCGAGACCTCATATTTCAAGCTTTTGAAGTAGATGGTTTCCCATGTGACTTTCAATATTCAAACAAAGGTGAACATATCAGACCTACCAAATCGAAGACCACCCGGACCAAACCGGCCAATTTGGTCCAATTCCCAAGGATGTAGATCCAACTCCCAATTTCATAACAATGGAATTAGTGATTTTCGATCGGGTTCCCAATTAGAAAAGAACCAAATCGACGGACCAAATCAACTCTTTTTAAAAATAGATATATTATTTTTATCTTTTAAAAATAGCAATGAACCCTAAAATAATAACAACTCTAATATTTTTAAAATTAAAAAAAAAATTTGCTAAATGATCGGTTCCCGGTTCTTAGGTGGAATCGAAACAAACCGAATGGATCGATCCTATATTCGAATGCAAACCTCAAGATAATGATCTTCAAATTGACAAATAGCTCAGTGTGTTTCGGAATCGCACATGGGCAATCTCAATCAAATCACGAATGTACTTAAAAGATAGGTGAGAGAGAGAGAGACCATAGCCAACTTTCGAACACACTCATCGTTCCAGGAACACCAGCGCATCAACATCAGACAAAAGCAAAGAGGACAATGGAAGCGACTGTTGCATCAGGATGCCGAGTCCAGCAAGATGGTTACACGAGAGGCCAGACAACAGTAGAAGCCTGTCTTCTTTTGTTCGTCGTCCTCGAAGTTGGACTCATCGATGAACGAACGCATCGATGCACATCCGACACGACCCACTAAAGGCCTGAAAAGAAGAGCTTTTCGCGTGTAATCTCCAAGGCATGCCTTGTACGTAACACCCGAATCATCTGTTTCCATACTTTCTCCGAATCGTGTTCGATCTGGCCTCCTTTTGTGCGCCTCATTATTTGCCAATGTTTCCCGCTTCTGACTGCGGTAGCTTACGTGCTTATCCGCCATGGAACTTTTGGAGAGTCCATTTGGCTTTCGCTTTAGTTTTAGACCTGTGCTTTTACTTCGAAGAGTAATTTAAACTAATGTGGCCTCATCTCGAATCTTCTTCTTTTTCATTTTTAATAATAAGGTATCTGAACCTTACGACTTAACTAATCCTCACAAATACACACAAATTGTCCCGTCCATATGCACTAGGTCAGGGCAACGGCCCTAGTGGGTCAAAGTCTTGTCTGGCCGATCCAATAACCCCTACCTACTCATTCGTCATCACGGACCTTGCTTAGATTGAGTCAGAACAGAATAATGATCAAACTCAACCACTCAAAAGCAAGCACCATATCCAACTCTACTTAAAAGAGAATTTTTTTTTGGCGACATGGGTATTCTATTCTCCTTTAGCTTTAGACCTGTGCTTTTACTTCAAAGAGTAATTTCAACTAATGTGGCTGCTCTCGAATCTTCTTCTTTTTTGCCTTTTTAATAATAAGGCATTCAAACCTTACGACTTGACTGAGTCAAGGCAGTGGCCCTAATGGGTCGAAGTCTTGTCTAGCCGATCCAATAACCCCTACCTATTCATTCGTCATCACGGACCTCGCTTAGATTGAGTCAGTACAGAACAATGATCAAACTCAACCACCTAGGAGCAAGCACCATATCCAACTCTACTTAAAAGAGAATTTTTTTGGCGACATGGGTATTCTATTCTCCTCAGCGTTACCCCTCCCTCCCTCCCTCCCTCAGCAACTTTACCTGTACAAAGATATAATGCATGTCGCTATCCGAAATGCATGTTGTAACACTCCTATCCTGGTTGAGGAGAAGAGATATGGTATGAATTGATACAAAAGAAGAGACTAGCCTAAAATAGGCACCACCGGGAGTAGTCTTATTGGATACATGTACCACATCAATCCTTTGTCGCAACGTGACAAACGACATTTGCACTGTCTAAAAAGTACCAACCTAACTAGATAGGAAAGCCGAGAATTGTTTCTAAATCTTCTTGACGAGACATTATTGCGTGCACTCAAATACATCTGGACCATTTAATTTAGTGAGACCCACATGCTTTCTAGGCTTGTGTTGGTGAAACTAAAGCAATGTTCTAACTCTTTTTGAGTAGATAATGAATGAAAGTGTGAATCATGACTAAGTTGATTCTCTGACCCAAGGAAGAAATGAAGAGAATTTCAATTGCCACACGTATCGAGATTACTTGTCGGGCAACAAGATTAAGTAAATTGTGTCTACACACCATATTTTCATTTTAAATTGAAGGTGCTCCTAAAGTGCATGGTTAAGTTGAGGACTAATGTTCAATTTTTAGACTACCTGCCAAATGATCCTCAAATTAATACAAAATTAATGAAGGTTTTTCCGATATGTGAGCTGGAGATGATGTGATTTGAACATAGAACCTATAGATTGAGGCGATGGAAAAGAGTCACCCGCTCAATGAATTTGTTTACAATTTGAGATTGCTCTTATCGGGTACTTACAAGGGCTCACTCATTCAAATAACCATTGATAGAGTCCATTATCCTCCATCGAGTCTTTTGGATTTATTATGTGCTGATGTGAGTTACCAAAATGTTCAGACTTTTACTTAATGAATGAAATGAATATTTCGACCAAAAAAAAAACTATTGATAGAGTCTCATGTCACTTAATAAATCAATTTCATAAACGAGTCTTGATAGTGCGATCGGAGTAGTGTCTTGGGAGATCCTATACCGCCATGCACTTTCATTTCCATTCCTCGCCTTGCCTCAACCCGGCAACAAGCACATTGCATGAATGATCTATACATGTGCATACATGAATCATTCAGTCTTTCGGCTCGTCCTATTTATGGCTTGGACGGGCTTAAACATGATTTATTTTGGGCTCATCGAGGCTAGCCCGGCTCGACTTACTCATACGACTTTTAAGATGGGCGGGCTTGGGCAAGCGATACACTTCAAGCGTTTGCCCGAGATACTCTTAATTAGATGATTATAGGTGTTTTTTGGGTCACAAGTGACCTTGGATATGGCCTACAAGCTGATCATGGGCCAGGCCCGGCCAGACCTGGCCACTTGGGCCAACGAAAATTTCACAGGACCCTTCGCGGGCCCATTCAGCCCACATGCCTGCCTCATCATGCATGAGGTCATCCATTAACGAAGTCCAAACGTTGGAAATGTCCTCACCGCACGTCTAGAAGTGAAATGCAATGTATCTACATTGTTTTCTAACATGTGACCAAGTTTTAAAAAGGCTTCAAGAGTCGGATATTTTAACTTGAAGAGGACCTTGGATTTGATGCAAACAAAAAGCGTACAAACATAACATTTCATCGAATGATTGACTCCAAATAAGACGATCGGGTGTGTGTCAAATGTGGACAATGATCATTTTATGGGGCAGGTACATATTCTACCAAAAACCTAGAACCAACCTTGTAAAAGTCAGGTTGGTGATTTTGAAATCGGAAATCAAACCGATGAACCGGCCTGGAACCGAACCGAGGGGCATCAAGGTTGATCTGGGAATCGGCGTTTCTCTTAGGAAAAAAAAAACTTTAAGTAATATGATGATTATTCTACGAAAATAAACTATGTCATAATTTGAGGCAAAGTACTTACACTATCGATTGACTTTCTAACCTTCTCAAGTTCAAAATCGATCCCTTAATATATTTTTATTTTCTCTAATAAAAAAAAGAATGTAAAAATCAACGGCAAGTGTAAAACCGATTTGGTTTGGTTCCTAGGTTAGACCGGTCCAATCGATCGCCTTTAGTTATATCATTTTTGTATTCTTTATATTTCTCGACTTTCCCAATACCTGTCATTATTAAGAAAAAAAAGGTTATACACATGGGCCAAACCATATCTAATACCTAGGATTCCATATAACATCTTGACTATAGATTATGAATAAATTTTGTTAACTTTTCAACTTGAAATTCTAAGTTGATCACGGAATTAGATTCAAGGTTTTTTTTGGCTAAAACATGGTCCAAGCCCTGGAATTCGGCCAAAGTACAACAAACAGGATTAAAACTATTTTGACCACTGACTTGTCCCCATCCAATTTCAAACTGATCGCATAATGGGGCAGTGTTGTACATCTTATGCCTATGGACCGCTATAACTATCGTCGACGGCTAGGAATTGAATGTGAAATCTTATGCCTATGGATCCCTATGACTGTCCTCGACGGCTAGGAATTGAATGTGAAATCAAATGATTTGGTACCCGAAATGTGTCCTTTGACATCCCAATACCCATTCATACCGAGACAATCCCTTTTATTTTTTTGGGCCAAAATATCGATACAATCTACTGAGCTAGGCTTTTTGCAAAGTTACCCTGTCTATCTTCCGTATCTGATTGATGGATGGATCAAAGAATCCGCAATGAATTACTCTCTGGCAAGCAAATGTCTTGAAGCAAAGCAGTGCTCACGAATTGAAAATAAGATCCTGCGATTTCCTTAAGTGCAATCCATCGAAAACCTGAAAATCAAACGCATTTCCTCCATAAGTTTCAATCACATCAATCCAATTTAATTGTATATTTTCAACATGGGTCAGATCACATGGCTAATACATTTCCTTCCCACAATAAAACTGGTGGGGATTGGTTCAACCGAGTTTTAAGGTTGTAAGGCCAAATTCACCCACAAGGCATTCATGTTTTTTTTGGCCTTTCTTTTTTTTTTTTGGCACTTTTTCTGAAATCAATAGAATTGAAAATAGAAAAAGTTGCAAAAAAAAAAAAAAAAAATTCCCCGCACATTTGACGCGTCGCGAACACAGAGGCGCGGGGGGGACCGTCGGATTCAGAAGATGTCGAGGATCTCGAGGATCGGGCGGTTGCAGAGGGGACAGCTCCCTCGGTTCAACCACAGCTCCCGCGAGCACACCCTACAGTAGGTGTGCCCGCACGGGATAAACGCCGCCCCCTTCTTCCGCCCCATGCACACGCAGCACACCGCGTCGTTCCCCACCCCGCCGCCGCCGCCGCCGCCCGCCACCTCCCCGTCCCCGCTGTCCGTCTCCTCCAGCAGCCTCATCAGCGACACCCTCAGCGGCGTGCCCGGCTCGGCCAGCCCCGACCGGACCATCGCCCCGCTCGCGTCCCCCTCCGGCTCGTGCGACGCCCTGTACTGCCGCTCCGCCGCCAGCGCCGCCGCGAGGTTCATGGGCGAGACGGCCGGCTGCGCCTCGGGCAAGCCGCAGCCCGGATCGAGGACCCGGTCGGTCGGGTCTTCGGCCGGTTCCGGACCCGACGGGCTCGTCGGGTCCGAGCGAGGCGGGGACGGGGGCGGTTGCTGGGGCAGCTGGTGGTGGATCTCGGTGTCGCCCTCGTCGTCGTCCTGAACGGTGATGGTGGTGGTCCGGAAGCCCCATAGCGGACCGCCGCAGCAGCCCATGCCTGTGAACCCGAGCCGTTCCTTCAGGCTCCGCTTCCTCCTCCTAAGATCCAAGCCGTCCATCTTCCCTCCCCTGAGCAGGCCGAGGACCGGTTCCTGCAACATCGCCACGAGTTGGCTCATTTCGGGTCGCACCCAGAGGCCGAGACACATCAAGAATGCCAAAACACGAATCTTTTCTCTTCTTCTCTAAATGGACAAGCGTGAATAAGATAAAAAATCTCTCGAGGAAGACATAAATGTGCCTCCAGGAAAACCAAAACCAGCAGAAGATTGTGAGGGAAATTAAGAGGGAGGCGCTTACCGTGGCGGAAAGTCTCGTGAGTTCCTTCAAGAAACGACTCGACTGCGGAACAGAACAGAACAGAGGGCACCGGCAGAACCCACCTCCGGTTTAATTCAGAGAAGAGAGAGAGAGAGATAGAGAGAGGATGGGCACCAGTTAGTCGTGCCGAGACAGCTTTGCTTCGTGGAGGGAGGGAATGAAAAGTCGGAAGAGAGCGCAAGAAAGGACAGAACAGAAGCGCAGAACAGAGAGAAAGGGGGAGAAAGGGGGAGAAAGAGGGAGAAAGAGAGCTCCTTTATATCGGTATCATCTCCTACTGGCTTGTCGTGGAGCGAGAAATGACGTCAGGTGCCATTGTTGAGCTCAGCTTCCAGCTTCCTGCCATCAGAAGCGTAAACAAGAAAGCTGTTGACCTCGTTCCTGCCCTCTCTCTCTCTCTCTCTCTCTCCCCACCTTTACCGAGTACGCACTGCACCGCTTAGCTGCTCCTCTTTTGTACGCTATTGTACGCTTCCGCTTTCGCTTTCTTCTCTCTCCCCTGCCCTCGCCTCCCCTCGGTCCCTCTGATTCGTCTCTCGTCTTCGGGCTCGGGTTCTTGGCCGCCACGACTTCCGCTCCCGGAGGAAGGGTCGAAAGGCGCGAGCTTTTGCCGGCCGAAAACGAAAACGAGGTCAAAAGGCCCCATCGAAGCCGGCTCTCGAATCGAGGGCTCTTGCCACGTGGCGTCCTCCCTGCCCGGTTTGCATGTGGACTGACAGTGGAATTGGAATCGTCCGTTTTCGCTTTAGTTCGCTCCTCTTTTTTTCAAAGAGTTTCGGCTCGCGGAGTTCGACTTTCAATGTTCAAAATAATTAACCAAACTTATGGAAAAGTTTGCGCGTATTAAGAAGGGAGTAATTGTATGTATAATTCATGAATTTTAAAGGCGATTTCTGAATTTTTTAAATTATTAATGTGATCCATAGATTTTTTTATATTTATTTAATTTAGTCTTTCAATTATATGAAAATGTTAAGTGATATCCTTCCATTAATTCAAATTTAGGGATAATATTGAACATTTTCATATAATTCGAGAACTAAATTGAATATATATTAAAATTTTATTGATTATATTAAATAATTTAAAAATTCATGAACTACATTGTATATTTAGTTAAAATTTGAGAATTATATTGAACAAATTAAGTTTGGAGACTACATTACACATTGAGTCAAAGTTCATGTCTTTTTCTCTATCAAGAATTGTTTGATTTTTTGCTTACTTAATGGCTTCATAAGTATTGACATCACTACGAAAGAAAAAAAAAAAAGTTATCATAATATTTGAAATTCATATACGAATAAATGAATGAATGAGGAGGTCAATTTATTTAAGGGGAAAGGAATTAAGAAAATAAAAAATTAAGGGACACCTTTGAAGTGAAGGGTATGCTTGCTTGTTTTCATATGACTTAGTACCCAATTATGCTAGTTGACCCTTGCATAGAACTTGGCAAAACCCAAATTAAACTCACAATGTCAACTAGCTTGCTTCTGTCTAATATCAAAATTGTGGTATATATATATATTATGCAAACATGTGCAACCAGCTAGGTTTTCTTTATCAACTCAAGTTGTTTCGTCTTTTTGAGGGTTTTCATACACGAAGCAACATCGTGCTAAGGTCATTAGTGTATGCCTTGCGTACAACTCTTAGTGAAATCTAATAGGTTTTTCGCTTTGTTAAGATGATATGAGCACATGATCGGAGCGGTGAAAGCCAGATCAATCGGTACATTATAAGAAAACCGGGAATTATAGAGATTTTAAGTGTGTAGATTGATATAACTATTGAGAGGTGTGGATATACTTGGAGATTAAAGCTTGATAGAAGGATTGACGTAGGTTTAATCTCTTTGGTTAGCATGAGATAGATGACTATGTCTCCATAATTGTTTTCTTGTTGTCATGTTAATTAGGGAAAATAATGTTGGATGAGGGTTCGAGCTATCCCTAGATACGTTAGCCAACATAATGACTTAATTTAGTGACATCTTTACAAATCTCAGATATCATTTTATAAGTATCAAAAGAGATGTTGAAAGATCATCATAAACTCAGCATGCTATTTTTATAAGTATCGAAAGAGATGTTACAAGATCATCATAAATTTAACGTGTTATTTGGTGCTAAAGTCCTCGGTGCGTCATGATCAAAAGCCCTTGATCCTATTTACGTAACTGCATAATCAAGAAGTGCTTTTTTACCCCTTTATGAATGATACATAGGCGTCATGCTAGTGCGAATAGGATAAGTAAAAGTAGGAAATCACAAATAAAAAAACTTAGCTATAGTTATCTTGTCTTAATATTGCTTTAACATGAAAAATCATTTATACATAATTGAGTCGACTGAGTCGATGATACCCAAGTGAGTTTCTGCTCGAATCTTGTACGTCCACCTCCCATCATCACCAGTTCAAGTTTGCGTTCAAAACCTTAAGTTTGATCGACTTGCAATTTGAGTGTCGTCGAATATGTGCTCAAAATCATTAATCCTGCCGGTACGAAAATTGATAAATTTATCTGTTAGCATATCTGATTGGAATCCTATTAGGAACCTCTTTGGCTCGGAGCAAGCAATTCCATGATGAGTTGATTCTCGACTTAGAATTGAGAATCAATCTTGTGATTCCCAATTTCAAAAAACGAGAACTAGGAACAGAGTTGGTTAGCTTTTGGATCGGGCAATTCCCGATCCTCGACCCTACTTGTGAAACGGGTCGCTTAAATTTAAAAATTGCATCTTTTCAATAAGAAAACTAGTCCCTTTACAAAGGGGGACCATTGTCGAAATCATAATTAACACAGCCGTTTCTCGAATTGAACCAAACTCGATAATCGCCCCCATCCATCCTCATAAGAAATGCCGGCTTGAATTTGCAATCAATCTTTCTTCATCATCGAACTTGCCACAATAATGTTTGCATGTCTATATTATAAAACTCAATTAGGCACTTGAGCGTGAGCTAATGTGATAACAACATGGGATTAGGATAGAGATTATTTGGGTGGGGATTAGGCAAAGGGAAAGCACCGGAACTCAAGCGAGTACGTAATCCCTCAATCTCTTAACTTTAGAAAAAGGGGAGAATAACGGATTCGAGCATATTTTTAAAAGGCTCAAGAGAGAAACAAGTAGAATATCCGCTCTAAGGTGAAAGATCCTGCTTGCCTTCCGTAATTTCTGGATAAAGGAAAAAAAAACAACTATATCCCACAATAAGTATGAGGCGTGCAAACATTAATACATTTAAATAAAAAAAATGCAACATGACTGGATTCCCTCACTGAAGGAGTTATCGCAAGCAGACATCATAGATAGAATCGCATTTGGGAGAAGAAGAAAGCTGGCTTGAATTTGCAATTAATCTTTTTTCATCATCCATGGAACTCGCTACAATAATGTTGGCATCTATATATAAAAAAAACCACTCAATTAGGCACTTGAACGTCAGCTGATGCGGATAACATGTGACTAGGATAGAGAGACACAATTCGTGTTGGGATTAGCCAAAGGGGAAGCGCCGGAACTGAAGCAAAGTACGTGATACCTTGAGATCTCTACTTTAGAAAAAAAGAGGGAGAAGGAGAAAGCCGGGGCTACCGAAGTTGACGTGACCCCTATCTGATCATGAAGGGCCACATGGCGCAGCATTCTCTCTCCTCCGTGGTCTTCGCTCCCCCAATTTTTCAATTTCGAAAACGGCTTGCCGCTTTGGCCCCTTTGGTCAAAAGGAATCCTTCCCCAACGGCAGGCTGAAGGAGGAGGACATGATGGGATCACATTTTTTGGGAATCAATGATTAGGGTTTTGGGGGTCGATGGTTGGTGTATGGTCCTTTTCGTTGCCTTTTTTTTTCTTTTTGTCCTAGAGATGCCGATTTGGATTTGACTCGAGATACATGAAGAGGAATTTGTATGTAGGAGAGGTTCAATGGTCAATTTCATATATGGAGCTCAACTGGGTTCTGATGGTTTTGGAGCATAAATGGGTCGATTTTTCAGTGTTTAGGATTGAGTATCAGGTCCGATTCAATCTGGGATTCGGCCTAGACCAACCAGTTTGAGGCCAATTCCATGGAAAATTGATTCGTTTCTTGATTTCAATGCAAAAACCTATAATTTAGACCATTGTGCTTTCCCGATTGAACTGGTTTTAAACCAATTTTGGAGTATCTTTAAAAAAAGATGCTTTTACATTTGTTAAGATTTGAATCATGATCGTCAACACGAGAAAATACCATATAAAGCTAATATATAGCGAGAGACTTTATATACACATATATACACAAACATATATACATAAGATATGATATATTGGTCATATCATTGTAGCAATCGAAATCTTTCTTGCATAAACAAAAAAAAAATCAATCTAATTATGATATAAAAAAAATGCAAATAAAGTGAAGGTTGAGAGAGAGAGAGAGAGAGAGAGAATATCAAGTTTAGGTTTAGGTTTGGCCTCAATGGGAAAATAAAATGGAGCACCTAACAACATATTTTTACAAACCGAGAATGATATATGATTCTAATATATGTAAGGTTTGTGAGTCATCTCATAAAAGGTAGCGTAATAAAGTATCAGTACTGATTCATCCATAACTATATGAATCTATTCATAGCAAAAAATCAAGAGCCTCGAGCCAATAAAGACCGAAAAGATTGACTCAAGAATGAATTTCATGAGGGGCTCCATTGTATAATCCAAACCTAACAATTAATTGCGAAGCAATGGGCATGATGAAACCTATGAACAAGTAAGATTCTATTGAAAAACAAATCCTAACAATTCATTAGGTGGGATGGCGGAATGAACGAGGGACCGGTTCATTTATTTTGAAAATTCATGACCTAATCTAAAACTATAATAAACATCGAAAGAGTAGATATTCGCCGGCGAAGGTTTTTATTAGATTACTTGATCTCATTCAATTGAATATGATAATAGGATCAAAGGAAATAGATACACACACATAAATCCCATGGCTCTATTTCAACACTGCCTCTCACGTACAAACCATAATAGAAATGACAAGTGGATTTTGATGGACGAAGTGGACACACAAGTGAAATAAGCTGGTTTTGAACCGAGTTATGATACCACGTTAATATGTTTGACCCCGAAAGCTTGCATTGATAGGCAAGAGAGCCCACGCATATATAAAAAGTATACAAATAGGATAGTCATGCGATGTGGGAATAACAATACAACAGGCAATTCTAAAATCAATCGGTTCGATTTTCAATTTTAATTTTTTGAAATCGGAGGTCACATGATCAATTTCTGATTCTAGTCCAAGAACCAACCGAATTTGAAATCGATCACCCCTAATCCAAATTATTATTGATAACAAAGATGAGTGACGAAAAGCTCAAGGGCCATGAGATATGAACGACTCGACATCCTTTTCTTTCCTAGGACTAGGCCCAATTGAACACTAAACTGACTTCAGCAAAGAAATCTCCGTGTAGACTCGGCCCAAGGAAGAAGAAAAGAACTCTCACCTGTTGATAGGCCTCTATGAAACATTTCATGCCCGCCCAAATTGTCTTTTTGGGCTTAAAGATCAGCCTTCTAGTGGTCAAACCCAAGGTCGTTCATCACTTCAATTTTTTTTTTTTACAAAAAAAAAATTACTTAGGAAAATCAGCGGGTTTGAGCGGATCGGGACAGACCCTAATACCACTTACTCAAGATTTCATGATCGGAACTAGGGATCTAGTTCTACTTGATACCTGTCCATAGAAATAGGTCCAGTTCTAGATGAGAACCCATCATTTGAAATTGGATGAAGATGATTTATTTTTCTTAAATGAACTTAACTTCTCTATTGCTTTATATTTCTGTTTGTTTAGTGTTGACATTTTAATTTGAGCTGTTTTGTTGCTTATACTATTTTGCTACAACTGCTATTTGTCTCAAATTTAAAAAAGAAGAAGAAAAAGATACTAACTAGAACTTAGAACTGGACATGGTAAGTTCTAAGGTCGATTTCAAAGCAAATATAGTAGGTTTGGGGTCCTAGGCCTACACCCCTAATCAGGATGATGCAACCCAATCGGCCAAATGTTATATCCAAACAATGGGCCGAGCAAACAAGCATAGGTAAAGTTCAAAAGTAGGTGCGGATTTAACAATAGAGTAATATAGAAAAATACCAGGAGCTTTCAACTGTAAGTAAGTATTATTTTTTAATATCTATGTAAATCTTCATCAGCTTGAAAATGATAGCTTTGCCACGTCAGGTTCGATCATAATATGACACGTGGCAAATAAGGATTTTGATTTAATTGCTGGATATGTCCCTTTATCATTGATGAAAACTATGGCTCGTTCACATAGGAAGTTTCCAACTTGGATTTCTCCTCCTCCAACCCTCGCTGGTAATGCTTTTTTTTTCTTCTAAGTTTTTGTCTCTAAAAGGTAAAAATCTTGAGCTACCATACAATTTCTCAAAATTATTATACTACAAGGTCCTTTTTTTTGGGAACATCTCTTAAAACCAACCTTAAAATCTTTAACATATATTGGAATCGAAAAATCAGTAATTTCCAATTTGGTTCCCTGGTTTTATCAGGAAATCAGCCCATATTTTTCTCTTTGTGAAAAATCAAACTCTTTTGATAAACTATAAAGTTGCATCGTTGCACTATAAAATTATATGTCAGTTAAGTGATTATGTTATTCAGTAACATAGAAAATTAGGATTCGATTCTCGATATTCTTTTATAAAAGGGACTTCAAAACCGACTTAAACAATTGAACCGGTTTGAATAGATTCTCGGGTAGAATCTGTTCTAGGTTCACTGAACCGGAAATCTGAACGGCTTGTTCTTAGAATTCATAGAGTCCTGGTAAGTCATGGAATTCATGGTCATGCCAAAGGCGTTGTTGCTCGATTCGTGCAGAACTACGAAGTCCTTTCCCTGCCTCTCATGAGATAGTGTGTCTTGTCCTTTTTCCCTCATTTTCCCGTCTTTCTCGTTGCCCGATTGTCCACGTGTCAAAACGCGAGGCCTCGTGTGGAGCTCCACTGATTTTGGGGGGCCCACCGTCTCATCCGCAAATGACCAAAACGCCGTCCGCTTAACTGCTTGGTTTGGTTTTCGGCTGGACCGTCAAGAAAGGATCTTCTGGGGTTTAATTCCCTCGGAAACTTTCAACTTTAGATCCAATTTTAATTTTGACTTTCAATTATTGACCCGAACACTTTTTGTCTAGAAAAGATCGCAAACTCTCGCTATGAACCCCAATCTGCATTCCCATAAAAAATCGCCGCTGATTTATTCAAAATTATAAACATTAAAGCTGGTTGATGGTTCATTATCATAACCTACATATTTACCCGC
Source organism: Corymbia calophylla (assembly GCA_014182845.1). Taxonomy (NCBI): domain Eukaryota; kingdom Viridiplantae; phylum Streptophyta; class Magnoliopsida; order Myrtales; family Myrtaceae; genus Corymbia; species Corymbia calophylla. The sequence continues at coordinate 44,797,896 of CM024697.1, read as the reverse complement.
ACTCTTATCTTCGTATGGAATAATAATAACCTCTTGATATAGATGATTTTGAAGAAACCAATGCTGATTTTTTGACGTGAGACAAATTTGGAACTAGAGTGAAAGTGATTACTTTTTTTAGACAAAGAAATATTTTAAAACAGAACATGAATTGAATCTAAAATTGAAAGATTTTTAAAGAATTAAGCCATCTCTTAGGTATATACTTATATAAACTATCTCATAAATGTTGTGAAAGATTAGAGGTCATGGACAAAATATGACAATTTAATTGAGAACATGAATTGCATAACAATATATCTAAGCATCAAATTTATAGTCTCTTGATTCATGAATTCACAATTTCTTTCAAATCTCAGGTCAATATAGATTGATGCGATGCTTTTTTTTTTTTTTTGTATTGTTCATTTCACGTGTGACATATGTTCAATTCTTTATATACCATGAAACACAATTTCATGTCAAGTCGTTAACTTGTTCTTCGACAAATGCTTTTCTTATTTCACAAGTTAATGAGATACTTTATAAGTTTAGGAGTGCTCTGAGTCATGATATGTTTATTCATTCAACAAAAATGGCATCCTTATCTACACTCCTGCCAATAGGAGATACGCTACATTTGACCCTCGATAGTATGGCTGCCAAATTAAGAGCGGATTCACATTTCTATCACTATCAAATTAAGAGTGAGCAGCTTTTTTAGTTCTACTAATTTCTAGAATTATTAAGGTATTTCATGACCTTGTTATCTTGATCTACCTACTCCCTACTAATCAAAGATACACTGCATTTGACCCTGAGCACTATTACCAAATTAAGAAAACATAGCTAGTCCTCCCAAATCAAGAGCGATTACCATTTTTTAATTACCACCAAATTAAGAGTTGGAAAAAAAATAAAGTGCTGGCTCAGGGGTAAAACCGTCTTTCCGGCCGGAGCCCCCGGAAATCTCACTTTGGCTGTTGTGTAGCACGTCGGTCGAGCCTCGAACTCTGTCCCCAAGTCTCCCATCGTCGTCGGTCTCTTCGGTCGTCCATTCCGCTTCGTCCTTCGTTCTGGGCCTCCTCTGTTCGCCGAAACCTTCCCCTGTTCTCCGTCCGTCCGTCGAGTCTCTGTTCCAACGAGGAACCTCCCCTGTTCCTCGCCGGAAAATCAAGAATCGTCAGGGAACTGATTCTTGGCCCGAAGATGTCCACCATCTCGCAACTCGTCCATTTCCCATGCGTTTCCCTCTCGTCGAGCCCGCCCCAGCGCCAGTTCTCCCCCAGGCCTTCGACCCTCGCCGTCGCCAACCGCGGAATCGCGTGCGGTTCAAGAATCCGGCATGGTAACCCGGGTCGTTGCCTCCGACCCGTGTTCCGGGTCAGGGCCGGGGAGGACGGCGAAGGGGTGCCCGAGGAGGGTGAGGAGGAGCCGGTGAGCGGGGCCGCTGCCGGCGGCGGTGCCGCGGTGGCGGTGGCGGAGGAGGAGAAGGAGGAGCCGCCGAAGGAGGTGCTGGAGATCGCCCGGCTGAAGAGGGAACTGGTGGATTCGTTCTACGGGACGGACCGCGGGTTGAGGGCGACGAGCGAGACGAGGGCGGAGATCGTGGAGCTGATCACGCAGCTCGAGGCGAAGAACCCGACTCCGGTTCCGACGGAGGCTCTGACGATGCTCAACGGGAAGTGGATTCTTGCGTAAGTTTCGTTTTTTTTTTTTTTTTTTCGGGTTTTCGTTGGATTGGATTGGTCGATGAGTGGAAACCAATTGGTGACTTTCTTGCTTTTGTTTGGAGTTCAAGAATGTGTTTCTTGATCATGGTTAGTCCTCTCTTTTGCCTTAACCACGAATTGAATTAACTGAATTGAAGTGTACGTTGATACTCAATTAAAATTTGGAGAAGGGTTTCGGAGAAAACATTGAATGTGAATTCAAGGAGCTTTGAAGAATGACAAAAGACAAACAAAAAGTTTTCTGAAATCTTTCAGGAAAAAATGGAAATTGGAATATTTCAAAACAGCTCATCCGACCCTTAGGATTGATGGCGAGTATGATTGGGATGCTTATGTGAGAACTATCAGGTTGATCATGTGATCTGTGATGAATGATTGGGAAGAAGTTGGGCAATTCAGCATCGCTTTCGTTTCAGATGCTGTGTGCCAACATGAATTCAACAAGCATTTATTAGAGGTAGCAGGACAACTGACCCCAGCGCATAAAAAGAAGGTGTTGAGTCACTATCTACAAGTTCCAATCATTTGTAACAATCTCACATGGTTTGTACTTTTTCAAATGAAGAAATAGAGAATGGGTACAAAATCATATTAGGTTCATGTACTGTGAGACTAGCGAAATGACAAAACTTGGCCATCATGTTTGGAATTGTGGTTGGTTGCTTAAGTTATGAGGAATTTAAACTGCTTAGCTTAGCTGTAAATAAAATCTCAATCAAATCTTATGCTTATGCCGTGGAAGTACTCTATGACAATAACACACGAGCTTTTTCCTCCATAGGAGGTTGGTTACAAGATCCTCTTTCAACAGTTCATTTGTCTAGAACCATTCATATCTCTAGCAAGATCCAAGTGCCCAACATCTTTCCTCAAAGTCTCATTTCTTAGTTGTTTTGTATTCCTTTAACCTGAATGTGGCCACGATAGTTGAAACTTACATCTGCTGCTTTGTTTTGATCTCATGGTGTTCAATCCTATTATTTCAGCTCAAGTAAAGTGCTTTTATTGTGCTTTCCAGATGAGATGTCTCTTAAGATTGCTGACACGGTTTATGATTGAGATTTCATTAGGAATATGTACCTCATATTAATGACTACTGACAAGGACGGAGAACATAGAAACTGTTTGAAGTTGCAGACTTTGAATGAGTTGCTTGCTATACATTCTTTCATGAATTTAAATGATGAACCGAGTAAGAGCAAGTTCTAGTTCTGTGGTAGCAGTGGTATAAGCTCCACAAAAGTTTGTCAGAGGAGTTCAAAGTAGTTGATCTACTAACTGGTATCTTGTGTCACCAATTCCATGTTTAAGGACCTAAAATGCATACTTACAGAGATAAGTTTGTGTGAATGTTTACACATATACTTATTCATTACTTTGCATTTGTCCATTTGTCTTCTGCTGTTTCCTTAAGTTTTTCGGTAGGATCTACAATCATTTCTCCAATTTTCCTCTTGGAGATTGTACCACATATTAGCTGTTTCATGGAGTGCCCATTCATCTTCACTGTGCATATAGAAACTATGCAGTTCTCTCAAAGTGCATATTGGTATTGTGATTTCAACTAAATTTGGTTTCAGGTACACCTCTTTTGCGCAATTGTTTCCATTGTTCGCAAGGGGTACCCTGCCATTGGTGAAGGTGGAGGAGATATCTCAGGCCATTGATTCAGAGAATTTCACTGTCCAGAACTCTGTCCTATTTTCTGGCCCGCTTGCAACAACTTCTTTTAGCACCAATGCCAAATTTGAAGTCCGAAGCCCCAAGCGCGTGCAGGTTCATTCTTGGTTCCTTAATGTTATTCTCTCTGTTAAAATTCTCAGGGTCATTTGATTTGTGTGGTTTCAATAGTTATCTATCTGCTAAAGAAAATTAAGGAACTGAAAGATTTGCTTTCTTCAATGCCATTTGAGTGAAACTGAATGCCGGACCAATGGCGTAGTACTTGTGCTATAAAAATGTCAGCCCAAATGAGTACAAAAGATAAAGTGTAAATAAAAAATTGATAAATTCTGCTTTTCGGCCCTGTATTTTGATGCTTTTACTGATGAAGTCCTTGTACTTTCAATTCATCTAATCAAGTTATTCTCTTTTTGCAAATTTTCTAATCAAGATCCTCCTGCACCAAATCTGGCCAAATGCAGTTGATTTAACCATTGGATGACATCATGGTGTCACGTTGACTAAATTTTTCTAATATTGATGTCCACGTGGTTGTCAATATTGGCTGAATTTTTTCTACATGAGCATCTGCATTTTTTATCTTCATCTCATATTGGTGATGTCTGATGGCAATGTCAGTTGAATTTGGTTGGATTTAGTGTCAATTTGACTTGATTAGAAGAAGGGTGAAAGTGCAATAACACAAAGTAGAATTATTTCTAAAAAGATGGACAGCTAAATATATAAACAGCTGGCAAAAATTCCTGGAGAATCAATCAACATCGCTAGCTATCAAGAGTCGGGTCTTCCTTGTTCATTATGTTTCTGACCTACCTGCATGCAGAGACAGCAGTCATGCATTCTCTTCTGTTATTTCAGATCAAGTTCGAAGAAGGCATCATTGGAACTCCGCAGCTCACCGACTCAATTGTCTTACCAGAGAATGTTGACTTTCTAGGACAAAGGATCGACCTCACTCCCTTCAAAGGTTTAATCAGCTCTGTTCAAGACACGGCTTCCTCTGTTGCAAGGACCATCTCCAGCCAACCACCCATCAAATTCTCTCTCTCAAACAATAATGCCGAGTCATGGCTACTAACCACCTACCTGGATGAGGAACTCCGTATCTCAAGGGGAGATGGTGGAAGCATCTTTGTTCTTATCAAGGAAGGTAGCTCCTTGTTGTCGCTGTAATTGACTAAAAAGTGAAGACTCCTCGTACTTTGTTGAGAGGATATCTATGTTTGAGCTGTGGTGTATGTTGATGATATTCTATATAAAATAAGTCCTCTGATCATAGTCTGCTAAAGATTCATAGTGGTTGTTGGTAGTTGAGAACTGGAGTTTAGCTGTCTATGAAACTCATATTGATTTTATTGATCATTTGTCTTATTGAAAGTTTAAAGGAGTTTTAGATAGCATAGAGAATAACTTGATCCTTATTTTCAAAGCCTCACCTCCTCCGCTTCCTCAGTTACCTGATTATCAGTCTGCAAACCTCTGTGGATACCCATGCACAGTATTTGTCTCCAGGAAGATGAGGTCTCTTGATCTATAAACTGAAGAATCTGATTAAAGGTTTCTTGATCTTACTTTTGTTCCCTGTTTTGGACAAGCACAAAGGTCTCTTTCTGCAGCTGTGCAATGTTTTTCTGATAATCTTTCATTCTATAGCGTGATGGTATTGAATGAATCACAGATGTATATTTGATAGACTTGAATCGAGTTGATCCTCTCTATCAACTGAACGGCCATGCTATTTCTTGTTTGATTCGAAGGTTATTCGTTAAGTAGTTAATGTTGTCGTACGTCACCATGTTTCCCACGATGAATACTTATGGATTTCATTGCATGCATCCCCATATTTCCTTGTGAAGATTAGGTGGTTTATTTTGTGTTTGAACCAGGATGCCTCTCTTTCTTAGCAAGAGATTTCAACATGCAAATATGAATTGAATGTAGGCTTGAAGGCATGAGCTTTCCCTTTGGACAATCCAAAAATCCATCAATTTCATTTACTTCCTAACAAACAAGTTAAAGCAAACATCATGAAATGCCTCCAATATGATTCTACTACTATCCTCACAATTCACAGAGAGGTACCAATTCAATAGTCGCCGGAGGCCTTTCGCGTCTACAATTCCAGTCGATGTTATCATCTGGACCATGGAGTCTCTGAAATCTTGCGCAGGATCATACGATTCCATCTCTACGGCAACTATCAAAATAAATTCGGTCCTTCCTGTCCTTCGCTTCCTTTGCTCTGCACGCCTCACCTCTTGCCTCTCTCTTATCATTTGGTCGAGCCGCTCCTGAACCATGGCGTGTGCCAAGCTTGAGATTGCTCCGACCCGGTCCAAACTGTCACTCTCATCGTCCTCCTCCTCCGACGAGGAAACACTGAGCCGGCAACCGCAACACAAGTACTCACACCCTCTGCTTCTTGGACAGCCCTGAGCTCCTCCTCATTCTGAGTCATGAAGGAGGAACTACTGAGGAAACTCTTGCAGGAACAACCATTTATGAGCAAAATTAGCAAGTGGGTCTCCCTGGGAATGATTATGTCTTTGAGTTGGTAACTTGTGGTACATGTCCTTTAAAAGGAGTTGAAGCTGTGGTTGGGGGAGGAAAAGCTTTTGGAGGGAGGGGAATGGAGGGGACGTGAATTCTTAATTGGGATTGTGATGATGGTGTGGACAAATCTCAAAGTATCTGATTCCCTTTGTAGAGTAGGGGTTGGTGAGCATGCTTTTCTGGAAGTAGCGGTTGATTTGGAAGCAATAGGATTTAGTGAAGCTCATTAGGGTTTGAGTAGTAGTCACATGGCGAGTTTTTGTTGAGAAACAAGATTGAAATAAGCCACATTGGAATCAAATGATGCTCAATTAACATCCCTAGTGGTGTTGCTCTTTTCATTTGTGATATGGTCTATGAATTTTGCCCTGCAAACGAGCTTGATCATCTCGAAGAGAGCAATTTGCCTGAGGAGCAGAGGGAGAGGAAGAAGGAAACGTGAAATTTGATGGAAGGACTTGGTCCCAATTCAATTTGAGGATTCTCTTATTTTTTACCCAATTGCGAATTTTGGACAATATCATCCCTGTTTACTCACCAAAAAATTTCTATCAGGAGACATTTCGTTAATCGGTAAACTTGGGCCTTTATTTGAAATCGGTTTAGCTACTTCATGTTTTTATTTAAAACAAAGTTAATTTTTGAACAATTATTTGAATAAATGACCCAACTTTGGACCATTACTTAGAAATTTTTCCAAAGTTAAGTGGTCATTGATAAGAAGTGAAATATACTTCGCCCTAGACTCCAAGGAAGACTGATGGGCACAGAACTTACAAGCGAACACCTTCACATATAATGGAGGAATATTATATAAGGGCCAACCATGAAAAGGCTTATTGTATGTTAATCTTTTCATCGTCTTGAATGAGTGATAGATTGCGGTATAATGAGAGCAAAGCTTCGTCTTTGAAAAAACATAAAAGACTTAGGATGACGATAGGCTGCATTTGGCAATTGGAATAAAATTTAGAATAAGATAAATTTATCCCGTTTTGCGTTTAATACTTACTCAATACATGATAAAGCCGAATATAATAAGGATATAGGCCGGGTAAAATTATCCTATGAAGAAGATGTGATAAAGGTAGATATGATTTCTAATATCTATAATAAAAAGTTATTTTTCTCGAATAAAAACTTTTTAAATTAATAAAGTTAAATTTATATTTTAATATTAATAATATTTGAATTATAATATAAAAATTTAAAATAAACAAAAAATAACAATTTATTTTAAAATTTAATCTTATTTTGATTTATATATTAGAATTTAATTCTATCTTATGATATACATTCAATATATAAATATATATTTATATTACATATTTTAGGTATTTTATTATTTTAAGTATATTAGTATGGTTTAATATATAATAAATTTTATTAGAGACTGATGGAAGGGGAAAAAAGAATAAAATAAGAAAGTAAATAAAATAAAGTAAGTAATAGTATCGCAAGAGATTTTTACTATATTCATTTGCGAATTTTTAGATTCATTTATACTAATATGTTATTTATATCAAAACTATGTATATAATAAGATGTTAATATATGTAATTTTATTAGTGTGATCACCAAACATAATTTAAATATATTTTGGTGGATTTTTCATCTAGGTTACCGTACGGTCACCCCACCCCAGTGCACCAAATCTTTATTTGCCCTTTATAGTTGGTGCACTTAAGCGGGAAGTCAATCAAACTTTTCTAGTGAAGAATCGATGCGGCGAATGTGTATGAAAAAATTTGGCTGAAATTTGGCATGAGTACATCAATGCAAAACATCACGACATGGTTGTCTTGTCAACACCTCAACAATTTGACCAAAGTTGAGTCAAGAGACTTTGCAAGAAGTCACAAATTCAATTTATCGAAAATTAAAATTGAAGTTCATTGTAAATTTTACTTAAAGTTTAGCAAACACTGGCATCAATCGAATTTACCTAATTTTCTATTACATTAGTTGCTATCGAGGTTAGAGATCAATTTCTTTTGTAACCTAGCCCCTTTTACCAATGGTAAAAGCTCTTGAGATTTGCATCCTCCTATCCCCAATTAAATTTAAAAAAATGTTCCAAATGCACACTCTTGCTCTCCCATTCAAGATGATAATGGGCTAAAAGAATAAATTCACAAGAACCATGTCACAGAAGCTGTGGCATGACATCTCAACTAAACCATGAAATTCGATTCGAATTAAACGAAATTTAATCAAAAAATTGTATGATCTTTTGTGATTTCCACCAGTTAACCAACAGCCAAATTTCCACATCCTCGTCACCGGGCTTATCCCAACAAATGGAAAAAGCAACATCTCATCTCTAGATTGGCCCACCCGAATTGACCTCAATGCAATATAGAATATCCCCAACATATCTCCCATCACCATTTATCACCATAAAAAGGGCAATTTTCCCAATAATAAAGATCTGATTTTTAAGCATTATCAGTGACCCATTAGGCAATTAACCCACAAGGCTAACCCTCTTTCAAAGAGAAATCTTTACATGGTGCAATATCCCCATGGGATATTCCCTTTCTTTGCTTCTCAAAGCCTCAAGATCCATACCAACCCCCCAAGAGGGAAGGTTAGGTAAGCACTGAACTGACCCCATGAACCATGGCAATAGAATAAGCACGTACAGATCCCAACCAACCACCCTTTTTTTACAAGTGAATTGGTGGTGCAGACATTAGCCCAGCACGGAGATGGACACCGAGCTGTTAAAACTAACAAAACCCAATTTTTTTCAAATGATATGATGAGTTATTCTTATGAGATTGAGTTTGTCAGTATTGTATCGGGCGGTGATTTGTGCTCGGCCTGAATGGACACCTATACTATGATGGCGACGGTGACGTTGTCGAAATTCAAATGAGTCTTAACTGAATGATTCAATTTGGTGACTGCTAAATTAATCTAATTTTTTTTTTGCCTTGTGGATCAGCATGCGAAAATCCATGTGTTGAAATCCCACGAATTGCCTCCATCATCTAATGGCATGCGCACCAAACCGTCAAATATTTTTCCCCGGGAATCCCCGAACTGCCCTCGCGCTCGCGTCCGATGGGCAACCAAACTTTCTCTCGCTTTCGCCCCCGGGCGGAGAGGCCGATGCCGGAAATGACCGTTTTGCCCCTGGGGTGGCGCTTTTAAGATATATCGCCCGTTATCGTCACTACTCCAGCACACTCACTCTCTCTAGCAGTCTCTCTCTGGCGTTAGGTATAACCGAAACACCGATGTCGCCGAGCTTCGTCTTCAACGGCGATCTCGCCACCGCCGGCGCCGCCGGCAAGTCCTCCGCCACCGGCCGGGTGGCCTCCGTGTACAGCGAGGTCCAGACGAGCCGCATAGATCACGACCTCCCGCTGCCGTCCGTGCTCAAGGGCCCGATTAAGGTCGTCGACGGCCCTCCCAGTTCCGCCGCGGGGAATCCAGGTCCTCCCTCTTCGCTACATCTGTTGGATCAGTTAGTGTTCTTAGTCGTAGAGGAGATGTTGATCTGAGTTGTCGGATTGCGTTGCTCTCATGTGTGATGGGGGAGGTGCTGTTGAGATTGCGCGTGCGCGTGATTTTCGAGGAAAACTGTGGGCTTCGCATTTTGAGGACTGACGATATGTAGTCCTGCTGCTTGCTAAGTGGAGCGCTGTTCCGAATTAAGATTGCGTATGCGGTGGGATTTGATAGTGTGCATGGTGGTGTTCGCAGGGGAGATCGCGAAGCTCTTTCCGTGTGTCTTTGGCCAACCGTCGGCAATGGTGGTGCCTGGTGATTCCACCTCCGATGGATGGAGCCAGAAGCTGAAGATTGGAGTGGTCTTATCCGGAGGTCAGGCTCCGGGAGGGCACAATGTGATTGCTGGAATCTTCGGTGAGGATCATAATTACGCTCTGGTTGATTATTTTGTGATTCCTCTTTCAAGCGATTGATTCAGTTATGGTTGTGTCTCTGAAGATGGACCTCTAATGACAATTTAAAAAAAATTTGAACTTGGTGCTAGATTACTTGCAAGATCGTGCAAAAGGCAGCACAATGTATGGGTTCCGGGGTGGTCCTGCTGGCATCATGAAGTGCAAATATGTGGAACTCACTCCTGAGTATATATACCCTTACAGAAATCAGGTGAGGCTGTGTAATTGTACAAAAGAAATGATGGCATCCATTGTGAGATATAAAATGCCAATTATTCATTTCAATCGTGTAATTTCAAGACCCCTTTGGAACAAATAGTTGGGCGCCTGCTGGTTTATTTTGTGCATGGTGAAGCTATGTGCATAAATCTAAAAATGTAGGTTGCAAAATAAACGCAGACTTTGACTGCATAGTAATGCATAATCACACTGCACGCGTGCACATGTTTGTCAAGTGAATGTTGTTTAGAACAAGCTGGCTAAGCACTTTACCCTGTTTTCTTCTTGCTTCAATTAGGGTGGCTTCGACATGATCTGCAGTGGGAGGGACAAAATTGAAACTCCAGAGCAGGTGAGACACTTCCTTTTCACTCTCTTGGGCAAATAGGATAATCATTTTGTGCAAAAAGATGAGGCTGACAACATTTGACCTCTTTTCAGTTTAAACAAGCAGAAGAAACAGCAAAAAAACTTGACTTGGATGGCCTCGTTGTTATTGGTGGAGATGACTCAAACACGAATGCTTGCCTCCTTGCTGAAAATTTCAGGTATGCTTTCCCTATGATTTTGTTTGTAGTTATCGCTCTATGAATTGGTTATTGCCTATAATAGAGATATTCTCTGTTTGTACTCTTATCACTTCATGTTTTGATTTTTTTGATGGCATTGGTACATCCAGGGGTAAAAATATGAAAACTCGGGTAATTGGATGCCCCAAAACCATTGATGGTGATCTCAAATGCAAAGAGGTTCCCGTGAGTTTTGGATTTGATACTGCATGCAAGGTAAATTTTAGCTAATAATAGGATGCTGAACTCGTTGGTTCTTAATTTGGTACTATATTTGAACTGTTCGAATCATGTTATATGCTGATTGTGCTGATGTGGGATGCTTTGATAGAGAACCAACAAGATAGATAATTGTAATTCCATCTTGGAGAGGCTTCTAACACGGCCTGTCTCTTATGCAGATCTACTCTGAACAGATTGGCAATGTGATGGTAGATGCTCGGTCGACTGGAAAATATTACCACTGTAAGTACCTGATATGAATGTTACGATATAAGTTACTATACCACTATGTCGTCAATCTTGAAATTTCTACTTCGCTCGGTCTCCTCTTTTAAATAATATCAATTTTTATTATTTGGAAATTTGTTAGACATTGCGAACATCATATAAGTAGACAGGTTAGGTCAATCACTTCAAGCAGATCTTACTTTTGTTCTAGTTATATGTCTAATTCTTTTAAAGTTATAACAATCCTAAAAGAGATATCAACTCCATATGGTTACTCCAATGTTTTAGAATATTGCTGATTTCCTTGCAATTATAAGCAAACCACCATCAACCTTTTTCAACCTCTCCCCACAGACTTTCAGGCACCTCGCTTTCCACCAGTAATGTCAAACACTTGTTGTCTTCTGTGTTGTTTTAGTTATATCTGATCTCATCTTTTAAAACATCAGCTTTCCTTCCTGGACTTCATTGTTCAACCTAACAATTGCGCCTCCCATTCTGACAGCAACTACGCATCTTCTACATCCTTTTTATTTTTGACTTTCCTAAATTGCAATTCACATTTTCTGAAATACTTTTGTGCTGCAGCACTGTTCTTTTCCTCTAAGTAAGATTGTATTTATTACTAATTGTGGTCCTATCTCAGTCTGAACAATGCAGCTTGCCTAATACTTCTACAGTACTCCATATTTTGTATAATCAATTTCATTGCTGATGGTGGTCCTTTCTAATCTCTAATCTATTGTCGTTTGCTTTCCCTGTCAGTTTCCTTCGCTCAAGTTCTGGTCTCAAATGAAATGTGTCAGCAGTCTTCATTCATTTAAAAATTGAATATGCTGTGTTAGCTTGTTGGAGTCTTTATGCATTGCATGATCCTTTCTTATCTGCTTGTCTTATTTTTCCCTTATCCCATGCTTGCATGTGCAGTTGTGCGGCTGATGGGACGTGCAGCTTCTCACATCACTCTAGAATGTGCTCTGCAAACTCATCCTAATATCACCATTATCGGAGAAGAGGTAATTTTCTTGTCTTTCATTTTGCTTGGGTATTTGAATGGCATATCTTAGATGAGAGGAAAAGGAATTGTTTTAGTTTCTCTTGCACTTTAATTCTCTGTATATATATACACACATCTGTTGATTGATTTTGTCAGTAATGGTGAGAGATATACGGCGCACCACACTAATTGAGCGTATCAGTCCAGCATCTATGTCCTGAAGCATTTTTGGCATTTTTCTTTAGTACATTTATGTGCACTAGAAGAAGCTTTTCTGGTTTTCCCCATGCTTAGGATGCTCTTGAATTTTTGCTGATTTTTCTGAGGCAACTTTTTGTATTTCTAGCCTAAGCCTGGGGTAGCTTGTCCTTTTTGTCCTAGACCATTTCTTGATAAATACTAACTTTAGGCTTTACCTAGTTTTCTTCAACTTGATTCTTCAACTTAATCTTGCCTAATTTAGTTGAGTGTTCACTTGTATACGGACATTACTCTTACAATAACCAAGTAAAAGTGTCATTAACAAGTCTTTTTGTTGAAATATCGTTCTCATAATTGTTGAACGATTAGTCATATGATTTACAACATGATGCAGGTCGCTGCCAAGAAGCTGACTCTTAAAAATGTTACTGACTACATTGTTGATGTTATCTGTAAACGTGGGGAATTTGGTTACAACTATGGAGTCATACTCATACCAGAAGGCCTTATTGATTTCATTCCAGAGGTAAACTTGTACTTCTCTTAGATGTAATTTCCAAACCATTTCAAAAATCAGTTCTTAGGACTGTCAAGCGGACTAGTGAGGTACATCTATGGTAGACACCAATTGAACTGTATTATTTGCAGGTGCAACAGCTTATTTCAGAGCTAAATGAAATTCTTGCCCATGATGTCGTGGATGAAGGTGGGCTTTGGAAGAAGAAACTCCAAAAGCAGTCTTTGGAGCTCTTTGAATTATTACCTCAAGCAATTCAAGAACAATTGATGCTTGAAAGAGATCCACATGGAAATGTACAGGTAATTGTTATCATCTTGAACCGTTTCACCTAATATTCAGTTTCTCTGGGTTTTGTCATCATTCTTACCTGTTTCCTTGTTTAGGTTGCTAAAATTGAGACAGAGAAGATGCTTATTCAAATGGTTGAAACTGAATTGGAGAAGAGGAAGCAGGAAGGTACATACAAGGGGAACTTCAAGGGACAATCCCACTTTTTTGGGTAATACCAATTTGTCTGTGAAAACCTGACATTTCTTTTGTTGTTTTGCTGGAAAGGTCTACTCAGGAAGGGTTTCTAGTAATTGTTCCTCTTTTCTGGTGGTTGTAAAATAAGTGAAACCCACTGTTATTCTCTGCAGATTTTCCTTTAACCTTTGACCATATTGCCTTCACTCTTTATTTAATGCAAACTAATTGCCTTTCAGGTATGAAGGCAGATGTGGTCTGCCAACCAACTTTGACTCCACATATTGCTATGCTTTGGGTTATGCTGCAGGAGCTCTCCTCCAGAGTGGGAAAACTGGGTTGATATCTTCAGTATGCCTTTTTCCCCTAATAAAGTTTGATTTATCCTTGATGATAGTCTTCATTTTCAGTTGGCTGGTCTTCCTTATCTGTGGAACTGATGGAGCTCACGAGCATAATATGTCTGCAGGTGGCAAATTTAGCTGCCCCAATTTCAGAGTGGACTGTCGGTGGAACTGCATTAACATCATTGATGGACGTTGAGAGGAGACATGGTAAACTAGTTTAGTGAGGTTCTTTGATAACATCATGTAGGATGATACCTATTTTCTCCTTTCTAAGACCGTATGGTTGCAGTACCCTTGTTACTGAAGCTAGATCATTCTATTTAGTAATTCCGTGCTTCATGGAAGCAACGGGGAGAAATGACCATGGATGAAATTATCCTTGTACTGTTGATAGCTCGGCTGGTTCTTTAAGTGGGGTTCAGTTTTGATTTATCCATCCGAATATTCCTGCAGTTCATAAATTTTCAGAGTTCACGATTGTTGCTCTTACCTGTCTACCTTTTCTGGCTTGCAAACATGACTGTTATTCCTGTCTTTCTTTCCTCGTGCGCATGATTGTATATATCTATGCCCGTAAAAGCACATCTCAAGCTGAGTCCGAAATTTTTATCTTATCCCAGGTAAGTTCAAGCCTGTGATCAAGAAGGCAATGGTGGAGCTTGAAGGTATAAATTGCTTCATGCTGTTCACCCACTAAATTTGATGGTACAAACCTGAATCTTCTAAGCAATGGTTGTTCTATTGATGTAGGTGCACCATTCAAGAAGTTTGCGTCAATGCGGGACGAGTGGGCCATCAAGAACAGATATATCAGTCCTGGTAGGTTCTCTCTCCCTTTTCTACTAGAGTGGCTTTTCAGAACTTTCATCACTACTTCTGATCCGTTCGATGCATGTTTGCTATTTCTTTCTGGTCTATTCTCATGCATTCCTTTCCTTCTATATGTACCTTTTCATATTCCCTTCTTGTATTTCATTGCAGGTCCCATTCAATTTAATGGCCCGGCATCGGATACAGTCAACTGCACCCTTTTGTTGGAACTTGGAACTCAAGCTTAGATAAGTGAACAATCTCGTGGTAACGAGTTCCTGGAGAGACTCAAAAATTTGCTTGGCTCAGCATGTGATCTTTTTATGTTTGTTTTTCTCGTTGCTTTGGCTTTTTGTAGAACTTAAGAGGTTGGTTAGAAGTATCGTCCAAGTAAATGATGGAACAAAGGGCTTTCTGCATCGGCTTGGTATCTATAGGTGTTCATCTCAGGTTCATGGCCAAGTTCTGCTTTTTGACAACTTTTTATTTGCTAATGTTGTAGCTCTGGAACTGATTTATTGTTTGAGCTAATAAATCGATCACTGGGTGATGCCGGGCAGATGATATTGGAATGCCTGATGAGCTGCCAATTGGAAATTTTATTTGAGATTAGTCTTTTATGATTTGGTTGGTATCGGTTGTTCAAGGGTAAAATTCCGAGTCAGATCGGACAGCTTTTCAATAGGTGGTAACATTCTTTTTTAACATGCACGGTAACTTTGTAGTAATTATTTCTCAAATGTGCTGGTGATTATTGATAGGTGAATAAGTAACGTTTAGAATGTGTCAGTGAATATGAGTCATCCCATCTAAGATTGTGCCTTGGTCAGACATAACGCCAATCGTGGTAATGCCAATCGTGTAATCTTAGAGCTGATCAATTGCACAAAATGCGCTGTGGACAAGCAATGGCCGCAAAAGATAATTGTCTTTTGGTAAGGCAAGACAATGGCATGTAAATTTTACTCATGCTATGTTGGCCGTTTGATTTTCTAATCAAGATATAATTGAGTAGGTTAGGATATCACTGAATAGATTAGGATATAAAATGGATTCCTTTGCATCCTATAAATTATTTAGTGAATTACAATAATGAAGTTGGATATTTACCTATTGGTATAATGACAATTATGCCCTTATGGACTGTCCATAAAAAGTACCATTCTTATTAGTAAAGGGGGAAAAAATTTCGAATCCAACTATTTTGGAAGATTTGTGAGAGGCTTTTTATTGAAGAAAAATAAATAGGCAAGATTTTATTTATTTCATAGAAAATAAGTTATTTGATAACCAGAATAAAAGTTGATATAGGATAAATTTTATCAGATCCTAGGTTGGGTTGCTAACCAAGATAAGTCTAATTGTTTCTCGAAAAATGAATAATTTAAAAAATATTTTTTAAAAATGATCGTTGATATCATTTATAAAAATGAATGAATAAAATATATTTTCTCTATATTTGCAAGGTATATGTTCCTTCAACAAATTTGGGATAATTATGTATGTAACACAATATCAATAATGTTTTATAACTCTAGTGCAATGCAAATTTATTCCAATTTGTCGTTACTAAGTCCATCGTTATAAAATTGGGGAAAAAATTAGAATTTCCATTGTCTTTTCACTTCTAATTTCCATTGAACTGATGATGGCTAGTGTGCAGAAATCGTTTACATAACCCTTGAATCCTTGCAAGAGTCGATCGATTTATACCTTACCTTTTTTGTATTTATCTTAGATTCATGAGGATACTTCATAGTTTCCTTGGAGAACTATCTTTTGGAAACTAATATTATTTGCATGTTCACTTTCTACAATAGCAAATGCCTTTCATCACAATGCCAACGATCATGGACCCCCTCATCGCCATTGAGATCCTTGAGGCAATCATGTCACTTTGCTGACGAGTTGCTTCTGCTTCCATCCATTGCCAACACTCAAAATTCTCATCTAACTCTATCATCTTTGCATATGCTATTGTTACATCACACCATTACACATGCGAATCCAGAGCCACCACTTGGTTGGTCAGATGGTCTTAACTGACAACCTTATTTCTAGACTAGACCACAAGTTATTAGACAATAGACAATTAATAACCTCTACCCCTCTCTCTCTCTCTCTAGCACATGGCGCTATGTTTGGTGATGGATCACCTCAAATGGCCTTGATTTGTGCGATCCCAGTGGTATGCTTCGGTGCACCCTAACTTAATGAGGGAGATACAAACTAAGTTCAAGGGTGAAGATGTGACTTGGGACAGGGGCGAATGATGGATGAAGATGACGAATGACATATGCAATTTGTGAAGGCTAATATGTTCTATAGGATTAGTTAGTTCTATTTCTCGATGGGCTGAGCAAGATGAGTTTAATCTGGCTATATGACAAAAGAAGAGAGTGCATGATTCACAAACAATACCAACACCTATTTTAGGGTGTGACAAAGAGGGAGGTCCGATTCCAAAATACCCTAATTTTAGAGTCAAGACCTTGTGAATTTTTTTCCTCTCTCGGCATATGTGCATCAAGAAATCTGAGCCCCGTTGATTGACGTTGGTCCGTTTCTTCTGACCTGACCTATTCTCTTAGATATGATATCCAGGTGGGCTCCGGTACATTGACAACTCAAAGTCAATTTGGGATGGAATGGGCGAGGACTTTTTGCCATCTACATTTTTTTTCAGGAAAGCCTAAATTCCATTTTTGCCCTTAGAAAAACGGACTTTCCGGACCGACTCTTGGAAGACTCTCTCTTTCCCCCTTCCTCTCTTCCACCGCCTGAAAATTTTCTCCGGCGGAGCCTCCCGGCGAGCGAGAACACCATGTCGGTCCCCAGAAAGCTGCTGAGCTCGGCTCGCTCCTGCCGCTCCGTGCTCTCCTCCAGAACCCTAGCGTCCCCTCCTCCTCCGCCTCGATCGCCCGGCCTCGCTCCCCCGCTCGCTCCACGTAATGGACCGCTCCTTTCCTGCTCTCCTCCTTCCCTTGTCGTCGACGTGTTTTCTCGTGACGGTGCGGATTCGATCGCTTCGGGGTTGCTCCTCTGTAGCCTCTGTAGTAGGTCGCTGCTCCTGCTGAGTTCGGCAGGAGCTGCGATTACTGCTTCTTGACTTATTCTATCCCTCTCTTCTTTTCGAGTTTCCTTCTCTCTGGTGTGTTGTGCGAGTGATGCGAGAGGGGGATTTTCATCTTTTAGAGTGCTTCGTTTGGTCCTCGTGAGCTCTCGTTGTTGAAGCTCTGCTTCTGCTGAATTTCCACGCGATGTTCGTGGTTGTTGGCGCTTTTATGTCTTGCCCTTTTATCAGGAAGACTTTGCGTCGATCGCATTTTGAGCAGAATGCTGAAAGTTTAAATTTTTACAAGTCCTTTCCATTTCGCTTGTTTGAAGTTTTGATGGGTCAGCAGCACAAAATCGCCTTGGAGTTGCTTTGGTTTTGTGATTGCGCCACAGAATTGTGTTACTTAGTTTCTTAGTGAAAATATAATCTTTTCTCAGTTTAGTGTCTGTGCTTGCACCTAGAGGACTTGCTTGAATCTGAATTAGTTTTCTTATCTTGTGGGAATGCTCGTTGCTTTGGTGGATTCATGTCGGATGTAAATTGACGAACCAAGAGTAAATTATCATGGTTGATGACGTAAAAACATCTATTTAAATTCTTTTTCCGTGTCTTTGCAATCGATGAATTGAATATCTTTGTCTGTCTTGCTTCTCACCAGTGATGACACATGCAGGGGCACTAGAGCAACTTGTTAATCTCAATACGGGCAAGATCCAGGAGCCTAAATTACTGCCCAATGTTCACGAAGCACAATTTCTATTATCAGCCGTCTTGGCTGGACTCTTTGGAGCTGGAGCTCTGGAAGTCGCATATGCAGATGCTGATAAGGTCTGATAGGAATTTAATTGAAAGACTACATTCTTTGATCTTTGAATGTTTTGATGGGAAGGACAATTTTTACTTGTGAATAAGTTAGCTAGGAGAGATCAATGTGTCCTGCTCATGCTGACACATAGAGAGTTGGCCTTGTTGCCAAGTTAATACCTATTTTATCAGATGTAAGTTGTGACTTGAAAGTCCAGGTTCCTGATGTAATTGCAAAGTATAGTGTAAATTTTCTTGCATGATTGTTTACGTTGAGTATTGTACAGAACCTAATTTTGCTGCGTGCAGCCTGTTGAGAGTCCTCCATTGCGGCCAGAGTCGCCATCAGGCAGTGCATTGCTGGAGGAAATCGCCAGGACAGAGCGACAGCGTGTTGAAGAGTCACTCCGAAGTAAAGGAATGCATTATGGTTCCTACCCCAGGTTTTCCATCGGTGTTAAAGGTCAAAAGGTTAATTCAGTAGGATGTTTTCTTCATAATAATTTTTTCTTATTCGTGGCATAATAGTGATGGTTCTTTTCTTAAGTGTGGTTTCAAGAATTAAATTCTGGCTGACTTGAAGGAGCATGTCAGGATTTTTGTCATTGGCTATAGAACTGATTGATCCTTCTGAAGAAGATTTATGGTTGACTTTCGATCAATGTTCTTAATCTTGTATAATTTGGAGAAGGTAGAGTAAGGTGTAAAATGACTTAATAAGCAATACATATTAATGACTGATATATGAAATTTTTCAGCATATTTCAACAATAGGAAACGCATATATGGTATTGTCTAGCGTAAAGAACATAATTTTGACTTATCTTTGAATATGTGGTTTTGTCCTATTTTCGAATGCATGGTTTGAAGTTAAATTCAACCATGTACTATTTAATTGAAAATCAGTTGAAAATATGATTTTGAGAATCAGCTGGCTATAGCATGCATCATCATTTGAATATTTGGTTGTATATTCAACCACATATCAAGATACTAGATTATTCGTTAATTAAACAAAAAATTAGCACCATTGGCACAACTTATGATTTACCCGACTACATGTTCTTGTTACTCTATAGCATGTTCTGCCCTCACCTCCATTGCGCTTTACATAGACCCCAATTCCATCTTAACGTAGTTGCATAGTTTGAAGTTCTTAAAGAAAAATTTATTGTGTGCTGCAGGTAACTTTGAAGTTTCAGGTTCCTCCCGCATGTGAAATATCCCAACTAATTGCAAACCTTGTTTCCAACCTTGGAGTGAAGGCTGAGGAGCACAGTGGTGGTTCAGATATGCTATTGCGTGGTTGGGACAGGTAAGTTGATTGCCTTTGATGGGTTGACAAATTTTTTTTCTCATCCTCATCACTGATTGCAGTTCATTTATTGTTTCCTTTTGTTCCTTGTATTCTTTGGGAGTTTGATGGTTCTGCAACGAGTTCACTTAAGAATGCTATGTGCGTGTTTTTCCAGTGCAGTTGCTTGGCAGCTGATGATCAATTCTCCAGAAAGGCAAAGAGAAGCAGAACAAGATGGTTGTGCTGAAAATATAAAGAAACAGGAGGGTGATTTATGCATTCTTATATTTTGCTCTCTTATCAGTTCAGATAAAGCAGTAAGTAGTGATTTCTCGTTGATAGAATTTTGTAGTTGTCTCATTACTGTGCATTGGAGCTGAAAAACTTGTAAAATATCTATCTCATGTACTGTTGCAGGAAATTGAGTTCATGAAGCCAGGAAGCTTGACTTCGAAAGAGCTGGAAGCTTTTGTGTCTGTCTTGCAATTGGCGGGTAAAAAGTTGGGGAGGGATAAGGTTTTGGAAAGTAGACCTAGGGAAGGTACCGAAAGGAAAACAACCACAGAAAAGACGATTACAAGTCTTCAGTCAATGGGAGTGAGAATTTATGGGATTGATGAGCCTCCTGTTGATGTGGAAAACAAGAAGTTATCATGGGACAACATTGCTGGCTATGAAAAGCAAAAACGGTATGTGAAGTATTACGTTTATTAATTTCCTCATTCATATAGTTTCAGTTAGCTTATTGTCTACATATTGGGAGGCTATTTGAAGAGCTGTATTTATAAAGGTATTGGATAATGCTTTGCTAATGCAACATATTACTAATTTAGAGATTTAGTGTCATAATTGTTCTGCTCTAGCCCACAGCAACAGAATGGATGTGTGACATGTAAAAGATGGATTAAAATCCATGTAGTTAGCTGTTTTTAGTTGCCTCTTCTCTGGAAATTTAATGAAGCCAGTGACACAATCCTACTTAGGGGTGATCATGGTCCAGGTTGGGCCGGGCCACCCCCTAACCCTAGGACCAACCCGCACAGTGTTGGTCCTCAAATTTTAGGACCGAGGACCGAGGACCGACCCTATTGAGCCTGGGACCAAGGACCGAATTGACCCAATGGGTTCGGTCCGGTTCCAGGGTCAACCTGGGACCAACTAATAATTTTTTTTGTTTCATTCTTTGCATTCCCTGAAAATGAAAATTTACTATTTCAAATTACATATCCATTGACAATGCAACGTTGTGCAACCAAACTATAAATACCACTACATATTCAACAAATTTAAAATAAGACAATAATAGAAATTTCACATTTGTTAAAAGCAAGAAACCATAAAAATGATTAAGATTACTCATAAAGATGTGAGACAAGATGGGAAGTTCCTATAATCATCTATCAATAATTGTAACACCATGTGCAA
Organism: Corymbia calophylla; assembly: GCA_014182845.1. NCBI lineage: Eukaryota > Viridiplantae > Streptophyta > Magnoliopsida > Myrtales > Myrtaceae > Corymbia > Corymbia calophylla. The sequence goes on along the minus strand of CM024697.1, from coordinate 44,776,869 downwards.
AAGCATTTCCTACATTCCATCAAGCAAAGTCCAATCAACCAAAAAATGAGCTTCCTACCACTTGATTAGCAAATTATCGTGGCAACTGCAATACTACATTTCAAAAATTTCTACCATTTGACACAAATTGAAAAGCAAAGTGCAATTGAAACTTACTAGTGAAATACAATTAAACCCTAGAAAGTTCAAAATACTTAATATAAACCATGGATATATAGATTCACGTCTTGTTAATTCACTTCAACTTCTGAACACTTGGAAACAAAATAAACCCGAAAACAAAACAAACGACGTACATAATTAATACTTAACAAAAGTTCTAAATTGAAATCACTATTAGTGTCGTGAGTCTTGTGGTCAACACTATTGAACCCATTTGATTTTTATTTTCTCTTTTGCTTAAAAAAATTATAAATAATATTTTAGATATAATATATATATATATCCGGGTTGGACCGACCCTAAACTCCCAGGACTGAGGATCAACCCGCACAGTACTGGTCCTAGAATTTCAGGACCAAGGACCAACCCAGTCCCCCCTGAGAACTGGACCGGGACCAGCAGGGTTGGGCCGGTCTAGGGTCGGTCTAGGGCTCACCCCTAGTCCTACTGTTACTTGTGTAGAAGTGGATGTGCAAAATGAGCAAATGTAATAATAGTGAATATAGATTTGGGAAGTCAAGGACAGATTTTTCAATTTACAGTCAACTATTATCAGCTTTTGTCAATTGTCCGCATTTTCTTTATTCATAGGTTTTGTGATCTATTTTTGTTTTTAGAGGAAAAATTATCTAATCATTTTGTCAAAGGTAACCTAAAAGACTTCTAAACTACACAGCATGAATACTGGTTGAACTCTATTTGATCTTTGTATTATCAGAATTTGTTGTATCATTTCCATTTTCCATTGGCTAGCATCATGGTCACATGTATTACTTATGTACACTATCTTTCACATGCATGTCGTGAAGGGAAATAGAGGACACTATATTACTGGCTCTACATAGTCCAGAAGTGTATGATGATATTGCTCGTGGAACGAGGCGCAAGTTCGAGTCAAACAGGCCTCGAGCAGTGCTTTTTGAGGGTCCACCAGGTTTGTCTTCTATTCATTATTTAGTTAGTCAAAAGAATTTTAGTGAACTAGTATTTATGGCCAATGATTTTTCCAACCTCTCTCTAGTCATACATTTTTTGAGACTCTCCATCTAAGGTCCCTGACTTTATCTCTTTTCTTTTTTCTGGGAATTTTTTTTACTGTATTAGCCTTGGAGAAGTAGTTATTGAATATTTTTGGCCAGGGTTTCACTTGAAAGGTTAAGAGCAGGGAGCATTTCAAGGAATAAACTTATAATCAGATTTTGTATTTTTTTTTTTATAATGCACACTCTCGGTTGAGTTGAAGAATAGATTTTGCTACTATATGAAAAGTCGACATTGTTAAATTGACAAGCTTCTTTTTGTATGTGGGCTGGCAACCCTTGGTTCGTATTAATGATGGTTCACTTTGAATTAATAAAAATGGGTTTGCTTGGCAATTTGTAATTATCATACTATAGTGCACAATTGGCACAACAGTAATTTGCTGCCTGTTGCCATGACCATAGTAGAAGCCTGGCATTTTTATTTATTTTTTAAAAATTTGCTCAAGTTCCTATTGACGACTTCTGTATGTGACGAGTGTTGAGGTTACTGTCACTTTTGAATGGAAAAGCTAGAGATGCTGCTGAGGTTTCCAATACGATTGTTTATTGGTGCTCCCTTAGTTTATTGGAAAAAAGCTCGAGTGCTGACATTAAAGAGACCTTTTAGACTGTATACCCTTCCTAAATAAAGCATGTGATGCTTATTAATGTCAGCGCTTGAGCTAACAAGTGAATCAATTCTCCTAATAGTGTTTCACAAGTTGTTAAAATACATAGAAACTCTCCTATATTCGGCAGGAAGATTGGACACTTTATAAAGCATGTATCGTTATTACACTCGAGTGGCAATAAGCTTTTTCTGTTCATTTATCATAGTTATTCCAACATTCTCAGTAACAGTCCTATATATAGGGAAGTTCTTTAGTTTGAGGGTTTTTGAAAATTCACCTTGAGTCGCATCAATTATTTTGTCCAACATTTTAGGCTGCTTCCACTGGAACAAATTACCTGCATTAAAAAGTGCAATGGCGTATCTTGTTTCTCTGTGCTTGCTCATTATGACAAATAGTTTGGCAAAGCTTAACTTTGGTACATGTTTAATTCCAGGTACAGGAAAGACATCATGTGCTCGTGTTATCGCCAATCAAGCAGTATGATACCACATCAGCTGATAAGGACATTTATAGCTGCTATCTTATCTATGTGACGCATGGCTTTTGCTTTACGCATGGCTTTTGCTTTATGCATCGTACTCTCAGTTAATTGGTTGTTGCATTTAATACCGCCCTCAAGTGATGAGATATTTTTCTCTCCTTATGATGACTATGATGAACAGTTAATAATATGTGCTGCATGGTTGGGTGCATTTGTTGTTTCATAGTTTGTTAGAGGAGTGTTAAGCGAGATTTTTATTTTATTGTCTCTAATACTGATTTCTTAAAGTTATGGTGCTGAAGTTGCTTTCGCTCAAATTCTAGCTGCTCTTTGTGGGGGCTATGGAATGTTGGGGATCAAATTTTATTTTCCTTCTAGTGATAGTTGCGGGATCTTTGGACTGGCTTTGATTGAATTAAATAGTGATAAATGCTTACTGCATGTTTTTGCAGGGTGTTCCATTACTGTATGTACCGTTGGAGATTGTCATGTCAAAGTACTATGGTGAAAGCGAACGATTGTTGGGACAAGTGTTTTCACTTGCTAATGAGTTACCAAATGGTGCTATCATTTTTCTAGATGAGGTATGTCTAGATGATAGGCAAGCTCTTCTTGCTGAAGTAAATTTCTGTGGGAGAGTTCATGCATATTACATCATACTTTTCTATACCTCATAGAAAGAGACAACTAGCAAGCTTGAAGAGAGAGCCCGACATACCAAAACTCTTCATGCATTTCTTTATCTTATACAATTGAGTTGGTTCTTATGTTTTTGTTCTATCAGTTGAAGATGTCGAACTTCTGCTTATGATAACTTTGTACCTTGAAGGTTGATTCTTTTGCTGTTGCTCGTGATAGTGAAATGCATGAAGCTACAAGAAGGATCTTATCAGTATTGCTGCGACAGGTAGGGGAGGGTATTTCCCTATATTAAAACTTTTCAAGAAAGGCCTCCTCGTGCATCTGCAATATCTGATCTTGTCCAGTGTGGAAAGAATATCACTCTTATGTTTCATGTCTGAATGTTACTATTGATCGATGATCTGTGTTATTGCCAAAATCAAACTATATTTGCAAGAATACCATTCCCATCAGATGTTTGTTTAGCTGAATAATCTAGACATTAATGTTAAGAACATCTTGGTCCCTTGCCACTTTTGATCATAAGGTCAATTCTGCAAGTTACCTTAAGCTAGTAACCTCGAAGGTCCTGTCTCTCTATTCTGTCACTTTATACATTTTGCTGGGCTAGTCTATCATATGCTTTCTTAACAGCTGCCTTTAGTGTTCCTAGCAATTGCAGGACTCCGAGTAAATTGTTTTGCCTTATTGCAGATTGATGGATTCGAACAAGATAAGAAGGTGGTTGTGATTGCCGCAACAAATAGGAAGCAAGACCTGGATCCTGCATTAATCAGGTAAAGCAGGTGCAAGTGTCTGCAAAGCACCACTTATGAGTTGATCCAGTCATTTGGTAGTCATGCGCTACTTGTGTTCTTCCAGTCGATTTGATTCAATGATCACCTTCGACCTTCCCGACCAACGGAACCGCCAGGAAATAGCAGCTCAGTATGCAAAGCACTTGACAGAACCTGAGTTGGCTGAATTCACTAAAGTCACTGAGGGGTTAGTCCCTTAAAGTTTATATTCCATAGCAACTTCTTGTTTTGGTGCTTTAGGGCAAGAAATCCATTTCTTCTTCCATCATCTTTCTATTTTTGCGTTCTGGTTGGTAGGACTGGAGATTACTTTCTGCCCTTTTATTCGTTCCCAAATGTTTTTCTGTGAAGCTTAGCTCATCTGGATGTTCTGTTAAACCAGGATGTCTGGAAGGGACATAAGAGATGTGTGTCAACAAGCAGAGAGATTATGGGCTTCAAAGGTATTAGTCTGCGTCCTCAAGTTTTTCCTAGGCCATAGAGGGTAAAACAAAATGAACTTTATTGGGGTTTCTGATCTCGTTACATTTGCAGATAATTCGTGGCCACGCGAACAAGGACGAGCAAGGGATTCTCCCACCACTGCAAGAGTACATCGAGAGTGCCACGAGCCGACGGACCGCGTTGCTCAGCATCGCGGAAGAGAGGGCTGGAGATCCCACCGTTCGCAAGAAGAAATTTCAGTTGGATCTAAGTTAAATCAAAGGGGCATCATCGCCTCTGATTGGAGATCCCTTCTACTCTTTTTCATTCTTCTTTTGCCCCACTCATCTAGTTCCGACTCTTTCTACTGTAAATGCATCCCATCTAGTTATTCATAAGCACAACGGAATTACAGTCATTCCGGTCCAAGGCGGCAAATGCACGCACTTCAGAATCTTATAAACATCAACTGAGGCGAAGATTCGCAGACACCGACATGTAGGTGAAACATTAGCTTAAAACTAGCTTCAAGTTACATGCTTTTTGCACACTTTTCAAGTGAAGCTTGTAGATTACCATAGAGACAGAGAATGAAAGCAGCAACTGAAGCAGCGCATGCGCGTCTACCCACTTCAGAAGAACAGGTTACAGTGAAGCAAGCTGAGCAAGAGAGCTCCTTCCCTGCATTTCGACCGCACCCAGAAAGACAAAAGAGAAAGAAAATTCATGAATTCAGCTGAAATCGACGGACGGCTGGCACACTGAGTAGCAAACGGGTAAAGCTAGCACATTACCTGGCGGAGGCCGACGGCCTGTCCTCGTCGTCGGCCCGCTTCCGCTTCCTGCTGCCGCCGCAGCCACCCTGGCCCTTCCCCGCGACCACCGTGGCGATCTGTAGCTGCGTCTGCAGCAGCATCCGGGTCATCTCGCCCTCCAGCTCCGCCCGCCTCCGCTCCCCCTCCAGCCTCAGGGCCTCCCGGGCCTTCGCCATCTCCACCTCGGCGAGCTGCATCCTCAGCATCGACTCCGAGAACAGCCTGAAGCTCGTCGCCACGCCGGCCCCCCGGGGCGACCCCCCGCCGCCGCCGCCCGCCGCGTCGGAGGAGCTCTCCGAGTCAGAGGAGCTGGCCGAGTAGTCGCCGCCGGCGGGGTCCTCGCTCGGGGTATGCGCGCCGGAGAAGAGCCCCGCATCGACGGCGTGCTGGAGGCGGTCACCGCCGCCTCCGCCGCCGGCGGCGGCCGCGGGGTCTCTGTTCGGTGTGGTCCGAGGGGATGGATTCGCCATGGGAGGTGCGCGCTCTTCGTTCGACACTGAAAAGACGAAAGCTTTTTTTCCGTTCCCTTCTTTTTTGCTTTTTCCAGAGGCGCGCTCCCACTTTCGTCGGCCCCCATTGGTCCGCGCGTCATCGGCTTGCCACGTCAGCAAAAAGAGAATAAAGACAAAAAACCGTAATAAAAAAATTCCTGAATCTTGTCCGATTATAAAAGAATTATGTAGGTCCGACATTTTAAAAAAAAAAAAAAAGCCAAAGTAAATGATTTTTTACTTTAGTGGGGACCAACATCATAGGGCTTGTATATATGGAAGTATGAGATTGGTGAAGTCAAATCATCGATTGATAAATTGGAGAAATAGTTTTTTTTTTTTTTGGTGGGGGTGGGGGAGTAATTATAAAAAAAGGGAGTTTGAAACTTATTATACGAGTTGATTAATGAAAAAGACATGGGGAAGGGAGTAAATATATATGTTTTAATTTATTTATAAAAATTTATAAAATAACTAAATAAGACAACGATAGATCAAATTTTGAAGATACATAAAATTAAATCTTAAATTTTTAAATATCTAATTTTGAGAATACATAAAACATTATAATTATCCTAAATATCTCTAATTTATGTTACAAATATCAACTCGATTTCAAATATTTTATTTTGGCTAGTTTAGTAATGACCCTTTTTACAATTTATTAATGTAATCCTTTCAATTAATTTTGGTTGAAAATGAAAATCAAAAGTAAAAGTAAAAACAAAAGACATTCAAAAAAATTGATGAAAAACTTTAAAAAAAAAAAAAAATTTCACATTAGTATTAGCCATATTACTTAGGACGAACACATCGATTTCTAACCAAAATTGATCGAAATGATTTCATTGATAAATTTTCCAAAGATTAATGATTAAATTTGTTAAATTGAAAAGTTTATGAATAAATTGACATTCATGCGATAAATTTATATATTTTTTGATAATTTTCCGAATATATGGATTGCTGTTAATAAACTAATTAATTATCGATTAGTATGCAGAGACGGGCCCAAGCAACAAAGAGAGTGTCGATACTCAAAAGTCACAAACTCTTCTATGCCCAAATAGGCGTACATGGCATCGAATATTAGGATTCGTGTTACGTCCACTGGCTGTGTAATGAACTTTCTACATAGTTAATGTCGAAGAATGAACAACATGTTCCGTTGTTTCGATATTAACTTACATTAAAAATCGAAAAATACACGAAGAGATTTTTGCAAGAGCCTATGAAAAAAGGGTGACGTGGCAAAGACTGTCGGGGCTCGGGAAACATGCTGATGTGGATTTTTTAGAGGATTATATGTTCTGAGATTAGCCGGAAATAATAATAATAATAATAATAGTAGAAGTAGATACTCTTTTTTGGCCAAATGAATAAAATAATTTAAATCCCGTACGAAAATAAAATAAAATAATTGAAATAGATGCCGAAGCAGCAAGCTAACAAGAATCGGAATAATCATCTCAATCTCTCTCTCTCTCTTCTGCGAAGCGCTGATTCGATCGGACCAGACGGCGACCAGCGGGAGACGACGATGGCCTCGCGCGACAAGAAACCGGCCAAGTCCTCCGGCAGCCGCGCCGGCGGCATACGCACCCTCTCCGATTTGAACCGCCGGTCCGGGCCCGACTCCGACAGTGACTCCGACAACCCCCAGGAGTACTACACCGGCGGCGAGAAGAGGTCCCCCTCCTCCCTCCTACTCCTTTCGAAACCCTAATCCCGCTCTCTCCCGTTTCGATTCTGCTCCGGTTTTGCCGTGATTGGATTAGATTAGATTAGATTCGTCTCCAGGCGTTTGGCCAAGGGGAAGCGATCGTTTTTTATGGTCTTTGCTTTGCTTTGACTGAGAATGAAGATTGGGATTTTTGTTGTTTTTCGAAAGCTTTTGTTTTTATCGCCGTTTCTTAGACATCCCGTGAAGTATGTTATGCATTTTGCCTGTGCTATCCTATTAAGAAAAGCCAATTTTGGGTGTTTCTGACTTCGTTTGTGTCCACTGGGCAATGAATTAGATGCTAGTGAAGGGGGAAAAACCTGAATTTACAGATTGACAGGCAATCCCTAATCGATAATGGCATGGTAATGACGGCGGTGGGTTGGTTTATCGGGAGAAAATTTGGTTCCTGAGGTGATTTGGGCATTTTGGGATTTGTATGCGGCAGCATAAATGGATGTGTTCATCGTTTCTGTCGGCTATTTGAGATATATAGAAGTAACTCCATTTCGAAGTTTTTAGTGAGATTAAATTAATAGAATGACTAATGAAGGCTGAATTAGTATCTGAATAAGCTATATGCATGAAGGGTCCAGGTATGTAGGGTGGAGCACTTTTAGGGGGGGAGTGACATCAAGGTAATAGGGAGTGTACATGCAATTAGATACTTGATGGTGTCTAACTGTAGTGGGGCGATTCTTTAGGTCATTTTTACATTGGTTTATGAAAAAAGGGTGAAATTGGTCTAACTTCATGTTTCATTGGGAACTTACATGCCAAGTGACAAGTGCTGGGTTTTTATTTTTTGGGGGGCTAATTCTGGATTTATATTATCAAATGCACTGGGTTTTTAGGAAGATGTAGCGTGAAGCCTCCAAATGAGGTTGGGATTCTACATGGTTTAATAGGTGCCTTCATGATTTAAATTTTAGGACAGGAATATAGGATGTCATTGATGAGAATTTGCTTGAAGGTTTCAGGTGTTGCCCCTTCTGGCTTAGGGATAAATGGAGGATGCATGAGAACATACAGGCTACTTTTCTCTGCAACTACCTGAACACTTAAGGGCTGATGTGTCGATCAACTGCTTTTTTGATCTTGAATTTATTTATCTATTAATTCAATATTTATGTGCTGATGATTCTGCAGTGGTATTACTCCTGCGGAAGGACATGAATTTTTTTTGTTTATAAATCAGGTTTTGTTTGCAGTGTGATAATTGAGTAGTTAGTTTCCATAACTGAGCAAGTGGGTTGTCTGAAGAAATATTTGGCACATATGTGTGCGTCAGAACACAATGTTATTGACTGTCACAGCTGAAGGCTGAAACTGTCCAATATATAATTTGCAGTGGGATGCTTGTGCAAGATCCTTCAAAAGGCAATGATGTGGATTCAATCTTTAATCAGGCTAGACAAATGGGTGCTGTAGAAGGTCCTATAGATAACCTTCTTCCATCTTCAAGTTCAAGGAGCTTTACTGGAACTGGACGACTACTTTCAGGAGAAACAGTGCAGTCGGCTCCTCAGCAACCTGAGACTGTCATTCACAATATTGTTTTCTGGAGCAATGGGTTCACTGTGAATGATGGCCCCCTAAGGAGATTGGATGATCCTGAAAATGCAGCTTTCCTTGAGGTATAAGATTTGATACTTCTACCTGAATTGAAAATAAAAACTGAAATTTGTTTTCCCAAGAGATTTCATTGCATGAATGTCTATGTGTATTTTCAGTGTAATATATTTAGGCGGGCGATGAAACTAATTGAAATTTGAGCACCAAGTATTTATCATGTGTGTGTATGCACCTTTTATTTTCCTGTAAGGGGAAAGAGACGTGAAGGATTGATACGGAGTACTCAGTTCTTACGGAAGTCTTGATACCTAATAGAGTGCATGGATGTAAAAAAATCTATAAAGCCAATTTGTTCTTCTTGTTATTGATGCTGTTGGTGGAGATCAACTACATAATGTCAGGAATCCAATCCAACTCTTTGATAATTCTTGCCTTAAGCTTTGTTCTATTTCAATGAGTATCTGATGTTCTTTTGGTCTAAAATCAAAAGGCGTTGGTATGATTCTTTGGAATTTTTGTTCCTGGATCTGGATAACAAATATGTTGGAAATCTTATGGATAGTTGTCTCCTGGCTAGAACTTTGTTTTTTTCCAGTGCTTTTGCTGCATTGGTCATGTCTTATTTCTCTCTATGCAGAGCATTAGGAAGTCTGAGTGTCCAAAAGAGCTCGAGCCTGCTGACAGAAGATCCTCTGTTCATGTGAATCTCATAAGGAGGGATGAGAAGTGCCCTGTGAGCAGTTTCTCTACTTTTGTTCTTATTGCAGTGTCTCCCTTCGTTGTATTAATAGAGAGTTATACTTAGCTGATACCAGAGAATACACTAATGAGTCTTTTTCATGAAATCATGTGTTTTAATCCAAGTATTTCTGCTTTTGGTACATGTTAAGAAACCCCCTTGGTACCACCACTATAAAACTATATCTAGGCCTTTCAAACTCTGTAATTATTGAGTTAAGATGCATTGTCTTGCAGGAGCCAGAGAAGCATCATGTTCCATTTCAGGGTGTTGGAAGAACACTAGGAAACAGCTCTACCCCCACGACGGCAGCGCCTGAGACCGCCTCTGCTTCTCTTAACAGTGCTCCTGCCTCATCGATGGACCTCGTGGTGGATGAGATGATGCCATCAACTTCGATCCAGCTTAGATTGGCAGATGGGACTCGGATAATTGGACGTTTCAATCACCACCATACAGTCAGGGACATCCGTGCCTTCATTGATGCATCTAGACCTGGGGTTTCCAGGACTTACCAACTGCAGATGATGGGATTTCCTCCCAAGCTCCTGACTGAACTCGACCAGACAATAGAGCAGGCAGGCCTTATCAATTCAGTTGTCATCCAAAAGTTCTAGATCCTGCCTCTAACAAGAGTACCGAGGAGGTGAACCTGCTGGGTGTCAGTAATGTTATTGTGGCTTGCTTGTGTTGACTCGTTATACACTTATGAGGCTGTGATGAATTTCAGAATAACTTGCTAGTATTGCCAAATTGTCGTATGTTGTCATTTGCATATTCTGTTTAATCGCTCTTCACCTCCTTACATTAACAAAATTAAGTTAGATTAGATGATCAAAATTAAGAGGCTGGATTAACAGCATAAGAGGCTCCGTTGGCAGTTGCTGTCGGGAACTGTCTTGATTTCTTCTCCAATTGGCCATTGAGGAATCGTTTTTTTCCTAGTAACTTGAAAATGACTTGTTGAATGGGCACTGACCCAGTAGCGCGAGGGCAGCAATGGAGCCACCCCGATGTCAGTAACCTAGAAGACCCTGAACTTTTGGGAGTATACTTACCAAGGCAAATTGCTATAGAATGGCACTAGACATTACTCCTATAGATCACTGAGAAATGCGAAACTCTGAAGGTCAGGCACGCACTTCAATTGTTCCACCTGAGTCTCCTCCCATAAGATGGGATCGATTGCAAACGAAGGCAGTACTCCCCCCCAAACTGAACACCAAGCAAAACTCCCCCGAGCAGTAATTCAGGCCAATTCACTGGATGCAGGCTTGTCTCATTCAATAAGTAGATGCTATTATTCCCTAGCCTTACATAAGCTGAGGCTACTACTTATCTTATATATACGCATTTATTTGAGAAATCTTCAGAGCAATCCATACCACAAGAAACAGACCTCAGGTCATTAGAAATCGAGCACAAAGTTGAAAACCAGAAAGAGAAGAGGTTCGTTTGCATAAATAACAGCATGAATTGGGCAAGAGAAGTTTGATGTTATGGGGTGAAAGAATAGTGACAATGCTATCATCTCCAAAAATGAAATGTATGAAGATCTCCCTAAGTAACTTTCTCATCAGCTGTTAATCCTCGATTGATCTGATGACTGCTTATGGTTGTTACAAAATTCAATTGAATTAGCATGTGAAAAAGAATGTTAAACCAATAAACAACTAACCATCAATAGATCCTCCTTGAATATATTATTGGGTAATGCACATACACTCCTTGCAGCGCGGGAACCGGTAAATGCTCCTTGCCACTGGCCTCTTTTGAACATGTTTAGTTTGCCTCACTGCTTTCCTCACCCTCTGTTCAAACACGCGCCATTCTATTGTGTTGTTCTTTGTAAAGATGTTTGCGAGTCTTCTCTTGTTCGGCCTGATTGTCGGCATCTTTCCTCCACCGTAATATATTCGGTAACCAGAAACCAAGGATGATAGCTGACTCCCCGAGTCCGTCATGGCAAAGGCATCTGCTGCAGTGCAGACTATAAAGTCCAAAGCAGCTAACTGTAGAAATTTGAATTATTATGGGGAAAGGCAACAAACAATCAGACTAACAATAATTGCAACAGAGCTTAGTCCATAATCACAGCATGCTTCTCAAATTGTCCCATGAAAATGAAGAGAAAGAACATGTACAGAAAGCTAATGAAATCAAGCTAGAGGCGACATCTTCATGTAGACTATATACCTGAGATGAAAAGTTTTTAAAAGGTTCCAGTTCACTTGCTGAAAGAAGAGTCTCCTTGGTGACCAAATTAGGATACAAGCTGTTCAAAGCAACCAATCTCGACCTCCCCCCATATATATTTGCTCCAGCGACATATATGTATGTTTTTCTTTTAAAACCAAGAGCAGCTAGCATAAGCACCGATTCTTCAGGTGTCAAAGGGCACAAGCCTTCTTCCCTCAAGGCAGCAGGAGAAGGCAACCTGTCTCAGACAAACAGTTTAATTAGTCAATAAGAATGCCCATTCTAATCAGAAGGAAAATGCTAGACTGTTTTCCCAAACAGAAAACCAGGAATGCCCCATCTAAAAGTAAAAGAAAATTTAAATTTACTGCAGGATGCAAAATAACTCATACTTTGAGGTCTTCTTTAAAAGGGTCAATGCAGGGAAATGGACTTCACGGAATGCCTCCAATTCTTGTCTTTCTTCTTCACCTCCACCAAATTCACACAGGGAATGAGCCACCATGTCGATTTCGAACCTCAGGTGCAGAGCAAGATACTTAGAAGCTTTCCCAGAATGACGTCCCTTTTCTTTCAGCATTGACTCTGCATAAGGACTGACAAGATAATGATCTAGCAATCCAGGCTGTGGATGCTGTCTTACTCTCTGAAGAAGCAAAGCACCAGTTTCTTGTATCTTTGGGACGAATTGGAGAGCGTGAAAATTACATCTGCAACGAAGTCTCTAGATGAAGTTTCCTCAATTAGGAAGAGCAAGCATAAAGAAGGAAACAATAAAAAATAAAAATTAACTTTTAAAGAGAATGTTAAAATCCCTCACGGGGTTGTGCTACGATAACTTTGTCTAAGCTTTAACCATTACCTGCAATTGAAATGGTATGGGGTCAAATGCCAGACGATTTCCAAATCCAAGGAAATGGACAACTCTATTCTGGATCAGAAGAGGAAGAATATTTTCACATAAAAACTCGGTTTTGATTCCTTTCTGATGTCAGTATCTGTAATCTGGAAAAATGCCCATGTAATTAGCACCACCAAAGATGAAGCCTAACAATGCTAATTAGAAAGCCACCGGCATAGTTTTGAAGTGAGAAACTCACAAGGCTGCCAATTGCCTCCAAGTCTAATGATTGCAGCTCTTCAGGGAGCTCCTTTACTATCCGCATATCAGGAGTCAAGTAGTTAATAAAGTGCTCCTCCTGATAGATATCGCTGAATTGACTATAATGGAATTGAAGGGTTACTTTCTGATGAGAATGATAAAGGATAGAGAAGCAAATAGCTGACCAAGAAGTGCATATTGTGCTAATGTTGAGCCTAATAAACTTTCAGACTTGACAGTGTAGATGATCAACATTCACCATGGGTATCAACAATGAATCAACATAATACCTTGACACCCTAATCTGTATAATGTGTACCCTCCACTACAGTTTCACTGCAAAAAAGTTTTTTCCTAAAAAGGGAAATAACATCATCAAGAAGAAACAGGTAATTTGACGAGTTCCTATAGAAAAAATCTAAGATAACAGAAACTGAGAATGAATTGTCACCTAAATAATAAAGGCTTTGAATTAATATCCAAACCAAACTATCAGTTTCAACTAATTGTAAACCACAATGATCACAGAGGACAGTGTAGATTGAAGGAAAGTAACTTGAAGACAATGAATGAAAGATGGGGTAGCAAGTTACCTAACATCTTTCCAGACACTGCTGTATAAAAATCGTGGAACAACGAGAGTTGCATTGAGTAATCTTGCAATAACAACAGCATTACAGACCTGCTTAGAATCAAGTTGAGAATTTAGTAGAGAAAAGACACAAGCTGCTATAATTTGAACATTACTGGAATTAGAGTCTTGTCACAATTTAGTAGCAGGATTACTTACAGCTACTCTCTGCTGGTTCATCCCACCATTTGCAGTGACCATTATGTATCCATTGTTTCCACCTATAGAAGTAAAGATATGTAATTATACCTTTAGTAAATGGCTCAAGCATTGTTCACAGTTTTCTTTTTCGTGATGTTGTGCTAATTGTTTCCATGTACACAAAGAAGACAACATCATCATGCATGTACAGAGAGAGAGAGAGAGAGAGAGAGAGAGAGAGAGAGAGAGAGAGAGAGTTTACCACTAGGTTTCCAGTTACGTTGATCTGAACAAGGTTTCCATGCAGAAGCTGGAACAAATGGTTCCTGCCATAAGTCTTTTGGCTCAGGTTTGTTATGACCCTGTTTGACATAAACAAAAGGACACATGACAAAGCTACCGTCAGATGATTATACTCTCCACTCTCTGAAGGCCAAACTGACAAAGTTTAAAGATAGTGCATTGGTACCTCTGCCAAGGCATGGGCAGCCAAAGCCAACAACCTTCCATACACACCCGTCCAAGGTTTCACTCGTTTCCGTATATTTTTCACACCTCCCTTCTGATAAAAGTGAACAGGATCAAAAGACTAATAAAATGTTGATCTCTGTATATTGCCATCTAGATGCTAATCTTAGCTGCACAAGGTTCATTACAAAACATTTTACCAAACTAAGTTGATCTTCCTCTTTGTTGAGCAAAACAAAAGATTTTTATAATAGAATGAACTCCAAGGCACTTTCGGAGCATTGGCTTACCTCCAACTACGATAACTTTTTATCTTGGTAGGATTATCCTTGCATATTAAAAGACCACACTTGTCAGCCAAAGCCAACAACCTTCCATACACACCCGTCCAAGGTTTCACTTGTTTCCGTATATTTTTCACACCTCCCTTCTGATAAAAGTGAACAGGATCAATAGGCTAATAAAATGTTGATCTCTGTATATTACCATTTAGAAGCTAATCTTAGCTGTACAAGGTTCATTATATAACATTTTACCAAACTAAGTTGATCTTCCTCTTTGTTGAGCAAAACAAAAGATTTTTATGATTGAATAAACTCCCAGGCACTTTTGGAGCATTGGCTTCCCTCCAACTACGACAACTTTCTACCTTGGTAGAATTATCCTTGCGTATCAAGAGACCACACTTGTCAGCCAGTTTACATAAATGCAGTACAAATCATTGGACGACAACACTGGACCTTGGCAGAAATAGCATCCAACGTTCATTGTACTACTTCCCTCAATGGATCAATAATTAATGCCAGCCTCTGAGGTCTAAAGAAGAATTCATCCATTAAACACTACAGGATTTTCCCACGCCCATCCGTGGCATTAGGAAGATGTCAAAGCTGTTCCATTCAAATCTTCCCCTCATTCCCTTTTTAGTGACACATCTAATGGAAAGCTTCACAACCACGGAATGCTTATGTGTACAATTCATCAAATGAAATTCTTCCGAAGAATTGAATCTCAACAGCGGCCGCAGACATACCTTGACATGGAATGAAACAGCGGAAGACGAATTCCCAGAAACTCCAACTTTAATGCTAACCTTGTGATCTTGCAAGCTCAAAAGCATCAACCAATTCACCAAGAGAAAGCAACCCATCAACCCACTCACGAAAATAACCCCCCTTCTTTTGTACCACCTTCTCGCCATCTTCCTCTTCGCCCTCTGCTGAGCTTTCGAGAGCTCTTTTTCACGGCCCCACAGGAACTCCAAAGCTTGCATCTTTACGCAAGAAAACGAGGACCCACCATCGCAAGAGAGGTCGGAGCTCGAGAACCGGCTCGGCTGGGGCCTGCTCGGCTCGGCTGGGCCGCTCCTCGGGGACCTGGGATGGAGCGAGCCGGCCCGGAAATCGGCCGAGCCGCGCTGGTTTTCTTCATCGGGTTTATCATGGACTACCCCGTTCGACCTTTCCATCTCATAGTCTTGGATCTGGGATGGTCGAAGCCAAATGGGTCCTTTGCTGAGACTCAAAGGATTCGACCTTTCCGGTGAACTGGGTCTTCTTTTCTAGGACAAGATGGCAAGTAGATGCGGGTGGCGTCTGAGTTAGTTAATGGATATGGTGTCAAAACACCATCAGTGATTCGATATGCGCGTGTGATTTGAGAATGGCAAATTGACAAATGAGGAATTTTTTCTTTTCGTTTTGGTTTTTGAATGGAGATGAGGCTCTTTGGAGATTGGATTCAGCTCGAAGTCTGGTCGGTTTTCGTTCGTTGTCTGAAAATCCGCATTCTCCGTTGTCTGCTCGGTCACGCAAAGGTAACAGTAACAGACAAGTTGAGACGGTCTCGTCAAAGGCAACGAGCTCGCAATGAAAAGGGTGGAAAGCAAAATAACTAATTAGTCTTGTCTCTGTACAAAGTCTAAGACCCATGCTTACGTGGATATCATAATCAATTTTCTTTTTATCAGAGCTTCATCACTTTTAAGAAAAATTTATTCGAAAGTGTCGTAATTTCTATAAACTATATAATTTTCAATTCATTACTTGAAATTCAAGTGAATGCATAGCTAATAAAGATCTATCTAACCAATGGGGTGATGGTGCAATGGCATGATGAGGACATGTTGTGGACATCGCTTTGTGACTGAGAATGCAAAGGCAATCAGGCATTTTTACCACCGATCGACTATAGGGTGAATGGAAATGGTTTGTTTTTTTATGGCTCAATAATAGGTAACAAATTTTAAAGTACATTCAAAGTCATGGAAAAAAATTACCATTGTTAACTTGGCATTTTCATGACTTTTTATTTCCAATTAAGTAAATTTAAGGTAAGATGAAGTTGGTAAGGTGATTGGATTCATTCTTCATGAAATTCGAGATTAGCTTTGTCTTATGCTATGGTATATTTTTACAAATCAGTGATTGCATAAGATAACCTGCTTTTTTTTCGTATTTTTTTTTTCTAATTTTTTTGAAAACAAATGAAGAACATATCACTTTTACATATTAAATATCCGAGTTTATGGAAAAACACGTAATTCACAGCAAATTTGTTACTCGCAATCCATCCAAATAGCAACGCAAATCATGAATAGTTTAATAAACCAATTGCCATTGCTCAATGTGGTATGATTCCACTAACAAACGGCTAGGAAAAGTTGCACTTCCCATTTTAGGGCGTGAAGTGCAACATTTCTCAAAACTCAGGAGTAAAATGCAAAATTCCATAAAATGAAGAACATTGCCACGAAGAGAGAGGGAGTGCTTTCTCACCGAATGACCCGGATGGCTGTTGTAGGAAACAAACGGGTGAACGTACAGACTGTGTGTCCGAAAAAGTCGTATTCTTTGCGCTCGCTGTGGAAGCTTACCGGTTAAGATATCCATTTCACATGTGTGGCAGCAGTTGGAATCAAGACTACCCAGAAGCATGAACAAGAAGGGATTGGCCATTTTGATGAGAGTCAGGATGAGGCCCAGCGATTCCAACAAGATCCTTCTCTCCCCTCTCGCTGTAATCACTTCCCAATCCTTCTCCTCTCATGTTGGAGTTCTTTTGATGTTTCTTGGGACGTATCTGGATTACCAATTTCAGTATTGTCGCGGTGACTTGTGATGATGCTGGATTTCTTGATTTTTAGACATGGGACTCTTCAGTTTGTCGGAAAAGTTGAACTTTTTCTTTGGTTTTGTTTTTTTGGAGTGAGTGGAGAAGGTGATGAAGCTGTTCTGTTTTGAATTGATTACCCAATAGGAGAAATTGAACCGGGTGGCACCTGATCATCAAGCAAATCAATCTGGTGGAAGTGGCATGGAACCTGCCTCAGAGGAAGGAAATGAACAGACCAACTTCTCATGCCGAGATAAAAGGTTTTTTTTTGATTTTCTATTTTAAGAGAAATAAGGTTTGGTTTTTGGTTGTTGAGGTTGTTGTCGAGTTCTTCAACCTGGGATGAAGAGATATAGTCTTGTGAATTTTATGGGTAGGCCGTTTGAGCTTGTGAAGGAATCGATGCACTCGGCGATATCGATGAACAAAACAGAGGTTCTGGATGCTGTGCTCAATGATTTTATGAGGTGGGATGAGTGGTTTGGCTGATTGTTAATCAAATTTGTGAGGCAATATACAGTTATACTTATCAGGTTCTCACAGTGTCAAATATGAAAAATGTAGGGTTATTTTAGCCTGTCTGGAGAAAGGCGTAAGGCATTGCTGCTTTTGCTTGCCAAAGAGTATGATCTTAATAGAACACAAGTGCGGGAATTGATAAAGCAGTATCTTGGACTTGAGCTTCCAAAAGGTTGGCAATGTGGTTTGCTTGTGTCTATCAGTAATCATCATTCTTGTATGTGCTCTTGTTGGGAAATTAGTAATTGTTTCAAACTTTGACATTTGGCTGATGCAGCTGAAGAGGGTCATGTTGTGGAGGAAAGCTTGCTTTCTGCTTTCTATCGTATAGAGAGAAACTTGAGACATGCTCTTAAGCCAGCATATGAAGTTCTTTTTGAGAGATTGAACACGCATCCTGGAGGGTTGAAGTTCTTGTCTATCCTTCGAGCTGATATCCTGTCAATTCTCGCGTAAGGTTATGGTTCATATTATGTAAATGATTTGGTTATGTGTGGCCTGGACAGCTTCTAACTTTTTGGTGAAGTCGATTCTTTCACATTGTTTTATGTACATCTGTGCCGTTTTGAGCAGTAAAATAGCACATTTTAGTATATAAAATTTCCTAATTTCTGATTAATCCTGAAGTTCAGACATTTACATAAAAAGGGCAAATGCTCCAGGCCTAATTGGGGGATCTGATTTTGATTGGTATAATCTTCATAAAAACAGAGAGGAAAATATACCATCCTTGCGAGCACTGGATTCCTATTTGAAGGAGAAACTTGGCATGTGGCTTAGTCCTGCTACTTTGGAGCTTCATCAAATCACATGGGATTATCCTGCTTCTTTGCTAGAAAAGATTGTGGCCTTTGAGGTTTGTTCTCTTATTCTTTTCCTACCTCTGGAGTGTGATAGTTAAGAGCCTTTTCAAGTTTTTTTTTTTTTCACTACAGGCTGTGCATCCTATCAGCAATCTTCTAGATCTTAAGAGACGGTTGGGTGTGGGACGTCGTTGTTTTGGATATTTACATCCAGCAATACCTGGTTAGATCTTCAACATTCGATTCTGCCTATCAATGCTTATCCTTTTTGATGCACTTTTTTGCCAGTTATGTGTTTTTTCTCATATTCCTTGGCCGTTACAAAACTATAGCTAGCACTGAACAGTATATATGATTTCATAAGTTGGAATCTACTTTGCTGGCGCTTTTATGGTATTTCCTTGTTAAGTATGCCCAATCAGCAGTACAGAATATGAAATTGCATATTTTTGATGTAATTACAATGCAGCTCTCTTTACAGCTGGTTTTACTGGTGTGTTCTAACAGTCAAAGATTGTCAATTCGACCATCAAATGATGTTTTATTTAGTTGGGTGGCTCGGTTTCTTGATTAGTTGGTTGCAAGTCACATTTCCCTTGAGCCCCATTTCTTCCCAAGATTTTAGCATCACTTACTTACATTTTGATGATCTCCAACCTCCAAATGTGATAACTTCAACCAATGCATGAAATTTGATTTTCCGGATGTAAGGAACACTGGAGTGAATTGTAGAGAATATCTCTCCTCTCTCTCAAATTCTCTACAATATTGAAGTCATTGCTTCTGCATGTGATCTTTTTGCAGGAGAACCTCTCATTTTCATTGAAGTTGCACTTTTGAAAACTGTGGCTCAGACAATACAGGCATGTCTTACATCATGTGAATTTTCTTATTGTTAGAGATCTCTAATAGTTAACTATTTGATTGGATGACAGGAGGTTTTATGGGATGATCCTCCCATACTTGAACATGAAGCAACATGCGCATTGTTTTACTCTATATCATCAACTCAGGTTGGCTTATACATTCCTTAGATTTGGCTTATATGAAATATAGAATTCACAAAGCAGATGATTTTCAATATCCATACCTATCAACAGGATTAAGTGGATCGCTTACAAGTTTTAGATCATGTTTACCATGATACTGTCCTTTGTAGCATGTAATCTGGATCTACCTGTATGCCTAAATTTAGCAATTGGAATCTGCCAGTGGGAGTTATGGCTTTTCAGATAAACTGTAAACTACCATGCTTCAAGTTTGTGCTATTCAAACGAGAAAAGTTTGGAACTAGATAAGTTTGAACCAAAACCAGTTGTATAATTGTTGGTGCTGGGGATTGACCAAGCAGCCATGAGTCATGCATATGATGAAATACACCTATGGTGTTTCAATGACTATACTATCTGTTTTTATGGCTGAATTCAGAAGATGCCTTTACATGCCTAATAGTATGCATACTTGGAAATGTTGCAGCCTGGTTTGGCAGGGATCAATCTTGGAAAGTTTCTTATTAAACGAGTCATCACACTGGTGAAACGAGACATGCCTCAAATTTCTGTGAGTATTTCCAGTATCAGCTAGAACTTGCATCCATGTGTTCTATGGGATAGTGTTTGCTTATTCTTCAATATGTAGGACTGAGGAGCTGAATAAGTTGTTTGCTGGTTTTGTTATATGTTAAGCCAGCTTACCTAGTTTTCAGACTCTTTAACTTGGGTTTAAGTGGTTTAGAGGAATGCTCAGTTGATTACTTCCTTGACTACTTCACCTGTTATTTTTTAAATTAGACTTGCTATCAAGTTCTATTTTTGGTCTTAATACTGACAAAATGAAGAAATTGCTCGGTTTGTTTCGCCTCCATAACTTCTGGCTTTTACAATCTTTTGTGTGAGAAGTCATTTACCAATTCTCTTAGTCTGTAATTGTTAGAATATCTAATATATTATACTGTGCCTTCATCGAACAGCTTAGGTTTTTAGAATAGTTAGTAGCGGTCCCACAAAATCTCACATGATACCACAACAAAATATCCTTAGTTCAAATCTTTCTAGGCTCCTATTGCCTCCTCAATGATATATTTTCATGTTTAGTACTAGTCAAAAAGACCACACTAAGCATGAGGGGAAGTGATGGAATATTTAAATATTAAACTACACCTTCATCTAACAGCTTAAGCTTTTAGTATAGTTCACATTGATCCCACAAAATCTCACAATAATAGTTAGAAAGAATAAAATGAAGTTTATGAAAGTCCTTCATTGGCATTGGATAGGAATCTCTTACTCATGATTGGCACAACAGTTCAAGAAGTGGGTATAATCCCGTGAGTGGAGTTACTTGTTAGTAGACTGACATTAGGTGAACTTGAGCCACATTTGAATTATTTATGAGACAGTATTAGAGTTCATGGCATGAGGGTTTCGATGCACTTTGATACAAGCCCAGAAACCATCTCCATTCCATAATCAAAAGTATTTCTTTTTCTTTCTAATTTAGACAGTCAAGAGTAGCCAACATCAGTTATTTGTTATCTTCAATGGACCAGCAAATAAAAAACATTCCTGCAGAAAGCAGTTTTAAGCTAATTTCTTACAGTCCATATCAGATAAGTAATCCTAATATTTCATTCTTATATTTCCCTCTGAATAGTGCCACCGTTAATGAACCTCAAAATAGCAAAAAAGAAAGATCATGATTCTTAACCATTCACTTTAGAACTTCAATTTCTTCAAAGCTTTTGTCTCACTTTGATGCTCAGTTTTATGATTTTCCCCCCTAAATGTTCTTGAACTACCTTGTGAAGCTTATCACTTTTCCCATGTAGATATTTGCTACTCTCAGCCCAATTCCAGGGTACATGCAATGGCTACTCTCTAAGTTGGCATCTCAGTTAAAGCTGGCTGAAACAGATGATGCCACATGTACATCGTCTGATCAATCTGGCTCATCATTCTGTGAAAATATACTTGAACCAGAAGAGGAAAGGGCGCTATTGAACTTGGCTGAGTAAGCCTTTTCTTTTACCATGTCATAATCTTTTGGTGCACTCAATTTCCGGTTCATGAAACTTTGAGTGTAATCTCTTTGAGCTTCTTCTGATCATTTTGCACGGATGATGAAAGATCACGTCCTGTCATCATCTAGTTACCTTAAGTACTGTTTCAAAGCACGATGTGTGGACTTGATCCATCAATTTTCTTGTATTATGTATCATACACATGGGTTGGTCCTAAGTAAGAATGTTCATGTTTAAAGCAGCTTCGAGGAGCTTATCTCCTGATTTATGTCCTGTAAGTATTATTTTATACAATGGTATTGACCCAGTAACTTGAGATTTAAGACTAGAAGATGGACCAATTGTCTGTGCAGTTAAGCAGGGATTGATTGAGGATGCAGTATCATTTCTTGTGATTAACATTTCCACTCATTGTCTACTTAGTAGTTGACATGTTTTGCAACAGTAGAAAATAGAAAGATTTAAACCTTGGGGTTCCTCCATGGTTAAATGACTTTCTACCTCTTAATTGCAAATATTTAGTTAACTAGTCGATCATAGCTCTGCGCTATATTTAAAGGGCAAATGTTCTGGGGGTCTTGTATGATCTACGGAAATCTCTTTTTCTGTTGGATAAAGTTGTTGCTAGTCTTGGTCTGTTCTTGATAAAACTTATTCAGTGTTTTCTTTTTTGTGAGCATTTTAGTTGCTTATCTGAGATCTTTTTCCTAAATCAACAGATTATGATTGGTAATGTCCTTTTCAGAATAAATAGCTGTTCTTGGTCTGTTTCTCCTCTATGTTCATATAAATTGTTGTGCACCACATGGTGAACTCTTTGGGTTGGGTTGCAGGGAGTGCAAAGCAATGAAAAATGGCATGGAAGTGATGTTTAATTTGCTGACTGCAAATGACTCCACATGGACCAACTCACCTGAAGTGCTTTCAGTATTGAAGCCTCCACTCATGCGGCTCTGTGCCAGGTAAATTTTCTTCTCTCCAAACTCGAGTATGTGTTTATGGTGGAAAACAAGATCACATAGTATTGCTGAACAATAGTGATTTGCAAAATGTAACAATGAGTCAAGTTCTGGTATTGGGTGAAGTGCTATTGCCTGCCATTCAAATTCATTTGCTCTGCAGATAATTATGGCATTTGCATATAAAATGTATGAAACTTGGTTGAATGACTGCAGGTACCTTTTGCAAGAGAAAAAGAGAGGCAAAGCATTAGACTCTGTGGCCAATTTTCACTTGCAAAATGGAGCGGTGAACTTTTCAAACTTGAATCTTTCGTAACAAAAGTTTAAACTTCTAAATGATCTAGAAATATGAACATACAAAATTTTCTATTAACTTGCTCTTTCTTCTTTTTTTTTCCTCAATTGGGAACAGATGGTTGAAAGAATAAATTGGATGGCAGATCGGTCAGAGAAAGGATTGCGTCAAAGTGCTGGCATCATGGTAAACTACGTGTATAGGTAATTATTTCAAACCAATATCTCTGAAAGTTTTTGTGTCATAAGCAGTTCAAGGATGAGGAAGTGTAGCTGAGACATCGTCTCGGCACCTGAATAATATAACCAGGCTTCTCTCCAGATTTTTCCTATGCTAGGGGTTCAAGCAAGTCAAGCTACTTGTGAGCTACTCGTGCTCGACTTTTTGACCTATTCAAGATTGGCTCCATTTTTTTTTTTTTTTGAGCTCAAGTCAATTTCAAGTAGCTCGGGTAGCTTGTTGAGCAAGTTCAAGGTTGCGCTTAAAATCGAGTCAAGCTGAGTTGAGCTTGATTATGTTGAGTTCATGCATGAAAAAAGTACTTGATCGAGCTCAAGTTGAGCTTTTAAGCTTTGAGATTATGAGCCGAGTTGAACTTTGAGCCTGGCACTATGCTGGCTTGACTTGACTCAATTGCACTCCTCAATTCAGATGAAACGGTGTAAAGTGTGAAACACATAAAAAATAGTCAAACTTGGTATATCAACTTGTTGTCATGTGTCGAGTTCTGTACTTTTTATTTGGTCTCCATTTTAAGAAGATGATGTGAAGTTATTAACTGCAGGCTGGAGAACATTGAGGAATATGCTCAGTCATATTTCAGTACAGGGCAAATACATTCCTCAGATGACATCCTTCACTATGTAAAGGTAGTATGCTTTTTCTTTGGGCTATCATGATTCCTATGCATTTATCAGCACTGAGAGCTTGAGGATGGCATTAAGCTTTCCTCTTCCCCGTCTGCTTATTTTGTGGATCTGCTTTTGTCCATAGGGAGTGGAGGCATGAATAATGCAGCCGGGAAGGTTGCGTAGTAATCCAAGTATTCTTCCATGAGAACGAAGTTGTTTTTGCGCATCCTAACGAGAATATGAGCGAGCTTAGTTAAGCAGGAGCATTGCTCATCACCATCAACTCACAGGGTGGTGGCAACATAGAACTCCGGTAGCAATACAGTAATCAAGGTGTTCTTTATTATTTCTCATTGTACTCAAATCATTGATGGAGGTTTTAGAAATGACCTTTCAAAACATTTTCATTATCTCACAAATGTCCTATCTGTCCTCGAGAAACTAGCAATTGGACAAGAGAAGTCCATACATCATATTAATTGCATAGAGAGACAATACCTCATCCAGTTAAATTGACTTGAGTGGATGAAATGATGCTCTTTGGGAGCACCGAAGAATTTCTCGAGATAAGGGTTCCTTCTAAAAGAGGAATGTCGTGACAAAGAGATTGAAAAAGGATCTGGGAATATCCAACATTGGGAGGTATCTTCTTGCAAGTAGCCTTGTTACGTTTGAGAAAACAATGTCATCTTCTTGACTGGTTGTACTCTTTCATTTCTTTGGATGGTTCTTCAAAGTAGAAGCATCTCTTTTTTCAAATTGAGAAAAAGGAACTTCAAGTACATTGTAGTTCTCACATCATAGACCCTGTCTCAACTCTATCTTCCAATTCAGTGAAGCAGAACATAGTGCATAGGTACTTTCTTAGGAGGTGAGCGGAGCCTCGGATCCCAAGGCTGCTCTTCCAGATATTCATATTGCTTTGTTAGGTATTAGATGTGTTGTTAGATTCAGAGAAGGTTGAGTTACTTAACAAGTACCATTTTAAAAGATGACACAGGTATGGGGTTTGATGAAATAGCAACCTCCAAGCCTTTCAACTTTGACTAGGATCAACTGATTTCTTGAAAGAACTTGCACTGGTTTACTTTCTTGGAAGCAGAAGTAGCTCATTGTCAACCACACGTGGAGAGATGCAGAAATCAATGTCTCTTCATAGTGTATACTCCGTCGGACTTTATCTTAGGAGAAAGCAAAGTTCTTTACATACGAATCTTCATCTATTGATCTCTTTAAGCAAAGTTCTTTACATAGAAATCTTCATCTATTGATCTCTTTCTAAGCAGTAGTTGAAAATCGCTACACAGTATAGTACAATGGTGATGAGCAGAATCGGGTGTATGGCCGAAAAGCGCATGCGAAATGGACCAGAGAACTGATCACTTCTCACTCTCGGTTTCCACATGACTAGTTTCCAGCACGTACTCCCTCATGAGGCTTGTGTTAGCTTCATCCATCACCTGCCATTTGAACAATCACCACCCCCATGAAACATTCAGACCAAACAAGTCTCTGAAATGGGAAAGCTGTACATGAGAAGAAAGTCGCCTTTACCTTGGAAGCTACTCGTTTCAGGTTATCCCACTCGAAATCTTGCTTGCAATATGCCGAGCGAACCTGGAACATTGTGTAAGCGGATTGCTTATATAGGTGTTGTAAACAATGAAATAGAAAAAGGAAAGGAAGGAAGAGAGAGAAGCAAATCAGCTTACCTCTAAAATGCGCAAAGCTTCGCAGTTCAGAAGACAAAACCATCATTCACCAGAAACAAAGCTCAAGTCAAGTTCAATATCATATAAACAGGACAGAACAAAACACAGACATACATTACATTCCAAGTTATAATCATCGGATTTTAGAGTTGGATTTAAATAACGTTGGTGAGAGGATAAATTTCCTTAACAGATTAGATAAGGGAGAAACTCACCTAAGATCTGGTGCCTTGAGGATTCCCTCATCAAATCGGCGCAGAATTTGTCCCCATCATTCAAAGAGTGTCGGCTCAAAAACTCCGTCAGCTCGTCATACGCTTCGCGGTTATAGCTCTGCTCTGAGAAATCATCAGTAACAGATGAAATTGCCCCAGATATACATGGGCACTTCACAAAATCGCAGCAGTGCTGTGTAGTGGCTATGTTCATCAGTGTCGGTGTATGTTTTGTGTCATAAGACTATCAACGATGACGGCGACGGATTTTTGTTCATAGTGCACAAGCCTTGCACATATACTTAACAGGGAAAGCACAGAATTCAGCAGTTCTGATAGTTCTGAAGCTCTTGAAAGCTCATAATCGCCTTAAAAACATGAACTTGGATAGATCCAAGCAACCACTCATCCATGCATTATCCTCACTAAGGTCAAGCAGACACCAACATGCATATGCACTCGGTAGCTGTTACAACCCTCGAATTGAGCCGACACCATCGTGTATCTATCGAAAAATTAGGGCCAATTCGATAAACAGGCATAGTTCACTGGTTAGACTATCCAGCATCAGTCAAAATTCTCATGCCTCGAGCTGGTAAAGCAGATAAAAAGAGGAAGAACCTGAAGCTGCGCGCTGACAATCCGGACGGCAATATAAGTGAAGAACTTGTGCAGATGGTTCGCGGCTTTTCCTCTCCGGCGATGCTTCTCCGAACCCTGCAACGCAAATATATCAAATGCCGATCGACCGATCGAGAGAGAGAGAGAGACAGAAAGATAGAGAGAGTGCGCGAGACGGTCCTTACCGGGGACGTACATCTTCTGGCAGCGGATGCGAGCGGGGCGAGAGCTCCGGCGCTTGAAGAGCGATGAGGCGGGACAGGCTTCGTCTCTGTCGGGTCTCCGGGAAAACAGGGAGAGGCTCCGAGAAAACGGGAGGATCGTGCAGGCCTCCATGGCTGGTCTGGAGCTCAAGAGCTTGGAGCTTTTCGTTATCCTAGTGTGTGGTTCTTGTACTGAAGTTGCCAATGCAAATATCTGCAGTGGCCTTTTAAGGAAAATATCTTGGAGTGCCAACGTGGAAAGTGCACTTCTTTCTAGACACTTTCCATGCTTATTTTCCACGTATCAAGTGGAAAAATTGCATTCATAAATAATAAAATTCAGTGATATTATCAAGAAATTTAGTATGTATAAAAATGGCAGAGGATAATTGGGATGTAGGAAACGTGTGGTGCTCATGATTTCATCTGTAGGACTCAGTGCATTAGGATATATCTAAAAGGTCTACGAAATCTGATTTATGAAATGATCAACAGAAAATTATACGTACAGAGGTACGATTATCGTCAATGAAATTATAATTGATGATATCAAGCATTTTGAGAAAACTTTTGTAGATATCACCAAGCGTGGTTATTTCATCGATTCACATGTTCTCTTGTCCTTTCCCAAAGTATAAGTTTGAGCATTAGGGGTTTCGACTAATTTTGCGAGGAGTTGTGTCATCTCTAGACAAACATGCTTGAGTTTTGCATCATAGGCGGAAGAGCTTCTCATTGCTATCAATTTTGTAAAAGCTGACGTGGAGTCAAGTTAGATTGCTACCGGTTAGGAAGCAACAACACTTTTCGGAATCCTTTGTATCGTGTCGGACATTCTAACATCTGTCCGACACTTTCGGATACTCTCGGACACTCGGTCAATACATGTCAAGAAATTCGATATCTAGTCAACTTTTCAAACACTCTTCAGCGTTGAGTCAAAATTCCAACTTTCCAACATGTGATTTCGACACGTGGAATTTTGAAATTTTTCATATATATATGTGTTAAAAAATTAAAAAATAATAAAAAATAATAATAATAATTAGGAAGGAAAAAACCTAGTCTTCTTCTCTTTTGACTCCCACTTCTTGTGATTAATTATTCACCTTCTAAGTTTTTTCTCCTCTTCTAACATGTTTGACACGCGAATCCAGAATGTGAATTGATTATTTTTTTCTCTAAGTTTTGTGGATTTTGGAATGAAGTTGAATTTGTCAAATTGAAATCATGAATGATATTAATAAATAATGGATTAATGTTTTTAGTGTAAATTCATTCTAAGTTTATTTATTTATTTATGAATTTGAATCAAATTAATTTGATTGAAATAATCATAAAAATGATAATTTATTATGTATTTATAAAAATATACATTTAATATACAAAGTGTTTCAACGTGTTGGAATTTTCTATTTTTTGAGAAATGACGTGTCAGCGTGTCATGTCGTATTGTGTCGCATGTCGTGTGTCGGTGTCGGTACTAAGATTATCGGTAGCATGAGTCATGTGTCACGGGTTAATCGTTTGTGATCGAGATCGTGCGATAGGGGTAATCGGTTCTGGTTCGGTCCTGTTCCAAGGTGGAACAGAGAATCGGACCGGAGGAATGGTTCCTATTTTTTAGGACCGGGGATTAGATCGGACATTCCTAGGATCCGAAACCGGCCACTTAGCAAAAAAATCAAAATTTTAAAAAAATACTAGAATAATTATTATTTTAGGGTTTATTGCACTTTTTAAGAAATTAAAAAATATATTTTAAATAAAAAAATAGTCGGTTCGGTTTGGTCTAGTTCTCCCTTGGAACTAGGAATTGGATTGACGCCCCTAGGAACCGGACCAAAACGGTTGGTCGGTTTGGTCTAGGTGGTTCTTGGTTTGGGCGGTTCAATGTGCTCATCCTTACTGTGCGACGATTTAGGCTTTCTTGGATTGCTTGGGATTGTTGGATTGGGATTGTTAGAATGCCTAAGCCAAGCTGGATCACATGATCATTCAAGCTTACTTGGATTGTAGAGAAAGAAAGTTTAGAGAGAAGCTCTTAAAAAAATGGAACTTTGATTATGAAATGATTGGATAATTACAATGAGATGAAGGCACCCATTCTTATATTAATTTCCCTCAAATTACAATAATTGGTCTTTATTCGATCCGGTGGATGATGATGTATCTCTTTACCTACCAACTATTGACATTTATGCTAAGAGAGTTCTAGACCTCAATGTAATTATCCTCGCCATTCTTGGGAACCTTCCAAAAGCTCTAGAGTATTCCATGGGCGAGCTGGGGTGTTCTTCCTTATTTTTGCATGATCCCTGAGTCACAGAAACCTTGGATCCATGACACATCCATCAAACCCATGTCTTTGGTTATCTAGTTTCTTAATGTTTGTTGGTTGATTCCCTTTTTTTGTCAGAAAAATTTATAAAGCGAATACAAAGGGCTCGAGGGGGTTAGGAAGTCCAATTTCGAGGCACAATATTTTTCTTTTTTTGGGGCTTTCGGAATCCAATTTGCTATTTTATTGGACTCTCTATTAATGTGGGCTAGTTCAGAAATCGAGTAAGCCTTAAGAGCTCTTAATATTCACTATTGGGAAGTGCACGAGCTTGAAAGTACACTACGGTTTCCACGAGAGCTCGTGATTCGGCTTGTGTTGTGAAAGCCACCTTGATTGATCACGCCAAGCTATAGGCTAGTTGTTCGGAACTATCTTTGGGCACATATGCAATTGCACCATTGTTCGTTCCTTCTAGGTAAGCTCCATCTATGTTGATCTTTAGAGTGCCCCATTTCAGCGGTCTCCATGACCAAGAAGGATTGATATTCAGAACCCCTACCAAAAGATCCCTGACTTATTCAAATTAATAGCCTGGCCAAAAGCATGGCAATACTGATTCAAAATTGTAGCAATATTTTGACATTCACTAAACTTTCCAATGAGAAAATAGATTGGCTCATCTGCAAACAATAAGTGGTTTAAAGTGGGGCAAGATCTATTAAGCTAAATCACTCGAATATTTCCATCCACAATTGCTTTTTTACTAGAATAAATAGATAGGGAGATAGCATATTACCTTGTCAGGTACCTCTCGAGGGTTAAAAATAAGGCAGTGTCTCTCCATTGAATTTGACACCAAAAGAGACTGTTGTCACACATTTTGCACTGAAAAAAGAGTCGACTAAAGGCGATGAACATGCCTTGTAAAGAAGGGCTGGAGCGTTGCTCTTCACGTGCTAGGAGGACCTGCCAGTGACCAGCCTGAGGTAATTGGTTACTGGATTACCTCGTGCTGCCATACCCTTTACCATTACCATTGACTCAATAGTAACAAAAGCCTACTCATCCTGCAAAACTGTCATATCCTTTACTATGCCTATAGGGTTCACCGCAAAGCAGTTTCTGAAATTGTGAACGTTGAAACATCACTTGTTCTTAATTTTTAGTTTCCGTTAAGATGGCACACTGGTCCTCTCTTGAGCCATGAGGGCTTTAATGGCTTGGATAGTCAGGGGTGTGCTCAATCCCCGACAACTCTAATCTGTAAGCTTCATTTGTAATCCGGT
Source organism: Corymbia calophylla (assembly GCA_014182845.1). Lineage (NCBI taxonomy): Eukaryota > Viridiplantae > Streptophyta > Magnoliopsida > Myrtales > Myrtaceae > Corymbia > Corymbia calophylla. Next base: position 44,746,939 of record CM024697.1, on the reverse strand, counting down.
GGCTACCCACCAGAGTCCATCTTTTGTCCTCTGACACCATTTGGAATAGGAGTTTCCAGCAATTAAATTTCATCAAGTAATGACTAACTAGAAATCTGAGGTCCGTAAGGGTTATATCGTCTAACCTTCTTGCTGACTGAAATTTTTTTGGCCCCTGAATTTTTTTCTTTCGAAACTCTTATGGACCAGGGGTCGAGTGAAGCTCCCTGATTTGGACAGGGGCTCAGGTACGAGGTGGAAGAATCTCGGTCATTTTCCTGTCATGCATTGCTTAGCAAATTCCCTCGATGAGTTTACATTTTCCCTTTCCTTTCTTACTGTAGTTTGGCTGCTTTTGTGGGCTGGATTCACCGCTGTCATGAGGCACAATTTGTCCCGTATGCACTGCCGTTTCTGGGATGAATTCATTCTCAATAATTTCCTCATCCTTTCTTCCATGAAACAACTTTCAGAAGGGACTATATATTCATGAACCTCCTACTTGAGCCACTGGCCAAAAAGGCATTAGTTTTCTGAGGAAAAAACTACCCTCATCATAAGCCACCCTCTTCACAGTGTTTGGCATAATGCCCCGTCTTTCTGCAGGAATAGCAGAAAATGGGGAAGTCTCTCGTACTTAATATTTAGTCGTAGTTTCTTCTCTTCATTGCTAGTTATGATTCCAGATTATAATGGGGATGAATGATCTAGCGGAAAACTCTCGCCCTCCCTACTTTATTGGAGGCAAAACCCTTATAGATTCAACCTTCGCATCAGAAACAAAGCCAGTATTACTTGCAGCTCGGCGAACTGCTTCCTCTGAAATCCGTTCGAGGACAGAGCCCATGGATTTAAACCAAAAAAAGTGCAGGAGCTAAACTCATAGCAATAAGGAGGATGTTTAATTCCCATGACTTCAGCAGTATCAGATGGTTAGCGAAGGACCAAGGCCATAACCCCAACACCTAATTTTTGGCAGCTTAGGAATCGAAGGTAAAACCAGATAGACCTTTTTCCATCTGGGCGAATGCTACATTTTCAATTCTCCAACCTTTCCTCATGGTGCTTTGGAAAGCTTGGAAGTTAAAAGTAGGGCATTTGTGCAGCTGATCAAAGAGAGCAAGTCTACATTCCAACTATTTCCTGTGATACCCCACCATCCACAAACGTAATGTCATTAACTGACCACAATTTTCCTAGTATCTTTTACAGAGGGATGCCACTTGCAGCTCGGCTTTGTCTTCTTCGTCAATTAGTTTCCAGGCGATTGAATGCAGGACCAAGGAGAAGGCCTAACATGATGAAATTTGATTCCCATTCACTCTCTACAATCTGGAACATATCGTCCTACCTGTTTTTCATTCTTCGTGGTTTGGTATTGAACCCATGATTTGTTCTTCATCAATCAGTACAAAGATTGCAGATACACTCTTATCATGCTCTAATAAGCAAAACATCACTTGGTGGAGTTGAACATGAGTAGGACAATTCCCTTCGTGAATCATGTGAGGCATTAACTGAAAAAATAAAACCAGATGCTCACCCGATAGATAAATCCCGATTTTCTTGAACATTCGAAGCTTTGACCGTTGACCAAAATCCGCAATGCATTTTTCATAACCCCATCCTATTGATAGAAGAATTGTTTTATCAGATCCTCAATGGTTTCTTTGATTAACCCTCTTTATATTCTCACTGTCATGGCATAAGTTGAAGGAACTTTCCATGCCACCATCGGATCTAAACGACTGAACTGTCATACGAAAACAGGTTATTCTCCATAATGCATGCCAAGAGGATTATTAAAATATTATAGATGCATCGTCTTGGACGGTATCAATCACTGCATTATTATATCAAATCCGAGGAGTGGATTTGCGCGGTTCAAACATCAGATTCAAGAGCGAATCATCGACCGAGGTGACGACAACCATCACCTGCACCTGCTGACCCCTTGGACCAGCTCCTTCCTCCGTATGTAGACCTTCATTCCTCACGAGTCAACTCATCTCCACTCAGTGGACTCTCCCCCACTCAAATGCTAATGCCCCCGAGGTCAAAGCTTCGCTCGCCCCCAAGAAGATGATGGGAGCACGATCGCCGGTCGAAACGACACCAGCCCAGTTCGTGATATTAGCCTTCCAACTCGTTTCGATCCTGTGTTTCGGAGCTGAGGCCAGGTGCAGACATGGCTGCGAGCTGGCCCTCGCGTCGTTTTACGTGTCGGAGGCGTCGAACCTCACTTACATCAGCCACCTCTTCGACCGGCCAGTCCCCGAGGTGCAGCGCTACAACCCCAGCATCTCCGGCGGGGATATTGTCGCCGTTGGGACGCGGGTCAACGTGCCCCTCACCTGCGACTGCCTGAACGGCGACTTCCTCGGCCACACCTTCACGTACTTGTTCCAGTCGGAGGACACATACTATGAGCTCGCGATGTTCAAGTACTCCAATTTGACGACCGTGGAGTGGATGGTCCAGGTCAACGGGTATGACCCCAACAAGATACCGGACGGTGCGAAGATTAAAGTTGCAGTGAATTGCACGTGCGGGGATCGTCGTGTGTCCAGTACCTACGGGGCGTTCATGACCTACCCCCTCCGGCCGGCGGACAGCTTGGTGGGGTTGGCGGCAGAGTTGGGCCTGCCGGCCAGGTTGCTGGAGCTGTACAACCCGGGTGCAGACTTTAGTGGAGGGACGGGGCTGGTGTTTGTGCCGGCTAAAGGTTGTACCTTTATTTGATCTTTTCACTTATGAAAGTACTCGTGTTATTCATGGACTATGGTAGAATTCAATTCAATCAAGACAATCATCGGATATCCTTTCCCATAAAAATACTTGGAAGTTCCCATGTTCAGTGGATGGAAAACGGTTAACATCTAATAGATTCGAGTGTCAAATGGACTGGGTACATGAGTGCCTAATTTGTCCTGGCCATTAGGTCATGTGTGTTTCATGTGGTGTTTTACATGATCCAATAGCGTGGGCAATAAGTAAACGTCTTGTGAATTCCTGATAAGCATTCTCATAGTGGCATGCCATTTGGTCTGCAACATTTCCTCTTCCTCATTAGTTCACTGAAATACACGGCCATCAAAATCCACATTATATAAGCTGAATGATAGAAGCCTGGGACTTTTTGGATTTGACATTGGAAAAGCTCAGCCGAACCCTTAAACATGGCTCCCAACAATCAGTCCTAGAAATGGTCACTGCTTTTCCAATTTCCATGGCGTTCTGGGTCACTTGGTGTATAAATGGAAGACTTTTAACATTTGTGAAATGTAGCCTATGCAGAGTATATGATTCAGCAAAAATGAAGATGTCAGGAAGCAAAGAATGTTCAATTGCTGATGCTGATTGAACTCAGATCGAGAAAAAGCTTAGAGATTATAGGATTCTCCTCTTTATTTGGTTTTGTCATCCTCAGTTTCTCATTAAGTTGTACCTGACATTACTTTGCATGAATGTTGCAGATCCAAGTGGGAACTATCCGCCATTGAAGCTAAGGTAAGTCATAGTATCACAGAGTCTGAGAGAGTGAATTTAGAGGTTCATTACGATTTCCTTAGTTTCTCATGAATAATCTGAAGCTCCTGTTCTCTGTTTTGCAGACGAGGTTGTTGAATCTTTTATGAGCATTGCTTCCCTCGTTGCTCCTTCATCTCTTATTGCTTGAGGTCCAATGTCAGGACAGGCCTTCATTTATCCTGCAAGTAACAAGGGGTCCAATTTTGATCAGGAATCTCCAGCCAAGCCATCGCCGGCATATCAATTGCAGGGGTAGTGGTGATTGCTTTGGCCACATTTTGTCTCTTGACCGGTTTTTATCAAAAGAAGAAGGTGATGGAGGCATTGACTCTTCTAAAAGCATCCGATGAGAGCTATTTCAAACATGGACAAGGTACTATTTCTGGTTCCAATTGATCATCTCACTCAAAACAGCAAACGCTATGTCACTAAATAGATAATCTTTCTCACGGTTTTCTTATTTGTAAGCATTGAATTTTGTGTGATCATTGACTATGCATGACATGTGCATTTAGGTTCAGAAGAAAAAACTTCAGAATTGGAGCTTGTTGCCGGTGCTTCTCGTATGCTCTCAGGGATCACGGTAGACCGATCTGTAGAGTTCTCGTATGAGGAACTAGCCCAGGCTACAAATGGCTTTAGCGCAACTAATGTGATAGGGAGAGGTGGCTTTGGATCTGTCTACTATGCCGAACTAAGAGGCGAGGTTTGTAGCTCGCTCCCAAATCATTATCACAAGTTAAGTAGCAGGGAAAAAGCTGAACCAAAAATGTGAAATGAGTTTTGAAAAACAAAAAATCACAATTCAGCAAAAATAGCAAACCGGAAATTAAGGAACAGGCAAGTTGAGAGCAGCGAGAGTCATGAGACTGATCTTTAATGATAGCTGATGATGATAGCACTGATGTTAGATGTGAGAGTAAATATGGATAGAAGTTAAGCAAAATTTGGCCTTCTAACTCCACTGAAGTGCTGGATAGGTTATGTTCCTTCCTCTCTTTCCGGATTGAGTTACGCTTTGTCTTCTGCTTAAGTTCCAATCTTTTGTGACTAGTTATATGTGATGGTTTTCGTGAATCATCCATGAGACTTTACCATCATTTATTGTTTGTTTCTTCTAGTGGGATTTTGAATGTGAGACTGATTGCCTGTGTTTCTTTCTCAAGAGGAAAGGCTGATTTTGTGAAGCTGAAATGCAGAAAACTGCTATCAAGAAGATGGATATGCATGCATCAAGGGAATTCCTCGCAGAATTGAAGGTTCTGACCCGTGTTCATCACTTGAACCTGGTAGGAGCTTTTCCTTCAATTGATCATTTTGTGAAGGTGGTACTTTGAAATTGGTCTCCCTGCTAAATGGAAGGTTTTTGCAGTCACTTTCTCCTCAAATGAATTCGAGTAATTCAATGATAAAGATAGCAATTTAGTCAATTACTGTTCCGGTTGAAGTGGATCTAAGGCCAGCAAATGGGATTAATCTTTCAAATTCATGTTCTGATTATCTGCTTGAGAGACTGGTGTATATCCTGTTCTAGCTACTGGGATTGTGGACTTTCAAAGATAAGATCCAACATGAACTTGACATCTTCATACGAACATTCAGATGTTTGCTTCAAGAGTTCAATTCTTAGTCAGTGGATAGTAGTATAATTACTTAAACCCGTGATAAAGGAAAATACAGAAACCTCCTGGTCTGCTTGATTTTGAATGATAATGTTCCATGAAGCAGAATGCCTTGCGATATGTAGGTAGCAAGCTCATAAGCACTCAAAACATTCCACAGGTACGCTTAATAGGGTACTGTATTGAAGGTTCCTTGTTCTTGGTCTATGAGTTCCTCAAAAATGGGAGCTTATGTCAGCATTTGCGTGGCTCAGGTAAGATGATCCTCCAAATTCATTTGGATTGGACATCTTGTACTTTCCATTTACATTTTATAACCCTGTTCGCTTCAACAGACAATAAGCCATTGCCGTGGTCAGAAAGAATGAACATTGCCTTGGATTCTGCAAGAGGACTTGAGTATATCCACGAGAGCATTGTCCCAGTCTACATACATAGGGATGTCAAATCTGCAAACATTCTGATAGACAGAGACTTTCGGGGGAAGGTTTTGAAAATGCTCTGCTCCAAACGTATCTATAACATGAATTTTTCTCTTCCGCTGAAGCATAACCATGTCTACAGGTTGCAGATTTCGGTTTATCGAAGCTGACTGAGTATGGAAGCGCTTCTTTACACACTCATCTTGTGGGTACATTTGGATATATGTCGCCAGAGTAAGATGTAATTTCAAGTTATTCATGTTTATCAGAAACATTCACAAATTTCATCATTTGAAAGGGCCAAAGATTGATGACGCCAGATTCCCAAGCACTGTTGCTGACTGAAATTTCTGTGATTCTGAGGTTTAAGTGGATTTTACCAACAATGCTTTTGTGCAGGTATGCTCAATATGGTGATGTCTCCCCCAAAGTAGATGTATATGCTTTTGGCGTTGTACTCTATGAACTCATATCTGCCAAACAAGCCGTGATAAAGATGGATGGATCTGCTAGTGAAGCGAAAGGACTAGTTGCTTTGGTTGGTCCTCTTTTCCTCACGCCCTCATTTCTCTCTTATATTCTAGCAGGAGTAATGTCCTAACAATCACAACAGCTTTTCTTGCACTGAATACAACTAATGTCTTGCAGTTTGAGGATGTTCTAAATCAGCCTAATCCAAAAGATAGCCTCTGTAAACTCGTCGACCCCAGGCTGGATGACGATTACCCACTGGACTCAGTTTATAAGGTACTTCGGTAGTGTTAGACAAATCGTTTTTCACAACAGGTTAAATTGTTTAGGAAAAGGAGAAAAGTATTTTCTGGAGTTTGGCGTAGGCTTTATTGGAGTACTCAACTTATCTCAATGGAATGATTGTCCACATACACAAAAAGCTTTCTCAAGTGTTTGCATTGTAGATGGCCACCCTTGCTAAGGCATGCACCCAAGAAAATCCTCAACTTCGACCGACCATGAGGTCGGTAGTGGTGGCGCTGACAGCACTTTCTTCTACGGAAGATGATTGGGACATTGGTTCCATCTGCAAAGCCCATTCCTCCGTCAGTCTTGTTTCAGGAAGGTAGTAGCTAGAGGGGCATCTGGAGAAAAGAAGAAGCATGCTTCATGAACACGAGCCCCAACTTGGCGTGCTGTTGGATGAACTGTCCTCTAAGAACATTGTATCGAGCAGCCTAGGCTAAGTCCCTTTTCCTGCTTTCATCTTCGTCTACGGATCAAATGTAGCTCAAACCAGAAGTTTGAGATGCAACTGTAGAGAAGCATATGCTATATTACTTAGATCAGGATCATAGACTATATTAAGTAGGATGATATTGGCTTGGCCTGAAGAGACTAAAGGTCAATAGTGTTTCCGTCTGTCAATAGGTGTCTTTGCAGTAGAAAGGTAGCAGAATATATGCTTGCTTTGCTTTATTCATCTTGGCATTTTAGCAGTTTTATTGTAAGCCTCTCACGTTTTCATTGTTAGTCATCAGGATATACTTTGAGATACTGCAAATTTCTCTTGAAATAAGATTATTTCTTCGTGTTCTCTATCAATCGATGAAACTGATATTTGGCCAAAAAGAATTAGTATAACCAATGTAGAACAGCTAAAAACTTTTGATTTTGGCTATTCTTGGTGAACTTTGTTCCACAAGTCACCAATTTTGTGGACTTCAGCTATTAGGAAAAAAATCTCATCATTTTATAAGTCAATATTTATATATCAGAAAAGGTTTTGGATTTTGCCTTAAAAAGTCAAGGTATGCAAGTCCCAAAGTTTATGAGATGTAGTAAGTCGGAAGTAGAACTCACTCTATAGATAGACAAACAAACAAAATGAGGTAAAGAGTGGGGAAAGAAGGAAGGACAAGTTGAAGAACCAAAAGGAGAAAAAAACAGACTATTGTGAAGGATTTAATGGCAAGTCAGCATTAGAGAAAAGCATGTTGATTAGAGATTATAAGGCCTCATGCTTACTGAGGTAGGCCCCCTTGGGCCCATCAGGACCAAAGCGCATTCGGACAGACCTAGGCAAGCGCATCCTCTCTTAAACCCAACTCCAATCATATAGACCTGATTAGATTTGCCTAGACTTAGTTTGTTTTATTACGAAAACATAATATTTTCTTATATCGATGCTGGGTCTAGATAAGGATATTTAGGTTCGATACATGGCCCGACCATTGATCATGTCTAAGTGGAGGAGACACCAAAAGTCTCTACTCTTCCATCCCTTGAATAGATAGTGATAAAAGCAAAGCATGCATGCGTGTGCCGACGTGTTGTCACCTCATTGGACGAAGATGCAAAAGGGCCCTTGCTACCTGCATACCATTGCTCATAATGCAACTTAATAGCTTTTGCACCATCCCACTTGAAGAAAGGTAATTTGCTTTTTTTTTTTTTTTTTTTGCTCATATCATAAGAGAGTAGATTGAGAATGTCAGATTTAGGATAAGTGCGGAGATAAATTCAAAATCGATTTGGGATTAGATCTGTTGTCTCTATGCCAACAAAGTGTCACATGAAAATCATTCATCAATTCTAACAAATTGTCATAATTTAATACACAGAAATTTGATAAAACTAAGTTAGAAAATAATCAAAGTGCAATATTAGAATTCATAGTTTTAGGGAAAAGTGTTAGAAAAGTTCTAAACCTTTTGCAATGGTGTTAATTTAGTCCTAAACCTTTTATTGATACCAATTTAGTTCTAAACTTTTTGACTAGGTACTAATTTAGTCCTAAAACTTTTAAACTAGTGCCAATTTGGTCATTCCAACTAATTCTGGCTAGATTTTGTTGAAGTGGGCGTCGGTCGACGTGGCACGGTCGTGAATGAATTTTTAATAATATTTTAATATTTTCCAAATTATTTATTTATTTCCTTTTTCCTTTTATTTTTCTTTTCTTCTTCTTTTCTTTTCTTTTCCCCTTATTCTCCTCCTTGCTCCAGTTGGTTGTTGGCTTGACAATTGGCCAGAGAGGAGGGTCGACAAGGGCGAGCCTCACCCACCCTTGTGGTCGCTGGTGAGGGCTCTAGCCTTGCTAGTGGTTGGTCGCCTAGTTAGCAACCGGCTAGAGCAAGGAGGAAAGCACGGAAAAAAAAAAAAAAAGAAAAGAAATTAAAAGAAATATAAATAAATAAAATAATTCGGAAAATATTAAAATATTATTAAAAATTGTTTACGTTAGAATCGATAGTGCCACCTCAGTTGACTGACGTTCACATTAGCAAAATCCGGCCAGAATTGGCTAGAAGGACCAAATTGGCACTAGGTTAACAGTTTTAGGACTAAATTGGCACTAAATCAAAAAATTTAGGACTAAATTGACACCAATAAAAGGTTTAGAATTAAATTGACACCAATAAAATGTTGAGAACTAAATTGACACTAATACGAAAGGTTTAGGATTTTTTTGACACTTTTTCCATGGAAAGTGAGTGGAATAAATTTTCCCAAGATAAGAAAATAAAATAAAAAAAGTGACATCACACTAAGGATTAATTGGGTACTCAAACAGTTTTGACATTTTATTTCCAGCTTAATAGCAAGTACGTTTTTGGAAGTGCCCTAAAGGACTGTCAGTCGAAGTCCCCAGAAGGAGTTAGATCTAGAATGAACCATCCAACAATATTAATATATAATTGAGATATGCAAAAGCCAAACAACAATTACCAAATCATTGTATAACCATGGTGAAATGTCAAACAATGGCATATGTATTTCAAAGTCTTAAGATAAAAATTGTAGTTAAAGCAGGCCCAAGAAAGAACCCCGTATTCATATATTTTAACATAATTGAGATACTCAGAGTCCGGCCAGGACTTCTAGTAATCCTTGGCGCTTTCACCCTAATCAATTTTACCTTTTTGAGCAGTTTCCATTTAACCTGAAATGGAAATTGTGGCCCCATTGTTATGCTAGCCGCGTTCAAAATAAAAACCTCGACTATTGCTTAGTACAAGCAATCAATTTAGGAAAATCAATGTTAACAATGGAAAATATAGCATAATAGGTAATGTTGATCAATTAAATGGATCGGCTCATGAATAGAGGAGGTCTTGCTATTGTTCTTCACGAAAGAATATTAGGATGGAATTAAATGTAATTGTATGTTTTATCTTTAGTGGTCCTGGCAAAATTGACAAATTTTCAGAAGAAATTATGAATTTGTCTGGTTCAAGCTTTAAGCTGTTTAGATTAAAGGAAATATTTCTAATTAGATGTCAACTTTTGTCGGCCAATTGATAAAAGATGAAAACCCACATAATTTGACCAATCACGCGTGATGTTGCCACACACAATTTGGAACACGAGAGGGCGTTGCGCACGTTGTATCTTTTCTGTCGCAATAGAAATTAGTGCAAACTCAAGTGGGCACAAAGAAAGAAAGATAATGCGTCAATAAAGTTGTTGGAAATCTCCTGTGGTAGTACCCCGTGATGTCTACTGTGGTGAATGGCGAGGACTCACCCTTTTTGACACAAATATCAACAACGGAAATTAAACGAGTTCACGGTTAACTCATGACTCAATCACATTGATGGAAAAGTTTTCTTGGTCATTTATCTCGTACGTGCTTGATTCCACAATCTTTTCGGAGATTGTTTTCACACGTCGATACTCATATAATTAAAATGGGTGCATCTCTGATTTGGTTAAGGATTATGTTTCAAATGTATTTTACCCAAAAGTTGTGAGGTTAGTATGATAATAAAAGAAAGTGATTGTATATGTTGAATAGAAACACGGCACAAATATGATATTTCCAATTCATATTTTGACTACCGTTTGAGTTTAGGCTTATGATTTAGTTTGTTTATGGTATTTCTATCATAGACTTACAGTTATCTTTCTAAAGTAAGCTTTTCCGTCGTTAAGAAAACATGTTCATTGCATACAAAACACGGTCTCATGACTCTTAACCTTACCGACTAGCTTAGTTGATTAGAAGATTGTCTTTTTTTTCTTTTTTGGTTAGAAATCAGGACCCCACCGACAATCTCTAACTTTCATCAGAAAGGTCATCATGGCATCGAGATAGGGGCGGTCCAAGGTAATAGAGGAGTCAATGGAAAAATGCAGCCAAATAGGACATGCAGTGATTTTTATTCTGCTAACACATGATGTTGTCGAAGGAAAATGGAAAGTATACTCTTTTAATATGACTAGCATTATATGAATTGCAACTATGTGTCATGTTCAAACTCAACTCCTCTTACATTCTTAAGAATAAATTGGACTCAGATGAAAAATAGAGTATCTATGCATTTGAACCCATAAGTTTACCAATGAATATTTTGAAAGACCTTCTGTATCTTATTAATGTTCTAAATTCTCCATCAATGTGAGCGAAAGAAAAGCAAATTTAGGCGCCATTTATTTTTAGAAAATGAATTATTTAAAAATAATATTTCAAAAAATAATCTCTTGTATTTATTGAAATAATTAGTCAATGAATATTTGCATTATCAATAACAATTTATGTTTAAACATTTTTGTAGATGATGAAGATAATTTTTCATTTATTTATTTTTGTAAGCAATATAAACAATCATTTTTTGAAAAATATCTTATAAATAATTCATTTTCCTTTAAATAAACGAAACCTTAGACATTTTTTTTTTTTTTTTTTTTTTTTAATTTATTAGTTATCTTCTTGTCTCATTCTCCAAAAGTAGTTTCATTCATGGACCAAAGTGTTGTTCATTAAGTATGCGAACGATCTCAACTGAAATAAGAAAGTAAGATTTTTCGTTCTGTGAAGCGGGAATAAACTATTCCAGACTTCGAAATCTTCCTTAAGGAAGAGACCTCTTGTTTTTACAACACATCATCACTTGCAGATCTCTTGTAAGAACGTTGAATCTTTCTTGCGTGTAAAACCAAACTAAGCTAGATGCATTGTCTTTATGGTTGCATAGTTCTTTACTATTTGTTTTTCCATTGTCATCACTGAAACCTACTTGAATTCTTGTTCAGTTCATCAGCGACTAAAGCAGGTTGGGAAGAACCTACAAAAAATTGCAATTCAACTGCTTTAGGAACACAAAGGAGAACTTTTCAGTTTAAAGGAAGAGATTAAAAGGTGTTTGATATTACTTTTTGACCTTAGAAAAATCCGAACATCTTGAGTCTATATATTTTTTCATCAATATAAAAACCAATGTTGATGAAAAGTATATACATCTCGGAGTATGGAATGTTTGAGCTAGCATCGCATGATCTATAAATCATATGAATTAAGATTATCATTTGGACCATTGTTGATAATGAGAGTGGTTTACGTGGTCTTAAAATCATATAATGTCTTTATGGGATTCCCAATGATGTAGTACATGGTGATTTTAGTTTCGAAGAAGTTTGACCCTTGATAATTAATCACACAAAAGGAAGAAAATAAACACGGGCTATTAGTACCCAAGGAAAAATTAAGAAAATAAATTTTAATAATGAAAAAGCATAATAGGTAATGTTGATTAGTTAAGTGCATCAGCTCATAGATAGAGGACAATTTTGCTATCTCACCAAAAAGAAAATTAGGGACAGAATTGAATATAGCCAACTTTTTTTTTATCTTTAGTGGTTCTAGCAAAATTAACAAAATTCAGAAAAAATTATGAATATTCTATTTGAAGGTTTAAGTTGTTTAGATTAAAGAACATATTTCTAATTAGATGTCGAGCTTTGTTGACCAATTGATGAAAGATGAAAACCATATGAATTAACTAATCACACGGGGATGTTGTAACATGCAATTTGGAACATCATGGGAACAAACAAGAGGGTTGCGCATGTTGTAGCCTTTTGCAATAGAAATGGTGAAATTTGAAGGTTTAATGATTGGCTTGTGTTCTCATTACTTTCAACAAGGTCAACTTGGTCAATGGAATTGCTGAAAATCTCACGTGGTAGTACCCCCACCATATTTATTGTTTGTTGTCGTGCATGGGATGCCATCGCCTCCCACCTTTTTTGACATGAGAAAGCATGGAATTTTTTGCTGACCTTTTTAAGCCTTCATTTGTTAAAAAATAACTCAAGAAAAAAGGTTCATAATTTCGGATAGACTTAATTTCTCTTGTATCATATATACTTAATATTTGAAAATCAAACTAATTTGAATTAAATATGCATAATAGGCACTTGTTAACATAAGAATGACTGTATTACATGAACGGAGAAGTTTTATCACTCAATTCATTTTTTATTTGCTTGATTTTACATTCTCTTCACACATTAATGTTTATATAATTACTGTCGGTGCGTGTTTGATTTGATTTATAATTCTATTATAACATATTTTACCCAAAGTTTGTGAGATTAGTACAACGAGGAAAGAGAGTGCTTGTATGCACGAAGCACACACTTTGTTGACCAATTGATAGAAGATGAAAACCATATGAATTGACCAATCACATGGCGATGTTATTACCCATGAGAGCGTGTTGATGTTGACACACGTCGTAGCCTTTCTGGGGTCCGCAATAGAAATAGTGCAATCCGAAGGTGTGAAGATTACCTTTCGTTCTTGTTACATTTAAGAATGTTGACTTCATCAATAAATAGCAGGGATTCTCATGTGAGTGTGTTGACCATGAGAGTGCGTCGACGTTGACACGCGTCGTAGCCTTTCTGGTTCCGAATAGAAATAGTGCAATTTGAAGGTGTGAAGATTAGCTTGCGATCTTGTTATGTTTAAGAGGGTTGACTTCGTCAATAAAATTGTTGGGATTCTCACGTAGGGGTGAGCGGTTCCAAGTTCCACTTGAAACTTGGAACCTACCCATCGAAATCTAGAACCTAAAACCTACGCTCTCACAGGTTCTGGTTCCGATTCTAGGGTCTAACAGGTTCTTCTTCTTTTTTTTTTTTCATTTAAGTGGAACCGGTTTCGGTTCCGAAAAAAGAGGAACCGGGAATCGGAACCTTCCTCCTTAGAACCGAGAACCGTGATCATCCCTTCCAACATAGTTTTTATAATGATAACGACATAATTTCTATAAAGATCTCCCTAAGTCATAAAACAATTATGTCATCATCCATGATTTTTTTTTTCTGGATATTGATCATATTGAAAAGCAGGAGGTACATCACAAGTCTCACAAATTAAAGAACAAGATTATCTACAAAATGAGGGACTTACATCATCAATGACTAAGAGAAAATCATGCTTTCTCTTAAATCTCACAAGCTCATCCATTTGATGCAAAGTCTCCATCCATGCTAAACAAATTATGGAGGAAGAAAACAAAGATCACCTAACTTAAAATTTAAATTAATATCCACTAAACTAAAATAATTATTAGAAAGCCTTACCACGTATCTTTATTCCGTTTTAATTTGTAAACTCTATTTACTGGTGATCTCCTCATTAAGACAATCCATATCTTAAAAAAAAGAAAGAAAGAGAGATTAAATGAAACATTCACTTATTAGACATATAAAAGGATTTATAACATATAAAACTAGAAATATCACTTACCAAACTCAAATTTTTCTACATTCTCAATGCACTTTTCAACATTAATAGGCACACGAACGGCTTTCAACTAATGTTGAGTGCAAATCAAAGCTTCCATTACTTTGGGAGTAAAAAAACTTCGAAAGTCATCAAATACACGATCCAAAGTACTGAAAGTCGACTCCGAAGTAACGGTAGTTACTGGAATAGACAAAACATCTCGAGCCATCAAAGATAGGGTTTTATATTTTGAGCCACTAGTCTTCTACCACATCAAAATGTCAATATCAATAACTTTTTCAGTTTTATTTTCAAGATATTCATCAAGCTTAGATTTATTGACATCACACAATTGTTGGCCTGAGTTCATAAAGGTTTTCCGCCATACTTGGGCGTCATACTTCCTTTTGTTAGCTCTATTGCCACCGGCATCGGCGTTGGAACCACTGCTAGTAGCACTCCAATTTTGGACACCAAAATTCTGATCACTTGAATCAAAAGAAGATTGATTATAAAATTCAAACAAACGCTCCAATGCGTTCTTCACCTTATGATGCATGTCATTAACTTTTGATTCATTGTCATAAATTTGTTCATACAAAAATTTCACATAATTCAACTTGGCTCTAGGATCCAATACAACCACAATCAACACCATCATATTCACTTTGTCTAAGCTCCTATAATATTTGTCGAATTTTTCTTTCATTTTCAAACCCATAGCTTGAAGTTTAGGATCCGAGTCATACGCTGCATCTTTCAAATATTTATACAAAAGAGCTATCCCCTCAAAATAATCATTGGAAGTTATATATGAACTCCCCGACATTTGATTGGTAGCATCATAGAGCACCTTTAGAAACTCTGAAAGAATAACGGCATTTTCCCAATCATCATCTTGAGGAATCTCATGATTAAGTTCACTTACAAAAGATAAATTATCTTCTTTCAATCTTTCGAAAGCTTTTATGAACTTTACAGCAGTTTCTAACATAAGATAAGTAGAGTTTCATCTAGTGGCTACGTCAAGAATAACTGAACCCTTGTAAGTGATACTTTCACTCTCAATATAAGATTGAAATGCTTTGGCTCTTAAGGGAGAACTTTTTACATACTTAACCATGTTGTGGATATGTGCGATAGAGTCAAGTACCATGCTCAAGTCATCTCTCACAATCAAGTTCAATATATGAGCTATGCATCTCATGTGCAAAACACTACCATCTAATATTGCCACCATTTCTCTTGAAAGTTTTTCCTTCAAATAACCAATTGCAACATCATTGGAGTTAGCATTGTCAACAGTAATTGTTGACACTTTTTTTTTCTATTCCCCACTCGTTAATGCACTTTTCTACCATTTTTCCAATCTTCCTACCTCTATGACTATGCATCACCACAAAATTGATGATTCTTTTATGCAACTTCCAATTCTCATCAATAAAATGTGCAGTAAGACACAAATAGTTCATGTTTTGAATAGAAGTCCAGGTATCGGTTGTAAGTGTAATCCTAGAATTAATCTTACCAAATTAATTCTTCAAACAAGCTTTTTCGCGGAAATATAAGTTCATGCAATCTTTAGCCACTGTAAAACGTGATAAATGCTTGAAGAGAGGTTGTAACTCAGAGATAAACTCACGAAATCCGACACGCTCCACCAAAGAAAAAAGTTGTTCATCAATAATGATGAACCGGGCGAGCATTTCCCTACAACGTTCTTGATTAAATGACCATGTCGATAAGACATTACCGGTGCTGGATTCTTCTCTTGCCTTGCTAGCCCCACTCACATTACGTGGTACAAAGAATTTCTGCCTCTTCTCTATATTACGAGGAAACTTCTTGCATGTTGTTAAGTGCTTCCTCATAGCGGAAGTACCATTGGAAACACGGTACTTTAACAAAGACCCACAATGAATGCACTTAACCTAATATATGTTTCCATCCTTATCTTTGATTTTTGTATAATGATTCCAGCACCCAGATGTATATTTCTTATCACGAGGAGGAAGAGAAGAACCAAGTACCTTGTTTGTCCCACTCATGTTTGGGGATGGATCTTGTTCTTGTTCATTTTCATCACCCAACATTTCCATTTCTATAATAGGAGTCATCTCCTCATAGTCATATCCCTCCTCCATTGACATATTAACTTGATAAGTCCAACAAACAACACTGCCAAGCAACCGTTTAATTCTCTCAATAATCAGAAATAAGGTCACATGATGACAATTTTACATAATCTAAGCTGGCTAAAGCAAAACATATTAAAAAAAATTTACCTAGTAAGCAAAAACTGTTCTCTAGTCCCTTTTTGGATCAGTTTCAGGTTCTACAATACCAAAATCCAACCAACGGCAAAGCGTTTTATTTGTCTCATAGGACTTCTAGTACCTTGCGTCGAGTCCGAAAGCTGCACCTTATTGAGTCTTGACCCTGTAACAACACCGTTACAACATTACAAGGGAGGATAACCAACACACATGCAACAAGTTGTTAGGGGTATGGTATGCTTTCTTTTATGTGCATTTGAATTCTGACTGCCTTTTCTTTTATGTGCATTTGAGTTCTAATCGCGGCTTAGTGATACTCATAAGTTGAAGGGACAATCTTAACATGGTGCCTTGTTAGTTGGATTTACATCGAATGATTAAATGGACAGAACTTCTTACCTGTCTATCTAGAAATGGACGATCATTGCAAAGGTGCAAACGTAATATGGAACTGCAAAATGCAAGCTACTGCTATAGGGGTCAAATCCTGAGATCAATCAAGACCATTCCACCTATATAATAAGTGACGGGATGGTAATTACATGTTTACTAAAACAAACGCGATAGAGGACTAGGAGATTTGTTGTGGAAAATTTTCATATTTCAAGTGCTTGGAGAAATCGTTCAGTTATATGGTCCCTAAGCCTACGAAATTTTTGTTTCTTTTCCAAGGAACTAGTTTTTAAGGTGGTGTCCAATGTCCATGGCCGCAGAAAAAAATGGCTTAATTTGGTCATCTCCAACTGCCAAAGCAAAATCGAAACAGTGACACACATGACACAACGACCACAAAAGCATGGGGAAATCGAAAGCAATGTCCGGATGCGCATTACCTCCCGAGCTTCATCCTCTAGCGCGAGATTCCGAACAGCTTTCCCTCCTCCTCAAGAGCTCGAACTGCAAGAAACCTCTAAACCGAATCTCGGCACTACCGACACATCCACACTCCAGAAGCTGCGGGCCTTCGGAAACTTCGTTGTCAACAGCGAGTTGTCACGCCCCGACTCTCGAGCTCGCGGCAACCCCATTACCTTGGTCGATTGAAAGCGACGTCCCAGGACCCATCGACGACCATTCATTTTATCTTTGATTATGCGCAAGCGAAGAAGACGAACCATCCCCACAAACATACAATCAAACGGGGATAGAGGGATGAATAGCAAGAACAACAACAACTAATCAATTATTCAATTTATTGGATTAACCAATGGAGGATCGTTTTCCAAATTACAAGCCCGACAAAAGGGCCGATCCATCCTCTAAGCCAAACCAAAAAGACTAGGCTAATCCAACAGTACACAAAGAACCCTCGGGTTCAACACCACGGTCACTCGGACCCATCGGACTCAGTCTCCGTCGAGTCGATCACTGGAGGAGCGGGGCAGGATCCTCCATTGCGGGTACGCCATTCTAGGGGCCTGAAAATGGTTAACCACGACGGGTTGAGATAAAATCTCAGCGAGTTCTCCCCCTAAGCCCCGGTTAGTACGTCAACTCAACCCGGGTATCTCTCCGAACCACCCCTCACTCAACCCACAATAGACAACAGACAATCCGCAATCAAACAACCACCAGGGTCAATCAATAAACACCATTCGGTTCGCATGCAACCTTACCCGTTATGCCATACCCTGCACGTCAAATCTCATACAATGCAAGCAAGGCACATGGCCGTCAGATGATACAATTCATCAATCACATGCGAATCGCGTCACAAGCGATCTCACCTGGCCATTGCCACACCCTGCACGACTGTCAACTCATGCGTGCGTACCACAAATCATCACGACATCAAGAGCATGCGAATAATCGAGCATCTCACACAACTTTCTCATGTCTCACATCCACACATATGCTCCGATTATTACGACCCTCTAGGCCACGGCACAACCTTATGGTTGGCGGTCAACCGGTCGTAAACCGGGCATCGTCCTCCCCGTGAGGCACGGCGACGTCATGGGCTCTCCCCACCGACGGCATTCCATAAGGAGCATGGGCCCGGCCTCAACCGTAACTCCGCATCGACCACCGTCGGGCGACCCAATGGTCACGGCACAACCCCAATGGGGATTGGCGGTCATCCGGCTCAACCAGGGCTATCAACTTTAATCTGACCATGCAACACATCAGCAAACAGTTCATTCTTGTCTTTGCTTTTGCTTGGTCGTGAATGCAACATCGCTCATGCACTCATGCTCATGCGACATGCCATCTCGAGATAACCCACGCATTATGTCATGCGGTATCACTCGACAATTTCCAAAATTCAATTCAACCAACACTCAATCACGCATTTCATCAATATTCACGAGCATAATTAACAATCGGCACTCCAATTAATCACAACAATCAAGAGCACATCAAAATAAGACTAAATTTAGCTTCGGATGAACAATTGTCGTGAACGATGTCAGTGAACGATGTCAGTGAACAGTAATTTGTGAACAGTGATTTTTCCGAAATTCAATTAATTACAACATTTAATCCAGAAATTAAACAAAACATTAATTAAAACAATTAATCAATTCAATTAAATCAAATCATGCTTAATTAATCACAAAAATCACATAACCCTCATTTAAGCAATAATTAAGCACAATTAGCAAAATTAAGCTAATCTAATCCTAACCATCTATCTAACCACCTATCTTAGGGCTAATAAACTTAATTAAACTTCCTAAACCAATCTTACCACTAATTAACCCAACCCTAAGCAAGTTTAGGCACTAAATAGGGATTAGGAGCTAAACTCACCCGTTAAGCGGGCCGGCGACACGGACGCGGCGGCGGCGACGAACCCGACACCCGGGGACCTCCACCACGACGATCCAAGGCGGTCCCGGGCTCAAAACAACAGCAACAAACTCGGAATCCCTCTCGCAACTCTGAAAACTGACTGCACAGGGGAAAGAAGCTGATCGGAGTTGAACGGGCTGCCCGGAGCTCCGGCGAGCGGCGAGCCAGCGACCAGCGGCACCTGGGGGTCGAGGGGAACCACTTGTGGCTGGTATGGGCGGTGATTGGGTCGGAAAGGGAGGAAAATGGCCGAAACAGCAAAACAGAACAGCAGCAGGCGGTCAGAAAACGGTCCGGCGACAGCCGGCTTTCGGCCGGAATACGGGATGATCGGAAGCTCTTTCCGGCGATCGGCCGACGCTATTTGAACGGAAATTATCTTCTGAACACAACGGCGGGTGGCACGAGACGAGATTCCAATGGGAAGGCAATGAACAACTCAGATTTCGGTGAAAGGTCAAACTGAAAAACAGAAGGAAGGAAGGAAAACCATGGGAGAGAGGTGCTGCGATTTTTGGAGAAGATGAAGAGGAGAGAGAGAGTGAAGTGAAGGCTGAAGGATAAGCCTTATCCAAGCCATCAAGGCTTGCCCCACTTGCCAAACAATGACCTCATCTTATCTCTCTTCCTTTTTGACTTTTCTTCAAAATATCCAAGGGCAATTTGGTCATTTCCATCTTGCACATTTCCCAATCTGCCATTGGGCTGAAAATGAAGGGCGGGCCTAAGAAACGAGCTAGAAAATGAATAGGAACAGGCTCGGGAAAGTAAATAGTCGGTTTGGCCCAACGGGCTCACTTGCTTGCCTCGGGTCTTCTATGGCGATCGTCCCCACCTTAGGCGTGAGGCCCACACGATCTCTCTCGGCCCACGTCCTCGTAGGCTCGTTTTCTTGGTCCGAAAATCCCTTTTCCAAATACTCGGCTTAACCAAGATCAAGTCCGATCGTCTAAGAAGCATCGTCCAAAAGTCCTTCTCGAACGTTCCCGAAAATTCGAAGTCCAATATTGGATTCTCGTGCCTTGTCAATTTCGCCCGAATGCCATTTTGGTACTACTCAGACTGACAGGCGGCTTTGAGGATTCACGCGTAACCGACTCGTGCTAATTCACGTTCAAAACTTCTCGACACATGGACGTCCTGACTACGTGAAATTGCGAAGGATAGATTCTTATTTCAAAGTACACGATTACCAAGGATCGACATAGGGTCGTTCACGGGCTCGATAACAATAAACGGAATCACCCGTCGTCCCATTATACTTTGTCCGTGAATCGACTTCTATTCGTCCCTGAAATCGGCCTGCATGACTACAGGATCGTCCTTACGCAAGTCTCACGGTCGAGTCGTTTTCCCAGGTCAAGTTCTTTAGTCGCACGAGTTTTGTCCTCATTAGCCTTTCCTCTCAAGGTCAGTATCTCAGGAGTGATCAGTTCCGAGTGAGATCAACCAACAATGCATCGGCGAAATTAACGTTCATTCCTTCCTCAAAAGGGCTCGAATTTCAGGATGTTACACGAGCTCACTCACTAACTCGGAGAGCGAGTGAGCGACGGCGAGAGGAAGAGATCAAAGAGGACGAACGAGCAACGGGCGAGCTGTGGATGGATGAGCGGTGGGCGAGCTGCGGGCGAGCGACGAGCGGCGAGCGAGCTGTGGACGGATGAGTGGCGGGCGAGCTGCGGACGAGCGAGCGGCGGGCGAGCTGCCGGCGGGCGAGCGGGGGGCAACGAGCGGACGAGCGGCGGGCGACAGTGACGACCGGCGAGTGGCTGGCGACGGTCGAGGGCTCAACTGAACTGAGTCAACTTGAGTCAACTGCAGGAGAAGTGAGGCGTTAGGAACTTTACCCAGCGGCGTTAGGATTGCAGTCAAGCGCCTTGATGGTTTTGGTCAAATGAAGAAGTCATTCTTGGCTGAGGCCGGAACCATTAGCACTATCCATCATGTCAATCTGGTAAAACTACTCGGATTTTGTGTTGAAAAATCATTTCGGCTTTTAGTCTATGAGTACATGTGCAATGGTTCTCTTGATAAGTGGATCTTCCATAAAGACCAAGAGTTTGACATATGTTGGCAAGTGAGGAGAAAGATTATTATCGACATTGCCAAGGGACTAGCCTATCTCCATGAGGAATGCCATCCAAAAATAATTCACTTAGACATCAAACCCCAAAATATACTGCTGGATGAACATTTCAATGCGAAGCTCGCTGATTTTGGGTTGTCGAAGTTAATTGAGAAGGACCAAAGCCATGTCATGACAACCATGCGAGGAACACCAGGTTACCTTACTCCAGAGTGGTTAAGCTCTGTTATCACGGAAAAGGTGGACGCGTACAATTTTGGCATCGAGATGTTAGAAGTCTTATGTGGGAGGAAAAATGTGGATCGTCACATGCCTAGTGATGAAGTGCATATGTTGACCCTTTTCAAGTGCAAAGCAGAGCAGGAGCAACTACTGGACATGGTTGATAAGTCCAATGGTGACATGCAACTACACGGCCAAGAAGTTGTCAAGATGATGAAAATCGCAGCATGGTGTTTACAGGATGATTTTAGCAAGAGGCCGCTTATGTCTCAAGTGGTTAAATGCTTGGAGGGCTTAATTGATATAGAAGACGGCTTGAGATACAACTTCCCAATTCGTTCTAGTCATGGCGATGATAGTGTTGATGATGCTACTCGACCATTGCCGTCACAATTATCAGGTCCTAGGTGGACTAGACTAGGTTCGGATCTGAACTCTGATGCTTAAGTGGGGTGGCTTCTTTCGGCATTTCTACCACATGTATTTTTTGTCTCCTAGTCATAATTAAGATCCAGTAGTTCAAATGAAACTCTAAGTAGCTTGTAGTTTTCGTTAATTTGGTTGAAAGGTCATGGTACGAATAAAAATTTCAACCATGAATGAGTTTGCATTAGACAATGCTCAGTTCTATCACTCTTTTGCCGTGCAATTCCTGTTGGATACCTTTTGTCAATTACCATACTATTTCTCATTGTCATGACTACTGTAGATGATATTTCTCATTTCCAAACAAAGCGGCAGGTCGACACACAAAGCACTGTCTTGTTTGAAGTGTTTTTAGGCCTCATTCATATCAAAGATGGCATACGATTACTCAGAAATGGAACCTGCAAGTTTTTCTATACAAACCCCAATAAATGAACCGATTGTCAAATAAGCAATAACGTTCCTCTGAAATAAAGAAAAATCCCTTCACTAAATCAAGATGTGTAATGCGTCAGATATCCTCATTAACATTTTGAACACCATAATTTGAGTAAGAAGAAGTCTGACTGGGATGGATCCAAAACTGTCTATAGAAAGGGTTGCCAGTAAGAGCGCCAAAAGTTGCTACAACACACAACTTCCGAAATGTACCACATTAAGAATGTCAGTTCTAGAAGAATAATAGGTAATGGCTAGCTATGGAATTAGGAAACCTCATCGACTATGGTGTATGTACATTTTGCCAAAGGACAGAAAATCTAGAGAGAATAAGATTTTGCTCTTAGTCAGAGACAGGAATGAGGATTGTCCAGAGCTAGGAAATTTACACCATTGGCCCATTAGAAAAGAAGGATTGGCAACAAAGTGGAGATAAGGAAAGTCATCACCTTGAGGAGATACCACATATTTGTTCCCAATGGCAAAAGCGGACGCCGACAGAATCACTTCGCTCTTTTGAACCAGACAAGGACATAAAGTTCACGATGGCAAAAGCAGAAACCACGTCTTTGTTCCCCTGAGCTCATATCCATGCCATTCGGACACTGCTTCTTGCGCAAAAGCTATAAAATTTCATGCGTGCAAATGTGAAGTGTGCAGGCAAAGGATCACCGGAGCTGGCCGTGAACGACGGTTGGCGACGCCAGTAATTTCGCTACGGCGCTGGACCATGAGTCTCCTCCACGAGACTACTTCTTCGATGTTGCTCCTTTCGAGTCCGACTCTGCTTCCACGTGTTGTTTTGTACCGAAGGACTCTTCCAGTGAGCACGAAACGATGGAATATATTGGCTTGGGGCGTGTAGAATGTGGTAATCCACACACGACAAGTGTTTGATTAAATGCCTTATAGACGCTTGACGATGAGTAAAACGAGTACGTGCTCTTGCTTTTCATTGTTTTCGTGCATCGGCAGTGGCAGCCACGGACAATTTGATAAGCATGGTGTTTGCTAGATGATTTTAATAAGAGTCCTCCCATATCTGTGGTGGTTAATTTGCTAGGAGGGATTACTTAGTATAGGTAGCTCAAGTTATATCTTCTGAGTTCCTTCCAGATAAACCGTGGTCGAAGGCAGCATTTAAATGGACTATCCACATAGAACATTTTCTTTCTCTGCTTTACGTGCGTTGGTTTCCTTTCTCGAGCAAACACTGAGCCACCAACAAGCCTAAGGCAATTTATTTGAAGATGCTTGTCGACCTGTACAATTATCATTCAGATCAGCTTCCTTTAAGCTTTGTGAAAATGTCTCGATCACTTGCTTCTGGTCGAGCCTTGGTTTCTCGGCTCGCCATTTTAATGACATCAAGGCCCCTTCAGCTGCTAATACGAAGGAAGGCAGCTTGGAGTGCGCACAAGAGACTGCTAAGGGGCACATCTCCATATCTTGAGATGGACTTCCGATCGGGATGGCCATTTTGCCTTTACATTCCAAGATGTTAAGCATGTAGAGGGCGCTGTCAGCTAGAATATTTCGAGCATTCCGCCTTTTCATTTCCAACTTTTCCTTCTACTCTGCTTTCTCACTAGCCCATTGTGGGATTTTTATTGCTGCGACATGTGAACACATTATATTTCATTTATTTGAGTGAGAGGCCCTCTCAATTTGTCATAATACCTTGAGAGTTTCCTTGTGCTGATAGGAATGTTCTCATTCCTCTTTCTAAGGATGTTCAATATTTCCTGCATTTGAAACCAAACTGAGCCATGTGCTTTCCTAGTATCATCACCGTGACTTATTTGAATTGTTGTTCAATTCAACAGCTACTAAAGCAGGTTGTGAAGAACCTACAAAAGTTGCAAATCAAGTGCTCCTGAAGAACTCAATGGCCAATGATCAACACAACAGAGTGGTGACATTTTCTCAATTTTAGTTTAAAGGAAGTGATAAAAAGGAATTTGATATCATCTTGTGACAATAGAAAAATCACTAGCAGCCCAATATGTCATGAGTATATAAAATTTTGAGATGCGAAAAACATTCTAATTTGACTAGAACATTTTAAGGCCAAAATATTTTTTTCATCGAGATAAAACTCCATATTGATGAAAAAATATGTAATATCCGAATATGAAATTCCCAAAGTGATAACACATGATCTATAAACTATATGAATCAATATCATAATCTCGACCACCGTTCCCGATGAATTTGGTTTACATGGTGGACTAAAGATCATATGACATCTTTTCAAGGCTCCCATTTAATGTCGAATATCGAAATGGTCGCCAGGGTATCAAACAATGGTTCTAAAATAATCTCTAAATAGATGTTGAATTTTGTCGACCAATTGATAAAAGATGAAAATCAAATAAGTTAATAAATCACACGTTATTTTATAATTCACAGATTGAGAAACGACATGGCAATTAGGGGTGTAAAAGGTTCGGTTTTTTGGAAAAACCGAACCGAACCGAACCGATAAGGGATGATATCGAACCGAACCGAAACCGTCCCGAACTGAATACGAACCGAACCGAAAATGCGGTTCGGTTTGATTGGTTCGGTTCGGTTCGGTTCGAGAAGGTTTTTCGGTTTTCCTATTTTTACTTTGCATATTGGAATTTAAGTAAAGAAGAGAGGATAAAGAAGAGAGATTTTTCAATTTTTATAAAGAATTCCGGTTTGGTTCGGTTAACCGAACCAAACCGAAAAACCGAATCCGAATTAAATGAACCGAACCAAACCGAAAACATATGAAATTTCGGTTTGGTTCGGTTCGGTTTTCGGTTTCGGTTCGATTTTCGGTTTCGGTTCTTGACACCCCTAATGGCAATAGATACGAGAGGGCGTTGCACGTTTTAACCTCATTGTGGTCCGCATTAGAAATCAGCAGTCTGAAGTACAAATAAAGGAAGAAGGTAGGAAGAAGATTAGCTTTTGTTCTCATTATTTCCATAAGGTTGAGTTCGGCGACAAAATTGCCGCAAATCTAACGCGGTAGTTTCATGCGATGCCAATTGTCAAGCACAAGGATGCCTCACACTCTTGACAAAAGAGAACGTTGAATTTTTGTCAAGTGATTTAAACCTTCGTTTATTTTTCTCGTATAATGTAACTCAATATCTGGAAATTGAACTACTACGGGGTAAATATGCATAAGCACATGTTAAAATGGCCATGATCTACATAAACGAAGAAGTTTATCACTTAATTCATTTTGTATTAGCTTGATTTCACAATCTTTTAGGCAATTGTTTTCCCACATTGATTCTTATATAATTAACATCAGTGTGTGTTTGATTTGTTTTATGATCCTACTTTCAACATATTTTACCCAAAAGTCGTGAGATAAGGATAACAATAGAAAAAAGTAATTGTATGTGTGGAACAAACACACGGCACAAATACTATCTTCTCATTTCATATCTAGGGTGTCCTAGTCTAGGTCATGATTTACTTTGTCCATGATTTTTGTTGTAATATTATTGTAGAAATGCTAACAAATCTTGCAATTTGAATCAATACAAAATTACCAAGAAATAAACGAAAAACAATAAGAATACTAGAATTTTATATTGTTTGATTCAAGTGTTAGTACTTACTCTACGGGGATAGCCAGCAGTAAATAATCAGTAGAGAAAGTCTTAAAAAAGTCTTAAACCTTTTATTGATGTCAATTTAATTCTAAACTTTTTGACTTGATGCTAATTTAATTTTAAAACTTTTAGCCGAGCTCCAATTCGGTCCTTTTGGCTAATTTTGGCCGGGTTTTGTTGATGTGGATACCGGTCGATGATCTGGTAGGGCTGGCAACTGACGTGGACAACTTATAATAATTTTTTCATATTTTTCAATTTATTTATTTTTCTATTTCCTTTCATTTTTTTTCTTATTTTTTCTTTTCCTTTTTTTTTCCTGTACTCCTTTCTCTAGCTAGTTGTTAGCAAGGCTCGACCCTTGCCAGATCTGGAGAATGCAAGCCTCTGCCACTCAAGGCGAGGTCGCCCTAGGCACAATGGAGGCCAGTGAGGTTGACCTCGCCTCTAGTCCATTGCCCAACCGGCGACCGACTCAAGGTAGGAGGAGAGTAGGGAAAAAAAGAAAAATAAAGGAAAAAATAAAAGGAAAAAAAGAAAAAAATAACTCAAAAAATATTAAAATGTTATTAAAAGTTGTCCATATTAGTTGTCAGCCGTGCCACACCGGTCAATCAACACTCTCGTTAGCAAAATCCAGTCAAAATTAGTTAGAATGGCCGAATTGGCAACAAGCTAAAAGTTTTAGGACTAAATTAGCATCATGTCAAAAATTTTATGATGAAATCGGTACTAATAAAAGGTTTAGAAATAAATTTGTACAAAATTAAAAAATTTAACACTAAATTGATATTAGTGTAAAGGCTTAGGACTTTTGTGAAACTTCTTCCTCATATTAGCTGTACAGGAACCCTTCCATACTGAATTTGGTTGGATTGTGGCATGCATTCACCCAGCATAACTGTTATGCTGGTTAAAGTTGGTGTGGAAGGGCTTTTAGGGTTTGGCACATGTGCACTGTTATTAGGCGGAATGTGGCTGCTTGTGTTTTTATGCTGATATTATTTACTTCAGTCTCATACATATTTGCTGGATACGTTTCAGGTTCTATATGATATTGGTATCGTTTCCACAAAAGAGCCTTTCAAGTGTGTTATAAACCAGGGAATCATTCTTGGCGAGGTAAGTAATAACTGTTTGTCCATATTTTCTTCCATGAATGAATGCTCTTATAAATGGCGTGCGTGGCAGGTTCAACATACAGCATATAAAGATGCTGATGGAAACTATGTATCTGCAGAAGCTGCAGATTCATTGGGTGAATAGACTCAAGAAGTAGTAACTGAAGAAAAAGTAAGTCACTTTCATGCATCAACTTTGGCGTTTCAGGTAGAAATCACGACATTATCTTGTGCATTAAGCAATACCATTTCCTTTGCTTAGGTCACAAAATCTGGGGAATTTTTCGTACTGAAGGACAATCCTAATGTTTGTCTAACAGCACGTGCTTGCAAAATGAGTAAGAGCAGGGGAAATGTTGTCAATCCTGATGACGTTGTTTCTGAGTATGGTGCGGATTCTCTTTGCTTGTACGAGATGTTCGTGGGACCATTTAGGTATTTATATGTCTTCAGTTTCCTGTTTCCCCCCTAGATCATATTTTCTAGGTTCTTACTGTCAACATGAGGCGTTCTCAAGCTTCTATCGTTTCCTTTGGCTTCCAGAGACTCAAAAACTTGGAGCACCAGTGGGATTGAAGGTGTTTATTGGTTTCTGGAGAGAACGTGGAGGCTGCTTATTGGTTCACCATCAAGTTGGATTGTCACCAATAGATTGAGTCATGCATCGAACCCTATGTCTTTGATTATCTAATTCTTAATTTTTGTTGGTTGATTCCTCAATTTTTGTTTTTTGGGTAAGAAATATCATTTTCATTCATTTAGAAAGCCTAAATACCAAAGGGCTTGGGAGGGATAAGCAGACCAATTTCGCGGCACAATACTTTCTCTTCGGAGTTTCGCACCCCAATTCGTTAGGTTGTTGGACTCCTTTGTTAATGCAGGCTAGTTTATAATTCGAGTAAGCAATAAGATCTCCTGGTCTTCACCACTGATAAGTGCACCAACGTCCCTATTGATCTGTGCTGAGCTTGTGGGGCCGCTTATCAGATCAGGATGATCTGACTCTAGTTCAAAGGAGTATCCAAATCGACGTTGAAAGTACACTACGGTTTCCACGATAGCTCGTACACTACGGTTTCCACGATAGCTCGTGATTCAGCTTGTGTTGCCAAGACTCTATAGCGAGCACCACTTATGTGAGCAAGTGTAGTAAATCGCTTGATTCCATAGTTAAGATAGATGGCCATGATCCCACATGGATGATGGGAATTTATCAAGCTCTTGATTGAGATAGGACGTAGGTCCACACTTCAATCTTGAATTTGGAATCTCTTGGCAAATTCGGCGAAGCCACCTTGATTGATCACGTGAAGCCATCGACATTGTTTGGAGCTGTCCTTGTGCACCCAAGCAATTGCACCATCGTTCGTTCATTCTAGGTAAGCCCCATTTATGTTGATCTTCAGAGTGCCCTATTTCGGAGGTCTCCATGGCTGAGAAGGATTTGCTACTTAGAACCCCTACAAAAAAACATCCTTGACTAATTCAAATAAATAGCTTGGCTAGAAGCATAACCATACTGATTCAAAACCGTAACAATATTTTGACATTCACTAAACTTTGCATCGAGAAAAAAATATTATTCATCTGCAAATAATAAGTGGTTTAAAATGGGGGCAAGATCTATTAAGCTGAATCCCTTGAATATTTCTAGCCGCAATTGCCTTCTTTACCAGAATAAACAAATAGGGAGATAGCGGATTACCATGTCAAATACCTCTTGAGGGTTGGAATTAAGGTAGTGGCTCTCCATCAAATTTCACACTAAAAGAGATTATTGGCACACATTTTGCACTGAAAAAAGAGTCGATTGAAAGCGATGAACATGCCTTGTAAAGAAGGGCTTGAGCAATGCTCTTCATGTGCCAGGACCTGCCGGTGGCCAGCACGAGGCAATCGGCCAATGGATTACCTCATGCTGCCATACCCCTTACTATTGAGTCAACAATAATAGTAAGGGGTATTAAAACTGTCATACCCCCTAACATGCCTATTGGATTCACCACAAAACAGTTTTGAAACTGTAAACGATGCTTTAAACAACTTCTTGTTCTTGATTTTTAGTTTCCATTATGAATAGCATTAGGCCTCCCGTGACCCATGAGGGCTTTAATAGCTTGGATAGTCGGAGGTGTGCCCAATCCCCGACAACTCCAACATTTAAGCTTAATTTGTAATCTGGTGGCTTGTCAGGATTAGACACCAGAGCTCATCTTTGGTCATCTATACCATTTGGAAAAGGAGTTTCCAGCAATTAAATTTCATCGAATGATGACTAACTAGAAATCTGAGGTTCATAAGGGTTCTATCTTCCAACCTTCCCGCTAACTGAAAATTTTTTGGCCTCTGAATTTAATTTTTTCTTTTGAAACTCCTCTGGACTTGGGGTTGACTGAAGCTCCCTGATTTGGACGGGCTGAGGTATGAGGTGGAAGGATCTCGGTTATTTGCCTGTCATATGGCACAATTTGTCCCGAATGCCGTTTCTGGGATGAAGTCATTTTCAATATTTTCCTCATCCTTTATTCCATGAAACAACTTCCAGAAGGGACTATATATTCATGAACCTCTTATTTGAGCCACTGGTCAAAAAGGCATTGGTTTTCTGAGGAAAAAACTATCCTCATCATAATCACCCTCTTCACAATATTTGGCATAATGTCCCATCTTTCTGCAGGAATAGCAGAAAATGGGGAAGTCTCTCGTACTTATTATTTAGTCGTAGTTTCTTCTCTTCATTGCTAGTTATGATTCCAGATTATAATGGGGATGAATGATCTAGAGGAAAAATCTCGCCCTCCCTACTTTTATTGGAGGCAAAACCCTTATAGCTTCAACCTTCACATCAGAAACAAAGCCAGTGTTACTTGCAGCTTGGCGAACTGCTTCCTCTGAAATCCGTTCGAGGAGAGAGCCCATGGATTTAAACCGAAAAAAGTGCAGGAGCTAAACTCATAGCAATAAGGAGGATGTTTGGTTCCTATGACTTCAGCAGTATCAGATTAGCAAAGGACCAGGGCCCTAACTCCAACGCCTAATTTTTGGCAGCTTAGGAATCGAAGGTAAAACCAGATAGACCTTTTTCCATCTGGGCGAATGCTACATTTATAATTCTCCAACCTTTCCTCATGGTGTTTTGGAAAGCTTGGAAGTTAAAAGTAGGGCATTTGTGCAGCTGATCAATGAGAGCAAGTCTACATTCCTTCAACTATTTCCTTTGATACCCCTCCATCCACAAACGTAATGTCATTTACTGACCCCAATTTTCCTAAGATATTTTACAGAGGGATGCCACTCGCAGCTCGGCTTTGTCTTCTTCGTCAATTAGTTCCAGGCGATTGATTCCAGGACCGAGGAGAAGGCCTGACATGACGAAATTTGATTCCCATTCACTCTCTACAATCTGGAACATATTGTCCTACCTGTTTTTCATTCTTCGTGGTTTGGTATCGAACCCATGATTTGTTCTTCATCAATCAGTACAAAGATTTAAGATTCACTCTTATCATGCTCTAATAAGCAAAACATCACTTGGTGGAGTTGAACATGAGGAGCAATTCCTTTTGCGAATCATGTGAGGCATTAACTGAAACAATAAAACCAGATGCTCACCCAATAGATAAATCCCAATTTGGGATTAGATCGGCTGTCTCTAATGCCAACAAAGTGTCACATGAACATCATCCATCAATTCTAACAAATTGTCATTATTTAATGCACAAAAATTTGATAAAACTAAGTTAGAAAATAATCAACGTGCAATATTAGAATTCATAGTTTTAGGGAAAAGTGTTGGAAAAGTTCTAAACGTTTTGCAATGGTGTTAATTTAGTTCTAAACCTTTTATTGGTACCAATTTAGTTCTAATTTTTTTGACTTGGTACTAATTTAGTCCTAAAACTTTTAAACTAGTGCCAATTTGGTCCTTCTGGCTAGATTTTGTTGAAGTGGGTGTCGATCAGATGACGTGGCACGGTCGGCGCTGACGTGAACAGCTTTAAATAATATTTTAATATTTTTCGAATTATTTATTTATTTCCTTTTTCCTTTTATTTTTTTCTTTTCTTCTTATTTTCTTTTCTTTTCCCCCTATTCTCCTCCTTGCTCCAGTTGGTTGTTGGCTTGACGATCGGCCAGAGGGGAGGGTCGGCGAGGGCAAGCCTCACCTGCCCTCGCGGTCGCTGGTGAGGGCTTGAGCCTCGCCAGTGGTCGGTCGCCCAGCCGGCAACCGGCTAGAGCAAGGAGGAAAACACGGAAAAAAAGAAGAAAAGAAAATAAATTAAAAGAAATAAATAATTCGGAAAATATTGAAATATTATTAAAAATTGTCCATGTTAATATCGGTAGTGCCACCTTAGTTGACCGACCTTCACGTCAGCAAGATCCGGCCAAAATTGGCTAAAAGGACCAAATTGGCACGAGGTTAACAGTTTTAGGACTAAATTGGCACTAAGTTAAAAAATTTAGGACTAAATTGGTACCAATAAAAAGTTTAGGATTAAATTGACACCCATAAAATGTTGAGGACTAAATTGACACCAATACGAAAGGTTTATGATTTTTTTGACACTTTTTTCCATGGAAAGCAAGTGGAATAAATTTTCCCAAGATAAGAAAATAAAATAAAATAAGTGACATCACACTGAGTATTAATTGGGTACTCAAATAGTTTTGACATTTTATTTCCAGCTTAATAGCAAGTATGTTAAAGGACTGTCAGTCGAAGTCGCCAGTAGGAGTTAGATCTAGAATGAACCATCCAACAATATTAATATATAATTGAGATATGCAAAAGCCAAACAACAATTACCAAACCATTATGGGTGCGTTTGGTTCGGCTTTGGGGGAATGCACTTGGGAAAATGCAAATATCTTTGAGCTAAAGGGGTTTCTCGAAATGCAAATACTGTTTGGTAAATTTTGTATTGTGAAACAACTTTGACCCAAGTGCCGTTTGGTGAATATTATATTTTGCCAAGGGGCTTTTGCGAAATTTTGTATTTAAAAAAAATTGAAAATAATTTTTTTTTCAAATGTACTTTCCGGCTGCCAGATTGGCCGTCGGCCACACTCCGGCGGCCAAATCTGGCCTCGGTCAAGCTCCGGCGGCGATCGCCGCCGTGCGACCTCGGGCAGCCTCGCCCGAGGTCGGGCGACCTCGAGCCGCCCGCCCGAGGTCGGACGACCGCAGCGGCGGGTCGCCCGGCGCCCGGGTCGCGAACCCGGCGACGGCGGTGGTCGCGCGACCGCCCGGTCGCCGAACCGGCGCGGCCGCCGCCCGGGTTCGCGACCCCGGGCGGTGGTCGCGTGACCGCCCGGGTCGCCCGAACCGGGCGACGCCGTCGCCCGAGGCGGCGACCTAGGCGACGGGCGACGGCCGCCTAAGGAGGGCAACCCAGGGCGGTCGCCCTCCTTGGTGGCCGACGGTCGCCGGCGGTCGCCGGTCGTCGCCGGTCGTCGGCGGTCATCGGCGGTTTTGGCCACGTGAGGAAGATGAACAGTGATCCTTTAAGTTGCATTCCGAAAATGCAACTTGCAAATGCACCTCTAGACCTGCATTCACCTAAGGGCCTTTATGTCACGCCCCGACTCTCGAGCTCGCGGCAACCCCATTACCTTGGTCGATTGAAAGCGACGTCCCAGGACCGTCGACGACCATTCATTTTATCTTTCGTTAGCGCAAGCGAAGACGAACCATCCCCGGACAATCAATCAATCAAACGGGGATAGAGGGATGAATAGCAAGAACAACAACAACTACTCAATTATTCAATTTATTGGATTAACCAATGGAGGATCGTTTTCCAAATTACAAGCTCGACAAAAAGGGCCGATCCATCCTCTAAGCCAAACCAAAAAGACTAGGCTAATCCAACAGTACACAAAGAACCCTCGGGTTCAACACCACGGTCACTCGGACCCATCGGACTCGCCTCCGTCGAGTCGATCACCGGAGGAGCGGGCGGGATCCTCCATTGCGGGTACGCCATTCTAGGGACCTGAAAATGGTTAACCACGACGGGTTGAGATAAAATCTCAGCGAGTTCTTCCCCTAAGCCCCTAAGTTAGTACGCCAACTCAACCCGGGGTATCTCTCCCGAACCACCCCTCACTCAACCCACAACAAACAAACAAAGAACCAACAACGGGCGGGGCAACCAACATAGCAATATTCGATTCGCATGCAACCTTACCCGGTATGCCATACCCTGCACGTTCAATCTCATACAATGCAATCAAGGCACATGGCCGTTAGATGAAACAATTCATCAGTCACATGCGAATCGCGTCACAAGCGATCTCACCTGGCCATTGCCACACCCTACACGACTATCAACTCATGCGTGCGTACCATAAATCATCACGTTCATTACGACACTAAGAGCATGCGAATAATCAGAGCATCTCACACAACTTTCTCATGTCTCACATCCACACATATGCTCCGATTATTACGACCCTCTAGGCCACGGCACAACCTTATGGTTGGCGGTTAACGGTCGTAAACTGCATCGTCCTCCCCCGTGAGGCACGGCGACGTCATGGGCTCTCCCCACCGACGGCATTCCATAAGGAGCATGGGCCCGGCCTCAACCGCGACTCCGCATCGACCACCGTCGGGCGACCCAATGGTCACGGCACAACCCCAATGGGGATTGGCGGTCATCCGGCTCAACCGGGCTATCAACTTTAATCGACCATGCAACACATCGCAAACAGTTCATTCTTGTCTTTGCTTTTGCTTGGTCGTGAATGCAACATCGCTCATGCGTTCATGCTCATGCGACATGCCATTTCGTATAACCCGCGCAATATGTCATGCGATCTCACTCGACAATTCCAAAAATCCAAATTCCAACCAACACTCTATCACGCATTTCATCAATATTTACGAGCATAATTAACAATCGGCACTCCAATTAATCACAACAATCAATAGCACATCAAATTCAAACAAAATTTAGCTTCTGGATGAACAGTGCCGTGAACGGAATGGTGTGAACGATGTCCGTGAATGTGATTAGTGAACAAGATGTCCGTGAACGATGAATTCGTGAATGTGATTTTTCCGAAATTCAATTAATTAAAACATTTAATCCAGAAATTAAACAAAACATTAATTAAAACAATTAATCAATCAATTAAAGCAAATCATGCTTAATTAATCACAAAACACAATTAATACCAAATTAAGCACAATTAAGCTTAATAAGCAAAATTAAGCTAATATAATCTTAATCATCTATCTAACCACCTATCTTAGGGCTAATAAACTTAATTAAACTTCATAAACCAATCTTACCACTAATTAACCCAACCCTAAGCAAGTTTAGGCACTAAATAGGGATCAGGAGCTAAACTCACCCGTTAAGCGGGCCGGAGACACGAACGCGGCGGCGGCGACGAACCCGACACTGGGACCTCCACCGCGACGATCCAAGGCGGTCCCGGGCTGAACACAGCAGCTACAAACTCGGAATCCCCACTGCAACTCGAGAAACTGCACCGCTGGAGGAGGAAGAAGCTGATCGGAGTTGAACGGGCTGCCCGGAGCTCCGGCGAGCGGCGAGCCAGCGACCAGCGGCACCTGGGGTCGAGGGGGAACCACTTGTGGCTGGTATGGGCGGTGATTGGGTCGAAAAGGGAGGAAAATGGCCGAAACAGCAAAACAGAACAGCAGCAGGCGGTCAGAAAACGGTCCGGCGACAGCCGGATTTCGGCCTGAATACGGGATGATCGGAAGCTCTTTCCGGCGATCGGCCGACACTATTTGAACGGAAATTCTCTTCTGAACACAACGGCGGGTGGCACGAGACGAGATTCCAACGGGAAGGCAATGAACAACTCAGATTTCGGTGAAAGGTCAAACTGAAAAACAGAAGGAAGGAAGGAAAACCATGGGAGAGAGGTGCTGCGATTTTTGGAGAAGATGAAGAGGAGAGAGAGAGTGAAGTGAAGGCTGAAGGATAAGCCTTATCCAAGCCATCAAGGCTTGCCCCACTTGCCAAACAATGACCTCATCTTCTCTTTCTTCTTTTTGACTTTTCTTCA
Organism: Corymbia calophylla; assembly: GCA_014182845.1. Taxonomy (NCBI): domain Eukaryota; kingdom Viridiplantae; phylum Streptophyta; class Magnoliopsida; order Myrtales; family Myrtaceae; genus Corymbia; species Corymbia calophylla. Next base: position 44,711,890 of record CM024697.1, on the reverse strand, counting down.
AAATATCCAAGGGCATTTTGGTCATTTCCACCTTGCACATTTCCCAATCTGTCCTTGGGCTGAAAATGGAGGACGGGCCTAGGAAATGGGCTTGAAAATGAATAGGAACGGGTTCGGGAATTTATTGGGCTCAAATTGGCTCGAGGTTGAGATAACGAGCTAGGAAGGGTAAAGGGTCGGTTTGGTCCAACGGACTTGCTCGTTGTCTCGGTCTTCCACGGTGGCCGTCCCACCTTGGGCGTAAGGCCCTCACTTTGTTCTTGCCCAGCCCACGTCCTCATAGGATCGGGTTCTCGGTCCAAAAGTCCCTTTTCCAATTATTCGGCTCGGCCACGCACTTTGTCGATCCCGACTAAGAAGCATCGTCCAAAAGTCCTTCTCGAACGTTCCCGAAAATTCAAAGTCCAATATTGGATTCACATGCCTTGTCAATTTTGCCCGAATGCCATTTTGGTACTACTCGGGCCGACGGGTGGCTTTGAGGATTCACGCGTAACCGACTCGTGCCAATTCACGTTCAAGACTTCTCGACACATGGACGTCCTTGACTACATGAAATTGCGAAGGATCGATTCTTATTTCAAAGTACACGATTACCAAGGATCGACATAGGGTCGTTCGCGGGCTCGATAACGATAAACGGAATCACCCGTCGTCCCATTATACTCGTCCGCGAATCGACTTCTATTCGTCCCGATATCGGCCTGCATGACTACGGGATCGTCCTTACGCAAGTCTCACGGTCCGAGTCGTTTTCCCGTGTCAAGTTCTTTAGTCGCACGAGTTCTGTCCTCATTAGTCTTTCCCCTCAAGGTCAGTATCTCAGGAGTGATCAGTTCCGAGTGAGATCAACCAACAATGCATTGACGAAATTCACGTTCATTCCTTCCTCAAAAGGGCTCGAATTTCGGGATGTTACACTTTAAGGATACTTGGAGATGCAATTGCATCTCCCCAAAGCCCTTCAAAATTGCAAGCCAAACGCACTTGCATTTTCCCAAGGGGCTTTCGGGGCTGAAAGCCCCTTGGGAAAGCCCAACCAAACGCACCCTATATAACCATCAAAGTCTTAAGATAAAAATTGTAGTTAAAGCAGGCCCAAGAAAGAACCCCGTATTCATATATTTTAACATAATTGAGATACTCAGAGTCCGGCCAGGACTTCTAGTAATCCTTGGCGCTTTCACCCTAATCAATTTTACCTTTTTGAGCAGTTTCCATTTAACCTGAAATGGAAATTGTGGCCCCATTGTTATGCTAGCCACGTTCAAAATAAAAACCTCGACTATTGCTTAGTACAAGCGATCAATTTAGGAAAATCAATGTTAACAATGGAAAATATAGCATAATAGGTAATGTTGATCAATTAAATGGATCGGCTCATGAATAGAGGAGGTCTTGCTATTGTTCTTCACGAAAGAAAATTAGTGATCGAATTAAATGTAATTGTATGTTTTATCTTTAGTGGTCCTGGCAAAATTGACAAATTTTCAGAAGAAATTATGAATTTGTCTGGTTCAAGCTTTAAGCTTTTTAGATTAAAGGAAATATTTCTAATTAGATGTCAACTTTTGTCGGCCAATTGATAAAAGATGAAAACCAACAAAATTTGACCAATCACGCTTGATGTTGCGACACACAATTTGAAACACGAGGGGCATAGGCACGTTGTATCTTTTTTGCGGTCTGCAACAGAAATTAGTGCAAACTTAAGTGGGCAGAAAGAAAGAAAGATAATGCGTCGATAAAATTGTTGGAAATCTCCCGTGGTAGTACCCCGTGATGTCTACTGTCGTGAATGGCAAGGACTCACCCTTTTTGACACAAATATCAAGAACGGAAATTGAGTGAGTTCGCAGTTAACTCATGACTCAATCACATCGATGGAAAAGTTTTCTTGGTCATTTATCTCGTATGTGCTTGATTTCACGATCTTTTTCGGCAATTGTTTTCACACGTCGATGCTTATATAATTAAGATGGGTGCGTCTCCGATTTGGTTAAGGATTATGTTTTCAATGTATTTTACCCAAAAGTTGTGAGATTAGTATGATAATAAAAGAAAGTGATGGTATATATTGAATAGAAACACGGCACAAATATGATATTCGCAATTCATATTTTGACTACCGTTTGAGTTTAGGCTTATGATTTAGTTTGTTTATGGTATTTCTATCATAGACTTATAGTTATCTTTCTAAAATAAGCTTTTCCGTCGTTAAGAAAACATGTTCATTGCATACAAAACACGGTCTCATGACTCTTAACCTTACCGACTAGCTTAGTTGATTAGAAGATTGTCTTTTTTTCTTTTTTGGTTAAAAATCAGGACCCCACCGACAATCTCTAACTTTCATCAGAAAGGTCATCATGGCATCGAGATAGGGGCGGTCCAAGGTAATAGAGGAGTCGATGGAAAAATGCAGCCGAATAGGACATGCAGTGATTTTTATTCTGCTAACACATGATGTTGTCGAAGGAAAATGGAAAGTATACTCTTTTAATATGACTAGCATTATATGAATTGCAACTATGTGTCATGTTCAAACTCAACTCCTCTTACATTCTTAAGAATAAATTGGACTCAGATGAAAAATAGAGTATCTATGCATTTGAACCCATAAGTTTACCATTGAATATTTTGAAAGACCTTTTGTATCTTATTAATGTTCTAAATTCTCCATCAATGTGAGCGAAAGAAAAGCAAATTTAGGCGCCGTTTATTTTTAGAAAATGAATTATTTAAAAATAATCTTTCAAAAAATAATCTCTTGTATTTATTGAAATAATTAGTCAATGAAAATATTTGCATTATCAATAACAATTTATGTTTAAACATTTTTGTAGATGATGAAGATAATTTTTCATTTATTTATTTTTGTAAGCAATATAAACGATCATTTTTTGAAAAATATCTTATAAATAATTCATTTTCCTTTAAATAAACGAAACCTTAGACCTTCTTTTTTTTTTTTTTTAAATTTATTAGTTATCTTCTTGTCTCATTCTCCAAAAGTAGTTTCATTCATGGACCAAAGTGTTGTTCATTAAGTATGCGAACGATCTCAACTTAAATAAGAAAGTAAGATTTTTCGTTCTGTGATCGGGAATAAACTATTCCAGACTTTGAAATCTTCCTTAAGGAAGAGACCTCTTGTTTTTACAACACATCATCACTTGCAGATCTCTTGTAAGAACGTTGAATCTTTCTTGCGTGTAAAACCAAACTAAGCTAGATGCATTGTCTTTATGGTTGCATAGTTCTTTACTATTTGTTTTTCCATTGTCATCACTGAAACCTACTTGAATTCTTGTTCAGTTCATCAGCGACTAAAGCAGGTTGGGAAGAACCTACAAAAAAATTGCAATTGAACTACTTTAGGAACACAAAGGAGAACTTTTCAGTTTAAAGGAAGAGATTAAAAGGTGTTTGATATTACTTTTTGACCTTAGAAAAATACGAACATTTTGAGTCTATATATTTTTTCATCAATATAAAAACCAATGTTGATGAAAAACATATACATCTTGGAGTATGGAATGTTTGAGCTAGCATCGCATGATCTATAAATCATATGAATTAAGATTATCATTTGGACCATTGTTGATAATGAGAGTGGTTTACGTGGTCTTAAAATCATATAATGTCTTTCTGGGATTCCCAATGATGTAGTATATGGTGATTTTAGTTTCGAAGAAGTTTGACCCTTGATATTTAATCACACAAAAGGAAGAAAATAAACATGGGCTATTAGTACCCAAGGAAAAATTAAGAAAATAAATTTTAATAATGAAAAAGCATAATAGGTAATGTTGATTAGTTAAGTGCATCAGCTCATAGATAGAGGACAATTTTGCTATCTCACCAAAAAGAAAATTAGGGATGGAATTGAATATAGCCAACTTGTTTTTATCTTTAGTGGTTCAAGCAAAATTAACAAAATTCAGAAAAAATTATGAATATTCTATTTGAAGGTTTAAGTTGTTTAGATTAAAGAACATATTTCTAATTAGATGTCGAGCTTTGTTGACCAATTGATGAAAGATGAAAACCATATGAATTAACTAATCACACGGGATGTTGTAACACGCAATTTGGAACATCATGGGAACAAAGAAGAGGGTTGCGCATGTTGTAGCCTTTTGCAATAGAAATGGTGAAATTTGAAGGTTTAATGATTGGCTTGTGTTCTCATTACTTTCAACAAGGTCAACTTGGTCAATGAAATTGCTGAAAATCTCACGTGATAGTACCCCCACCATATTTATTGTTTGTTGTCGTGCATGGGATGCCATCGCCTCCCACCTTTTTTGACATGAGAAAGCATGGAATTTTTTGCCGACCTTTTTAAGCCTTCATTTGTTAAGAAATAACTCAAGAAAAAAGGTTCATAATTTCGGATAGACTTAATTTCTCTTGTATCATATATACTTAATATTTGAAAATCAAACTAATTTGAATTAAATATGCATAATAGGCACTCGTTAACATAAGAATGACTGGATTACATGAACGGAGAAGTTTTATCACTCAATTCATCTTTTATTTGCTTGATTTCACATTCTCTTCACACATTAATGTTTATATAATTACTGTCGGTGCGTGTTTGATTTGATTTATAATTCTATTATAACATATTTTGCCCAAAGTTTGTGAGATTAGTACAACGAGGAAAGAGAGTGCTTGTATGCACGAAGCACACACTTTGTTGACCAATTGATAGAAGATGAAAACCATATGAATTGACCAATCACATGGTGATGTTATTACCCATGAGAGCGTGTTGACGTTGACACATGTCGTAGCCTTTCTGGGGGTCCGCAATAGAAATAGTGCAATCCGAAGGTGTGAAGATTACCTTGCGTTCTTGTTACATTTAAGAAGGTTGACTTCATCAATAAATAGCAGGGATTCTCATGCAAGTGCGTTGACCATGAGAGTGCGTCGACGTTGACATGCGTCGTAGCCTTTCTGGGTTCCGAATAGAAATAGTGCAATTTGAAGGTGTGAAGATTAGCTTACGTTCTTGTTATGTTTAAGAAGGTTGACTTCGTCAATAAAATTGTTGGGATTCTCACGTAGGGGTGAGTGGTTCAAGGTTCCGCTTGGAACCTGGAACCTACCTGTCGAAATCTGGAACCTAAAACCTACCCTCTCACAAGTGTTAAGTTTCGGTTCCCTGTGGTCAACATGTTTTTTTTTTTCTTTTTTTTTCATTTAAGTGGAACCGGTTTCGGTTCCGAAAAAAGAGGAACCAGGAACCGGAACCTTCCTCCCTAGAACCGGGAACCGTGATCATCCCTTCCAACATAGTTTTTATAATGATAACGACATAATTTCTATGAAGATCTCCCTAAGTCATAAAACAATCATGTCATCATTCATGATTTTTTTTTTTCTGGATATTGATCATATTGGAAAGCATGAGGTACATCACAAGTCTCACAAATTAAAGAACAAGATTATCTACAAAATGAGGGACTTACATCATCAATGACTAAGAGAAAATCATGCTTTCTCTTAAATCTCACAAGCTCATCCATTTGGTGCAAAGTCTCCATCCATGCTAAACAAATTGTGGAGGAAGAAAACAAGGATCACCCAGTTTAAAATTTAAATTAATATCCACTGAACTAAAATAATTATTAGAAAGCCTTACCACGTATCTTTATTCCGCTTTAATTGGTAAACTCTATTTACTGGTGATCTCCTCATTAAGACAATCCATATCTTTAAAAAAAAGAAGAAGAGAGATTAAATGAAACATTCACTTATTAGACATATAAAAGGATTTACAACATATAAAACTAGAAATATCACTTACCCAACTCAAATTTTTCTGCATTCTCAATGCACTCTTCAACATTAATAGGCACATGAACGGCTTTCAACTAATGTTTAGTGCAAATCAAAGCTTCCATTACTTTGGGAGTCAAAGAACTTCGAAAGCCATCAACCACACGACTCGAAGTACTGAAAGTCGACTCCGAAGCAACGGTAGTTACGGGAATAGACAAAACATCTCGAGCCATCAAAGATAGGGTTTTATATTTTAAGCCACTAATCTTCCACCACATCAAAATGTCAAGATCAATAACTTTTTCAGTTTTATCTTCAAGATATTCATCAAGCTTAGATTTATTGACATCACACAATTGTTGGCCCGAGTTCATAAATGTTTTCCGCCATACTTGGGCGTCATACTTCCTTTTGTTAGCTCCATTGCCACCGGCATCGGTGTTGGAACCACTGCTAGTAGCACTCCAATTTTGGACACCAAAATTCTGATCACTTGAATCAAAAGAAAATTGCTTATAAAATTCAAACAAACGCTCCAATGCATTCTTCACCTTATGATACATGTCATTAACTTTTGATTCATTGTTATAAATTTGTTCATACAAAAATTTCACATAATTCAACTTGGCTCTAGGATCCAATACAACCGCAATCAACACCATCGTATTCACTTTGTTTAAGCTCCCATAATATTTGTCGAATTTTTTTTTCATTTTCAAACCCATAGCTTGAAGTTTAGGATCCGAGTCATCCGCCGCATCTTTCAAATATTTATACAAAAGAGCTATCCCCTCAAAATAATCATTGGAAGTTATATATGAACTCCCCGACATTTGATTGATAGCATCATAGAACACCTTTAGAAACTCTGAAAGAATAACAGCATTTTCCCAATCATCATCTTGAAGAATCTCATGGTTAAGCTCACTTACAAAAGATAAATTATCTTCTTGCAATCTTTCGAAAGCTTTTATGAACTTTACAGCAGTTTCTAACATAAGATAAGTAGAGTTTCATCTAGTGGCTACATCAAGAATAACTGAACCCTTGTAAGTGATACTTTCACTCTTAATACAAGATTGAAATGCTTTGGCTCTTAAGGGAGAACTTTTCACATACTTAACCATGTTGCGGATACGTGCGATAGAGTCAAGTACCATGCTCAAGCCATCTCTCATAACCAAGTTCAATATATGAGCTGTGCACCTCATGTGCAAAACACTACCATCTAATATCACCACCATTTCTCTTGAAAGTTTTTCCCTCAAATAACCAATTGTAACATAATTGGAGCTAGCATTGTCAACAGTAATTGTTGACACTTTTTTTTTCTATTCCCCACTCGTTAATGCACTTTTCTACCATTTTTCCAATCTCCCTACCTCTATGACTATGCATCACCACAAAATTGATAATTTGTTTATGCAACTTCCAATTCTCATCAATAAAATGTGCAGTGAGACACAAATAATTCATGTTTTGAATAGAAGTCCAGGTATCGGTTGTAAGTGTAATCCTAGAATTAATCTTACCAAAGTAAGTCTTCAAACAAGCTTTTTCGCGGAAATATAAGTTCATGCAATCTTTAGCCACTGTAAAACGTGATAAATGCTTGAAGAGAGGTTGTAACTTAGAGATAAACTCACGAAATCCGACACGCTCCACCAAAGAAAAAGGTTGTTCATCAATAATGATGAACCGGGCGAGGATTTCCCTACAACGTTCTTGATTAAATGACCATGTCGATAAGACATTACCGGTGCTGGATTCTCCTCTTGCCTTGCTAGCCCCACTTACATTACGTGGTACAAAGAATTTCTGCCTCTTCTCTATATTACGAGGAAACTTCTTGCATGTTGTTAAGTGCTTCCTCATGGCGGAAGTACCATTGGAAACACGGTACTTTAACAAAGACCCACAATGAATGCACTTCACCTGATATATGTTTCCATCCTTATCTTTGATTTTTGTATAATGATTCCAGCACCCAGATGTATATTTCTTATCACGAGGAGGAAGAGAAGAACCAAGTACCTTGTTTGTCCCACTCATGTTTGGGGATGGATCTTGTTCTTGTTCATTTTCATCGCCCAACATTTCCATTTCTATAATAGGAGTCATCTCCTCATAGTCATATCCCTCCTCCATTGACATATTAACTTGATAAGTCCAACAAACAACACTGCCAAGCAACCATTTAATCCTCTCAATAATCAGAAATAAGGTCACATGATGACAATTTCACATAATCTAAGCTGGCTAAAGCAAAATAGTTCTCTAGTCCCTTTCTGGATCAATTTCAGGTTCTACAAGACCAAAATCCAACCAACGGCAAAGCGTTTTATTTGTCTCATAGGACTTCTAGTACCCTGCGTCGAGTCCAAAAGCTGCACCTTCTTGAGTCTTGACCCTGTAACAACACGGTTACAACATTACAAGGGAGGATAACCAACACACATGCAACAAGTTGTTAGGGGTATGGTACGCTTTCTTTTATGTGCATTTGAATTCTGACCGCCTTTTCTTTTATGTGCATTTGAGTTCTGATCGCGGCTTAGTGATACTCATAAGTTGAAGGGACAATCTTAACATGGTGCCTTGTTAGTTGGATTTACATCGAATGATTAAATGGACAGAACTTCTTACCTGTCTATCTAGAAATGGACGATCATTGCAAAGGTGCAAACGTAATATGGAACTGCAAAATGCAAGCTACTGCTATAGGGGTCAAATCCTGAGATCAATCAAGACCATTCCACCTATATAATAAGCGACGGGATGGTAATAACAGGTTTACTAAAACAAACGCGATAGAGGACTAGGAGATTTGTGGTGGAAAATCTTCATATTTCAAGTGCTTGGAGAAATCGTTCAGTTATATGGTCCCTAAGCCTACGAAATTTTTGTTTCTTTTCTAAGGAACTAGTTTTTAAGGTGGTGTCCAATGTCCATGGCCGCAGAAAAAATGGCTTAATTTGGTCATCTCCAACTGCCAAAGCAAAATCGAAACAGTGACACACATGACACAACGACCACAAAAGCATGAGGAAACCGAAAGCCATGTCCGGATGCGCATTACCTCCCGAGCTTCATCCTCCAGCGCGAGATTCTGAACAGCTTTCCCTCCTCCTCAAGAGCTCGAACTGCGAGAAACCTCTAAACCGAATCTCGGCACCACCGACACATCCACACTCCGAAGCTGCGGGCCTTCGGAAACTTCGTCGTCAACGGCGAGCTCACTCACTAACTTGGAGAGCGAGCGAGCAAGCGATGGCGAGAGGAAGAGATCAAAGAGGACGGACGAGCGGCGGGCGAGCTGTGACGAGCGGCAGGCGAGCTGCGGGCGGGCGAGCGGGGGCGAGCTGGCGGGCGAGTGGGGGCGGGGGCGGGCGAGCAGCGAGCGGCGGGCGAGCTGCGGGCGGGCGAGTGGCGGGCGAGCTGCGGGCGGGCGAGCGGCGGGCTCGGTGGGCGAGCTGTGGACGGACGAGCGGCGAGCGAGCTGCGGGCGGGCGAGCGGCGGGCGACGAGGGGACGAGCGGCAGGCGACGGTGACAACCGGCGAGTGGCTGGCGACGGTCGAGGGCTCAACTGAACTGAGTCAACTTGAGTCAGCTGCAGCAGAAGTGAGGCGTTAGGAACTTTACCCAGCGGCGTTAGGATTGCAGTCAAGCGCCTTGATGGTTTTGGTCAAATGAAGAAGTCATTCTTGGCTGAGGCCGGAACCATTGGCACTATCCATCATGTCAATCTGGTAAAACTACTCGGATTTTGTGTTGAAAAATCATTTCGGCTTTTAGTCTATGAGTACATGTGCAATGGTTCTCTTGATAAGTGGATCTTCCATAAAGACCAAGAGTTTGACATATGTTGGCAAGTGAGGAGAAAGATTATTATCGACATTGCCAAGGGACTAGCCTATCTCCATGAGGAATGCCATCCAAAAATAATTCACTTAGACATCAAACCCCAAAATATACTGCTGGATGAACATTTCAATGCGAAGCTCGCTGATTTTGGGTTGTCGAAGTTAATTGAGAAGGACCAAAGCCATGTCATGACAACCATGCGAGGAACACCAGGTTACCTTGCTCCAGAGTGGTTAAGCTCTGTTATCACGGAAAAGGTGGACATGTACAGTTTTGGCATCGTGATGTTAGAAGTCTTATGTGGGAGGAAAAATGTGGATCGTCACATGCCTAGTGATGAAGTGCATATGTTGACCCTTTTCAAGTGCAAAGCAGAGCAGGAGCAACTACTGGACATGGTTGATAAGTCCAATGGTGACATGCAACTACATGGCCAAGAAGTTGTCAAGATGATGAAAATCGCAGGATGGTGTTTGCAAGATGATTTTAGCAAGAGGCCGCTTATGTCTCAAGTGGTTAAATGCTTGGAGGGCTTAATTGATATAGAAGACGGCTTGAGATACAACTTCTCAGTTTGTTCTAGTCATGGTGATGATAGTGTTGATTATGCTACTCGACCATTGCCGTCACAATTATCAGGTCCTAGGTGAACTAGACTAGGCTCAGATCTGAACTCTGATGCTTAAGTGGGGTGGCTTCTTTCGGCATTTCTACCACATGTATTTTTTGTCTCCTAGTCATAATTAAGATCCAGTAGTTCAAATGAAACTCTAAGTAGCTTGTAGTTTTCGTTAATTAGGTTGAAAGGTCATGGTACGAATAAAAATTTCAACCATGAATGAGTTTGCATTAGACAATGCTCAGTTCTATCACTCTTTCGCCGTGCAATTCCTGTTGGATACCTTTTGTCAATTACCATACTATTTCTCATTGCCATGACTACTGTAGATGATATTTCTCATTTCCAAACAAAGCGGCAGGTCGACACACAAAGCACTGTCTTGTTTGAAGTGTTTTTAGGCCTCATTCATATCAAAGATGGCATACGATTACTCAGAAATGGAACCTGCAAGTTTTTCTATACAAACCCCAATAAATGAACCGATTGTCAAATAAGCAATAACGTTCCTCTGAAATAAAGAAAAATCCCTTCACTAAATCAAGATGTGTAATGCGTCAGATATCCTCATTAACATTTTGAACACCATAATTTGAGTAAGAAGAAGTCTGACTGGGATGGATCCAAAACTGTCTATAGAAAGGGTTGCCAGTAAGAGCGCCAAAAGTTGCTACAACACACAACTTCCGAAATGTACCACATTAAGAATGTCAGTTCTAGAAGAATAATAGGTAATGGCTAGCTATGGAATTAGGAAACCTCATCGACTATGGTGTATGTACATTTTGCCAAAGGACAGAAAATCTAGAGAGAATAAGATTTTGCTCTTAGTCAGAGACAGGAATGAGGATTGTCCAGAGCTAGGAAATTTACACCATTGGCCCATTAGAAAAGAAGGATTGGCAACAAAGTGGAGATAAGGAAAGTCATCACCTTGAGGAGATACCACATATTTGTTCCCAATGGCAAAAGCGGACGCAGACAGAATCACTTCGCTCTTTTGAACCAGACAAGGACATAAAGTTCACGATGGCAAAAGCAGAAACCACGTCTTTGTTCCCCTGAGCTCATATCCATGCCATTCGGACACTGCTTCTTGCGCAAAAGCTATAAAATTTCATGCGTGCAAATGTGAAGTGTGCAGGCAAAGGATCACCGGAGCCGGCCGTGAACGACGGTTGGCGACGCCAGTAATTTCGCTACGGCGCTGGACCATGAGTCTCCTCCACGGGACTACTTCTTCGATGTTGCTCCCTTCGAGTCCGACTCTGCTTCCACGTGTTGTTTTGTACCGAAGGACTCTTCCAGTGAGCACGAAACGATGGAATATATTGGCTTGGGGCGTGTAGAATGTGGTAATCCACACACGACAAGTGTTTGATTAAATGCCTGATAGACGCTCGACGATGAGTAAAACGAGTACGTGCTCTTGCTTTTCATTGTTTTCATGCATCGGCAGTGGCAGCCATGGACAATTTGATAAGCATGGTGTTTGCTAGATGATTTTAATAAGAGTCCTCCCATGTCTGTGGTGGTTAATTTGCTAGGAGGGATTACTTAGTATAGGTAGCTCAAGTTATATCTTCTGAGTTCCTTCCAGATAAACCGTGGTCGAAGGCAGCATTTAAATGGACTATCCACATAGAACATTTTCTTTCTCTGCTTTACGTGCGTTGGTTTCCTTTCTCGAGCAAACACTGAGCCACCAACAAGCCTAAGGCAATTTATTTGAAGATGCTTGTCGACCTGTACAATTATCATTCAGATCAGCTTCATTTAAGCTTCGTGAAAATGTCTCGATCACTTGCTTCTGGTCGAGCCTTGGTTTCTCGGCTCGCCATTTTAATGACATCAAGGCCCCTTCAGCTGCTAATACGAAGGCAGGCAGCTTGGAGTGCGCACAAGAGACTGCTAAGGGGCACATCTCCATATTTTGCCTTTACATTCCATCTTGAGATGGACTTCCGATGGGATGGCCATTTTGCCTTTACATTCCAAGATGTTAAGCATGTAGAGGGCGCTGTCAGCTAGAATATTTCGAGCATTCCGCCTTTTCATTTCCAACTTTTCCTTCTACTCTGCGTTCTCACTGGCCCATTGTGGGATTTTTATTGCTGCGACATGTGAACACATTATATTTCATTTATTTGAGTGAGAGGCCCTCTCAATTTGTCATAATACCTTGAGAGTTTCCTTGTGCTGATAGGAATGTTCTCATTCCTCTTTCTAAGGATGTTCAATATTTCCTGCATTTGAAACCAAACTGAGCCATGTGCTTTCCTAGTATCATCACCGTGACTTATTTGAATTGTTGTTCAATTCAACAGCTACTAAAGCAGGTTGTGAAGAACCTACAAAAGTTGCAAATCAAGTGCTCCTGAAGAACTCAATGGCCAATGATCAACACAACAGAGTGGTGACATTTTCTCAATTTTAGTTCAAAGGAAGTGATAAAAAGGAATTTGATATCATCTTGTGACAATAGAAAAATCACTAGCAGCCCGATATGTCATGAGTATATAAAATTTTGAGATGCGAAAAACATTCTAATTTGACCAGAACATTTTAAGGCCAAAATATTTTTTTCATCGAGATAAAACCCCATATTGATGAAAAGTATGTAATATCCGAATATGAAATTCCCAAAGTGATAACACATGATCTATAAACTATATGAATCAATATCATAATCTCAACCACTGTTCCCGATGAATTTGGTTTACATGGTGGACTAAAGATCATATGACATCTTTTCAAGGCTCCCATTTAATGTCGAATATCGAAATGGTCGCCAGGGTATCAAACAATGGTTCTAAAAAAATCTCTAAATAGATGTTGAATTTTGTCGACCAATTGATAAAAGATGAAAATCAAATAAGTTAATAAATCACACGTTATTTTATAATTCACATATTGAGAAACGACATGGCAATTAGGGGTGTAAACGGTTCGGTTCGGTTCGGTTTTTTGGAAAAACCGAACCGAACCGAACCGATAAGGGATGATACTGAACCGAACCGAATACGAACCGAACCGAAAATGCGATTCGGTTCGGTTCGGTTTTTCGGTTTTCTTATTTTTACTTTGCTTATTGGAATTTAAGTAAAGAATAGAGGATAAAGAAGAGAGATTGTTCAATTTTTATTAAGAATTCCGGTTTGGTTTGGTTAACCGAACCAAACCGAAAACCGAACCGAACCGAAAAGGTTAATGGTTATTTTTCGGTTAACCGAACCGAAACCGAACCGAACCGAAAACATACGAAATTTCGGTTTGGTTCGGTTCGGTTTTCGGTTTCGGTTCGATTTTCGGTTCGGTTCTTGACACCCCTAATGGCAATAGATACGAGAGGGCGTTGCACGTTTTAACCTCATTGTGGTCCGCATTAGAAATCAGCAGTCTGAAGTACAAATAAAGGAAGAAGGTAGGAAGAAGATTAGCTTTTGTTCTCATTATTTCCATAAGGTTGAGTTCGGCGACAAAATTGCCGCAAATCTAACGCGGTAGTTTCATGCGATGCCAATTGTCAAGCACAAGGATGCCTCACACTCTTGACAAAAGAGAACGTTGAATTTTTGTCAATTATTTTTCTCGTGTAATGTAACTCAATATCTGGAAATTGAACTATTACGGGGTAAATATGCACAAGCACATGTTAAAATGGCCATGATCTACATAAACGAAGAAGTTTATCACTTAATTCATTTTGTATTAGCTTGATTTCACAATCTTTTAGGCAATTGTTTTCCCACATTGATTCTTATATAATTAACATCAGTGTGTGTTTGATTTGATTTATGATCCTACTTTCAACATATTTTACCCAAAAGTCGTGAGATAAGGATAACAATAAAAAAAAGTAATTGTATGTGTGGAACAAACACACGGCACAAATACTATCTTCTCATTTCATATCTAGGGTGTCCTAGTCTAGGTCATGATTTACTTTGTCCATGATTTTTGTTGTAATATTATTGTAGAAATGCTAACAAATCTTGCAATTTGAATCAATACAAAATTACCAAGAAATAAACGAAAAACAATAAGAATACTAGAATTTTATATTGTTTGATTCAAGTGTTAGTACTTACTCTATGGGGATAGCCAGCAATAAATAATCAACGTGGAGAAAGTGTTAAAAAAGTCTTAAACCTTTTATTGGTGTCAATTTAGTTCTAAACTTTTTGATTTGATGCTAATTTAATCTTAAAACTTTTAGCCGAGCTCCAATTCGGTCCTTTTGGCTAATTTTGGCCGGGTTTTGTTGATGTGGATACCGGTCGATGATGTGGTAGGGCTGGCAACTGACGTGGACAACTTATAATAATTTTTTCATATTTTTCAATTTATTTATTTTTCTATTTTCTTTCATTTTTTTCTTATTTTTTCTTTTCCTTTTTTTTCCTGTACTCCTTCTTTCTCTAGCTAGTTGTTAGCAAGGCTCGACCCTTGCCAGATCTGGAGAATGCAAGCCTCTGCCGCTCAAGGCGAGGTCGCCCTAGGCACAATGGAGGCCAGTGAGGTTGACCTCGCCTCTAGTCCATTGCCCAACCGGCGACCGACTCAAGGTAGGAGGAGTAGAGTAGGGAAAAAAAAAAAAAATAAAAGGAAAAAAAAGAAAAAAAAAAAAATAACTCAAAAAATATTAAAATGTTATTAAAAGTTGTTCATATTAGTTGTCGGCCGTCGCCACACATCGGTTGATCGACACTCTCTGTTAAGCAAAAAATTCAATCAAAATTAGTTAGAATGGCCGAATTGGCAACAAGCAAAAAAAGTTTTAGACTAAATTAGATCATGTCAAAAAATTTATGATGAAATCGGTACTAATAAAAGGTTTAGAAATAAATTTGTATAAAATTAAAAAATTTAAGACTAAATTGATATTAGTGTAAAGGCTTAGGACTTTTGTGAAATCCATTTTGTCCCCTATCTTGGCAAGCGCAAAACACCACAGCCCAAAAAGCCCAGATAGCAGAAGCTGAAGCTGAAGCAGAAGCGAAAGGCTTTACCCGCCATTAACGATTGGATTGGCTGCGTTATCTTGATTCTTTCGTCCATCCTACCTCTCCTCTCCTCTCCACCGTTCTCAACACAATCCCTTAAGGAAAAGATGATTACAAGCTCTCAAATTTTGCACCAGCAGCTGCTTTCCCAGTCTCCTTATCAGCCTCTTTCTTTTCCCTTCTTCTCTTAGGGCTAGAGACCAATCTTGCCCAGAAAACTAATCCCCAGAAACACCGTCAAGAGCAAAATTTTGGGTATTCACTTCGCCGGTGCATCACGTAGAGGGAATGCTTGTGGTAGAGCAAGAATCAGGAGTAGGGCAAGTGGTGAATTGACTGAAGTCGAAGGGCAGAAGCAGAAGCAAGAGCCTTTGGTGAAAAGAGTGTACCCTTTTCATGAGATTGAGCCCAAGTGGCAAGAATACTGGGAAAAGAACAAGACTTTCAGAACCCCAGATGAGATTGACACGTCTAAGCCCAAGTTCTATGTCCTCGACATGTTCCCATATCCCAGGTTTCTCTCTCTGTCTCTCTAGTTTCTTGTTGTTGTCGTTAGTGAGTGATTGTGATGTCAAAGTCGGTAACTTCACTGGGCCAAGGATGAGAATTGGGAAGCACAATTGAATTGAGTGTCTTGAGCAACTGGGGTTGGTTTTGATCAGTTAAATAATTTTAGGTTTATCCATTTGGACTAAATTCATTCTTTTGCTTGGTTTTCTTGTTGTGCTCTTGGAAGTGAGATTTTTTTTCCTTTTGCTAATTGATTGTTTTCAATTCAGCGGAGCGGGAACTGATATTCTTGCTAGATTCAAGAGAATGCAAGGCTTCAATGTTTTGCACCCGATGGGATAGGATGCATTCGGATTGCCTGCAGAGCAGTACGCAATTGAGGTTTTCTTTTCTATTTTGGCTTGGTGGTTACATGCATTTTTGAAAAATTCTGCTGTGGTTATGTAGTGGTTTGTAACAGGACTTTTTTTTTTTGTATTTGGCAGAATGGAACCCACCCAAAAATCACAACTCTGAGGAACATTAACCGATTTTGCACCCAGGTGACCTACCTTCCTTGTTTAGTGTAGGGCATCATCATAAAGCTGCACTAGCTTGGTCTTGATTCGAATTATGTGGGAAAGAATCTGGGGTCTAGACCTGCCATTGAATTATTTTTTTGACCTCTTTTCTCTTGTGAAGACACTTTGTTTTGGTTCTTTGTCACATGTATCAGAAACTGCAAAGAGGGGTCTGATCATGTGAGAGGTGTGTTAGCTGTTTGATTTCATATCTTAGAAAGTGGATTGGTTATCTCTAGGGTACTATTAGAGGTAGTCAGAAAAGCTGCAATAGTCTCGATCAATCTGAAAGAATATTCGAGAAGTACTCAACAAAGTAAAAACCTTTTAGGAGGTTCTCATAGAGCATCCAATCAATGAAATTAAGAGCATTAGCAGACACTTCTTCATATATATTGTCCATTTACTTCTGATGCAGGAAAATTTTTGTGGCTACTACTTTATAGTTTCATCATTGACACTGTTTAAAGCAGTTTCTAAGCTTCTAGTATGTGGCGGGCTATGGTCTTACATTCAGGCACTTGCACTGTAATTGGAATTGCAGCTTAAATCACTAGGTTTCTCCTATGATTGGGATCGTGAAATTTCCACAGTAGAACCAGAATATTACAAGTGGACCCAGTGGATTTTTCTTCAGCTTTTCAAGAGAGGATTGGCATATCAGGTATTTAAAGCCACTTGCTTCTGTCTGAATACTCATTTCTTTGAAATGTTCATTGTCTGGGTGTTTTGTTCAGGCTGAAGTACCTGTAAATTGGTGCCCTGCTCTTGGTACTGTATTGGCTAATGAGGAGGTGATAGATGGTGTGAGCGAGCGTGGTGGCCATCCAGTTATAAGAAAGGTAAACAATGATATATAGAGATTTAGGAAACAATAAGACCTTTTTTATCTTGTTTACAATCTTGATTTCATCATTTTGAATGGTTTTATAATTTTACAGTGTCATTGTTTATCACAAGCAGCCAATGCGGCAATGGATGCTCAAGATTACTGATTCTGCCAACTGTCTTCTTGAAGATCTAGATGACCTCGAATGGCCTGAAAGCATCAAAGAAATGCAAAGAAATTGGATAGGGAGATCAGAAGGTGCTGAGTTAAAGTTCCGCGTTGTCGATGGTGATAAAATGGAAAGAAATCTAGAGCTAACTGTTTTCACTACCAGGCCTGACACAATCTTCGGAATAATGTAAAACTTCTTCCTCATATTAGCTGTACAGGAACCCTTCCATACTGAATTTGGTTGGATTGTGGCATGCATTCACCCAGCATAACTGTTATGCTGGTTAAAGTTGGTGTGGAAGGGCTTTTAGGGTTTGGAACATGTGCACTGTTATTAGGCGGAATGTGGCTGCTTGTGTTTTTATGCTGATATTATTTACTTCAGTCTCATACATATTTGCTGGATACGTTTCAGGTTCTATATGATATTGGTATCGTTTCCACAAAAGAGCCTTTCAAGTGTGTTATAAACCAGGGAATCATTCTTGGCGAGGTAAGTAATAACTGTTTGTCCATATTTTCTTCCATGAATGAATGCTCTTATAAATGGCGTGCGTGGCAGGTTCAACATACAGCATATAAAGATGCTGATGGAAACTATGTATCTGCAGAAGCTGCAGATTCATTGGGTGAATAGACTCAAGAAGTAGTAACTGAAGAAAAAGTAAGTCACTTTCATGCATCAACTTTGGCGTTTCAGGTAGAAATCACGACATTATCTTGTGCATTAAGCAATACCATTTCCTTTGCTTAGGTCACAAAATCTGGGGAATTTTTCGTACTGAAGGACAATCCTAATGTTCGTCTAACAGGACGTGCTTGCAAAATGAGTAAGAGCAGGGGAAATGTTGTCAATCCTGATAACGTTGTTTCTGAGTATGGTGCAGATTCTCTTTGCTTGTATGAGATGTTCATGGGACCATTTAGGTATTTATATGTCTTCAGTTTCCTGTTTCCCCCCTAGATCATATTTTCTAGGTTCTTACTGTCATTATGAGGCGTTCTCAAGCTTCTATCGTTTCCTTTGGCTTCCAGAGACTCAAAAACTTGGAGCACCAGTGGGATTGAAGGTGTTTATTGGTTTCTGGAGAGAACGTGGAGGCTGCTTATTGGTTCACCATCAAGTTGGATTGTCACCAATAGAATGAGTCATGCATCGAACCCTATGTCTTTGATTATCTAATTCTTAATTTTTGTTGGTTGATTCCTCAATTTTTGTTTTTTTGGGTAAGAAATATCATTTTCATTCATTTAGAAAGCCTAAATACCAAAGGGCTTGGGAGGGATAAGCAGACCAATTTCGTGGCACAATACTTTCTCTTCGGAGTTTCGCACCCCAATTCGTTAGGTTGTTGGACTCCTTTGTTAATGCAGGCTAGTTTATAATTCGAGTAAGCAATAAGATCTCCTGGTCTTCACCACTGATAAGTGCACCAACGTCCCAATTGATCTGTGCTGAGCTTGTGGGGCCGCTTATCAGATCAGGATGATCTGACTCTAGTTCAAAGGAGTATCCAAATCGACGTTGAAAGTACACTACGGTTTCCACTATAGCTCGTGATTCAGCTCGTGTTGCCAAGACTCTATAGCCAGCACCAATTATTTGAGCAAGTGTAGTAAATCGCTTGATTCCATAGTTAAGATGGATGGCCATGATCCCACATGGATGATGGGAATTCATCAAGCTCTTGATTGAGATAGGACTTAGGTCCACACTTCAATCTTGAACTTGGAATCTCTTGGCAAATTCAGCAAGCCACCTTGATTGATCACGCGAAGCCATCGACATTGTTTGGAGCTGTCCTTGTGCACCCATGCAATTGCACCATCGTTCGTTCCTTCTAGGTAAGCCCCATTTATGTTGATCTTCAGAGTGCCCTATTTCGGAGGTCTCCATGGCTGAGAAGGATTCGCTACTTAGAACCCCTACAAAAAAACATCCTTGACTAATTCAAATAAATAGCTTGGCCAGAAGCATAACCATACTGATTCAAAACCGTAGCAATATTTTGACATTCACTAAACTTTCCATCGAGAAAAAATATTGTTCATCTACAAATAATAAGTGGTTTAAAATGGGGCAAGATCTATTAAGCTGAATCCCTTGAATATTTCCAGGAGTAATTGCTTTCTTTACCAGAATAAACAGATAGGGAGATAACGGATTACCATGTCAAATACCTCGAGGGTTGGAAACAAGGTAGTGGTCTCCATCAAATTTGACACTAAAAGAGATTATTGGCACACATTTTGCACTGAAAAAAGAGTCGATTAAAAGCGATGAACGTGCCTTGTAAAGAAGGGCTTGAGCAATGTTCTTCATGTGCCTGGAGGAGCAGCCGGTGGCCAGCACGAGGCAATCGGCCAATGGATTACCTCATGCTGCCATACCCCTTACTATTGAGTCATCAATAATAGTAAGGGGTATTAAAACTGTCATACCCCTAACATGCCTATTGGATTCACCACAAAACAGTTTTGAAACTGTAAACGATGCTTTAAACAACTTCTTGCTCTTGATTTTTAGTTTTCATTATGAATAGCACACTAGGCCTCCCTTGACCCATGAGGGCTATTAATGGCTTGGATAGTCAGGGGTGTGCCCAATCCCTGACAACTCCAACATTTAAGATTAATTTGTAATCTGGTGGCTTGTCAGGATTAGACCCCAGAGCTCATCTTTGGTCATCTATACCATTTGGAATAGGAGTTTCCAGCAATTAAATTTCATCGAATGATGACTAACTAGAAATCTGAGGTTCATAAGCGTTATATCTTCCAACCTTCTTGCTAACTGAAATTTTTTTGTCCTCTGAATTTTTTTTTTTTTGAAACTCCTCTGGACTTGGGGTTGACTGAAGCTCCCTGATTTGGACAGGCGCTGCGGTATGAGGTGGAAGGATCTCGGTCATTTGCCTGTCATGCCTTACTGAGCAGCTTTTCCTCAATGAGTATACATTATTTTCCCTGTTCTTTTTTACTGTTGTATGGCTAGTTCTGTGGGCGGGATTTACCTCCGTCATAAGGCACAATTTGTCCCGAATGCACTGCCGTTTCTGGGATGAAATTGTTTTCAATATTTTCCTCATCCTTTCTTCCATGAAACAACTTTCAGAAGGGACTAGATATTCATGAACCTCTTACTTGAGCCACTGGCCAAAAGGCATTCGTTTTCTGAGGAAAAAACTATCCTCATCATAAGCCACCCTCTTCACAATATTTGGCATAATGTCCTGTCTTTCTGCAGGAATAGCAGAAAATGGGAAGTCTCTTGCCTGTGCGAATTTCAGCAAGCACTTGTTCTGAACCTTTCCTCTCCCCAGCCATTTCCAGTTAAGAAGATGTGAAAGCGTCTCACTCTATATCCTCCCTACTTTATTGGAGGCAAAACCCTTATAACTTCAACCTTCGCATCTGAAATAAAGCCAATGTTACTTGCAGCTCAGCGAACTGCTTCCTCTGAAATCCGTTCGAGGAGAGAGCCCATGAATTTAAACCAAAAAAAGTGCAGGAGCTAAACTCATAGCAATAAGGAGGATGTTTGGTTCCCATGACTTCAGCAGTATCGCATGATTAGCAAAGGACCAGGGCCCTAACTCCAACACCTAATTTTTGGCAGCTTAGGAATCGAAGGTAAAACCAGATAGACGTTTTTCCATCCGGGTGAATGCTACATTTTCATTTCTCCAACCTTTCCTCATGGTGCTTTGAAAAGCTTGGAAGTTAAAAGTAGGGCATTTGTGCAGCTGATCAAAGAGAGCAAGTCTACATTCCTTCAACTATTTCCTGTGATGCCCCACCATCCACAAACGTAATGTCATTTACTGACCACGATTTTCCTAAAATCTTTTACAGAGGGATGCCACTCGCAGCTGGGCTTTGTCTTCTTCGTCCATTAGTTTCAAGGCGATTGATTGCAGGACCGAGGAGAAGGCCTGACATGACGAAATTTTGATTCCCATTCACTTTCTACGATCTGGAACATATCGTCCTACCTGTTTTTCATTCTTCATGGTTCGGTATTGAACCCATGATTTGTTCTTCATCAATCAGTACAAAGATTGCAGATACACTCTTATCATGCTCTAATAAGCAAAACATCACTTGGTGGAGCTGAACATGAATAGAACAATTCCTTTCGCGAATCATGTGAGGCATTAACTGAAAAAATAAAACCAGATGCTCACCCGATAGATAAATCCCGATTTTATTGAACATTCGAAGCTTTGACCGTTGACCAAAATCCGCAATGCATTTTTCATAACGCCATTCTATTGATAGAAGAATTGTTTTATCAGATCCTCAATGGTTGCTTTGATTAACCCTCTTTATATTCTCACTGTCATGGCATAAGTTGAAGGAACTTTCCATGCCACCATCGGATCTAAACGACTGAACTGTCATACGAAAACAGGTTATTCTCCATAATGCATGCCAAGAGGATTATCAAAATAATATAGATGCATCGTCTTGGACGGTATCGATCATTGCATTATTATATCAAATCCGAGGAGTGGATTTGAGCGGTTCAAACATCAGATTCCAGAGCGAATCATCGATCGAGGTGACGACAACCATCACCTGCACCTGCTGACCCCTTGGACCATCTCCTTCCTCCGTATGTAGACCTTCATTCCTCACGAGTCAACTCATCTCCACTCAGTGGACTCACCCCCACTCAAATGCTAATGCCCCCGAGCTCAAAGCTTCGCTCGCCCCCGCGAAGATGATGGGAGCACGATCGCCGGTCGAAACGACACCAACCCAGTTCGTGATATTAGCCTTCCAACTCGTTTCGATCCTGTGTTTCGGAGCTGAGGCCAGGTGCAGACATGGCTGCGAGCTGGCCCTCGCGTCGTACTACGTGTCGGAGGCGTCGAACCTCACTTACATCAGCCACCTCTTCAACCGGCCAGTCCCCGAGGTGCAGCGCTACAACCCCAGCGTCTCCAGCGGGGATGCTGTCGCCGTCGGGACGCGGGTCAACGTGCCCTTCACCTGCGACTGCCTGAACGGCGACTTCCTCGGCCACACCTTCACGTACGTGTTCCAGTCGGAGGACACGTACTATGAGCTCGCGATGTTCAAGTACTCCAATTTGACGACCGTGGAGTGGATGGTCCAGGTCAACGGGTATGACCCCAACAAGATACCGGACGGTGCGAAGATAAACGTTGCAGTGAATTGCACGTGCGGGGATCGTCGTGTGTCCAGTACCTACGGGGCGTTCATGACCTACCCCCTCCGGCCGGGGGACAGCTTGGCGGGGTTGGTGGCAGAGTCGGGCCTGCCGGCCCGGTTGCTGGAGCTGTACAACCCGGGTGCAGACTTTAGTGGAGGGACGGGGCTGGTGTTTGTGCCGGCTAAAGGTTGTACCTTTATTTGATCTTTTCACTTATGAAAGTACTCGTGTTATTCATGGACTATGGTAGAATTCAATTCAATCAAGACAATCATCGGATATCCTTTCCCATAAAAATACTTGGAAGTTGCCATGTTCAGTGGATGGAAAACAGTTAACATCTAATAGATTGGAGTGTCAAATGGACTGGGTACATGAGTGCCTAATTCGTCCTGGCCATTAGGTCATGTGTGTCTCATGTGGTGTTTTACATGATCCAATAGTGTGGGCAATAAGTAAAAGCAATATGGTTTACGTATTGTGAATTTCTGATAAGCATTCTCATGGTGACATGCCATTTGGTCTGCAACATTTCCTCTTCCTCATAAGTTCACTGAAATACACGGCCATCAAAATCCACATTATATAAGCTGACTGATAGAAGCCTGGGACTTTTTGGGTTTGACATTGGAAAAAGCTCAGCCGAACCCTTGAACATGGCTCTCAACAATCAGTCCTAGAAATGGTCACTGCTTTTCCAATTTCCATTGCGTTCTGGGTCACTTGACGTATAAATGGAAGACTTTTAACATTTGTGAAATGTAGCCTATGCAGAGTATATGATTCGGCAAAAATGAAGATGATGTTGGGAAGCAAAGAATGTTCAATTGCTGATGCTGATTGAACTCAGATCGAGAAAAAGCTTAGAGATTATAGGATTCTCCTCTTTATTAAGGTTTTGGTTTTGTCATCCTCAGTTTCTCATTAAGTTGTACCTGACATTACTTGCATGAATGTTGCAGATCCAAGTGGGAACTATCCGCCATTGAAGCTAAGGTAAGTCATAGTATCACAGAGTCTGAGAGAGTGAATTTAGAGCTTCATTACGATGTTTCCTTAGTTTCTCATGAATAATCTGAAGCTCCTGTTCTCTGTTTTGCAGACGAGGTTGTTGAATCTTTTATGAGCATTGCTTCCCTCGTTGCTCCTTCATCTCTTATTGTTTGAGGTCCAATGTCAGGACAGGCCTTCATTTATCCTGCAAGTAACAAGGGGTCCAATTTTGATCAGGAATCTCCAGCCAAGCCATCGCTGGCATATCAATTGCAGGGGTAGCGGTGATTGCTTTGGCCGCTTTTTGTCTCTCCACCGGTTTTTATCAAAAGAAGAAGGTGATGGAGGCATTGACTCTTCTAAAAGCATCCGATGAGAGCTATTTCAAACATGGACAAGGTACTATTTCTGGTTCCAATTGATCATCTCACTCAAAACAGCAAACGCTATGTCACTAGATAGATAATCTTTCTCATGGTTTTCTTATTTGAAAGCATTGAATTATGTGTGATCATTGACTATGCATGACATGTGCTTTTAGGTTCAGAAGAAAAAACTTCAGAAATGGAGCTTGTTGCCAGTGCTTCTCGTACACTCTCAGGGATCACGGTAGACCGATCTGTAGAGTTCTCATATGAGGAACTAGCCCAGGCTACAAATGGCTTTAGCGCGACTAATGTGATAGGGAGAGGTGGCTTTGGATCTGTCTACTACGCCGAACTAAGAGGCCAGGTTTGTAGCTCGCTCCCAAATCATTATCACTAGTTAAGTAGCAGGGAAAAGGCTGAACCAAAAATGTGAAATGCGTTTTGAAAAACATAAAATCACAATTCAGCAAAAATAAAATACCGGAGATTAAGGAACAGGCAAGTTGAGAGCGGCGAGAGTCATGAGACTGATCTTTAATGATAGCTGATGATGATAGCACTGATGTTAGGTGTCAGAGTAAATACGGATAGAAGTTAAGCAAAACTTGTGCTTCTAACTCTACTGAAGTGCTTGATAGGTTATATTCCTTCCTCTCTTTCCGGTTTGAGTCACGCTTCGTCGTCTGCTTAAGTTCCAATCTTTTTTGACTAGTTATATGTGATGGTTTTCATGAATCACCCATGAGACTTTACGATCACTTATTATTTATTTCTTCTAGTGGGATTTTGTATGGGAGACTGATTGCCTGTGTTTCTTTCTCAAGAGGAAAGGCTGATTTTGTGAAGCTGAAATGCAGAAAACTGCTATCAAGAAGATGGATATGCATGCATCAAGGGAATTCCTTGCGGAATTGAAGGTTCTGACCCGTGTTCATCACTTGAACCTGGTAGGAGCTTTTCCTTCAATTAATCATTTTGTGAAGGTGGTACTTTGAAATTGGTCTCCCTGCTAAATGGAAGGTTTTTGCAGTCACTTTCTCCTCAAATGAATTCAAGTAATTCAATGATAAAGATAGCAATTTAGTCAATTACTGTTCCGGTTGAAGTGGATCTAAGGTCAGTAAATGGGATTAATCTTTCAAATTCATGTACTGATTATGTGCTTGAGAGACCGGTGCATACCCTGTTCTAGCTACTGGGATTGTGGACTTTCAAAGATAAGATCCAACATGAACTTGACATCTCCATATGAACATTCAGATGTTTGCTTCAAGAGTTCAATTCTTAGTCAGTGGATAGTAGTATAATTACTTAAGCCCGTGATAAAGGAAAATACAGAAACCTCCTGGTCTGCTTGATTTTGAATGATAATGTTCCATGAAGCAGAATGCCTAGCGATATGTAAGTAGCAAGCTTATAAGCACTCAAAACATTCCACAGGTACGCTTAATAGGGTACTGTATTGAAGGTTCCTTGTTCTTGGTCTACGAGTTCCTAAAAAATGGGAGCTTATGTCAGCATTTGCGTGGCTCAGGTAAGATGATCCTCCAAATTCATTTGGATTGGATATCTTGTACTTTCCATTTACTTTTTATAACCTCGTTCGCTTCAACAGACAATAAGCCATTGCCGTGGTCAGCAAGAATGAACATTGCCTTGGATTCTGCAAGAGGACTTGAGTATATCCACGAGAGCATTGTCCCGGTCTACATACATAGGGACGTCAAATCTGCGAACATTCTGATAGACAGAGACTTTCGGGGGAAGGTTTTGAAAATGCTCTGCTCCAAACGTATCTATAACATGAATTTTTCTCTTCCGCTGAAGCATAACCATGTCTACAGATTGCAGATTTTGGTTTATCGAAGCTGACCGAGTATGGAAGTGCTTCTTTACACACTCATCTTGTGGGTACATTTGGATATATGTCGCCAGAGTAAGACGTAATTTCAAGTTATTCATGTTTATGAGAAACATGCTCAAATTTCATAATATGAAAGGGCCAAAGATCGATGACGCCAGATTCCCAAGCACTATTGCTGACTGAAATTTCTGTGATTCTGAGGTTTAAGTGGACTTTACCAACAATGCTTTTGTGCAGGTATGCTCAATATGGTGATGTCTCCCCCAAAGTAGATGTATATGCTTTCGGCGTCGTACTCTATGAACTCATATCTGCCAAACAAGCTGTGATAAAGATGGATGGATCTGCGAGTGAAGCAAAAGGACTAGTTGCTTTGGTTGGTCCTCTTTTCCTCACGCCCTCATTTCTCTCTTATATTCTAGCAGGAGTAATGTCCTAACCATCACAACAGCTTTTCTTGCACTGAATACAACTAATGTCTTGCAGTTTGAGGATGTTCTAAATCAGCCTAATCCAAAAGATAGCCTTTGTAAACTCGTCGACCCCAGGCTGGATGACGATTACCCACTGGACTCGGTTTATAAGGTACTTCAGTAGTGTTAGACAAACCGTTTTTCACAACAGGTTAAATTGTTTAGGAAAAGGAGAAAAGTATTCTTTGGATTTTGGCATAGGCTTAATTGGAGGACTCAACTTATCTCAATGGAATGATTGTCCACCGTGCTCAAAAAGCTTTCTCAAGTTTTTGCATTGCAGATGGCCACCCTTGCTAAGGCATGCACCCAAGAAAATCCTCAACTTCGACCGACCATGAGGTCGGTAGTGGTGGCGCTGACAGCACTTTCTTCTACGGAAGATGATTGGGACATTGGTTCCTTCTGTGAAGCCCATTCCTCCGTCAGTCTTGTTTCAGGAAGGTAGGAGCTAGAGGGGCATCTGAAGAAAAGAAGAAGCATGCTTCATGAACACGAGCCCCAACTCGGCATGCTGTTAAATGAACTGTCCTCTAAGAACATTGTATCGAGCAGCCTAGGCTAAGTCCCTTTCCCTGCTTTCATCTTTGTCTCCGGATCAAATGTAGCACAAACTAGAAGTTTGAGATGCAACTGTAGAGAAGCATATGCGTTATTACTTAGATCAGGATCATAGACTATATTAAGTAGGATGATATTGGCTTGGCCTGAAGAGACTAAAGGTCAATTCCCTCTGTCAATAGGTGTTTTTGCAGTAGAAAGGTAGCAGAATATATGCTTGCTTTGCTTTATTCATCTTGGCATTTTAGCAGTTTTATTGTAAGCCTCTCACGTTTTCATTGTTAGTCATCATGATTTACTTTGAGATACTGCAAATTTCTCTTGAAATAAGATTATTTCTTCGTGTTCTCTGTCAATCGATGAAATTGATATTTGGGCAAAAAGAATTAATAAAACCAATGTAAAACAGCTAAAAACTCTTTATTTTGGCTATTCTCGGTGAACTTTGTTCCACAAGTCACCAATTTTGTGGAATTCAGCTATTAGGAAAAAAATTCTCATCATTTTATAAGTCAAAATTTATATATCAAAAAAGGTTTCGGATTTTGCCTTAAAAAGTCAAGGTATGCAAGTCCCAAAGTTTAGGAGATGTAGTAAGTCGGAAGTAGAACTCACTCTATAAACAAACAAACAAACAAAATGAGGTAAATAGGGGGGAAAGAAGGAAGGACAAGTTGAAGAACCAAAAGGAGAAGAAAACAGACTATTGTCAAGGATTTAATGGCAAGTCAACATTTGAGAAAAGCATGTTGATTAGAGATTACAAGGCCTCATACTTGACTGAGGTAGGGCCCACTTGGGCCCATCAGGACCAAAGCGCATTTGGGCAGGCCTAGGCAAGCGTATCCTCTCTTAAACCCAACTCCAATCATATAGACCCGATCAGATTCGCCTCGACTTAGTTCATTTTATCACGAAAACATAATTTTTTCTTATATCAATGCTGGGTCTAGATAAGATTTAAGGCCCAACCATTGATATTTAGGTTCATTTATTCGACATGGCCCGACCATTGATCATGTCTAAGTGGAGGAGAAACCAAAAGTCTCTACTCTTCCATCCCTTGAATAGATAGTGATAAAAGCAAAGCATGCATCTGTGTGCCAATGTGTTGTCACCTCATTGGACGAAGATGCAAAGGGGCCCTTGCTACCTGCATGCCATTGCTCATAATGCAACTTATAAGCTTTTGCGCCATCTCACTTGAAGAAAGGTAGTTTGCTTATTTTTTTCACTCATATCATAAGATAGTAGATTGAGAATGTCGGATTTAGGATAAGTGCAGGATAAATTCAGAATTGATTTGGGATTAGATCAGTTGTCTCTTATGCCAATGAAATGTCACATGAACATCATTCATCAATTGTAACAAATTGTCATAATTTAATACACAGAAGTTTGATAAACCTAAGTTAGAAAATAATCAAAGTGAAATAGTAGAATGCATAGTTCTAGAGAAAAGTGTTAGAAAAGTTGCAAACCTTTTGTATTGATATAAATTTAGTTATACACTTTTTATTGGTGCCAATTTAGTTCTAAACTTTTTGATTTGGTGCTGATTTAGTCCTAAAACTTTTCAACTAGTGCCAATTCGGTCCTTCCGACTAATTTTGGCTAGATTTTGTTGATGTGGGCACTGGTCAACTAACATGGCACGGTTGGCGTTGACGTGGACAACTTTTAAAAATATTTTAATATTTTCTGAATTATTTATTTCCTTTTTCCTTTTATTTTTTATTTTCTTCTTCTTTTCTTTTTTTCCCCCATTCTCCTCCTTGTTCCAGTCGGTTGCCGACTTGGCGTGATCGGCTAAAGGGGAGGGTCGACAAGGCTAGCCTCACTTGCCCTTGTGGCCGCTGGCGAGGGCTCGAGCCTCGCTAGTGGTTGGTCGCCTAGTTGGTAACTGGCTAAGGCAAAAAGGAAAATAGGGAAAAAGAAAAGAAATAAATAAATAAATAAATAAATAAATAATTCAGAAAATATTAAAATATTATCCATGTTAGTTTTAGTCGTGCCACGTTAGTCGATTAGCGTTCATGTTAGCAAAATCCAGCCAAAATTAGCTAGAAGGACCAAATTGGCACTAGGTTAATAGTTCTAGGACTAAATTGGCACTAAGTCAAAAAATTTATAACTAAATTGGTACCAATACAAGGTTTAGACTAAATTGGCATCAATAAAATGTTTATGACTAAATTGACACCAATACAAAAGATTTGAGATTTTTTTTACACTTTTCCCATGGAAAGTGAGTGGAATAAATTTTCTCAAGATAAGAAAAGAAAATAAAAAAGTGACATCACACTTAGTGAGGATTAATTGGGTACTCAAATAGTTTTGACATTTTATTTCCAGCTTAATAGCAAGTACGTTAAAGGACTATCAATCGAAGTCCCCATAAGGAGTTACCGACCAAGGAAAGTGAAATTTTATTCATTATCAAACGAACTTCTATTCCAAGAATAGAAATTTTATGTTATTATCAAACGTGTTTTTTTGGCTTCATCCAAGAATGAAATAAAAAACAATTATAATTGAGATATGCAAAAGCCAAACAACAATTATCAAATCATTGTATAACCATAATGAAATGTCATACAATGGCATATGTATTTCAAAGTCTTAAGATAAAAATTATTGTTAAAGCAAGCCCAAGAAAGAACCTTGTATTAATATATTTAAGCATAATTGAGAT
The DNA here is from genome assembly GCA_014182845.1 of Corymbia calophylla. Lineage (NCBI taxonomy): Eukaryota > Viridiplantae > Streptophyta > Magnoliopsida > Myrtales > Myrtaceae > Corymbia > Corymbia calophylla. The sequence goes on along the minus strand of CM024697.1, from coordinate 44,682,394 downwards.
ACTTAGGCTCCGTTTGGTAACTTGCCTATTTCTTTGTTTTTATGTTCTTTTGTTCCTAGAATCTAGAATGAACCATTTCCAACAAAAAGTTGTTTCCGATCAATTTGGATATGAAAAGTAGAAAAAATAGCTTCTGTAAATAATTTTTAGAAATATTTTTTTGGTTAAAATCGCCAAACAACAATTACCAAATCATTCAATAACCACGGTGAAATGTCAAACAATGGCATATGTATTTCAAAAAGTCTTAAGATAAAAATTCTTATTTTTATTCCGTAGTTAAATTTTTGCAGGCCCAAGAAAGAACCCCGTATTCAAATAAATTTTTTTAACATAATCGAGATTAAATCAGCAGTCCGGCTAGGACTTCTAGTAATCCTTGGTGCTTTCACCCTAATCTATTTTACCTTTTTGAGCAGTTTCCATTTAACCTGAAATGGAAATTGTGGCCCCACTGTTATGCTAGCCGCGTTCAAAATAAAAATCTCGACTATTGCTTAGTACAAGCGGTCAATTTAAGAAAATCATTGTTCACAATGGAAAATATAGCATAATAGGTAATGTTGATCAATTAAATGGATCGGCTCATGAATAGAGGAGGTCTTGCTATTGTTCTTCAGGAAAGAAAATTAGGGATGGAATTAAATGTAATTGTATGTTTTATCTTTAGTGGTCCTGGCAAAATTGACAAATTTTCAGAAGAAATTATGAATTTGTCTGGTTCAAGCTTTAAGCTGTTTAGATTAAAGGAAATATTTCTAATTAGATGTCAACTTTTGTCGGCCAATTGATAAAAGATGAAAACCCACATAATTTGACCAATCACGCGTGATGTTGCGACACACAATTTGGAACATGAGAGGGCGTTGCGCATGTTGTATCTTTTTCTGTGGTCCACAACAGAAATTAGTGCAGACTCAAGTGGGCACAAAGAAAGAAAGATAATGCGTTGATAAAATTGCTGGAAATCTCATGTGGTAGTACCCCATGATGTCTACTGTCGTGAATGGCGAGGGCTCACCCTTTTCGACACAAATATCAAGAACGGAAATTGAACGAGTTTGCGGTTAACTCATGGCTCAATCAAATTGATGGAAAAGTTTTCTTGGTCATTTATCTCGTATGTGCTTGATTCCACAATCTTTTTGGCGATTGTTTTCACACGTTGATACTCATATAATTAAGATGGGTGCCTCTCCGATTTGGTTAAGGATTATGTTTTCAATGTATTTTACCCAAAAGTTGTGAGGTTAGTATGATGATAAAAGAAAGTGATTGTATATGTTGAATAGAGACACGGCACAAATATAATATTCCCAATTCATATTTTGGCTACTAGTTTGGGTCTAGGCTTATGATTTAGTTTGTTTACGATATTTCTATCATAGACTTACAGTTATCTTTTAAAGTAATCTTTTTGCCGTTAAGAAAATATGTTCATTGGATACAAAACATGGTCTCATGACTCTTAACCTTACCGGCTAGCTTAGTTGATTAGAAGATTGTCTTTTCTTTTTCTTTTTCGGTTAAAAATCAGGACCCCACCAACAATCTTTAACTTTCATCATGGCATCAAGGTAGGGGTGGTCCAAGGTAATAGATGAGTCGATGGAAAAATGCAGCCGAATAGGACTTGCAATGATTTTTATTCTGCTAACACATGATGTTGTCAAAGGAAAATGGAAAGTATACTTTTTTAATATGACTAGCATTTTATGAATTGCAACTACTTTACGTCACGTTCAAACTCAACTCCTCTTACATTCTTAAGAATAAATTGAACTTCAAATGAAAAATAGAGTATCTATGAACTCATAAGTTTACCGATGAATATTTTGAAAGACCTTCCGTATCTTATTAATGTTCTAAATTCTCCATTAATGTGAACAAAAGAAAAAGAAAATTTAGGCAGCGTTTGTTTCATAGAAAATGAATTATTTAAAAAACATCTTTCTAAAAATAATCATTTGTATTATCAATAATTAGTCAGTGAAAATATTTGCATTTTCAATAATAATTTATGTCTAAACATTTTTGTAGATGATGGAGATAATTTTCGTTTATTCATTTTTGTAAGCGATATATGCGATTATTTTTTGAAAAATATGTTCTAAATAATTCATTTTCCATTGAATAAACGAAACCTTAGACCTTTTCTTTTCTTTTTTTAATTTATCAGCTATCCATTTGTCTCATTCTCCAAAAGTAGTTACACTCATGGACCAAAGTGTTGTTCATTAAGCACGCAAACGATCTCAACTGAAATAAGAAAGTAAGATTTTTAGTTCTATGAAGTAGGAATAAACTATTCCAAACTTCAAAATCTTCCTTAAGGAAGAGACCTCTTGTTTTTACAACGCATCATCACTCGCGGATCTCTTGTAAGAACGTTGAATCTTTCCTACGTGTAAAACCAAACTGAACTAGATGCATTGTCTTTATGGTTGCATGGTTCTTTACTATTTGTTTATCCATTGTCGTCAATGAGACCTACTTGAATTCTTGTTTATTTCATTAGCGGCTGAAGCAGGTTGGGAAGAACCTACAAAAAATTGCAAATCAACTGCTTCAGGAACACAAAGGAGAACTTCAGTTTAAAGGAAGAGATTAAAAGGTATTTGATATTACCTTTTGACCTTAGAAAAATCCGAACATCTTGAGTCTATATATTTTTTCATCAAGATAAAAACCAATGTTGATGAAAAGTATATACATCTCGGATATGAAATTCTTGAGCTAATATTGCATGATCTATAAATTATATGAATTAAGATTATCATTTGGACCGTTGTGTATGATGAGATTGGTTTATGTGGTCTTGAAATCATATAATGTCTTTTTGGGATTCCCGTGGTGATTTTAGTTTCGAAAAAGTTTGACCATTGATATTTAATCACTTAAAAAGGAAGAAAATAAAGCTGGGCCATTAGTACCCAAGGAAAAATTAAGAAAATAAATTTAAATTAAGAAAGAGCATAACAGGTAATGTTGATCAGTTAAGTGCATCAGCTCATAGATAGAGGACGATTTTGCTATCTCACCAAAAAGAAAATTAGGGATGGAATTGAATATAGTGAGCTTGTTTCATCTTTAATGGTTCTAGCAAACTTAACAAATTTTAGAAGAAATTATGAATATTCTATTTGAAGGTTTAACCTGTTTAGATTAAAGAACAAATTTCTAATTAGATGTCAAGCTTTGTTGACCAATTGATGAAAGATGAAAACCATATGAATTAACCAATCCAACGGGGATGTTGTTACACGCAATTTGAAACATCATGGGAATAGACAAGAGGCTTGCGCATTTTGTAGCCTTTCGCAATGGAAATGGTGAAATTTGAAGGTTTAAAGATTGGCTTGTGTTCTCATTACTTTTAAGAAGGTCGACTTGGTCAATAAAATTGCTGGAAATCTCACATGCTAGTACCCCACCATATCTATTGTCAGTTGTCGTTAGGGGTGTCAAATGGGTGGGTCGGGTTGGGTTTGGGTCGGGTCGAAAATGGTCCGACTCACATCGACCCATTTAACCCGTTTTGACCAATTTTCATGCAATGTAAATTTGATAACCCGTACCCAACCCATACCCAACCCGATCTATACCCAACCCATACCCGACCCATTTTACCAACACATATTAATATTTAACTTAATTTAAGAAAATCTACTCCCACTTATTTAGTCCACTTTAAACTTTTCACATATAAATTATTTGAATACAAATTTTACATCAAATTTATAAAGTAAATTAAATAATAAAAAATTAGTAAATAAAAAAATGTGGATGCCTCTAAAAAAATGTGGATGCCTCATCGGATCGGCAACGGAGGTCGAGAACTTATAGATGAGGGGGATGGAAGGAGAGAGATGATGGGTCTACCTAATAACTCACTCAATCCATATTTGATCCATATTTAACTTTCACTTAATTCATATTTGACCCATATTTAACTTTTACTTGACCCATATTTGACCCATTTAACTAAAAGTAGGTCATAATATGGGTTTATGACCCATATTGACACCTCTAGTTGTCGTGCATGGGATGCCATTGCCTCCCACTTTTTTGACATGAGGAAACGTGGAATTTTTTTGCTGACCGCTTTAAACCTTAGTTTGTTAAGAAATAACTCAAGGAAAAACGTTCATAATTTCTAATAGACTTAATTTCTCTTGTATCATATATACTCAATATTTGAAAATCAAAATAATTTGAATTAAATATGCATAATAAGCACTCGTTAACATAAGAATGACCGAATTACATGGACGGAGAAGTTTTATCACTCAATTCATCTTTTATTTGCTTGATTTCACATTCTCTTCACACATTAATGTTCATATAATTACTGTCGGTGCGTGTTCGATTTGATTTTGTTGACACCCGATTCTTCGGTCCATTTTGTTTTAAAATGCCCATTTATTTTGCATATATAAATACATATTAATTTAGAGAAAAGATAGAAAAAATTAACAAAAAAAAATTAATTAAAAAATTAGTAAAATTATTTTAAAAAATTCGAATGGGCTGGTTTAGCCCAGCCCATTCATTTTTTCACTCAGTTTTCTCTCTTTTCTCCTGGCCCCTTTTCCCTTTCATTTTCGGCCCATCTCTCTTTATTTTTTGTCTCTCTCGGCCCAGCCCCATTCCCCCTGCTTTCTTTCTCTTCTCCCTCTCCCCCTCCGCTCGCACAGGCCAGACAACAGCAGCAACGATCGACGACGTCGTCCAGCCTCCTCGGACCCTGACGTCAGCCGCGCTATCACGCGGCCATAGGGGGAAGACAGAAATGGTTAAAGGAGGGAGAAAAGTGCATTGACGAGGGAGAGGAGCAAGATCAGGAGCAGCATTTTCGGACAGAAAAAGAGAGAGGAAACCAGAAGGAAAAACCAGAGAAAAAAGACCAGAAGAGAGAGGAAGGGAGAGGTGGTCAGCAGCCCCGCTGAACCATTGCCGACAACCTTCCGCCGTGCTTCAGTTCCGGCGCCAGAAACAGGGGAGGGGAACCGAAGAGGCGGGAAAGGGACCACCGGAAAAGAGGAAGAAAGAAGCAAACCCGAAGCTCGGAGGAGGTCCGAGGGTGTGGTCAGCCAGCACCGGAGCTCCGCTCGTCCGCCACCGTCCTCCGCAACGCGGACCCGAACCAGGTAGGCTCCTCCCTCGCTAGCCCTGTTCTGTCTTTGACGAAGAGGCAGGCTGGAGCTCGCGCCGACCAGTTCACGCGAGCCCCGGCCCTTGTCACCCTTCCACCTCGGCCTTGTTTGCCCCCCGATGAAATATCTGAATAATTCCAGCAGGTGCGAGTCTCGGTTGAGCCGGAGTTCTATGGATTTGATAATGCCCGTTAGGTGTTCGATAGAATATCTAAATGAGACCCAGAAAATTCCATGATTGAATCCGTCCTCGACCACCTGTTTTCGTAGATTTTGACTGTATATTCCTTGCTATCGTGTTTCTCTTAGCATTATAGCAAGTTTCATGTGATTTCCGTGCTTTTGGGTCGAAAAGAGACATTTTTGTTTTCTGGCGAGGGCGAGTTTCCGGGATCGCCAAAAATCATCCCGGCGACGTCTGGCGTCGGCCGGATAGAACGGCCGACACTGGACGACGCAACGACTCCTTTAGAACGGCGTGGATGGAGTCGCATAGGGTTCCGGCGAGCCCCCCGGCGCGCCTTGCTCCTGCGAAGAAGAAGACCAGCAGAAGGAAAGAATAAAAAAAAAGAGAAAAAGGGCCGGGCCGAAATTTCGAGCAGGGGCTGGGCTGAGTGCATTGTCGAATGGGCCTAGACTGGGGGTTTGGGGGCCGAATTTTCAGAAATCAGAAATGGCCTTTTGTTTTATTTTTTTAAGGCCATTTAAAATATTTTTGGACTGGGCCGTTCGGCTAGTCCGGTCGTTGCTCCGGCTCGGCCAGATAGGGGCCGGGTCGGTTTAGTAGGGCTGGGTCACCCGACCCGGTCCGAATCATTTTTGATAAAAATTTAAAAAATTTAAAAATCAAAAATTTCAGAAAATTAAAAAAAATTAAAAAAAATCTTAAAAATTTTCGAAAAATCATCAAAAATTAAAAAAATTGTTTTTCTTTAATTTTCAGAAAGGTTTTAAAATTTTATTTTATTTTATTTTTATTTCTTTTTTTTTCAATATTCAAAAATTCCCAAAAATTTAGAAAAAATTAGAAAATTCCAAAAAAATTAATAAATGTTTTTCTCAATTTTCAGAAAAGTCAGAAAATATCAAAAAATTTTCGAAAGCCTGTTTTGTTTAATTTCGGAAAATTAAGAAATATTAAAAAATATTAAAATTCATAAAAAATTGCAAAAATTAAAAACCCTTAAAAAAGAAAAAAGATCAAAATTGAATAAGCCTTTAGGGCTCTACAATAGGTTTTTATTTTATGTTACATTCTTGTGCCTTGTTTTGTTATGATTTTTGACGCTATTTTCTTATTGTAGAGCGATTAGGATAAATCTTAGTTTCTTCGAATACATTGCCAAGATCTCACTAATGCACAATCAAGTTAGGTACCGAAAGGGCGTTAGTTGCGTGACTAACGTAATCAAGTTCCCGACCCTAGATCTTCTGGTTGCGTAAAAAGTGAGACACGCTCCCATGTCTCGTTTAGTTCCTAATCGACCTTAATAGACTAGTGGCGACTCCCTATTTGAAAATTTTTGTGAATATTCCAATGTCGACTAGAGTATGGGCTTGGGAGAGCCCGAGTTAATTAAGGGCCGTCGGCCCGAAATTAACAATACCCCTAAACCTATTATTTTGAAAATTTAGGTCGCGATAGATTTGTAATTCTATTTTAACATATTCTACCCAAAAGTTGTGAGATTAGTACAACGAGGAAAGAGAGTGCTTGTATGCGTGAAGCACACACTTTGTTGACCAATTGATAGAAGATAAAAACCATATGAATTGACCAATCACATGGCGATGTTATTACCCATGAGAGCGCGTTGATGTTGACACATGTCGTAGCCTTTCTAGGGCCCGCAATAGAAATAGTGCAATCTGAAGGTGTGAAGATTACTTTGCGTTCTCATTACATTCAAGAAGGTTGACTTCATCAATAATTAGCTGGGATTCCCATGTGATGGTACTAGAGTCTTTTGTCATGTACCAAATGCAACTACTTTTCTGTTAATTGATTTGACCCTTCATTTATTAAGAATAAATTAATAAAATTTCATAATTTTGAATACACTTATTTTTTCTTATATCTTGCATACTCAATATTGGATACTGAACCAGTTCGTACTAAATACGCATAAACGCTTGACAACACAATCATCACTTAATTGCATAAATTGAGAAGTTTTATCAATCAATCGCCCTGTATTTGCTTGATATTTAATTACTTAAAAGGAAGAAAATAAACCTAGGCCATTAGTACCCAAGGAAAAATTAAGAAAGTAAATTTTAATAATAAAAAAGCATAACAGGTTATATTGATCAATTAAGTGCATCCTCTCATAGATAGAGGGCGATTTTGCTATCTCACCAAAAAGAAAATTAGGGACGGAATTGAATATAGTCAACTTGTTTCATCTTTAGTGGTTCTAGCAAAATTAACAAAATTCAGAAAAAAATTATGAATATTCTATTTGAAGGTTTAAGTTGTTTAGATTAAAGAACATATTTCTAATTAGATGTCGAGCTTTGTTGACCAATTGATGAAAGATAAAAACCATATGAATTAACTAATCACACGGGGATGTTGTAATACGCAATTTGGAACATCATGGGAACAAACAAGAGGGTTGCGCATGTTGTAGCCTTTTGCAATAGAAATGGTGAAATTTGAAGGTTTAATGATTGGCTTGTGTTCTCATTACTTTCAACAAGGTCAACTTGGTCAATGAAATTGCTGAAAATCTCACGTGGTAGTACCCCCACCGTATTTATTGTCTGTTGCCGTGCATGGGATGCCATCGCCTCCCACCTTTTTTGACATGAGAAAGCATGGAATTTTTTGCTGACCGTTTTAAGTCTTATTTGTTAAGAAATAACTCAATAAAAAGGTTCATAATTTCGGATAAATTTAATTTCTCTTGTATCATATATACTTAATATTTGAAAATCAAACTAATTTGAATTAAATATGCATAATAGGCATTCGTTAACATAAGAATGACTGGATTACATGAATGGAGAAGTTTTATCACTCAATTCATCTTTTATTTGCTTAATTTCACATTCTCTTCACACATTAATGTTTATATAATTACTGTCGCTGCGTGTTCGATTTGATTTATAATTCTATTATAACATATTTTACCCAAAGTTTGTGAGATTAGTACAACGAGGAAAGAGAGTGCTTGTATGCACGAAACACGCACACGCACGAAACACGCATGAAACACGCACTTTGTTGACCAATTGATAGAAGATGAAAACCATATGAATTGACCAATCACATGGCGATGTTATTACCCATGAGAAAGTATTGATGTTGACACACATCATAGCCTTTCTGGGGGTCCGCAATAGAAATAGTGCAATATGAAGGTGTGAAGATTACCTTGTGTTCTTGTTACATTTAAGAAGGTTGACTTCATCAATAAATAGCAGGATTCTCATGTGAGTGCGTTGACCATAAGAGTGCGTTGACGTTGACACGCGTCGTAGCCTTTCCGGGTTCCGCAATAGAAATAGTGCAATTTGAAGGTGTGAAGATTAGCTTGCGTTCTTGTTATGTTTAAAAAGGTTGACTTCGTCAATAAAATTGCTAGGATTCTCAGGTAGTGGTATCGGAACCTTTTGTCATGTACCATATGCAACTACTTTTTGTTAATTGATTTAACCCTTCGTTTATTAAGAATAAATTAAGAAAATTTCATAATTTAAAAACAACTTAATTTTTCTTGCATCTTGCATACTCAATATTGGATATTGAACTAGTTTGTACTAAATACGCATAGCACTTGATAACACAACCATCACCTAATTGCATTAATGGAGAAGTTTTATCAATCAATTCGTTTTGTATTTGCTTGATCTCACAATCTTTTCGATCATTGTCTTCACAAATTGATGCTTATATAATTAATATTGGCACGTGTTCGATTTGGTTTAGGATTTTGCTTTCAACATGTTTTACCTAAAAATCTTGAGATTAGTATAACGATAAAAGAATGTGCCTGTACATATGGAGTAAGGACATAACACGATACGATTTTCCAAATCCATATTTGGGTAATCTATTTAGGTTTAAGCTTAAGATTTACTTTGTCTGTGGTATTTCATACATTTAGAGTTATATGTTTGAAGTAAGTTTTTTCATCTTTAAGAAAACGCATTACTCACGTGCAAAACAAGTTAGTCTTACCCTATCTACACGTTTGGTTGATTGGAAGATTATCTAAGTCTTCATCAAAAGCAGCATCCCACCGACCATCTTTAACTTTTGTCGAAAAGGACATCATGGAGAAAGGACTGGTCTAAGCTAAATAGAAGAGTCGATGTAGTAAAGCAGCCGACTAAGACTCCCAATGATCTTTATTTTGCTAACACGTCCAAAGAATTTTATTTTTGTTTCAATTTAACTTGCATTTTTCTTTTAGCATACTCAATATTTCTTATTAACGTTCATAATGAAATGATTTTGGCGAAAGATAACATTATTGATTGATCATTTTTATTTTAAGAGTACAAAAAACAGTTAATACTTAATTTTGCATAATTTCATAAATCAGCTTGATCCCGCTATCGAAGATTTTCTTTCAAATCTAACAAAAAATTGCTTTCTATTCATGAAATTTAACTCTCCGTTGTTACATTTAAACTTTCCAAATAACACTTATTACCTCCTCAAGATAACTTTATATGCATTTGAACTCATAAATTAACCAATAAATAATTTGTAAATAGAGTGCTCACATATATTATCAATATTCTCAATACTCCATTCAGCAAGCTTCTTTTCATTTTATGTATATATTTATTTATTAGTGAAAAATAAGGAAGGAAGAGAGAACTTTCACAGTATGAAGCAGGAATAGACTTATTCCCAACTTTGAAGTCTTTCGACAGGAAATGAACCTCCTGTTTATAAAAGGCATCATCATTTGCAGAACTCTAGCAATAGAAGTGTTCCTTCTTCTAGTTCCCACTCCAAACACCTGACCTTACTTTCACACGTCACAATGGTTCGACCTGGTCGCATGATCCTTTCTTGTTTCCCCGCTCCTTTTCCGAGCCTCCTACTCCTCCCCCTCCTCCTCCTATTACTTCCGCCACTAACTATCGCCAAATTCAGGAATGGACCTTCGTCGGTCAGTGTTCCCGCCTCATGGACTGCTAATCCTTACGACTTCAAAATATTTGCCGTTGAGGGTGTCAAGGTCGTGCTTTGCAGGCTAAACTCAGGACCAAGTTTCTTTTTGGGCTTCCATTGCTCTGATCGCAATAACTGCCTTTTCGGCCTCTTTATTTTCCAACCGATACAACACATGGAAGACATCAATCCATTCTCGGTTTGGTACGTCACTCTGGAATCCATGAAGGACACTGCCCAATTGCTACTCACCCAGGAGGGCGATTTAGTTTTACTGGGTGACGATGGAAAAAAAATGTGGTCCTCAAATACTGCTGGCAAGTCGGTCGTAGGCTTAAACTTGACTGAAGTTGGAAATCTCGTGCTCTACGACAGAAATGACACCATCATTTGGCAGTCTTTCGATCACCCTGCACGCACAATTGTTCCTGGACAGGAGCTACGTCCCGGCATGAAGCTAACAATGACATCGAGTGCGCCAGAAGGGACAGCGCGGGTCTACACGTTCACCACTGATGATCAGATAGGCTTTGTCGCATCTGTAAGGGCAGCCAATTCTCCACATATTTACTACAAAACGAGCAACGTAAGCAAAATGAAGAGCGACAATGGACAGGTTAGAGCACTTTACAAGAATGGAACCTTCGGTGAGTTTGAATTTTCCCCAACATCATTGCCTCAGGTCATCATACTGGGGTCAAATGGGCATCTGTTGCGTTTGGTTTATGACGAGTATTGGAAGTCGACAGAACTTCTTACATATCAAATTGGTGATTGCGCTTATCCATTTGTCTGTGGAAGTTATGGCATTTGTTCAGGTGGCTCTCAGTGTGTGTGTCCCAAGGAGACGGTGCAAATTGAAGAGAGGGATCCGTCTCGTGGCTGCAATCGCAGCTCACCGATCTCTTGTGATTCACTCAATAACACTTTCAAGCAGTTGAGAATGTGACCTTCTTTGCTTTGGAGAACAATTATATTAGTGCAGACATCTCAAACACAACAGCAGAGAGTTGCAAGGAAGCATGTTTGAGGAAAGGGTGCTCATGCACAATGGCACTACTTCGTAACCAAAGCATTTTCTATCGTGGAGACTGCTATTTATTATCAGATTCATTGTCCCTCATGGACGACTATTTCCGGGAGCCGTTCCACCTTAGCATTTATCAAAGTCAACAATAGTTCAAATATCCCGACGCCATTATCAATCTTTCCAAGAAAAAGAAGGGGACGGCCAATGTTAATACTAGGGATCACTGTTGGAGCAGTTTTGATGATATTAGTAAGCCTATTTGGGATTTATATTCCAAGTAAGGTGAGCAAAAATGAGGTCGAGGATGATGACCCAGACTTACCGAGGCTTCAGATAACTAGATTCCATTATGAGGACCTGAAGGCCATGACAGGAGATTTCACCATCAAGCTAGGGGAAGGAGGATTTGGCTCGGTGTTTTTAGGAACTTTACCCAGTGGCGTTAGGATTGCAGTCAAGCGCCTTGATGGTTTTGGTCAAATGAAGAAGTCATTCTTGGCTGAGGCCGGAACCATTGGCACTATCCATCATGTCAATCTGGTAAAACTACTCGGATTTTGTGTTGAAAAAGCATTTCGGCTTTTAGTCTATGAGTACATGTGCAATGGTTCTCTTGATAAGTGGATCTTCCATAAAGACCAAGAGTTTGATATATGTTGGCAAGTGAGGAGAAAGATTATTATCGACATTGCCAAGGGACTAGTCTATCTCCATGAGGATTGCCATCCAAAAATAATTCACTTAGACATCAAACCCCAAAATATACTGTTGGATGAACATTTCAATGCGAAGCTCGCTGATTTTGGGTTGTCGAAGTTAATTGAGAAGGACCAAAGCCATGTCATGACAACCATGCGAGGAACACCGAGTTACCTTGCTCCAGAGTGGTTAAGCTCTGTTATCACAGTAAAGGTGGATGTGTACAGTTTTGGCATTGTGATGTTAGAAGTCTTATGTGGGAGGAAAAATGTGGATCGTCACATGCCTAGTGATGAAGTGCATATGTTGACCCTTTTCAAGTGCAAAGCAGAGCAGGAACAACTACTGGACATGATTGATAAGTCCAATGGTGACATGCAACTACACGGCCAAGAAGTTGTCAAGATGATGAAAATCGCAGCATGGTGTTTGCAAGATGATTTTAGCAAGAGGCCGCTTATGTCTCAAGTGGTTAAATGCTTGGAGGGCTTAATTGATATAGAAGACGGCTTGAGATACAACTTCCCAGTTCCTTTTAGTCACGGAGATGATAGTGTTGATGATGCTACTCGACCATTGCCGTCACAATTATCAGGTCCTAGGTGAACTAAACTAGCTTCGGATCTGAACTCTGATGCTTAAGTGGGGTGGCTTCTTTCGGCATTTCTACCACATATATTTTTTTGTCTCCTAGTCATAATTAAGATCCAGTAGTTCAAATGAAACTCTAAGTAGCTTGTAGTTTTCGTTAATTAGGTTGAAAGGTCATGGTACGAATAAAAATTTCAACCATGAATCAGTTTGCATTAGACAATGCTCAATTCTATCACTCTTTCTTGGTGTGATTCCTGTTGGATACCTTTTGTCAATTACCATACTATTTCTCATTGTCATGACTACTGTAGATGATATTTCTCATTTCCAAACAAAGCGGCAAGTCGACACACAAAGCAATGTGTCTTGTTTGAAGTGTTTCTAGGCCTCGTTCATATCAAAGATTGCATAAAATTACTCAGAAATGGAACCTGCAAGTTTTTCTATACGAACCCCAATAAATGAACTGATTGTCAATTAAAAGCATACCGTTCCTCTAAAATAAAGAAAAATCCCTTCACTAAATCAAGATGTTAATGCGTTAGATGTCCTCATTAACATTTTGAACACCATAATTTGAGTAAGAAGAAGTCTGACTGGGATGGAACCGAAATCGTCTATAGAAACGGTTGCCAATAAGAGCGCCAAAGTTGTTACAACGCACAACCTCAGAGATGTACCACATTAAGAATCTCAGTTCCAAAAGAATAATAGGTAATGGCTAGCTACGGTTTTAGGAAACCTCAGGGATTATGGTGTATGTACATTTCGCCAAAGGTCAGAAAATCTAGAGAGAATAAGATTTTGCTCTCAGTCGGAGACAGGAATGAAGATTGTCCAGAGCTAGGAATAGCGTAATTACAACTAGAAAATTTACACCATTGGCCCATTAAAAAAGAAGGATTGGCAACAAAGTGCAGATAAGGAAAGTCATTACCTTGAGGAGATACCACGTATTTGTTCCCAACGGCAAAAGCGGACGCATTGAACCAGACACGGACATGAAGTCCACGATGGCAAAAGCAGAAACCACGTCTTTGTTCCCCTGAGCTCATATCTATGCCATTCGGACACGGCTTCTTGCGCAAAAGCTATACAATTTCATGCGTGCAAATGTGAAGTGTGCAGGCAAAGGATCACCGGAGCCGGCCGTGAACGACGGTTGGCGGACGCCAGGAGCAGGCAACGTGAGTAATTTTGCTACGGCGCTGGACCATGAATCTCCTCCACAGGACTCCTTTGATGTTGCTCCCTTCGAGTCCAACTCTGCTTCCACGTGTTGTTTCGTACCGAAGGACTCCTCCAGTGAGCACGAAACGATGGAATATATTGGCTTGGGGCGTGTAGAATGTGGTAATCCACACACGACAATTGTTTGATTAAATGCCTGATAGACGCTCGACGATGAGTAAAACGAGTACGTGCTCTTGCTTTTCATTGCTTTCGTGCATCGGCAGTGGCAGCCACGGACAATTTGATAAGCATGGTGTTTGCTAGATGATTTTAATAAGAGTCCTCCCATGTCTGTGGTGGTTAATTTGCTAGGAGGGATTACTTAGTATAGGTAGCTCAAGTTATATCTTCTGAGTTCGTTCCAGATAAACCATGGTCGAAGGCAGCATTTAAATGGACTGTCCAAATAGAACATTTTCTTTCTCTGCTTTACATGCGTTGGTTTCCTTTCTCGAGGAAACACTGAGCCACCAACAAGCCTAAGTCAATTTATTTGAAGATGCTTGTCGACCTGTACAATTATCATTCAGATCAGCTTCATTGAAGCTTCGTGAAAATGTCTCGGTCACTTGCTTCTGGTCGAGCCTTGGTTTCTCGGCTCGCCATTTTAATCATATCAAAGCCCCTTCTGCTGCTAATACGAAGGCAGGCAGCTTGGAGTGCGCACAAGAGACTGCTAAGGGGCACATCTCCATATCTTGAGATGGACTTCCGATGGGATGGCCATTTTGCCTTTACATTCCAAGATGTTAAGCATGTAGAGGACGCTGTCAGCTAGAATATTTCGAGCATTCGGCCTTTTCATTTCCACCTTTTCCTTCTTCTCTGCGTTCTTACTGGCCCATTGGGGGATTTTTTGCTGCAACATGTGAACACATTATGTATCATTTATTTGAGTGAGTCTCTCCATCTGTCATTATACCTCGAGAATTTCCTTCTGTTGATAGGAATGTTCTCATTCTGTCTTTCTAAGAATGTTCAATCTTTTTTGCGTCCGAAACCAAACTGTGCCACTTGCTTTCCCAGCATCATCACTGTGACCTACCTGAATTGTTGTTTGGTTCATCAGCTACTAAAGCAGGTTGTGAAGAACCTACAAAAATTGCAAATCAAGTGCTCCCGAAGAACTCAATGGCCAACGATCAACACAACAGAGTGGTGACATTTTCTCAATTTCAATTCAAAGGAAGTGATTTGAAGGTGTTTGATATCATCTTGTGACAATAGAAAAATCACTAGTAGCCCAATATGTCCTGAGTATATAAAATTTTGAGATGCAAAAAGCATTCTAATTTGACCAGAACATTTTAAGGCCAAAATCTTTTTTTCATCAAGATAAAACTCCATATTGATGAAAGTAAGTACATATCCGAATATGGAATTCCCAAAGTGATAACACTTGACCTATAGACTATATGAATCAATATCATAATCTTGACCACCGTTCCCGATAAATTTGGTTTACATGGTGGACTAAAGATCATATGACATCTTTTTGAGGCTCCCTTTTAATGTTGAATATCAAAATGGTTGACAAGGTACCGAACAATGGTTCTAAAAAAAATATCTAAATAGATGTCGAATTTTGTCAACCAATTGATAAAAGATGTAAACCATATAAGTTAATCAATCACACGTTATTTTATAATTCACAAATTGAAACAACATGGCAATAGATACGAGAGGGCGTTGCACGTTTTAACCTCCTTATGGTCCGCTTTAGAAATACTGCTGTCTGAAGAACGAATAAAGGAAGAAGGTAGGAAGAATATTAGCTTTTGTTCTCATTATTTCCAGAAGGTTGAGTTTGGCAACAAAATTGCCGCAGATCTAACGTGGTAGTGTCACACGACGCCAATTGTCAAGTACGAGGATGCCTCACACTCTTGAGAAAAGAGAACGTTGAATTTTTGTCGAGTGATTTAAGCCTTCGTTTATTTTTCTTGTATAATGTAACTCAATATCTGGAAATTGAACTAGTTCGAGGTAAATAGGCATAAGCATATGTTAAAATGGCCATGATCTGCATAAACGGAGAAGTTCTGTCACTTAATTCATCGTGTTAGCTTGATTTCGTAATCTTTTCGGCAATTGTTTCCCACATTGATTCTTGTATAATTAACATCAGTGAGTGTTTGATTTGGTTTATGATTCTACTTTCAAGATATTTTATCCAAAAGATAAGTAAATGATAGAAAAAAGTAATTATATGTGCGGAACAAACACACGACACAAATACAATCTACTCATTTCATATTTGGGGTATCCTAGTCTAGGTCATGATTTACTTTGTCCATGATTTTTGTTGTAATATTATCGCAGAAATGCTAACAGATCTTGCAATTTAAATCAATACAAAATTACTAGAGAAATAAATGAAAAACAATTAGAATACTAGAAATTTACATTGTTTGATTCGAGTGTCCGTACTTTACTCTATGGGGACAGCCAGCAAAAAATAATTAATGGAAAAAGTATCAAAAAAATCATAAACCTTTTGCATTGATGTTAATTTAGTTATAAATCTTTTGATTTAATTTACCAAAACCTTTATTCTAAAACTTTTAGCTTAGTGTCAATTTAGTCCTTCTGGCTAATTTTGGCTGAATTTTATTGACGTGGACGAGTGGTCGATGAAGTGGTATGGCTGGCGACTAATGTGGATAACTTTTAATAATATTTTAATACTTTTTCTAATTATTTATTTATTTATTTCTTTTCTTTCATTTTTTTCCTTTTTTTTTTTTTTTTTCCCTTGTACTCCTCCTTCCTCCAACTGATTGCTGGTTGGGCGGTTGGCCAAAGGTGAGGGTCGGCCATTAGCGAGGCCCGATCTCACCAAATCCAACAAGGTTAAGCCTTGCCCAACCCTTGGCGGGCTCGAGCTGTTGCCAAAGGCCGCAAGATCATGCCCGCAACAGCTCAAGTCTCACCAGTGGCTTGGCGAGGCTCGATCTCGCCGGATCTGGTGAGGCCGGGCCTCATCCATGGCTAGCGAGACTCGACCCTTACCAGATCTGGTGAGGGCAAGCCTTCACCCGCCTAGTGAGAGGCTACCCTAGGTGTGTCGGAGGCCAGCAAGGTTGACCTCAACCTCGCCAGCCCTTGCCTTTGGCCAGTCGCCCAGTCGACAATCGGTTGGAGGAAGGAGGAGAGCGGGGAAAACAAAAGAAAAAGAAAAAGAAAAAAGGAAAGTAAATAAATGAATAAATCGAAAAAATATTAAAATATTATTAAAAGTTATTTACGTCGATCGTCGGTTATCGCGCGTTAGGATCGGGCGTCGCTACGCTTCGGTTGATTGACGTCTCAGTAAGTAAATTTCAACCAAAATTAATCGGAAGGGCTAGGCTAAAAGTTTTAGGATAAAATTTTATGATTAAATTGATATCATTAAAAGATTTATGGTTAAATTAATATCAATATAAAATGTTTAGGATTTTTTCGCACTCTCTCCCATAGTTCTATGTAAGCTCCCAGACACACTTGAAATCCATTTTGTCCCTTATCTAGTCAAGCGCAAGGCACTACAGCCCAGAAAGCCCAAGCTGAAGCAGAAGCGGAAGGCTTTACCCGCCATTAACGATTGGATTGGCTGCGTTATCTTGATTCTTTCATCCTCCCTCTCCTCTCCTCACCTCACCTCCGCTCTCAGCACGCTCCCTTAAGAAAAAGATGATTACAAGCTCTCAGTATTTGCACAGCCAGCTGCTTTCCCAGTCTCCTTATCAGCCTCTTTCGTTTCCCTTCTTCGCTCAGGGCCAGAGACCAATCTTGCCCACAAAACTAATCCCCAGAAACATCGTCAGGAACAAATTCTTGGGTATTCACTTCGACGGTGCAACACGTAGAGGGAATGCTTATGGTAGAGCAAGAATCAGGAGTCCGGTAAGTGGTGAATTGACTGAGGTCGAAGAGCAGAAGCAGAAGCAAGAGCCTTTGGTGAAAAGAGCATACCCTTTTCATGAGATTGAGCCCAAGTGGCAAGAATACTGGGAAAAGAACAAGACTTTCAGAACCCCAGATGAGATTGACAAGTCTAAGCCCAAGTTCTATGTCCTCGACATGTTCCCTTATCCCAGGTTTCTCTCTCTGTCTCTCTAGTTTCTTGTTGTCATTAGTGAGTGATTGTGATGTCAAAGTAGGGAACTTCACTGGGCCAAGGATGAGAATTGGGAAGCACAATTGAATTGAGTGTCTTGAGCAACTGGGGTTGGTTGTGATCAGTTCAATAATTTTAGGTTTATCCATCCGGACTAAATTCATTCTTTTGCTTGGTTTTCTTGTTGTGCTCTTGGAAGTGAGATTTTTTTTTTCTTTTGCTAATTGATTGTTTTCAATTCAGTGGAGCGGGATTACACGTTGGGCATCCCCTGGGATACACTGCTACTGATATTCTTGCTAGATTCAAGAGGATGCAAGGCTTCAATGTTTTGCACCCAATGGGATGGGATGCCTTCGGATTGCCTGCAGAGCAGTACGCGATTGAGGTTTTCTTTTTGATTTTGCCTTGGTGGTTACATGCATTTTCGAAAAATTCTACTGCAGTTATGTAGTGGTTTGTAATGGGAAATTTTTTTTTAATGTATTTGGCAGACTGGAACCCACCCGAAAATTACAACTCTGAGGAACATTAACCGATTTCGCACCCAGGTGACCTACCTTCCTTGTTTGGTGTAGGGCATCATCATAAAGCTGCATTAGCTTGGTCTTGATTCGAATTGCGTGGGAAAGAATCTGGGGTCTAGACCTGCCATTTATTTTTTTATTTTTTTTGACGTCTTTTCTCTCGTGAAGACACTTTGTTTTGGATTCTTTGTCACTTGTACTAGAAAACTGCAAAGAGAGGTTTGATCATCTGAGAGGTGTGTTAGCTGTTTGATTTCATAGCTTAGAAAGTGGATTGGTTATCTCTAGGGTACTATTAGCAGTAGTCAGAAAAGCTACAATAGTCTTGATCAATCTGAAAGAATATCTGGGAAGGACTCAACAAGGTAAAACCTTTTTAGGAGGTTCTCATGGAGCATCCAATCAATGAAAGGAAGAGCATTAGCAGACACGTCTTCATATATATTCTCTGTTTACTTCTGATGCGGGAAAATTTTTGTGGCCACTACTTTATAGTTTCATCATTGACACTGTTTAAAACAGTTTCTAAGCTTCTAGTATGTGGCGGGCTATGGTCTCACATTCAGGCACTTGCACTGTAATTGGAATTGCAGCTTAAATCACTAGGTTTCTCCTATGATTGGGATCGTGAAATCTCCACAGTAGAACCAGAATATTACAAGTGGACCCAATGGATTTTCATTCAGCTTTTCAAGAGAGGATTGGCATATCAGGTACTTAAAACCACTTGCTTCTGTCTGAATATTCAGTATCTGTTTGAAATGTTCATCGTGCGGCTGTTTACTTGTTCAGGCTGAAGTGCCAGTAAATTGGTGCCCTGCTCTTGGTACTGTATTGGCTAATGAGGAGGTGATAGATGGTGTGAGTGAGCGTGGTGGCCATCCAGTTATAAGAAAGGTGAACAATCATATAACAAGATTTAGGAAACAATAAGACCTTTTTTAGCTTGGTTACAATCTCGATTTCATCATTTTGAATGGTTTTATAATTTTACAGTGTCATTGTTTATTACAAGCAGCCAATGCGGCAATGGATGCTCAAGATTACTGAATATGCTGACCGTCTTCTTGAAGATCTAGATGACCTTGAATGGCCTGAAAGCGTCAAAGAAATGCAAAGAAATTGGATAGGGAGATCAGAAGGTGCTGAATTAAAGTTCTGTGTTGTTGATGGTGATAAAATGGAAAGAAATCTAGAGCTAATTGTTTTCACTACCAGGCCTGACACTATCTTTGGAGCAACGTAAAAATTCTTCTTCCTCATATTTTCTGTACAGGAACCCTTCCATACTGAATTTGGTTGGATTATGGCATGCATTCATCCATGCCTTTTTCCTGCAGGTACTTAGTTGTTGCACCTGAGCATCCCTTGTTGTCAGCATTTGTCTCTGAAGCCCAATGTGGTGATGTACGTTCATTGTCTTCCTATTTTGAATTCGTATTTTTTTGTTATTAATGGTAAGCAGAATTATAACTTTCTATATTGCTGGAATAGGTGGAGGAATACAAGGACATAGCATCAAGAAAGAGTGACCTTGAGAGAACTGAGCTTCAGAAGGAAAAAACTGGTGTCTTTAGTGGTAGCTTTGCAGTGAACCCAGCTAATGGAGAAGCAATCCCTATATGGGTTGCGGATTATGTATTAGGGAGGTATGTATCACTAGTTGATTGTTTAATTGCACCTCTTTGTAAGATTTAGAGAATGTCTCATTGCCAAAGTAAAATATTGGAAGCATTTTTCTAGAAAGTATTCTCTATGATTTTTATGCCCTGTTACTTCTTGTCGAAATGTTTGCTTGTATTTTCAAGTTGGTTCTCTTTCCAGAGAGCACATCATAAAGTATGCGCATCACCTACACTTTCTGCCCCTGGCAGTTATGGTACAGGAGCAATAATGGCTGTACCGGCACATGATACACGGGATCACGAGTTTGCTCTAAAGTATGACATCCCCATTCGTTGGGTTGTGACTCCTGATGGGGAAAGCAGCCCTGATTCCAAGGTAGTTTACCCAGGTGAAGGGATAATTATTAATTCGTCGGACTTGATGTCTGGGCTTGACATCAATGGTTTGCTGAGTGGCGAAGCTGCTTCCAGAGTCACTGAATGGGCTGAGAAGACTAGCAATGGGAAGAAGAAGGTGCAGTGTTCTCTTTATTTGATACATTTTCCACGAGATTGGAAGGGTTGGGCTGGGGGTGGTTCAAATCGAACATGAAATGATTGGAGTATCTGTACTTGCTTAAAATTTTAATTTTGCAGGTGAACTACAAGTTGCGGGATTGGCTTTTTGCTAGGCAACGGTACTGGGGGGAACCTATACCCATCATTTTCTTTGATGAAACCGGTGAGAGTGTCCCACTCAGCGAAACGGACCTTCCTCTTTTGCTTCCTGAGTTAGATGACTTTACGCCCACAGGGTCGGGGGAACCACCATTGTCGAAGGCAGAGGCGTGGGTATATTTTCTGTCACCTAGTCCATATTATTTCGCCTATGAAACATTTTTTTTCCAGCTTATTCCACTGGGGTTCTGCTGAATTTAGTTTCTTGTTAGGTTCGAACCATGGATCAATCATCTGGAAAAATTGGTAGAAGAGAAACAAGCACCATGCCGCAGTGGGCTGGTTCTTGCTGGTAATGATTTGGTGTGGTCTGCAGCAACATTTTGTACTTGTAACGTGAAGGTGTCAAATGGTCTTGTAAAAGTTTTGGATTTGACTTTGTGCATTTCCTTCTTCAACCAGGTATTATCTGAGATTTATGGATCCCAAAAATTCCAAAGAGTTAGTCTCTAAGGAGAAAGAAATGTAAGATCAACCTCCAAACTTCATATTCTTCTCCCAGTTTAATATTCTTTGATTGGTCTAATGCAGGGATCATGCATCTTATGTTTGCTTTCCCATGTTAAATTTCATATTACCATTTTGTCTCAGGTACTGGAGCCCAGTTGATGTGTATGTTGGTGGTGCTGAACATGCTGTGCTCCATTTACTTTATTCTAGGTTCTGGCACAAGGTTTGTGATTTGGACTTCTCTTGCCTTTGTCTCTGGCTAGGTTGTCTAATGCTAACTAATTAACGAAAGAAACGATGGGTAAGAAACAGGATTATACCAAAAACATGTGCTTATGTGGTTATGCCCTTTAGTAATCCCAATTACCTTGACCAAAAGCATTGTATCATGATATTCAATAGTTCTTTTTTGTTGGAAGTGGTTCTTAGGGCAGTCTTGGGCTTGACAGAGAGCATAAGAGGAAAGTTTAGAGATTAGAACTAAAGATATATGGAATTAAATGGGTCTTATTAGCCTAGATATACATGGGTCCACTCTCTTGGGTAGCTATGCTGGTTAAAATTGGTGTGGAAGGGCTTTTAGGTTTTGGAACATGTTCACTGTTATTAGGTGGAAATGTGGCTGCCTGCGGTGTTATGCCAATATTATTTACTTCAGTCTCAATACTTATCTGCTGGATCTGTTTCAGGTTCTATATGATATTGGTATTGTTTCCACGAAAGAGCCTTTCAAGTGTGTTATAAACCAGGGAATCATTCTTGGCGAGGTAAGTAGTAACTGTTCATCCATATTGTCTTCCATCAATGAATGCTCTTCTAAATGGCACGTGTGACAGGTTCAATATACAGCATACAAAGATGCCGATGGAAATTATGTATCCGCAGAAGTTGCAGATTCATTGGGTGAATATACTCAAGAAGTAGTAACTGAAGAAAAAGTAAGTCACTTTCATGCATCAACTTTGGCGTTTTAGGTAGAAATCACAACAATGTCTTGTGCATTAAGCAATACCACTTCCTTTGCTTAGGTCACAAAATCTGGGGAATTTTTCGTACTGAAGGACAATCCTAATGTTCGTCTAGCAGCACGTGCTTACAAAATGAGTAAGAGCAGGGGAAATGTTGTCAATCCTGATGATGTTGTTTTTGAGTATGGTGCTGATTCTCTTCGCTTGTATGAGATGTTCATGGGACCATTTAGGTATTTATATGCCTTCAGTTTTCTCTCTCCCCCCAGATCATATTATCTAGGCTCTTACTATCATTATGAGGCATTCTCAAATTTCTATTGTTTCCTTTGGCTTCCAGAGACTCAAAAACTTGGAGCACCAGTGGGATTGAGGGTGTTTATCGGTTTCTGGCGAGAACGTGGAGGCTGCTTATTGGTTCACCATCACCTAGTGGTACATTCAAGGGGGGAACGGTGGCAACTGATGTAGAGCCAAGTCTAGAACAGCTTCGTTCTCTTCATAAATGTATTGCTAAGGTCTAACTTCTGTTGCATCATCTGTCATTTCTTTAGAATGCCCTATTCGTTTCTAGTTTGTTAGCTAAGTTCTTGCCATTTCACACATATTTTGTTTTTGAATGACAAATGAATTACTAGAAGTGCTTAGATTTCTTTATGATGACCTGTGGGAATTCGACCACAGCATGGACACGTAAATGATGACACAACATAAGAATGATGGAGCTGTCAATTTAACTTCTCTACCATTTACAGGTGACAGAGGAGGTAGAAGGGACACGGTTCAACACTGGAATTTCTGCAATGATGGAGTTCATTAATGCTGCATTTAAGGTTGTTTTTCTTCTGTTGGAACAAAATGCCCCTAGTGTCTTATTGATGTTGCTTTATTTAATTCTTCCTTTTTCTCAGCTTTGTCTAGTATAGCATTATTTTTTGTGAGATCAGTGCAATATCTTCTTTCATTCTCTTTTGTTCAGTGGGAAAAACTGCCTAGGTCAGTTGCAGAAGCGTTTGTTTTGTTGCTTGCTCCATATGCTCCTCATATGGCGGAGGAGCTTTGGTCCCGCCTAGGGCACTCACATTCATTGGCTTATGAAACTTTTCCAAAGGTATATGTTATCTCTAATTGTGTGGCTCTTTCTTATCCCGCAGCTTTGTGATTGCTTGATGCTCTGTCTGTCTATTAAGTGAGAGATGACCATACTTTGTAGTCAGATTCTGCTAATATTTTTGCTCATGCTAATAACCAATCACCCTATTTATGAACACCCCCTCCCCCTCCCCCTCCCTTTTTGCCTTTTTTTTTTTTTTTTTTTTGCCCCACTTAAATAGAACTCAGAACATGTAAATTCCATATTTCTAATATGGGGACGAGAGCCCTGAGTAGACTATGACCAATTCAAGATGTAAAGAAATTAATGATCAATGTATCTCTGATCGACTCTCGTGGTCTCTAACATCATGATCCCACATGGATATTTGGGCTCACTTATGAGTCACCATTCATATCCTTGTTCTGATTTTGAATGGCAGGCTGATCCTGATTACTTGAAGGAGTCAACTATAACATTACCAGTTCAGATCAATGGCAAGACGAGAGGTACTATCCAGGTTGAAGAAGGTTGCACTGAGGAGGATGCTTTCAGATTAGCTTCGAAAGACAAGAAACTTTCCAAGTATCTGGAGGGACAATCCATCAAGAAAAGGATCTTTGTCCCTGGCAAGATCCTAAATGTCATCTTGGACCGTCAAAATGTTAAGGTTGGAGCTCAATAGTTGCTTTGACTGCGCATTATGGAGTTGGTTCCCGATTACCTTGCGCCAGTAGATGTCAATGCCAAGGTGTGTTTTGCACTTAAAATTTGGTTATTTGCCTATGTCAGGAGAGAGATGTTTCCCTTAAAGAGACTCTAGTTTTATCTTGTAATATTTTGTTCTGCTGATAAACCTAACTCTTAACATTCCAGATTCTTTTGTAAGACCGAAAGACGAAGGAGATATAGACCAGTTGAGATCTGCTAGGTCACCAGCATATATTATCTCACAGAGTGGTTCCAATGCTGTTACTTCATCAACACAAAAAAAAGATGCATTGCATCGTGTGGTGGTAGGTGTCTAACTTGGGAATGCAGACACTTAGCCATCAGTCTTGATTTCAATGCTTAGATTCCGAAAGTGGGGATGCACTCCTTAGACATGAGAAGTAAGCCTTTTGTGGGTTTGGTGAAGCAAAGAACGTTATCTCCTGTATCACATCCTTCAATCTGCAAGATGCAGCCATAAGGTGGTTGTGATGTATAGACTGTATCTTCTACCGAGCAATGGTTTGTATGAAGTGCTTAGCATATCCAGCAGGAATTCTCTCCTTCACCAGTTACTCCATTTCTGTGAATTGTTTCTTTATCATATGCTGTTCATATGTCAATGCATCATCATCTTACGCATCAGGTTTTGTGTGTGGTGATCATGTTGTCTAAAGAGGAATGCGGACGGGGGTCACTGGTCTTTGAAGTTCTTGACCTTGCAAAAGAGTCTTGTCCTGATCAATTAGGTGGTGAGAGAGAGAGAGAGAGAGAGAGAGAGAGAGAGAGAGAGAGAGAGATAGTCAAAGATATGAAGGAGATGATTTCATCTCCAAGAAAAGCCAAAATCAAGAACCAGCAGCAAGGTTGACCACTCACCAGACACGCCTTGCTTCCTGATATTGATGCCTTTCCCACTCGCTTTGTTCAAAACACCCCATGCCTGGGTCTCACCTGCTTGTTGGCACGTCCCTTATCATGTCCGGCCGGTGCCGTTTAACCATTACTTTACCCTCAAATACTCCAATAGAGAGAGGGCGACATATGTAGAAAATAGACCTATCAAGACGAGTTATAGACTCGTTTCTTAATTCATATATGATGAGCTGAATTGTTATAAATATTAGTTATATTCAGTAAATGAGTTTAAATACACGGGCTATAAATGGATTTAGAATTTATTTAAATCCAATTCGATTATCTTCCTATGCTCTTTTACTCTCACTTGATTTCGCGCGCTCTCACTTTGCATTTTTACCTTAGTTTAGGTATGTGTTTTTGTAATTGGGTTGAATATAGAAGTGTTTTTTAACAATATATGATCGAGTCATATATGACGGGTTAACATGAATGAAATGGGTTTATCCAAATCGGATCATATTTGACTTGATCCGACCCATCCCATTTGATGGGTCTAGTAGAAAGGGATGGCAAAGCTTATGTAGACTATCGTGTAGATTTCGAAAACTTACATGGTCATAAATTCCATTACTAGTTAAAAGATATACGGGCGTTACAGATATGCAGGAAGTTGACACGACACAGATATGCAAGAAGTATAAACAATTCGGACGTTACACACATCGCATGTACGTACGTGTAAAGAGATGATTCACCATTGAAATTCTCTCTCTTTTTATTTTAATTTTCTTGGCAGGTCATTTATTAGGTAGAGGAGGCCCACCTGAATATTAAAAACGAAATACGCCAGGCAAGAGCATTTTAAGAAATTCTCCCTTTTTTCCCCCAAAAATAAAATAAAATAAATAGGAGGGTTCGGGTTTGGCGTCAGCAAATGAATGTGAACCGAAACGAAGCCGTAACCGAAACCCCACGATCAGCGGCGTCGTTTCGGGCCGCACCGCGCCTGTCTTCTTCTTCTTCCTCTTCCTCCCTCCTCGAAACGTCCTTTGCACGTCGCTTTCCGTCTCGACGACGAAGAAGACGAAGAAGACGACGACGAGAAGACCAAAGCTTCGAGCTTTTCTCCTGCGAAGCTCCCTCTCTCTGTCTCTTCTGCGCCTGCGAGCTTCGAATCCTCCCATCTCCTCCAAATGCTCTCCCCCATCAAATGTAATCTCTCTCTCTCTCTTCTTTCTCTCTCTATGCTCTGTTCTGTGCTCTGTTCTGTGGAATTCATGGCTTTCGCTGCTCGGCAGGAGGAAGGAGGACGGCGACCGCGGCGATGAAGAAGTCCGCGCCAGTCATAACGACCCGGCACGTGCTCTGGCTCGGCTGGAAGCTGGTCATCCTCCTCTCCCTCTCCCTCTGTCTCCTCGCCCTCTTCCGCCTCCACTACCCGCCTCAGTACCCCTCCTCCTCCTCCTCGTCGGCGTCCCCGCATCTCGATGTCTACCGCCGCGCCCGATCGCGCTCCCCCCGCGACGGCGGCGGCTTCCCTGGCAGTCCCAAGCTCGCCTTCCTCTTCCTGGCTCGCCGCAACCTCCCGCTCGATTTCCTCTGGGGGAGCTTCTTCGAGGTTTCTCGGATGATCTATCTCTCGTTTTCTTCCTTATTTTGTGTGTTCTTGCGAGATTTCTTGATCCCTTTATCGTCTTCTCTTTTTGTGTGTTGTCCTGCTGCAGAATACCGACGCGGCGAATTTCTCGATATACATCCACTCGGAGCCGGGGTTCGTGTTCGATGAATCGACGACGAGGTCGCGTTTCTTTTATGGTCGTCAGTTGAGCAATAGCATTCAGGTGATTCATGGAATTCCGAGGAAATGCGTGATTTTTCAGTTTTTTTTCTTTTTGGGTTCCCTTCATTTTTTATTCAGTTTCTCTCTCAGACATGACAATTTTCAGGTCAAAAGTTTACCTTCCCGTAGGTTGAATCTGTAGTTTGTTTGATGGGATTTTCGTTGTCTCCCAAAAGTTCTTATTTTTAGCTGTCCGTCTAGTTGCTGGAGACGAGAAGAAGGGAACAAAATACAATGGGGTGTCTGCAGCTTCAATGAAACTATCTTCACTAGACTTGATGTTTCTGTATATTGTTTCTTTCCGATATTTTGGTCAAAATTAGTAAAGTCGAGTGATGCCTTTTCTTTTGACGATTCTAGCTGCTAGGTGGATGGATCTACAATAGGCCAATTCTTGAACTCTAACAAGCTGTTTTACTCCTTTGTTGCCGGTGGTGACTTGCCCGTCATGATAAGTTGAATCTATTTGAACGTCATGCGATTTAACAGGTGGCATGGGGAGAGTCAAGTATGATCGAAGCAGAGAGATTGTTGTTTGCTGCAGCACTTGAGGATCCAGCAAATCAAAGATTTGTTCTCCTTTCTGATAGGTTGGTGTCCTTTGAAGTCAAATAAATTAATTTTAATCTCATGTGCATTGCAAGCTAAGAGTTTCTTCTGCACTAAGGATGGTTAACTCTGAATTTGATCCTTCTCTTTTTGGGTGAGCAAACAATCATTTTCTTAAAACCAGCAGCATTTTGCGGTGTGCTATCTCTGCTACAAGCAACACGGTTATTAAATAAATACCTATTCATTGAAGAGCTCAAATTATTCCCATTGTACCATTTTGTTCTGACGATAAGTAAATCTCCTTCTATGTTTTTAATAAGCATCTAATTTTAAACTAGTCGTATTTCCAGAAAGCATCCTTCTATTTCTAAATCTCCACATACCATAAATGAGTTTCAATCCAAGCCATTCTAGCTGCTGCTTATTAATGGTTTGCTTCTTTGATGTAATTTTGAATTTGATCCGTTTTAATATGATCAGAGAGTTTTAGCTTTCAGTTTGTTATCCATTTGCGTTGAAATGTGGCCATAAGGTTCTCATTGCTAGATATCCTTTGGTCTTTCTCTTTTCCATATAGAAGGACATATGCTTCGTGTTGATCTATACAAGTGCATTTCCTGGCTTGAACTAGTTCTTCAAGGTCAATAGCAAGTCAAATAAGATTCTTTTGTCTGTTGTTTTTGCAAAACTCGATCATATATGAAGTTTCTCTTTTCCTGGTGCTGCAGTTGTGTTCCTTTGTACAACTTCAGCTACATATACAGCTATCTAATGGCTTCTTCGAAGAGTTTTGTGGACAGGTAGATGGAGGCCTTTGATAGTTGAGGTGCTTAGCATTTTTTCTGTGTATGATGATTTCATGCTTCAATTGATACATTGCATCTGTAAATTGATGCATTTCCTTACAATTTGTAGCTTTCTTGATGCAAAGGGAGGCCGGTACAACCCTAAAATGTTTCCAGTTATTCCAAAAGAGAGATGGCGAAAAGGGTCGCAGGTTTTTTTCTTCTTCTGTCCCCAAAAGATGTAGCAGCCGCTATTTCAATGAGCATTTGTTGTTGCTATCGCATGCCCCAGATAAATTGGGCTTGCCTCTGTTCAAATCTGTTCTGAAAGTTTTTGTTATCTGTTATATGGAAACATAGATAATTAATTGCAGCTTCCATCTACATGCTAGAGCTTTCATTGCTGTATGTTTTTTCTTTGAAACCTACAGACTGGAGCTTTTGTTGATGTTTTTTTTAGATTTATCAAGTTATTTGGAGTGATCATTATATTTCGTATTTCCATGCCACCTGGATCACCCTATCTTTGGTCTGTGAATTTGGACCTTGATTTTCCAAGTTCCATTTCTTTGTCTTTTCTTTTTTTTTGGATTATGATGATGATGATGCATCCATTGAGCTGATATTTTGTGCCTACGGAGACCGGCATTTTTCCATGGCCTTCCTTGTATTGATGTTCTTATTGCTACTATGATTGCAGTGGATCGCCTTAGTTCGTAGGCATGCTGAGGTGGTTGTAGATGATGATGTTGTTTATCCAGCATTCAAGAAATTTTGCAAGGTAGATGATGTATTACGTAATTTGTTCACGGTCACTCTTATAAAATTTTCCGCTTCTCACTCGATTTACTGCCGCTTGCCTACCAGAGACGACCACCTGTAGATGCCAGTAATGGAAAGCTGAACGCTGTGAGTGACTTTTGTGTCTTTTGACCCCTCATAGAGATAATTCAATTTCTGTACTTTCTGACATGTGATGATGTTATGTGGAATTTTCAATCTTTGATTGCTTGGTTTGCTATTGAGATCACTCCCTCACCCTAACCCCTGCCATGTTGACAAATGGATGATGTAGAATTTTTCCTAGCTTTCGCACTGATTAAATGCTAAAGGTTTGCATGATCAACTGACTGCGGGTGGTGTTCTGATAACTGTCTAGATTCTTTAAGACACAGGACTGTTGCTGCTTTCATAGTTTGGAGGCTTAACTTTTCTCTGCGTTTTTTATTACCCTTTTGAAACTGGGACTTTTGCTCTGTAGGCATTCCTCTTCTCACGTTCCACTTTTTTGAAAATTTCAAGTTTGGGAATTATGAATGCATCTAATATGTGTTTGAAGCCTAGAGTTTTCTGAAGCTGTGCCCCCTTGTAGTTGTCTGGATTGCTTTCTCTGTGCATAGCCAGTTTTAATTTAACATTAGGATCATACTTTAAATGCAAAATTACGTATCATAGGGAATGATGAAATGTTTAAAATTATTAATCTACAAACCAGTGTGAGCTCTTGAAGGAACTAGCAATTCTCATGCACAAATCCCACAGGAAAAGTGGTTGCTATGGATTGAATACTTCATAGTGCATGCTGTTCAATAGCATCTAGCTGGAAATGTTCGAAAGTTTTCAGTGTTTGAAGGATCTTAATATGGCTAAATAAGTGATTTCGATGTTTCATGGGACATCATGAAGTTGGTGCATGATGTTCACAATTGCTTCTAAAAGGGACATCTGTAGGTTATGAATCCATTCATATATCATTTAATAATGTCAGTATAATGTGCTAGTTTTTCTAATATGAGATCTATTGCCAACTGCAGAAACTTCAGAAGCAGCACAATTGTATTCCAGATGAACATTATGTCCAGACGTTACTTGCTGTAAGAAACATATTCATCATTACTCACTCACCTTCTTTCATGTTTACATCCCATTAATGCTACATTGGTCATTTTAAGCATCTTATAGCTGGCTGACCTCTACTTCAATTGTTGCTAATAGACACTGCTTGATTTTGTAAAGCTCACATTGCATGTACCTTTTTACTGGACTCTGGATGCCGTGTGGCTCATAAGTCTTTTACCATGTATGTTCTGCTAGTTGAATGAGCTTGAAACTGAGCTTGAACGAAGAACAGTAACATATACCTCATGGAACCAGTCGGCTACAAAGATGGATACTAAAGGTTGGCATCCTGTTACGTTTGATTATGCAAATGCCAGTCCGCGACAAATCCAGGGAATAAAGGTCAGTCCTGAGCACATTTCCCTTTTAGTTTTCATCCTTTGAAAATGAAGGTGCTTTCTCTAAGATTAAGTTGATGACAGGCTGAGAAATTATGCCTCTCTTTCTTCTACGGCAAATCTGGCTTAGTGCTTTAGTTGCCAACTTTTGCTGCTTAAACTTTTTGTTTATTTCCTTGATCGACTTCCCTGCAGCAGAAGTGGTAGTTTTTCACTAAGCGAATAACAAAGTGATAAATTTGTTATCTTCATAAGCTACTGCTTGATTTGATTGCTAATTATGAATTTGAGTAACTAATTCTAAAGAATAAAGAAAACCTCCCTTGAACCAACCAGGTTCTTGGTTTAACTTCTTAATATCATTAGTCCTTTCACCTAAAACTGCCTATGGTACTTTTTCACATTCTTCCACCTTATTCCCCCCCTTCCTTTATATTCATTTATATCCCATTCTCTAATCCATTGCTTTCATCATCAATTTTGCAGAAAATTAATCATGTGTATTATGAGACTGAGTTTCGGACAGAGTGGTGCCGTGCCAATTCGTCATCTGTTCCCTGCTTTTTGTTTGCGAGGAAGTTCTCACGAGGAGCGGCCATGCGCCTTTTGAGTGAGGGGGTGGTCGGTCGCTTTGATGCTTCCTCATTGTTAGATTCGACTCCTTGATCGGCTACACTACTAGTTATTTCAAAGGCCCTGGGAGACCTAACAAGTAACAACTGACCAGCTTCAAGACAATTTGGAGAGGAAGTGGTGCACCATGCTAAAAGTTATGCAGATAAACCTTTAGGTAGTATAGTCGGACACTAGCATTACGTTATTAACCACCAAAATTTTGTGACAGTGGCTATAACTCGTGGATTTCAAGAAAATAACACGAGAATCACAAAATTTGATTTAACACACACATGCCTTTTCTTATTTTTATATTTTTCCACCGACAGTTCATTATATGAATTCTCAACCTTGCCTCTTGGTTCTGCTAGGGATCGTGACTATGTACTATTCTTTCTCAGGGGTGGTACATGTACAGTTTAGGCTGTCATTGAATTTTATGAAAAGTATGACCCAACAATATTCTGACCTGTTTTGAAGGCAGTCTATTTAATTTCCTTTCTATATAGAGTGGAATAGTATTGTTAATTTCTTTGAATCAAGCTATGTGCTTCCACACAGGTTCAAATTCCATCATGACTAGATCGTTCTGGCAGTTGCTGCTGCAGACAAGAATGTCTAAATTTCATAGCACGAGTTATGGCTGAGGTAGCCGACTACCACTAAATGAGGTGGGCACATTGCAAGCGAAGCCCTCGGTGGCCTTAGTTGTGAGGAGCAATCGCATGTGATTTCATTTATAGCCTCGACTTTTCTCCATCACATCAATTATATTAACACCTCCAGTATTCACAACATACAATCAATCTGTGATGAGTACACTTCATTGACTATGGTACGAAAAGGAAACACTTGAGATTCTGTGTGAACTCAGTTCACACGGCTGCATTGCTTCCGTACTTCACCCTTCGTCTTGCTGATGGTGTTGGCCGACGAGAGCTTTACGAACGCTGAAGAAAATGAGCGAAAGAAGTGGTCCTGGTCAAAGGCGAATTGCTTGACGATATCAGAAGTGCGAGGATCTCTGGAGATGCTTGAGTCAATGGGAAACAAGCCCTTGCCCGACAATATGTCCCAGTAGTACTGGTTATCAAATATTGTTGGGGTTATGTCGTTGAATATGAATGTGAGATTCATGAGGGGAACTGGATTCGGGCATTGTAGTCTGAGCCGAGCTTCGAACACTGGGTTCATTTGATCGTCAGGCTTTGGGCTGTACAATCTGTCGACGACATTCAGGCAATGTCCGACGCCTAGGGTATGTGCACCTGCAAAGAGCGGTTGACATTGAGCTCGCACTAACATGGACTATTTCGGATTAGATCAGGGCTTGATGGAGAAAACTTCGGGTGTTAGTACAGATCAGATCGGCCCAGGTCTTGTGCGATTCTTCACATCACTTTCCATGTTGTCGTGAGTGGATTCACTCTCGTAAAACGGTTATAGCAGCTCGAATTCATCTCACAAAACAAAAGGGTTGGTCGATCTTCAATGTGCAAAATATTATCTACGTACAATCAATATTCTGAGTTCTACTTCTATGAACAAGTATGTCAGTATCCAATGAGCCAGTGCAAAAACCATATCCAGATACCGGACTGGCCAGGATCGCTAGAAATAGAATCTCCTTTTAGTGTGTCTATTTGAACTTAGCTTATTGACATATAGATGCATTAATGCCACTGATTAGGACAAGTTCTGCCTATATGTTTCGTCGATCAATATCGAGATTAATGATACGTAATTCTTACCCAAGATCGCAACCGATTCCTCGAGATTCAACCCTTTAGCCATGAAGATATGAAGGAATGCATCGACAGAAATACTTGGAGAAGGGAGATGGGCATCGGCTTGCTGGTAATCGCTAGTTCTTGAGTCTTTCCTTCCGAGAGGAATGGCAATGTGTGGTCCTCCACTCAGAGCCACCGATTCTCTTGCAGCTAATGCAATTATGTCTGCACAAGACACCTGCCCTGGGCATTCAGCTTCCAATGCCGACTTGATGTGCTCGATCGCTTTGAGTTTCCTGATGCCGAAGTTCCTCGACGATTTCATCTCCGACTTCAAGCCGATCGGTTCGAGAAGTATCGAAGCATCGCATCCCTTATAAGATGAGAAACGTTGTTATCGTACAAGCTCCAGATATTATCAATTAAACGAAGGATAAAAAGACCTCGGTATCATCCCCGAAGAAAAAATTGAACTCTCAATACAACACCAACTCGAAAAACATGTTTTCGAAAGTGTGCTATAATAATGTTTAACATTCCAAGAAATGTGAGTTATGATAACTAGATCTCTCTGTGTGTTCTGAGATCAATGTAGCTTTTGAATGAAATTCTCCACCGACGTACCTGACAGAAATTTGTAGGGAATGCAGTCCAACCTTCATGCCTCAGTACGTCTCTCTCTCTCTCTCTCTCTCTCTCAGAGCATACAGAGACACATGACAACATGTATGATTGAGAATATGGAATGGTTGTGTCTATGAAGTGATGATTACCTGAACTTGGCAGTCATGAAACAAGAGCCTGAGAAGGGTAGCGGGTGCAGTTGCATCCCAGAAAGCAATGCTCAGCATCTCCCTCCTGACAATGTCCTCAGCATTTGGACATGTTGTCTTGTAGTAACCGTAAGCCAGCTGACCATCACTCACCCCAACACACACAACCATCAGTAATGCTACCATAACCATACATTGAGACATCCCCATCTCTCTCTCTCTCTCTCCGCAGCCTAGGAATTGTATAAGGAGGATGAGGGGGGAATTACGGTTGCAGGAAATAATTGAAGATAAAGGTCTGAAAAGAGAGGGGATCATATGAACGGACTTGACAGCGCATTGTAATCATTCTGTTTTTAAAATAGATTTCTATTCCAGACCTATTTTCTGGAATAGAAATCCGTTTGGTAAAAAATTTTACTTTTTAGAATAGAAATTAAAAATAAAAAAATTTTACTTTTCTATTTTTGGAATAAAAATCAGAAATTATTTATCTCTTTCTTCCCCGAAGGAGTTTTTGCCGTTCGCCGCTCACCATCACCACCGCCCACTGCCGACCACCACCGCCGCCCACCGCTGGCCACCGCCGCCACCGCTCGTCGGTCACTAGTCGCCGGCCACCACCACCCCTCCCTTATCACCACCACCGAGAAGTGAAATTTTTTGATTATCAAACGAATTTCATTATAAGAATAGAAATTTTTTCATTATCAAATGTTTTTTTCAGAAAGCTAAACTCATCCAAAAATAGAAATAGAAAAATCTAATTTTCTTCCAAAAATCAATTTTTGGTCAGAAATGTTATCATTCGCGCCCTAAGAATTGGTACTGAAGCGAGAGATCTCATTTCCTTGGTCCCATAGTGTCCCCCCAACCGGATGGGCGGCGAAAACAAATTATCAAACGAATTCAGCTTCATTCAGGAAAGCAACTGCACGAACTTCCCTGGCTCTGACAGCAACAGGTGGATAAAAAAAGAATGCATGCTCCCTGTAAATGACGACGTTTCTTGATCGCCATGATCATGATCTTCTGCTACATTAACCCCTTCCTTGGTGAATTTCACGGTTGGATAAAGTTTCTGCGGTTGAGAACCGTGGGTTCTGAAGGAGTTAAT
This sequence comes from Corymbia calophylla, assembly GCA_014182845.1. Taxonomy (NCBI): domain Eukaryota; kingdom Viridiplantae; phylum Streptophyta; class Magnoliopsida; order Myrtales; family Myrtaceae; genus Corymbia; species Corymbia calophylla. Next base: position 44,647,845 of record CM024697.1, on the reverse strand, counting down.
GCATTCTCATGGTGTTTATTCACCATTACTAGGCATGCGGCACAATAATTTCGTGACCATCTCTAATGACAGAAATTGCCATTGTGGGCGACTGGTGCAGAAAAGCTCGCTGCAATCTCTACCCTGCGTACCTTCCTTAGCCGCTGACCGTGCTTCATATTTCCTTCAATGCTAGGCATTCCCATGGTGTTTATTCACCATTACTAGGCATGCGCACAATAATTTCGTGACCACCTCTAATGGCAGAAGTTACCATTGTTGCCGACCAGTTCAGAAAAGCTTGCTGCTATCTCTACCCTGCGTGCTTGCCTTAGCCGTTGACCGTGCTTTATATTTCCTTCAATGCTTTCATCACACTTAGAAACTATTGTTTTGCTTCAAGTTGGATTTATATACCTTCGTGTTTGAATAACTCAACGCCCCATATTCGCCTCCTTTGTGATTAATTTTTGCACTTCAATCTTAGATCTTGTCCCTTCCTATGGAGAGGGTGACTATTAGAGTGCTTAACATTGTCTACAACAAACAACTTTTAGAACAGTTTTCAGTAGTCTCGTAATATTTCTAGAATTGTTCCTCGTAATACTGAAAGTTCTTACTATAATTGTGTTTTCCTACTCAAGTCGCTTTTCTATTTGTTGGCACATGATACTTATGCAAAAATTCACGTCTAGCTAGTAACCTTCAAACTCTTGCCTAAAGTCGACAGTAGAAATCAAGAGTTTAATGTGCTTGACTTGCTTGCAATTCAAATGAGGAATGAGACCTATAACAAGTTGCATGATAGGGAGATTGGACTTCACACTAAGGGTGAGCGTGGTTCCAAGATAGAAATTGGAACTTGAGAACTAGATTGGTGAGAAAAGGTGTTTCGTTTCAGGTTCCAAGATATGCGGAATAGGCTCTTGGTTCCAAAAAAATTGGAGAACATTTTTCGACGAGTAGGTTCTAAATTCTAGTTGGGTGGAATCGAGAGCTTGGAATCTCAAATCTGTAATCTAAAACAAATTCTTGTGTATTCCTTGATCTACATCCTTGCGAGATCCTATGATACTCCATGGTGTATGATGATGAGTATTATAATTTGGAACCACTAATTTGGATCCTATGATACACTATGAAGCAATATATGTACAGCCATGAAATATATGAAAAATCTAAGGAGATATGAAGAATCTTCGAGATATATTATTAACATTCCCTAACATTCTCTCTCAAGCTCAAGTGATGTAGAAGAAATGGGAGTTTTTTTTATAGGAAAATTACTAAAAAAGTCTTAAACCTATAGTATCAATTTAGTTCTAAACATATTTTTTTGGCCAAATTTGGCTTACTGACACTGATGTGGCCGCTAGCTAGTGCCAACAACTCTTTTATTAATAGTCCCCCCCCCTCCTCCTACCTCCTCTTTGCTTTGATGGGCGCCACTGACCAAAGGGGAGGGTTGGCCAGCCATCGAACTAAGGATCCTAGGCGAGTCGCCCAGCTACTAGCAAATGCGAGGGTGAGCTCACCCGACCACTGGCAGATGTAGTGAGAATTGGCACCGCCAGCAACCGAGTGAGCTCACCCTCGCCCAGCAACGGCAAGGGGAGCTCCCTGATTAACTAGAGAGACAAGCCCTCACTGATCGATTGGAGAGGCGAGCCCTTGCCCAATGATGGCGAGGTCGCTCGGTTGCCTCCATTTGGCAATTGGCTAGCCCTCCCCTCTGGCCCGGAGCAAAGGAAGAAGGAGGGAGGAGGAAAAAAAAAGAAGAAAAATATAAAATTAATAAAAATTGAAAAAATAAAAAATAGTCACTGGCATTGGCCGACGGCCACGTCGCACCGACCAACCAAATTTGGCTAAATGAATTGAACTAACAATTGCAAAATGTTTAGAATTTAATTGATAAAAAAAATTATGACTAAATCGGTATAATTGCTACAATATGTTTAAGATTTTTTTAATAATTTTTCATTTTTTTGTCAATAAGAAAGTGGGAATTTGGAAAAAGATAAAAACAAAACAAAAAGCTTGGATGGATGTACCTTAGTGAAGAAACCAATAGTCTAATCAACCCATGATAGAGATCAAGTCTCGCAGACCATGCAAACCAGTTCTCTCTGCCATGATTCTGATGTATTCAAGCTACGTAATAGCAAACTGACATGATCGCTGACATGGCAGACATGCGTTCGAATCTAACATTTGCATGCAATGTGACAATAGACATGGCACATACAAGTTTGAGTCTCGTGTGTCCAACTTACAAGACATCAGGCCGACATGGTTGTTAAGGTGAGGCACGCCCGTTGCACTCAAAATTTCCTTAATGTCACCCATCCACCAGTATAAGCGAAGCCCTCGGTGGCCTTAGTTGTGAGGAGCAATGGCATGTGATTTCATTGATAGCCTCGACTTTCCTCCGTCACATCAATTATATTAAATAACACCTCCAGTATTCACAACATACAATCAATCTGCGATGAGTACACTTTATTGACTATGGTACGAAAAGGAAACACTGAGATTCTTTGTGAACTCAGTTCACACGGCTGCATTGCTTCCGTACTTCGCCCTTCGTCTTGCTGATAGTGTTGGCCGACGAGAGCTTCACGAACGCCGAAGAAAATGAGCGAAAGAAGTAGTCCTGGTCAAAGGCGAATTGCTTGACGATATCAGAAGTGCGAGGATCTCTGGAGATGCTTGAGTCAATGGGAAACAAGCCCTTGCCCGACAATATGTCCCTGTAGTACTGGTTATCGAATATCGTCGGGGTTATGTCATTGAATATGGCTGTGAGATTCATGAGGGGAACTGGAGTCGGGCATTGTAGTCTGAGCTGAGCTTCGAACACTGGGTTCATTTGATCGTCAGGCTTTGGGCCGTACAATCTGTCGATGACGTTCAGGCAGTGTCCGGCGCCTAGGGTATGCGCACCTGCAAAGAGCAGTTGACATTGAGCTCACACTAACATGGCCTATTCCGGATTAGATCAGGGCTTGATGGAGAATGCTTCAGCTGTTAGTACAGTACAGATCGGCGCAAATCTTGCGTGATTCTTCACATCACTTTTCATGTTGTCGTGAGCGGATTCACTCTCATAAAATGGTTATAGCAGCTCGAATTCATCTCACAAAACAAAAGGGTCGGTCGATCTTCAATGTGCAAAATATTATTTGCGTACAACCAATATTCTGAGTTTTACTTCTATGAACAAGTACGTCGGTGTCCAATGAGCTAATGCAAAAACCATACCCTGATACCGGACTGGCCAGGATTGCTAGAATCTCCATTTGACGTGTCTATTTGAAGTAAGCTTATTGACATGTAGATGCATTAATGCCACTGATTAGGACAAGTTCTGCCTATGTGTTTTTCGATCATTATCGAGATTAATGATACGGTATTCTTACCCAAGATCGCAACCGATTCCTCGAGATTCAACCCTTTAGCCATGAAGATATGAAGGAATGCATCGACAGAAATACTTGGAGAAGGGAGATGGGCATCGGCTTGCTGGTAATCGCTAGCTCTTGAGTCTTTCCTTCCGAGAGGAATGGCAATGTGTGGTCCTCCACTCAGAGCCACCGATTCTCTTGCAGCTAATGCAATTATGTCTGCACAAGACACCTGCCCCTGGCATTCGGCTTCCAATGCTGACTTGATGTGCCCGATCGCTTCAAGTTTCCTGATGCCGAAGTTCCTTGGAGATTTCATCTCCGACTTCAAGCCGATCGGGTCGAGAAGTATCGAAGCATCGCATCCCTTATAAGATGAGAAGCGTTGTTATCGTACAAGCTCGAGATATTATCAATTAAAGGAAGGATAACAAGACCTCGGTATCATCCCCGAAGAAAAAAAAGAACTCTCAATACAACACCAACTCGAAAAACATGTTTTCAAAAGTGTGCTATAATAATATTTAACATTCCAAGAAATGTGAGCTATGATAACTAGATCTCTCTGTGTTCTGAGATCAATGTAGCTTTTGAATGAAATTCTCCGCCGACGTACCTGATAGAAATTTGTAGGGAGTGCAGTCCAACCTTCATGCCTCAGTACATCTCTCTGTCTCTCTCTCTCAGAGCATACAGAGACACATGACAACATGTATGATTCAGAAAATGGAATGGTTGTATCTATGAAGTGATGATTACCTGAACTTGGCAGTCATGAAACATGAGCCTGAGAAGGGCAGCGGGTGCAGTTGCATCCCAGAAAGCAATGCTCAGCATCTCCCTCCTGACAATGTCCTCAGCATTTGGACATGTTGTCTTGTAGTAACCGTAAGCCAGCTGACCATCACTCACCCCAACACACACAACCATCAGTAATGCTGCCATAACCATGCACTGAGACATCCCCATCTCTCTCTCTCTCTCTCTCTCTCTCTCTCTGTGCAGCCTAGGAATTATATAAGGAGGATGAGGGGGGAATTATGGTTGCAGGAAATAATTGAAGATGAAGGTCTGACAAGAGGGGGGGATCACATGAACGGGCTTGACAAGGGACAAGTAAGAGGGTAAGAGTTGGCACTGGAGCGAGAGATCTCATTGCCTTGGTCCCATAGTGTCCCCCCAACCAGATGGGCGGCAAAAACAAATTATCAAACGAATACAGCTTCATTCAGGAAAGCAACTGTGCGAACTTCCCTGGCTCTGACAGCAACAGGTGGATAAAAAAAGAATGCATGCTCCCTGTGAATGATGACGTTTCTTGATCGCCATGATCATGATCTTCTGCTACATTAGCCCCTTCCTTGGTGAATTTCACGGTTGGATAAAGTTTCTGCGGTTGAGAACCTTGGGGTCTGAAGGAGTTAATGCATTCTCATGGTGTTTATTCACCATTACTAGGCATGCGGCACAATAATTTCGTGACCATCTCTAATGACAGAAGTTGCCATTGTGGGCGACTGGTGCAGAAAAGCTCGCTGCAATCTCTACCCTGCGTACCTTCCTTAGTCGCTGACCATGCTTCATATTTCCTTCAATGCTAGGCATTCCTATGGTGTTTATTCACCATTACTAGGCATGTGCACAATAATTGCGTGACCACCTCTAATGGCAGAAGTTACCATTGTTGCCGACCAGTTCAGAAAAGCTTGCTGCTATCTCTACCCTGCGTGCTTGCCTTAGCCGTTGACCGTGCTTTATATTTCCTTCAATGCTTTCATCACACTTAGAAACTATTGTTTTGCTTCAAGTTGGATTTATATACCTTCGTGTTCGAATAACTCAACGCCCCATATTCGCCTCCTCCGTGATTAATTTTTGCACTTCAATCTTAGATCTTGTCCCTTCCTATGCAGAGGGCGACTATTAGAGTGCTTAACATTGTCTACAACAAACAACTTTTAGAACAGTTTTTGGTAGTCTCGTAATATTTCTAGAATTGTTCCTTGTAATACGGAAAGTTCTTACTATAATTGTGTTTTCCTACTCAAGTCACTTTTCTATTTGTTGGCACATGATACTTATATCGCAAGCTAAACCTATTGAGATTATGCAAAAATTCACGTCTAGCTAGTAACCTTCAAACTCTTGCCTAAAGTTGACAGTAGAAATCAAGAGTTAATGCGCTTGACTTGCTTGCAATTCACATGAGGAATGAGACCTATAACAAGTTGCATGATAGGGAGATTGGACTTCGCACTAAGGGTGAGCGTGGTTCCAAGATAGAAATTGGAACCTGAGAATTAGATTGGTGAGAAAAGATGTTTCGTTCAAGTTCCAAGATATACAGAATATACTCTGGGTTCCAAAAATTGGAGAACATTTTTCGATAAGTAGGTTCTAGGTTCTAGTTGGGTGGAATCTAGAGCTTGAAACCTCGAATCTGTAATCTAAAACAAATTCTTGTGTATTTCTTGATCTATGTCCTTGCGAGATCCTATGATACTCCATGGTGTATGAGCTTTCATTTTATGACTAAGACTTGTACTATGTTAATAATTTATATTGTTCGTGTATGTAAATTTAAGTTGTGATCAGTGAATTAAAATAGTAAATGATGGTTATTAAAGGTGATGATTCATTGCAATCGTTTAATTACTAATACAAATGGATCCTGAGTAGATTCTATAACCGACCTTCGAGGTTCCAAGGTATGTAGAGTAGGTTCCAGATTCCGAAAAATGAATAAAATGTCAAGATTCCAAATAGAATATTTGCGGAGCCTGAAATCGCTTACCCCTATTTAACACCATTCCATTGCTACAAATGGTGCTAAATCATTTAACCTTTCGGTTACTAACCCATGTTGAGTACTAGAAGCACTTTAGAAAGGTTTAATGCTTATTTCCTCCTTGAGGACTTTTCCAAATCATCTAAGCTAAACCGATTAAGTAAAAGCTCATGGGCAATTCAAAGTCTCTGACTTTAATTTTTTTTCTAGTGTTTCTCACGCCAATTATTCAAAATGGCACACGGAATTGATGTATTTGTGCACATGGAGGTGATCTGCCTTGGGTCTGTGTGGGCTTGGGGGGCGTAATTAAAATGGCCGTATCCGATGGGGTCAGCACATCAAGAAGTCCTTCACGCTACTGCAACTGCCCTTTCGCTCTCTCTAATTAATGATATGGATTACGGATTCGTTGATTGGTGGCGATATGGTTGGTCATAAATGCTTAGGATGTGCCAGAGATGATGGTTACGCAAGACCCATGTCGTTCTGAGACACTGTCACGCTGCCATGGGCACAGCGACAGGAAGTTCATCTCAAGGTCTGATAATGGCAATGCTAGATCAAAATCTGGCCGAGTTAGCATTTATCTGTCTTTCACATAAACTAAGACAGGTTCAAGTCTCACTTCCTTTATAATCAGCGTTCTTCAAATTCACTCTGAAAGGATCTATGGACACAGAGACATCAAAGGCAGCAAAAACGAACTTTCTATTTTCCTGGTTTCAGAGATTATTACAGGACACGCCGATGTGTATGAGGATGAGGATGCTTCAAAAACATCTTCCATTCCCAATGGAAGGGAACGATCAATTGATCCAAAAGAACTCTTTTCTCACCATTGGATCTCTAGTTCTGATCATCCCTGCTGAAGAAGCGATGCTTTTTTAGGCTTTTAAACACATACAAGTGGGCTGGGAAGACGCTAATTCGATGATTTCTTAGGATACTCCCTTGGGCCAAATATGATGGATCCAATCCTTACGTTCGTACTTCCCATTTCGATCTGCATAGATTAGCAAACAATAAGGAAAACCTAGCATTACCATTTGCTAGACAGGCATTAGTAGATAAGGCCTTAGAAGAAGTTCATGCAAACAGCTGCAACAGACGTTGATCAATTTCTTGGATGCACATGTTATGTCTGCTCAATATGCAAAATAATGGTAGCAAGAAAATCCGGAATTGCAAGGTTCCTTACAGCTTGTTCAAAATCACTGGACATTCCCATGGAAAGCTCACATTTTTCTTCTGGTATTCCAAGTGCTTTGCACACCTCACTTCTGCAGTCTGCTAATGTCTAGAATTACCAAGAAAATATTACTATTAAGCATCAGTGAATAACTAGCTTCTCCATAGCACCGAATCAGAAATCACCTTAAAGTTCTCTGGAGTTGATGTGTAATCCAGGTTCCCTATTGTCATTAGACCACAAAACTCCAGGTTCGGGCAGTTCTGGCTCACATGTTTCGCAAGCTCCACACAACCTGAGGGTTCGACACCAGATTTTGCTGCAAAATTGTCTATGATTAAGATCTATATGCACAACATTGTGATAGATGAACAAGTCTGTCACTTCTTTAGAAAAATTCAGAAATTTAAGAAAACACAAAGAAAGTTTTTAAGAAAAACCTGCTAAATGCTCAATTATCACTCAGAACCTTTTACCTGATTTACTTCTCAAGCTTTCTCCCAAGGGAATATATAATTTTACCCCCTAGAGATAAATTTCACATTTCTAATCCAATACGCAGTAAGATTTTACCAATATATAAAGGACAACCCAACCATTATATTCATCAGTTTTGAAGGAAAATAGTCTAAGCATGCACAGGAATAACTGTTCTAATCAGGCGAGATTTGATTATATTTAGAGGAGAGAGAAAATCACCAAAGGAGAGAGTTTGGGAGAAGAGAAAGTGCAACCTAATATAGAGAGAAAAGTATTGACTTAGTGAGTTAATTTAGCTAAATTATGCCTTATTTATAAGGAAAATATCTCAAAGGTATTCTGTAGTTTCCATAAATTATGGAGACATTCTTGTAAAGAATTGGCAACTTATTCTTACAGTTGATTGACGAAAATAATTAGAGGACTTAAAGTAAGATGTCTAGAACAGGTTCAAGGATGTAAAGTGTTTATATGTGATTAGGGATGTAAAATGAGACTACCCCAATAGAGAATGCTAAATGTAAATATCTCTAATATCTTAATATGTTTTTTTGGAAACAACATATCTAAACATGTTCAAATGCTAGTTTTCCCCCCACGGCATGCTTCATTCTTCATTTTCTACTCCCAATTATATCTGGTAGCCAAGAAACTTCCTAGTCAAAGAAAGAATGGTTGAATACATTCTCTGCACACTTATACTCTTAACTTTATACCCTAAAAAGCTAGGATACAGTCCATGAAATGACTTCTACACAGAGTTCAAGCATTTCCAAGTGTTTAGCCTCTAGGAATTAGAAAACAGAGAATATAATGCAAGATATCCAAAGCACAGAAGTTCAACATAGATATATACAAATGAAAATTGAAGCAGCTTGGATCTATGATCCAAACTCTCAAAAGGAAATGACCATCAGTGGATTGCTAATGATATCTGAATAGTTCTTGTGAGATAATCATTACAAAGGGAAAAGCAGCTACTCATGAAGAATTGCTGACAAAACATCAGAAACTGCAGTTTTTCCATATGAAGAAAAAGCTAAGAGGATAATATTTATAAAATCCATTACCAAAAATAAGGAGATGTTTTCTATCCTAATCCATAAGTAGTCATGGAGATATCATCCTAGCATGAGCGACAAGAATAATATGGCCTATCAATCCAATAATAATTCAGAAAACTGAATAGCTTACATTCTTCTCCACTGGTATTCACTTGGATAAGGACTTTCAAAGGATTTCTTCCAGCACTTGCCACAAAATTATCAAGGCGATTGGCAATCTGAAATTTCCATAGTAGGCAAAAGGTAATCATGTTAGAGCCTTCTAGACACAGATGTGGATTCACAAACTTCAGATACCTCAAAGAAATAACAAGGAGTGAATTTAAGAACCTTCTCATCATCTACACTCTCTAAAACCGCAAGATTAGGAACACCAGCTGCAAAGATCAGACGTTTCAGATAGATATTACAATCAAGATGAAAGAGGGAGCAGGCACAGAATTGTGAACAACAGAAATAAATAAAAAAACAAAGCAGAAAGTGAAAAATATAAGAATAGGGCTAAAGCTGGAGAGAGAGGAGAGAGAGGAGCACTGCTGACGTGGATGTCGCCCATTGCCTCCACTGATCACTATCCACAACCTAGCAATCTCAAACTAAAAGGCGACTTAACAATTTGGTTTCTCAGATCAACTCACGCATAGATTTGGTTTCACGCTGCGTGAGGATGGCAACCACAGTACAATAGTTACAGCAGATCGATTATTGTCCCACTTTTTTTTCTTTTTCTTAGTCTGATCACTTTTTTTAAAATATAGTTTTATAACAATTTCTTCTTATCTGTAACCGATCTATCCTATGAAAAACATCCACTTAATCAGACATTATATGGATATATCCAGTGTTGCATCCTCTCACTCACCAAACAAGATATAGGAAACCTGAGGGACATCATATCCTATCCCGCAGTATGTTGCCTAGGAATCCAGATTCAGGAGTACAAAATGAAGTATATATTGAGTAGCCTAAGTACAAAATGAAGTATAAATTGAGTTGCCTAAGAGTTAACAGACATAATGCGGCGGAGAGAACTAACAACAAATACAACGGTGCCCAATAATGTTCCCCAATTCAGAAGGTGCGAAATAATGAGAACCGAGCTTAATCGAAACATACTGAGAAGAGGCTTCACTTTATTACTCTGCAAATTCCCAATGAAATGCCACTCGATATCCTCCGGAAGCTGCACTTGCAAAATCAATAACTGGAATCAAACAATTGGAAAAGAACATAACTTTGGCAAGAACTCGATGCCATTTGCATATCGCCAAAGCTAATAGAAACAAAATCCTCGAGAAAAACAGTAAATTTGATCATCTTTTAGCTTCTAAATTGCGGTCGCTTTGAACTTGTCACTACAAACTCCGTTCAGAACAAACACCGCAGAAGAAACCGAACTCAGATTCTTCAGTTTCCCTTCAATAACCGATCAACCGAATCCCTCCCACGCACTCGATAGATTCACCTCGGTATTTCGACACAATCAGCCACCATTTCAGCCAAAAACTGAAACTGCGAACGCGGCTGAATCAAAATTCGAGCGGCTAGAGGTCGGAACCTGAGGAGCCTTGTCGACGATCTCCTGGACGTAGTTCTCGCCGAAGCAGCGGTGGCCGGCGTCGTAGAGCTGGCGGATGAGAGCGACGGGCTTCGTCTTGCTCACGGCCACCACCCGGACGCGGTCCGAGCCGCGGCCGCACCGCTCCGCCGCCTGGCCGACCCGGTGGAGCACCGTCCGGAGCGCCTCAGTGACCGCCGGCGAGGACGTGGCCATCTCCGATCGGTTCTCGGTCCGATCCGCGCTCCTCTTCTCGCCGCAGTCGGAGAGCATACGGCGTCTAGAGACTCGATCGCGTTAATGGTCGCGTATTTACTCAGCTATTTATTTATTTTTAATTTGTATTCTTTTTTAATTACAAATTACTCAGCTAATGATGATATTAATCACTTAATAATATGCTCCAAGGACATGGAATTTAACTTTGAAAAGTAGGTATTTACTTGCACTTTCTTGGGTTGATTTTTTGAAATTAATTCCTATTGTTATGTGGAATGATTTTGACTTTTAAATTTTGACATCTCGAAAATTTTACAGCTCACACTTTGATTTTAAGTTGATGTGAATTATTTGAAACCTCATAGAATTTTTTAAATATTGATAGTCATTTTATAAAATCTATAAATTGCATTGAAATGATATGATTCTTTATCACGAATTCTTATCTTGATATCATAATAATACGATTGTGAGAAAATTCTTGAGTGCATAGAATGCATGCTCAATGCACACCATTGTGTCTTTCACTTTTTCAATTACCAATAGTATTATTACGTCGACATGGATCCTCAACATTATTCAACAATTGCAATATCCTACACTCGTGTTTGCCACATTAATCTACCGTCGTGTGACTTGCACATGCAAGACTCAAATGTGTATTTGTCACATCAGAGCCCTATTCTCGTATAGTTTCACAAGTCAAATTTTGTCACATTAACTTATTATCATGTAACATACATACATAAAAAAAAAAAAAAAAAAAACAATAGCATATCTACCACGTCAACAACCACGTTAGAACGATACCACATCAGTAACCCGCACCTTCTTGTTTCTTTCTTTAATCTTTTCTCCAAAGACCAACTCTTTCACGTTACCTTAAGTTTGAGTGCATGTTAGACATATGTTTATGAGATTTTCCATATCTCTGAGCATATCCTTGATAAGTACATATTAACTTAAACAGTCATCTTACGAAGCCTCAATAGTATTTATAGTATTTGCACTATTTATAGACTTTAGAAAATGGTTATTTAGGATAACAATATGTCACAATGTTACTTTTAATCAATTAGAGATATACACTATCAAGCAATATATGTACGGTCATGAAATATATGAAAAATCTAAGGAGATATGAAGAATCTTCTAGATATATTATTAACATTCCCTAACATTCTCTCTCAAGCTCAATTAATGTAGAAGAAATGGGATTCTTTTTTAGGAAAATTACTAAAAAAGTCTTAAATCTATTGTAATCGTGTCAATTTAGTTCTAAACTTATTTTTTTGTTCAAATTTGGTTTACCGTCGCTGATGTGGCCGCTAGCTAGTGCCGACGACTCTTTTATTAATCTTTTATTTTTTTCGAATTATTTTATTTTTTCTTTTCCCCCTCTTGCCTCCTCTTTGCTTTGATGAGCGCCACCGACCAAAGGGGAGGGTTGGCCAGCCACCAAACTAAGGCGGCCAAGCAAGTCGCCTAGCTGCTAGCAAATGCATGCGAGGGTGAGCTCACTCGGCCACTGACAGATGCAGCGAGAGCTGGCGTCACTAGTGACCGAGCGATCTCACCCTCACCTAGCAACGGCAATGGGAGCTCCCTGATTAACTGGAGAGGCGAGCCCTCACTGATCGATTAGAGAGGCAATTAGAGAGGCAAGCCCTCGCTCAGTGACGGCAAGGTCGCTTGATTGCCTCAATTCGGCAATCGGCTTGCCCTCCCCTCTAGCTCGGAGCAAAGGAAGAAGGAGGGAGGAGGAAAAAAAAGAAGAAGAAAAATAGAAAATTAATAAAAATGGAAAAAATAAAAAAATAGTCATTAGCGTCGGCCGACAGCCACATCAGCACCGACCAATCAAATTTGGCTAAATGGATTGAACTAACAATTGCAAAAGTTTTAGAATTCAATTGATAAAAAAAATTATGACTAAATCGGTATAATTGCTACAATATGTTTAAGATTTTTTTAATTTTTCGTTTTTTTGTCAATAAGAAAGTGGGAATTTGGAAAAAAGATAAAAACGAAACAAAAAGCTTGGATGGATGTACCTTCTAATCAAACCATGATAGAGATCAAGTCTTTTAGACCACGCAAGCCAGTTAGCTCTGCCATGATTCTGATGTGTGCAGGCTACATAACAACAAACTGACGTGGTCGCTGACATGGCAGACATGCGTTCGAATCTAACATTTGCATGCAACCTGACAATAGACATGGCACATACAAGTTTGAGTCTTGTGTGTACAACTTACAAGACATCAGGCCGACATGGTTGTTAAGGCGAGGACGCCCGTTGCACTCAAACTGTATAATCTCTTGTATCTTTCGTAATGAGGAGTACCTAAGAGACTTATAAGCTTTACAAGATGATTATTTGAAGTAACTAGATATTACAGATAAGCATAGTTAAGGAAAAAATGTGCCTGAATTCTCATAAATATGGAGAATCAAGAGAGAAATGGGGAATCTTCCATACGTATCTCTAGCAATTATTATTTTGGGAGAGATATGATGCCAACTTCAAAACGTAGAGGACATAAAATTTATAAAGAATCATGTTTAACTCATCCAATTACTAGCGTACATAAATATTTTTTATTTTTCTATTTTTGGTCGAAAGCGTACATGAAGATTACAAGTTGTCATCTGACAATCTGGCTGGATTGTGTTGTTGAGCACTTAAAAAAGAAAGTCTCAACATTAAGCAACGAGGCATCTTTCTGCCGAAATTCACCACAATATCCTCTTGGGATCCTGGGAATCAGCACTCACGATAGAAAATACATATCGTCGCCAAAATCTTTTCGGGATTGTTCTTGTCGTCGCTATAGATTGGATGTTGTCGCTGAAAACAAAAAGGTGCTTCAATAACATCTTAGGGACGAAATTTGAATTTCATGGCGCAGAGGTTGAAGAAGCATTCAATATTCACCGACCATGTAACAATTTGATAAGATTTGCCCTACCTAAATCATATGTAAAATACGGCTGTCTCTTTCTGGAAAATTTTCTCTCGACACTATTATTTGGGCTGCGAAGATGAATAATCTCTATATTTATATTTAGTTAAGTTTGCATGCGAGCGAGGTCCATAACTTGTAGCTCTCTAAAATAAGACTTTTGGTTGGAAGGAAATTATCGACATGAGTTTTTATCCCTGCGCACTACTTCCTTCAGAATATCAACAAATCTCAATTATTGATCAGTGAGAAAATTCCAAACAAACCTGAAATGCCATCATTTCCTCTAAAAAGGGGCATGAAGTGGACCTCGAATCAAACAAGGCCTGAAATGAATATGTCAATCTCAAATAAGAGCCAAAGAGGCTATGGTTATTTCAAATAAGGGCCTGACCTCGGTGATTGCCGATCGGCTAAATATTCTGATCAGTGAAGGGTATTTCCATCAAAAGACAATGTTAATTTTAAATTATTTTTTCTTTTTTCTCTTTTCTTATTTCTTTTTTTTTTTTCTAATGAGCATCGGCAAGAGCTCGGTGACCCTTGTTGGTTGCCAATGAGGGCTACGATCCTCGCCTAAGTCCTCACCAGCTGTGGGTGGGGTGACCCTCACCAAGCTTTGACAGGAGTCAGCCTCACTTAAGGCCGACGAGGGCAGCCTCACCCAAGGCGAGGGTCGCCTTGCCTAGGTGTGGCCGGCAAGGGAGGCCCTCACTAGATCAGATTCTAACCAATGTAGGGTATTTCAATAAAAAAACAATGTTAATTTTAAATTATTTTTTCTCTTTTCTTTTTTTTTTTTTTTTTTTTTTTTTTTTTCAATGAGCATTGACAAGAGCCCAATGACCCTTGTTGGCTGCCAATGAGGGCTACGATCCTCGCCTAAACCCTCACCAGCTGTGAGTGAGGCGACCCTCACCCAAATTTGACGGGAGTCAGCCTCGCCTAAGGCCGACGAGGGCGGCCTCACCCAAGGCAAGGGTCACCTTGCCTAGGCGTGGTCAACGAGGGAGGCCCTCATTAGATCAGGCAAGGGCAACCCTTGCCCAGCCCTTTTCGAGCATTGTTGGTGGTCGAGCTAGCCATAAGTGAAGAAGAAAGGGAAAACAAGAAAAAAAGGAAAAACCTCGTCTAACCTTTTACTTGAATGTACAAGGTGGTATACCATATAATAGATTTTCTTCTTGGAATATCCAAGTTTCTCTTTTCGACCTTCAACGCAATTCAAACCCTAAGCAAACAGGGAGGCGACCGCCATTAACGTTCACCATACACAGACTCAACCGATGATACATCACGCCCGGAAATCATGGAGGGCCCGCCACTTACCTTCTTCGGAGATTTTCATTGCATCGCAAGCAGCCTCATGCATCGAGACCGCGCTCAGAAAAGCATGCATGCACGACTTGCGTCGCACGCCTATCCCCCTTTCCGGTCAACTCTCCCTCCGTTTTCCTTATAAAAACCCTAATTCTCGCACTCCAACCTCTCACACCGCGAAGCTCCACGTCTGCTTGAAGCTCAGGAACGCGCGTGCCCTCGAGCATGAGTCCGCTCCTACACTTCCTCTTCATTCTCATCGCCATGGCGGCCTCGGTGGCCAATGCTTCTGCGACCACAGATCCTGACATTGGCGGCGATGAAGACTTTGAACTGGACACCCTGTCACGGCGGTTCCTCCCCGAGCAGACCCGAGTGCTGGCGACTGCGACGTGCGACAAGTTCCCTAGGCTGTGCCGAGCGAAGAACAGCTCCCAGCCGGATTGCTGCAAGAAGGCGTGCACCAACATAGAGACCGACCGGCTGAACTGTGGGATGTGCGGGCGCAAGTGCCGGGTCTATGAGATCTGCTGCAAAGGGTCCTGCGTGAACCCGACGTTCGACAAGAAGAACTGCGGTGGGTGCAATAGAAGGTGCAAGAAAGGGGGCTACTGCATCTATGGGATTTGCGATTACGCTTGATGAGTACGGATGAACGGCAATGGAAAGCGAAAACTGAGCATTCGCTCGGTTCAGTTATCTGGTTCAATGTATAGTTCTGCAGGCGGTCGTCGTGTTCGCACGTGTTTCGCTTGATGATGCTAATAAGAAAAGGAGCGTCTTGTAAAAGATCTTATGGAGATTAAAATAATGTGATGTCATGTTGTTATAATGTGTCGTCGGGCAAGACGGGCAAATTTAGTTTAAGTAAGGTCTATGATATTTTATGAACGGACCAAAAAGATGAAAATTCAGCAATGTTTCTGTTGATATTAGGGCTCGTAATATAATTACCAACGTCAGATAAGAAACATTTATGTACCAACATTCATCACATTATTAAAAGAAGAAAAACACTGTGAATTGCTCTGAACAAAATCAAGTCTATTTAATAATTAGTTTGATATAGATTTGGAAGAACGTGTAATTCAGAAAATGGGGTTCGGTTTCGATTCAATGTGGCACAAACTAAACTTTTAGATTTCGAATGTTATCTATAGGGACTCTTGTTTTCTATTCTTTTAATAAGTATAATTTTTTTTTTCGGAATATAGAAAAAGAGAATGAGATAAGTTGGTTGCTAACTTGGCTGTTGCACATGGAGGACGAGGCTGCATTAAGATATTACAATAACAGTAGGTGAGAGCTGAACGAAAAAGCTATTAAAAAAAATGACATGACCCATTTTGGACTAAATATATAGATATAGATATATGTATCGTCTTTCACACGAAAATGTGCAAAACGACCAAAGGAAATAAGGAAATTGTACATCTAAACATCATTTGTCACAATAAAAATGTTGGGAACCCATAAGTATGAAAAAATGCGCGATCCTTCACATGTTCAGGTTAATCTTTTTGCCGTGGGATAGGTACTCATTAGATGATCAATGGGAGAAGTGCACTATAATTTATCATGAAATTTTAATTGAATCTTAAATTTTAAAAAAATATAATCAAGCTCTAAAACTTATCATGAAAGTTTATTCGAGTCTTAAAATTTTTAAAAAATACAATTCAGTCCTAAAACTTATCACGAAATTGCAATCAAATCCTAAATTTGTTATAAATGACTTGATCGGATCAATTCGATAAATTTTAGAACTTGATTGTACTTTTTAAAATTTTAGAACTTAATTATAATTTCATGATAAGTTCGTAATATATTAGAACTTTCAAATGCATTTATCACGTTCATCCATATATTTTTTGTGTCAAACCAACTTTTGTGACTACACGCATATGGAGGGGAAAGAACTGATGCCTACTAGGGGTGAGCATGGTCCGGGTTGGGCCGGTCCACCCCCTAACCCTAGAACCAACCCGCACAGTGTTGGTCCTCAATTTTTGGGACCAAGGACCGACCCTATTGAGCCTAGGACCGGGACCGGACCGACCCAATGGGTTCGGTCCGGTTCCGAGATTAACCAAAGACCAATCATTAATTTTTTTCATTTTTTTGTATTTCTGAAAAATTAAACTAATTATTTCAAATTACATATTTATCGATATTGTGATTTTAACTAAACTATACATACTAATACATATTCAACAAATTTAAAATAAGGTAACAATAAAATTTCACACTTGCTAAAAGCAAGAAACCATAAAAACAATTAAGATTGCTTATAGAGCCGCAAGACGAGCGTTGCTCACGAGCAAAAAGAATTTCTAGTTAGGACTTTATTTCCTTATGATTTACTCAGAACGAGCAAGATTAGCGAATAGAGGTGAACGGCGCAAGCGTCAAGCAACAAGTGGGGTGAGCATGGCAAGCGAGGTGAGTGTCGAGTGGTGAGCGACCAAAAGTGAGCGAGGTGAGTGTTGAGTGGTGAGCGACCAAAAGTGGCGAGTGGGGCAAGATTGCTCACGAGTGAAGTTGTTTCTTTCAATTTTACTTGGCAAATTGAATATTAAGAGGATAAAGTAAAAAGAAGAGAACAAGAATACTGGAGGAGGATGCCATTTGTATTAGAGTTTACTCTTTAGAATAAATAAAAATATATTATATATAATATAATATATAAAGCCGGGTTGGTCCGGGTTGGACCAACCCAAACTCCTAGGACCGAGGACCAACCCGCACAGTACCGGTCCAGAGATCTCAGGACCAAGGATCGACCCAGTCCCCTTGGGAACCGGACTAGGATCGGCAGGGTTGGGCCGGTCCAAGGTCGGTCCAGGGGTCGACCCTGGACCGATGCTCACCCCTAATGCCTACGCAAATCAGGAAAGTAGCGTTCTTTCGTCACAGCATGATTTGCGCTGCATCATCGAATCATTGTTACGCACATATCCTCCAAAGTCAAAATTGCCAGCATTTCGGGATGCACGCCGGGCAATTCGCCTCCATATACCCGTCACGGAGACAAAAGGAAAAGAAACAAATTATGGAATACTAGTAGTCCACGGGGGATTGAATTTGAATATGGTATTTTTGCTTACAATGTCTATTCATAGGTGGTGTTTGTCCCTGATTTAGTGGTGAGCAATCAAGCTAGTTTGGATCCGGTCCAATCTAGGAAATGAATGGAACCACCCTTTAACGGGGTCAGGTCCGGGTTCTTATGTCAAAAGAGTCGGTTCCAAAGTCAAACCGGTTTAAAGCTGTATATATTGAGATGCAACCAAGGAGAATGGAACATGCAACCTTTGATTCGAAGTTGAAACATATGATCACTCGACAAATAAGACTTCACTTGTAGCTATACAAAATAATTTATAGAATAATTATTTGATTTTACACAACAAATCAGGCACCCGGTAGAATTATGAACCGATTAGTTCGATTCTAGTCGATAGGAAGGGTGAAAGTTGAACTGTGTTTGGCATCAAAGGTAGATCACACAATGATCTGGTAGCAAGATGATGGAGAAAGTTTGCCAAAAGAAAATGATAGAGAAAGATGTAATGACTTTTTTTTTTAATTTAATGCGCTTTTACTTTTTTCTTTTTGAAATGTAGAACAGCTTCAACTTCTCAAAACAAATGAATAATAAAGCTCATGATAATTTCAAACCTTGTTTTGTAATTTAGAATCACTGTTGGGAGCGCGCAACAGAAACCTAATTCTTTTGCCTAGAAAGATTGTCTAAAGAAAACTCAAATTTGAACTTGTCAACATATCCACTTGGACTCATATTTATTCAAAGGTATAAGCTAATGAATTATATTAGTTAACTATGATTTATTAAATACTCAACATCACACCAATTCTCTGATATGAAACTTTTTCTAACACAACTCGCATGCGCATCTTAACAATATTTTCTTCATGTGTGAGCTTAGTGCTAAGGTCCACTCTCCCTTAACTCAAGTATCTCCTTGATCTGATATGTCTCAATTTGAATCTCCAATGCTCATCTTTATCCATGATCTCTTTCTCTAGACCAAACCATAAAGGCTACTATGAGAATCATGTTGCTATACCACAACGCCCACCTTCATTTCAAGCTCTTTTGCTATTGAACCATGAAAGTTGCTCGAAAACTGCATTGACCACGAGATTCCAATACACAATATAAGTGGATCACCAATAGACAACTGGCTCTATTATCATTAACTAGGGAAACATACCAAGTGTCTAAGAGAAAATTGTCCAAAAAGTCATAAACTTATTGTACAGTAGCTAAATCAATCATAAACTTTTCAATTTTTACTAATTTAGTTCCAAAACTTTTAATGATTTTTTAATATAGTCAATCCAACCAAATTAATGCCGAAAATCGCTGATGTGGTGGTATAATAAGTGTTGGCCTTGCATAATACAATTAGCA
The DNA here is from genome assembly GCA_014182845.1 of Corymbia calophylla. Taxonomy (NCBI): domain Eukaryota; kingdom Viridiplantae; phylum Streptophyta; class Magnoliopsida; order Myrtales; family Myrtaceae; genus Corymbia; species Corymbia calophylla. Next base: position 44,628,434 of record CM024697.1, on the reverse strand, counting down.
CTAAAGTGGATGATTTTAGCAATTTTAAACAAAAATTCTGATTCTTTTTTTTTTTTGGCTCTCTTTTCTTTTTTCCTCTATTCTACTATCCATCTTTTTTCTTTGCCAATCATGGGACTTTTAAGATAGCCGATGAGGGCTGCGCTTGCCTAGATCCAAGCTAGGGCATTGTGGCCCTTGCCAAAACTGGTGAGGGAGGCCCTAGTTGGCCATTGCCGAGGCCCAGTAAATGGTAGAGAGAAAAGATGAATGGTAGAAAAGGGTAAAAAAGAAAAAAAATCAAAATTTTTTAAAAACTTGCAAAAATCCACATCATTACCGATTGTGTCACATAAGATGACTAATATTAACTAAACCACCATGTCCATGATTTTCAACCAATAGACTAAATTAAAAATATCGTCGAAAGATTTTGGATTAAATTGGCCAAATTGAAAGGTTTAAAATTGAATTGGCGTGTACAATAGTTTCATAACTTTTCGAACAATTTTCCAGCACTCGGATACCTTCATCTAATGATATCACAAAGAGGGAGCTCAAGTCTGAGCCTGTTAATATATATAGTTAGACTTACATTTACTCAAAAGATTAAATCAATTAGTTATGAATTAATTAAGATATATTAACTACTCAGCAATGCACTAATTCTCCAACACTTGACATGTTTCTAAGACAACCCATACGTGCATCTCAATAATCACAATTAATATCTTCATGTTGACTATAAATCAAAAAGTACTTATGATAACCTGTGATGATATTTGTTTGCGAAAATATTGTTAGCTTTGGTTTCCATTTATCAAACCCGGCCTAGTAGTCTGGTAGATGGACATAGTTACTAACGATTTTTCTTTGGGATGACACATGCACATAGAATTCATTATTTTATGCTATTTTTTTCAGTTTATACTGAACTAATTGAGTTGACTGCGGTCGACCTAATAAAAATACCGTGGACACAACTTCAATAGCAGATAAAGATATACGCGTAGGTACATGCGAATTCGAGAACAAAGCAAGCCACGAAAACAAGAACAACAATGTTTCCTTTCTCATTTCAATTGTTAAAATTGCCAAAAAACCTAAACTTATTGTAATTTTTGCAAGTCAATCCTAAACCTTTCTTTATTACACTAATTCAGTCTTAAATGTTTTGCAATTGTGACAATTCAATCCACCCGACCAATTTTGGCCTATTGGTATTGACATGTGCATTGACCGTCCGATCGACACTTACATAAATAATTTTTAATAATATTTGAATTTTTAAAGTTTTTTTCTTTTTCTTTTCTTCCTTCTTTTTCCTTTTTTTTCCACAATGGCTGGCAAGGGTTGCGGCCCTCACCCAGCCTAGCCCGCAGCTGGTGAGGCCATGGCCGCCGCCGCTGCCAAGGCCTAGGCGAAGTTACGAAAGTCAAAGTGAGCTATCAAAAGTCAGGAAACTGAAGAACATATGTCTAGTCGCGAACTGGATCGGACAGAAACCAAAGGAGCAAAGCCAATTCACATCCTTTAGAACAAATTGAGGCAAAGGCATCGAGCTTGAGGAGAGGAAATGAAATTGAAGAGGACGAACAGACAACCTACCAGCCTCTATAGAAGACACGATCGAGTTCGAGGTCGACGAAAGAAGGGTGGAGTCAAGGCCTCTTCGATTGGCAGCTCTGGATCAAACTCGTCACCAGCTTGGCAGCAGAAGGAGGTGCCACCGCTAAGGCAAGAGAAGTGTTGAGATGAGTTGGGACTTGGGGCAGACTAAGAGGCCCTGGCGACAGCGGCCATGGACTTGCCAGCCATAGGCGAGGCTCTCTTTGCTTGCAGCAAGGCTAGCCTTGCTTAGATTTGGGCAAAGCCGCCTCACCACAGGTCTTGCCTAGATCTAGGCAAGGGCCGCTACCCTCACTGACGGCTGGTGAGGGCTTTGTAGCCCTTGTGGGCCAATATGGGGAAAAAAGGAAAAAGAAGGAAGAAGAGAGAGAGAAAAGGAAAAATTTTAAAAAAATTGGAAAAAATAAAATAATACTAAAAATTGTCCACGTCAGTGGCGGCGTTTCACCGACGTCCACGCTGCCACTGACGTCCATGTTATTGTCGACTGGTCAAAATTAGCCAGATAGACTCAATTGACATAATTGTAAAAAGTTTAGAACTAAATTGTCAAAAAAAAAATGTTTAGGACTTATTTGAAAGAATTGCAATAGATTTATGACTTTTTTGGTAATTTCTTCTATTTTAATTCATACATGACCCGACCCAATAGGCAATAGCATTGACCCGATTTGACCAGATTTTCGAGTTCATGTGTATCGACATGGATTTTGACCAAAACGGCAAATGTATGGTCAAAGTAGGCTAATCGAGACGTGTACTTCATATCCAAAGAAATTCACCAACTCAGAAAGATGGTGCAAGTTTAACTGATTCCGAACCCGAGATTTGAAAGAAGACCGGTCTTGCTTCGTCAAATTGACAACGTGCGATTTGGGGGCTTGTCAGTTTGGTCGCGCTAAGACTCTTGGATTCGTGTAATTTCAGTTCTCATCTAATTTTTGGATCATCCCACCATCACAATCATCATGATTAGCACTAGTAATCACAGACTTCACACGGATTCAGTTCTTTGCTTGATGTGATGTGGGAGAAAATTGCCCAATCAATTTTAAATCTATTATATGAACGTCGATTCAATCTTTAATTTTTCAATTTTTTGTCAATTTAATTATAAATCTTTACGTGGAATTCGAATGTAGTCATTCCAACTAATTTTCATTAGAAATAACTGATATGATGATGCGCTACATAGGACGGTTGGTGATGATTGAACTTCCACATTAACCATTTCAAGGGAAAATTGACCGAAATAATTATATTGAAATTTCGTGTAAAGTTTCAAACTAAATTAATAAAATTGAAAAATTTAGAACTGAATTGGCATTTGCACAATTGATTTAGGACTGATTTTGGTAATTGTCGTGCTTGGCCTGTGCCAATTGTGGGCTCAAGATTAGGGTTTCGGTGCAAGGTTTAAAGAGGGTATCATTATTCATTAATCTCACTAATAATCTCTCTTTTCATCTCCTTAATCTTAGGTCATGAGTTCATAATTTCTAGGACGGCCTATCTTAAGTGCACTGCCGGACACTTACAAAATCGTGACGTGACCCGTTTGATATGTTGTACAGTAACTTGTGAGTGATGTAAACCTAATACTACGTTGACCAAGGGACAGCTCTTTTTCTTTTTCAACATTGTTTTTCTGCTTCAGCTTCTTACTTATCTACATGGCCGAAAACAAGACGCCTCCCAAAATTAGATCGGCTCTATTTTTATTGTACGAATAATAATTCAATTCTAAATTTTTCAATTTTGTTAATTTAGTCCGAATGATTGGATTGTCATGTGAGTGATTTCCAATAAAAATTAGCCGAAAATACTATATTATAATTTCGTGCAAAAATTTATATTTAAATTCACAAAAATTAAAAGTTTAAATACTGAATTGAAATCTATACAATAGGTTTAGCACTAATTGAACAATTTTCCTCCTTATGCTCATAGGCTATACTTTGTAATTAAATAATTGCATGGTGCACGATGAATCTCATTTGTATAGCTATCGTCCTTTGCAACTTAGCCACCCTAAAAAGCTTAGTTTTCTTTATTAGAACCAATCATCTTAAATGATTATTTGAAAAGACTTAAAGGGATAGATACATTAAAAATTCCACAACTTATCATGAAAGTGCAAATGAATCCTAAAATTTTTAAAAAGTGTGATTAAATCTTAAAGCTTATCACAAAATGTAATTGAATCCTAAAACTTTCAAAAAGTGTAATCAAATTCTCCAATTTGTCAAATTGGTACAATCAAGTATTTTCCTTGATTGCACTATTTGAAAGTTTTAGAACTCAATTTCACTTTCATAATAAGTTTTAGGACTTATTGCACATTTTGAAAGTTTTAAGATTTGATTGCATTTTCATAATAAATTTTAAGACTTAATTGCACTTTTTGAAAGTTTTAAGACTTAATTGCACTTTCGTGATAAACTTTAGGACTTATAGTATACTTATCTCAAACTTAAATTAGACCAATGATATTTTATGAGTGCTTGCGGGTCACAAAAAATAATTAATGAAATTATCACTTGCCCAGACTTAACCGATTTATAGGGCTTTCCTTGGACTTAGCAGGGTCTCGCACCCTTGTACCTTTAATTATGAAGGAGGACAAAAAACACAAATTAAGTAAAGAAATTAAGTGGAAATTCCGTCGAGGTGTTGCATCGCTTGCATAAGTCAATCAAAACACATGAACACATGCGCAATTCTCTTGGTTCTTCTCTTTTCGCCAACTTCATATTGTTCTCCTCATTTGAAATTCTTGGCACCAATTGGAATCCCAACTTCCATTTACAAGAAAATTTGCAATAGAGTGATTGATAAAGACATATTCATTTTCTATAAATAGGCATATCATTCTCATTGATTTTCCATCTATATCAACCTCCTAGCCACCCTAGTTCTCTTTATCTGCCCTAACGATGAAGTTATCAAACTCATTTTGTATAACGTTAGTTCTGCTTTGCTTTACGCTTGTTCATTCTGAGATACCAAGCATTGCAAGTTCAAGCATCATCTCCTCAAGCCATGAGGAAGCATCTGGCGTTGAGGCTCCGTTTCCTCTCCATTCGCGAAACCGTTTCCTTGCCGAGAGCGTTCGCACGACCACGACGTGCGACAGGTACCCTAGGGTTTGCCGTGCGACGGGTAGTCCCGGCCCGGACTGCTGCGGTAAGCAATGCGTCGATGTGATGACAGACCGGCTCAATTGCGGGGCTTGTGGGAAAAGGTGCAAATACGGCGAGATGTGCTGCCGGGGGAGCTGCGTGAATCCGTCGGTCGATGAGAAACATTGCGGACGATGCAGTAACAAGTGCTCGAAAGGAAGTTCATGCGTGCATGGCTTGTGTAACTATGCTTAAAGATAAGGATTTCACTGATTTATCCATAGGTGAAAATTGGTCATCGCATGTTACTATTTGGAAAAAGTAAGATTGCTATTACAGAACAGTTAGCAGTTAGCTAGATACGCATGATGCTTAGATTTGAAATTGTGAGTGAATGCAATAAGCAGTCAATGTGATTGCAATATGTCATAGCGGCTAATGTGGCCTATGCAAATTAATAAATTATGAATGCATGTACTCTTAATATTGTCATTATTAATATTACAAAACATATGTAAACTCTCGCCCTCCATCAAGATTTATTCAATGTCGCGACGAGTACCGTGACAATTCATGTGATTTTAACATGCTTTACAGCTCATTCGGCATTATTGCAGCTTTTTTAATTAAACCAATGATCTGTTTAGACATTACAACGATCTATCTATTCGCGAAATGCATAATTTTAAATCAACAAAGTAATCGCTTATTCATTCAATAATTCTAGCCTAACTCTAGCATTATATCAATATTGATGGGGGTTTTAGATTACTCACTTGTCACCATGAGAATTTTCTTCAATCGGCATCGTCTCGGGATCGCCGGAATTTTCAAGCATGAACCTCACCAGAATTCCCTTACAAAATAAGATCGATAAGATTAGCACCGAGAATTTGAGAGGATGTAATTGAAAGAAAGTTTTGGAACGAGTTACCTCTTTGAAAATGCAAAATGAAAACTACATTTATTTGCATAGTTATGAGTATTGCACAAGGTTGGGCCGGCCCTTCAAAAGGGCATGAAATCCCTTCGAGAGGGTAGTCCGGCCCTTCGAAGAAGCAACAAATCCTTTCGATTAGCCCCTTTCACGGCCCAAAATATCCCGTTGCAAGGTCCTTGCGCAGCACCGGTCCAGCCTTGCGATTGACACATGGCAGTCGCAGGTTGGTCAGCTGCCAATCTTTTTCCTCAAAATAGTATTTTGTATTTGTTATTTATTTTTATTCAAATTCGACTGAACTTCGATTGGGTATAATTCTTTCGTCTGATGTCCAATTGACTCGATATTTACACCCATGGAAAAAACTTGTTACCTGAACCTACCAAGAATGAGACTTGATCTTCGAACAAGTGGCCGGATCATGGATTTCTAGGAATTGGGCTGGACGGATGGTCGGGGTGAGAAATTATGATATTTTCCTCGTTTAAAATCTTAATGCCGTCATTTTCCAATGGTGTTGGAAAGTTCATGACTTGATTTTTAGGATGGAATTAATTAATTAATTGAGCTAATCGTACAATTCCCGGCATTTCAAAATTGGGTGATCGTGATTAAATGATATGATATCTTAAATCCAATGTCCTTGGCATATGTTATTTTGGCACAAATATTTTTGGTTCTTAAGAAGAAACAATTTGAGAATGTTCAATTGTCCGAAATGAATTTCTAGATTTGCGGAGTTTCAATATTTAATTCGTAAAAAGAATCAAATTTTTGTTTTGACAATTCAATTATATTATATATGATTGCAATTTATGAAAAGCTTTTTGCTCGTTTCTATTCTAGATGTCAATATCGGAAATTATTTGTACCGCATTACTAGTCATAATATGTATATTGTGAAAAAGATTATTTTACTTTATCTCTTTGATTCACACTAAATAGTTATCTTTGAAAATCTCTTGATAAGTGTAACCCAATCTTTAATAAAGTAATATTTTCAATCGATCTTGATCAAACCTTAGGTTGAAAATTAGCATTACGGTTACCCCTCTTTATGGGAAGGCTCAACGACAATTTCACTAGAAAGATAAAAGGGTTTCCCAATTTTTGGCCTAATATCAAGAGAATTTTAATATTTGGCCTCACATCTCGTTCTGATATATCAACTCGATGCAAGGCCACTGTACATATATACGGTCACTATCTCATGATTAGGTTGTTTCTTGAAAACCTCTTTTAACTCTCGGAAATGTTCCACTCATCACCCTCTCATTGAACAGATCATGTGAGTTGAATTCATATATTGAGTGTGGGCAGTATCCAATTCACATGAATCAGTCAATATCACGAAAATCATTAGGTTAGATCCAGTATGTGTTACGAATCATGAGAAAATCTGAACCGCGAGACCGAGGCTGTGGCCGTGAGTCTAGGCATCAAGCTCAAACGTACGTTTGTTCCTCTTATTCATTTTTCAAAAAGCAGAAGTCAATCGGTTTTGATGATTGGCTTAATGCAATTAGAAATGCCATGTTGCTGGGACAGAATGCGCTTGTGGACAGATCTCGAGTCCTATTTAACAAGAAAAACCCTAAAAAACAACCCGTGAATATGAGATCCACAAGGCCGCGCGAACGAACATGTCCTGAAGCTTCCAGGTTGACTTATCGCATGCCAAAACTGTGAGAATATCAAACAGTACTCTAGGGTTGCTGTGATCTCTCTGACCTGTCAATGCATCAATTAGTCAACATAAACCCTAGAATTATTCCTTACGTTGTTTCTTAATGGGAAGTCAAATACCAAGACAAGAAAAACTGAACGCATGAGTTCTGTTCTTGTTCAAACCTCGACGTGCTTTTGTACCGGTTTTGAAAAGCCATGGTCGTTATTTTCACGTTTCATTTCATCTATGGAAATCAGAAACTGCATTGAACATGCAATCGGTGGCTCAATGGAGAATAGCTGTTGTTCTCCGGTAGATCCACAATTTATGCCGCTTGTCGAAGTCTCATTTGTCGCAAATCTCAATTGGTTTGCATCGTGGCCAAAGAGTCTTAATTTGACTAATTACATCCATTAGGATCAACATAAGTTTTGACTGAGACCGTCAAAGAAAGTACCTAGGATACATGAATATTTATATTTTATTATCTTTTTTTTGCCAAACATTTTTTAAGTTAGGTAGCGTTTTTGGGTTAATTTCTGTGCACCCCACTAATAATAGTTCGATTATTTAGGCTTGAAGCTCTCCAATAAGTGTTTTTTGGAATTTCCATAAGAAATGGGAGATTACTATTTATATTTGCATATGCTTGTACAATATTTGGGGTGTTTGGCGTTACATAAAATGCATATTGTAAAATGCTATAAATACTAAAATATAAATCTAGAAGTTAAAACCAAATCAATCATGACGTACGCGGAGAATAATGGTTGTGCAAGGAATTGCTTTCACGTGGCGTTATTAAGAGATTGTACCGACTGCAAATCGTAATTTGAAATCGCACGCTTCTTAAGATGCAAAGTCCCAAGCATTTTATTTTTTTATTTTTTTTGGATCAATACAAAAATAAAGGATCTTCTTCGATAAGAAAATTGATTGATCAACGCTTGGAGTAGGCCTCAATTTGCAATAACCTCATGATAACTTTAGAGATAAACCCAATCAAGTGCTGAAACGAAAAATTCAGCCCTTGATGAGATTCAAGTTGTTTTTTTAGAAAGCATTCAGGTAAGAGATTCAATTAAGTCCAAAAATCTTTTGATAAAGTAAGAAAGGAAGGGGTTACTAAATTCATTAAGTATAAAAAGTAATTGATGCCAAGTAGTAGGGAAAATTATCAAAAAAAAATCGTAAACCTATTGCAATTATATCAATTTAGTCCTAAATCTTTTAATTTGGCCAATTTAGTCCTAAACTTCTTAACAATTTGCCAATTTAGTCCATCATGCCACTTTTGATCGAAAATTATTGACGTGAATGTCGGTCGTTCTACGTGGCACAAGCGACGTTGTTATGAAAGTCCTTTTTAATTTTTCTAATTTTTTATATGTCTCTTTTCTTTTCTGGGCTAGCCGGTGGTTGGGCAACCCTTATAAATTAAGAATAAGAAAGGAAAATAAAAAATGAAAAATACAAAAAAAAATCAAAATTGAAGAAAAATTTCACGTTAACGCCCCCAGTGCCAAGTAGGATGGCGGTGTCCACATCATCAATTTTTTTATCAAATTTAGTTAGATGGACTGAATTGACGAATTGTCAAAATGTTTAAGATTAAATTAGCTAAATTACAATGCTTAGTACTGAATTAGGACAATTGTAATATAATAATGACTTTTTTGGTAATTTTTTCCCAAATCGAATCATGTTACTAAAACCTTCCAACAATAGTAAACCTTCCATGCTAGTTAAGCAACCAATAATATCAAGTGATCATCTTGCCCCACGGATGAGGAGTGTTAGGAGGATGCGTTAGTTTGATCCCACCTTTTAGTGTCAAGTTTTCATTTTTATTTTTTTGGTAAGAAAAGGAGCAAAGCTTGATTATTACATTATTTAATTATCGAGTTTGACTCCACTTGCACTTACTTACTTCGAACTAAACTAGATATACATATGTATGCGTGTATAGTATATGTATATACAACCAAGGGTAAAGTCCAACACCACGTTCGGCCAATGTGATTATGCAGTAGCATTAGCAAGGAATGTGCATCTTACAATCAATTTCTTGGGATTGATACTTCGGTCCTTTGATGAACTTGTCGCAGATATCATGTTCGACTTGAATTTACACATGGCACCGCAAGTCAAGGTTGACCTAATCGCCGTACAAGGGGGCTTGTCGTTTTGTAGGTGCAGAGGTCGTATAACCTCGTTCTTCGTTCAAACCTGTGAGTTCTGTTTTTCTTGTTTAGTTTTATCGAAAGCCTAACTCCGCTTACTTTCGAGCTTGTCTGGTCATTTGAAAAATTAGACAGCATTCCACTCCACCTAATCGACGATGCATCTCTCGTCTTATCGAACGAGCCATGCAATCTTGTATAAATATCCCCATCGCCTTTCATTCCTCTCCATCAATACCATCTCTCTCTCTCTCTCTCTCTCTCTCTCTCTCTCTCTCTCTCTAAAGCACAAGCAAAATGAAGTTCCCAGGGAACTTATTCCTCGTGGTATTGCTCATTGCAGCAGTGGCATTCAATGCTGCATCTGCAATATCATCGTCTTCCCAAGGAGGCTCGTACTTTACTTATGGGGAAGAAGATGATGTTCCGGGTGATACCCGCGATTCGTCCTCCCTTGAGACCCTTGAGCCACCCATCTTTCTCCGGGGCACAGGCCGGCTCCTCGCGGAGGCCACTACTAACTCGAGGACCGTGCTGACGTGCAACAAGTACCCGAGGATCTGCCGGGCCAAGGGAAGCCCCGGGCCAGACTGCTGCAACAAGAAGTGCGTGAACGTGAACACCGACAGGCTGAACTGTGGGGCGTGCGGGCACAAGTGCAGGTACTCTGAGATCTGCTGCAAGGGACAGTGCGTGAACGCCATGTTCGACAAGAAGCATTGCGGGGCCTGCAACAACAAGTGCAAGAGGAAGGGATCTGCTTGTGTTTATGGGATGTGCAGCTATGCATGAACATGAAGGAGCTTAAAGATTTGGAGGGTCTGAAGCAAATTGTGCAGTTATCATCGCATTAAGTGAATTTGTTGGTAACTTGGTACATTTTGTAGATGAGGTACTGTGTAGAAAGTCTTGATTTGTTTTTCTGTGACTATAAAGGTAATAAAGGCGAGGCCAACATCAACGTGGTTGATTGGACTTTGCCCCCAAAATTGTCATCTTTCAAGCTTAGTTCAAATGCAATAAGAGTGGTATTGTTATTTTTTAATGATTGGGATTAAGGTAGGGCACAAGATTGATCTCCGGTTTAAGTGTTTTAAGAGAATTATTGTCAATCTTGTTAACCCGTTGCTCGCAACGGCATATCAGCTGAATGACGAGATAGTAGTGGTGAATGATCGGCAATGTTATACGATGAGGTGAATGGTAGTGTCAAGAGAGAATGAGAGATGGCGAGTTAGGATTTTATACTAAATTCATTTGGCTTGTCTTGACTTTTAATGGAGGATCCATACAAAGTTGGATAATTCTAAACCTAACGAATTTTGTCTTGATTTACCAAATTTCTCTAATAAATGATCATTCCATGACATACAAATTGTGTCAACGCTCCTTTCTAAATTGAAAAGACTGCAACTAAACTTAAAAAAATTCGAATGGAGACCATGTTTGCTCACATATCACCAAAATTCAGTGTTATATACAGAAGTTAGCTCTATATTCTCTCACCATATAGATGTATGTATATCCTTTTGAAGTCCCTCTTGTCAAATTTGACAGCACTCATTGTTTTGGCCTGATTAGGGTTTTTCTTCTTTCTATTTCGGCCTGAAATGGTCAACGCTCTTGAGTGTCGGTGCTTGTTCTCCTGAAAAGCTTGGATCAACGAAGAAGTAGACTGAAGAAGAGCACTTTATTCGGGCCCTTGCTCAATGGCTTCATCTGGCTGTTCTTTAACCCGGCTGACAAGCATATTAATCTGAAGCAAACATAAGACCATACACAAAAGGAACCCACAAGCCTCAGCCTGATAATCATCCCTCGACTCGGCGTTTTCATTTGACCATCCACGATTCATTTGGTTGCCTGAACTAGCATGGCCATTGGATTTGGGAAATGCTTGAACTAGCAGCGTTAACTACTGTGGTTGAGTGAATTCCAATCATTAATACTGGGACTCCGACATGGGGTTTATATCACCGAAGGCTGTGATTACGTGATCTCCGATGGATCGGGTCTATTTGAGAAGTTTTTCACACCGAGTGAGTGACACATCGAGTGCAAAAAGCAAGCATGGCTCGGTCTGACGACAGCGTCAAATTGTGCATTGCAAATAAATGGAATCAAAGAGGACTCAAGAATGAGAATAAAGCAGAATATATATCTAGGATCAAGAAAAAGCAAATGAGAGATGTCTGTCTTCACTTTGCTTTAGTGTATTAAAAGAGCCTGTTGTCATTGGTTTGGACTCCACATGTGACCGGTGCTTTTGCCCTCACTTTCCTCCAGAACCAAATCCCAGCTCCAATTCCTATGGCTCCTGCTCCTGAAACTGCAGTTACCGACCCTGTGCAAAGCCCAAAACCACAAACCCAGAAAGAAAATTTTGGAATTCAGCTCAATATAAGTTCATAATCTGAACTCAAATCTCACTGTCAAATGCTATCTGAAGAGGTTTATTATCAAGAATTTGAGACAAAATCATGTCTATTTCAGTTTTCCGTTACCTGCAATTACTGCGGTCTTGCTGTGCCCCGAAACGCTACGATCTGCAAAACAGCACTCGATTGAGCCCAGAAACTCATACCGCAGAATTTCATAAAGAAATTAATCAAGATTGGAATCTAAAAATACTGATCTATCCCTAGCATCTGGTTTTGCACCAAGTAACATCAAATGTTCACCAAACAATTTGCAGGGAAAGACTCAGAACGCTGAAACGTACCTTTACAAGAAGCGGTACCGTTCCTTCCCTCGCAAATACACAAGAAGCTCTCTGTTTGGGTATCGAATCCGCAAGTCCCACCGCTCTTCAGAGTGTCCTGGCATGTCAAGCACCGAGTGGTCACGGGAATGTCGAAATCAACTCTAATACCGTACTCCGCGACCTGATCATATGGACCTGCGCCGATGTTCCTCCAATACACACTAGTGTAGCTAGCACAGTATCTGAGCATGAGCCTAAGTGACTCAGTGGCTTTCGGATAATAAGAGCAACAAGAACTCGATACCAATGCCGAGGCACACTGTGGTAAGTGACGACACAGGTAGCTCGAGCTGTCACACGATGAGTCGCACCGGTCAGGGTACCGCTCGCAGAACATCGGCTTCGGCTCAATGATGACATCCTCCTCGCTGCAATTGAAGAACAAGTAATCATTCTGAGGGGAGAGAGACAAATGCGTGCTCGTGTCCAGGCTAAACGCGCGCGTGGGGCGGAAGTTGTCCCGGTCCAGACAGTTCCACATAAATGGGTCAATCAGCAAGATGTGCGGATCGGTGTAGCTTATGTTGCGAACCGGGTACCGGCCGGAGGGGGTCCGGAGCTCCAAATTGCCAGTTTCAGAGCAAACGAGGAGGTGGCGGTAATACGGGCTGCCACATCCGTCATCGATGCCGAATGGGTAGTGTATTGGAATTGCTCCGCATGAGGTTCTACAGTGGCTGATCGACTGAGCTGGTGCTAGGATGATGAAGAAGACCAAAAGATGAGCTATCTGGAGATGGAGTGATGGTGATTTGATGGTGAGGAGGGAAGCCATTGGAGGCACTACTAAAGTAAAGAGTGGAGATTTGTAGCATAACATTGATTTAGAGCAATTAAAGGAGAAAAGCAATTGAATAGAGAAAGTTAAAGGCTTGAATGGGGTTGATGTTGTCTCTCATCTGCACAAGGAAAAGTAAAGTGTTATATGAAGAACATGAAGGAACATTTCTGTGGGGTTCACACACTTCAGCTTTAATGCCCTTTGCTCTCTTTTTCTCTACTTTAGTATCATTTTATTTAAGGTATTCTGTGCTTTTGCCTCCTCGCAAGTAATGAGAAGATCCCCAGCTGAAATAAAGAAATCAACAAATAAGAGATTTACAAAGTTCAAGAGAGAGTGGGTTGAACTCAGAAACTTTGCTTCTTTTCATAAATGTAGCATGTAGCCTTTTTTTCTGCATAAACTATAATATAAAAGGGACATTAAAGATATTATCATTCCTTTCGGCGTAGATCTGACTAACTTCCAATAACGAGAGGTGGGCATCAGGTCCGATTTGATCTAAAAATCAGACTGAAACAACTGGTTTAAGGTCGGTTCTAGGGAAAACTTTTCAACTCCCAATTCTGAGAACCTAGAATCGGCTTAGGCCAGGTTCAATGCCTGGTTTCAAGATCAGAATCGCCTAGTCGTAGTTCCTTAGTCAAACCGGTTTTAATTTCTTCTTTTGGAAAAAGAGAATGTTTTTGCAACCAATAAGAATCAAATCATTCTCTTCAGTATGAAAGGAAATAACCACTTAATATATGTTTATGTAGTGAAATAGCACAACTTTTATATTTTGTTATAAAATTATTTTTGTACAAAATAAAAAAAATGTGTCAATTCATGGATAAAATTGAGAACCAAATCAGGAACCGGCCAATTTAGTTCCAAACGTTTGGAACCAAGAGTCACGAGACCGGTTCTCAATTCTAGGTTCCTAGCCACAGGGACCAATCTTCTTTGCAGACAACATCACTGCGAATGTCTTTGCACTTGACCAAACCAATCATCATTGAGAGACATCGATACTGATGCAAAACTCCATTGAGAAAAAAGAAAACGCATTTTCAAAACATTGGACAAAATCTGTACATTACACATTGATCACAAATATTATGGATACTTTAACAGTAGACGAAATCTTATATAAATTAAGGTGATGCTGGCCCAATGCATCATCACAACCTTAACTGATGAGTCCATGAGCTTGTGATTTGTTTATGGAAATGATCAACATGTGGTGGGCCAAGTCAAGCCTAGGCCGAGCTCCTCCATTCCTAATCTGTCGGGCCGGGTCGCCCCTCTTTTTCGGGCTAGTATTTGCCGAACCATTTTCTCGACATGACACAAGAATAAGATTCCCGACAGGATCGGAGGATAAATCAAAACAAGAGAAACTCGCTTTGAAATCATACCGGGATGTGACTGAATGAAATGATCAGTGTGGCCATGGGCCTACATCGCTTAAACAAGGGATTCGATGACAGAAATTTTGAACCACCGAAGAAAAGAGAACGTGATAATCCTAACTAAAAGCAATCTAAAATCATTTAAATAAGATAACCTATTGCCTTGATATCTAAGTCGTATGAACTGTGCCCTCCAAATCTTCAATCACGACAGCTTTTGAAACTTGCTCATGTAGGGTTCTGGCTCTCATAATAGCCTTGGAATTAACTGGCCCCTTGTCCCACATCAAAGTTTTAACCAAAAAAAAAGACTTTATATCGTGCTGTCGCATTTTCATAACGACATGAATTAAGTGACATAACACGAATTGCTAATCCTCTAATTTTTTGTTAGTTATACATATGGGTGATGGATTTTGAAACTTGTACAATGTAGATAAAAACCTAAAATCTACTTTATCAGGGTCAGTTTTCAGATTTGGGTACCAATTCTCTCGACTTGAAAATCGGCTTGGATTCAAACTAATCAATTGCAAAGCCAACCCGAGAATTAGCTTATAGATTTTATTTTTGGTCTTGATCCACTTAAAAACCAATTCTACCCAAGAACCAATGGTTCCAGATATTAGCCGAATCAGTCATGGCCGGTTCTCAAATTGGTCCAATGCCGTTTGAATAAGGCTTCCCGAGTTGAACCAATCCATTTTCTCACCCTTAGTTATACAAGATGGAACTCCTCTCACGATCATTTGGAGCTTCACGCAGTAAATATTTGATTCGATACTATCGTCGCTTTAATAAACCCTAATATTTTGAGTAAGTCATAATCCTTCACTGCACAGTTCCCCCCGGGCCGACTCACCCCTCAATCATGGATCCAATAAGCAAAAAGGTCAATGGACGCCGAATTGAATATGCCCTAGGGAGATGGAAAGTTGTTCTTAAGTAGTGGAAAAATCTTTACTTATAATATATTATAAGAGAGAGAGAGAGAGAGAGAGAGTCAAGGCAGATCATGACTACATGCTAGAGTAGTAGGGTATCTGAATCATGACGAAAACGATTTAACATGAAAGCAATGGCAATGATAAATAAAGTTTGATGTGGACCTTAATGAGCCACATTAGCTGATTGTGGTGGCATATTGGGTTGCGGTGTCACGAGGAAGACTTTCTATTTGACCAAACCTGTTTAAACTAGAGAAAATACTATTTGACAATAATTTTGGGATTATCAAAGTAATGTGCTAAGAATTATATTAAGGGTGTGTTTGGTACGGTATTTCCACGATGAGCTTTTGGCGCAAAGCCCCCTCGAGAAAACGCTTTGACCGTTTGGTTTAAACTTTGAAGCCAGCAATTTCAGGTTGAAAGCTCAAAGCTAGTCCTTGAACTAGTATGGACTAGCTTTGGGCTTTTAGCATTTGAGGAAATGTTGAAATTATTTTTTCCCTTCTAAAACTACCCTCATTGATTCTTCATATTTCCGATTTTGCTCTTGATTATTATTTTTTTAATTGAAAAGGAGGCAACCCTTCGTCGGACCGGCGAAGGGCTACGGCCGCCGCCGAGCCAAATTTGCCCCGACGGCCGCCGGTTGAGGTCGCCCTAAGGTCGGGCAACCTCCGCGAGGGTCGGGCAACCTCTGGCGGCCCTCGGCTGGGCCGCGCAACCCTCGCCGGAGGTCGCCCGACCTTGGGCGACCTCACCGACTACCGTCGGCATTAGATCTAGCTCGTCGGCGGCAGTAGCCCTTCGCCGGTCTGGTGAAGGGTTTAGTCCAATTTTCAAAAAAAAGAAAAGATATATATATAATATATATCAAAGCCCATTGCGAAAGTTTTTTTTACCAAACGCACATTCAACTCAAAGTCCATTTACAAAGAAATTTTACCAAATACAATTATATTTCCCCAAGTAGCTTTGGGCTTTCGGCATTTGCATTGGACTAAAAGCCCCTTGCAAATGCTGAACCAAACGCAGCCTAAGAGTGATTGGTTCAAAATGAACCGAGTTCAATATGAGAATTGGTATCTACCCAATAGGACCTGATTATAAAAAATCGAAACTGGGAACCAAAAAGCTTATATTGTATGTTCGATACCAAATTGAAGAGACACATGCTAAGTAGTAACTCTAACCTCTTCAAAATCACATCATCAATTCAATGCAACTTGTATTGAATGGTCTTTCTTTTCCAAAGGTGTTTATAAAAGTTAACAATTCTTTTTCCTTTTCACGTATATAGCATAGATAAGAATCACTTTGGTCATGGGAAAAAGTACAAAAAATATCATAAACCTATTAGATTGATATCAATTTAGTACTAAATATTTCAATTTGATCAATTTATACTAAACTTTTTTACATTGGCATTAATTGAGTTCATCATATCAATTTAGCCTGAAATTTGCTAACGTGAATGGCAACCGTCCCCATGTAGCACAATTGGCACCACCGCAAATAATTTTTTGTTATTTTTCAATCAATTTTCCCTTTTTTTTTTCTTTTTTTCCTTCTCTTTCCACTAGCCTATGGCCTGACTGGCCACAAGGGAAGGCCGGTGGGGATTGAGCCCTTGCCAAATCCGAAAAGGGCCCCGACATCCTTACTAGCCATGGCCGAATACCGCCACAAGCCAAAGAGAAGGAAAAGGAAAAAAAAAAAAAAAAAAAAAGGAAGGAAGGAAAAGAACACAAAGAAAAGATTAATAAAAAATTAAAATTTAAAAAAAAAATATTCAGAAATATCAACATCAATACTAACCGTGCCACTTAGAACGGATGGCTTCCATGTAAACAATTTTCAGCCTAACTTAGCCAAATGAACCAAATTGATACCAATGTGAAAATGTTTATGACTAAATTAATCTAATCGAAAAAAGTTAAAACTGAATTAATACAAATGCCATAGGTTTAAGATTTTTTTATTTTGTACTTTTCCCCTCTGGTCAACCGTCGACATGATCTCACCGGAACAACCCATCTCCACATAAATCCATGTCACTACTAATGAATACAAACATTGAAATCATATCATTAACAACACGTCCCAAGCATGCGTTTGTGTGCAAAATAGCAATGGTTCAGCATGTGCACGAATGTACATATGTGCTCGCAGAGCCTAGTTAAATCTCCTAGAACATATGATAAATTTGCGATTCAGGTCAGCCCGTTTCCCCCATGTCGGCAGTGGCTATCCAAACGGGAAGAACGTGGGGAATGCGATATTTTAGTACCGCGGTTGTGGGGACGACTATCTTGGCAGATGGATAAGGACCATGGACTATGGAGTACGTAGAGGCTGGAGAGGGTGGTCGGCTGGGACGACCACCGCGTGCGTGATTGCCACGGATGTGAACGAGCGACGTGGATGATCGTGATGGTGAGAGAGACGGCAAAGCGCCGGCGATAACTCGTTCTAAGATGCCAGGCATCATTGAAGGCAAGAGTTACTTGCCAGGAAACTCGAAATAATGCCTTCCTTAGGAGCAAATTTGCATTCGGAATGAAAAGCAGGCAACGCCAGGACTTGACTGTTCCCAGTAAGAACCTGACGAGGTTGATGCTTACCGAGATTCCGAGATTCCGAGATTCAGAGGTTGTCTGGGAGCCTCAAGTTGAGGATGGTGAACATATTGATGAAATAGGGTTTCATGAAATGAGCCTTTGAATTCGGACTCGAAAGTTTAGATGATTCTAATTCAGTGTCTCCAGTGATAAGGGGGAGAATGGTATTGGAATTTAACGCAAAGATCAAAATTGAATAATTTAGGACTGAATTGGCATTTGTGAGATTAAGTCTGTATAATTGAAAATTTTATAACTAAATTAGCATATATGCAATAGGTTTGAAACTGATTAGATAATTTCCTCGAGATTTCATAATCCAAAGGAGAATTGCTAAGGGTTTAGCCTTTGAGGCAAGCATGGTTCACATGTTTTTTTTTTTTTGGTCGGAGCATGGCTTAAATGTTACACTGTGAGAGATGATTTTTTTATTCTAGTGGAATAGAATGACATGGAACGTGATAAAGATTTTCTTCATGTTTATCAATAATTTTATGTTTATCTTTATTAGGGTATCTTTATTATTTTTAGTGTATATATATGTACGTACGTACATATGCATTCGTGTTATTCTCTTTCGTATGCAACTCTCTCTTCGAACACATAGAAAATCGAATGATCCCTCTTTGTGCGTCTCGTGTGTATCCCGAGTTGTGACTCAGGTGTACCCATTTCCACCGCATTACAAACTCGGCAACCCCCTCCAGACTCGTGCACTACCACTAGCTCAAATCACCAGAGTTCTACCAGCAATACCAGCACGACCGATATCCTCGGGTATCAATAACATCCCAAAACGACATTTAAGGAGCCTTCTGAGATGCACCGCATCTTCCCAAAATAAGTTTCTAAAGTTTTTACCAAACGTATTTGTATTCGACTAAGGATTTTAGATTTTAAAGTTCCCATTTCAAATGCTTGAACCAAATGCGCCATTGTCAATACTGAATGACGAGAAGAACTCATGGACTATCCATGTCGTTACCCCTAAATAAACCTAATCGCCCAATCCGTCACCTGCAAAATCCACATCCGCACCGCCGACCCGTGACAAATCGGGTTTCAATCCAAGACTCAATTCTAGGATTCTTGCCAAATTACGGCTGGAATAGCGCAAAAAAACTCATATGAACATGGTCTGGCGTAGCCGCTGTCGAGTTCACATCGAATGATGGGCTTTGATTTCGATCCCTCCCATCCCAAATTTTCTCTCCTCCAATGGCGAGTGTTCACATGATGTGTTGAAGGGTCGGTAGGTCAAAAGGATGAATAAAATGGATACGGCTAACGTCGATTCGGTTCGTCGGTCTTTCGAGGGTTTGAAATGAAGAGAAAGGCGTTTGAAACTTCGTGTCTAAACCAAGGAAAAAAGAAAATCTAGATGGAGACAAACCTTCGTATTCTCAAGGAAGCCAATCAACGATGACTTTTCCCAATAAAGAAAACAATAGATCTCGTCTCCTAGTAAAACCCTATTCAACCTCGTCGCTTCTTTTTCTCTCTCATGTTGCTTGTTTGCCAAAAAAAACTTAGATGAAGGAAATTTCCACAGGACCACCATCAGCATCCTTTCACCCACGCGCGGATTGGACTTTGCCCTTAGACAGAGGGCATATTTGGTAACCGGCCAATTCTTAACCATTTCTGTTTTTTGTTTCTCGAAACAAGAAATGAACTTAAGGAAATTTCGAGGGACCGCCATCAACATGTTCTCACTCACGCGTGGATTGGACTTTGCCCTTAGACCACGGGCCTATTTGGTAGCCGGTCAATTCTTGATTATTTCTATTATTTTGTTCTACGAAATAAAAAATGAACAAATCCGCCGTAACGCAGCCGATTTTTCTAATCCCTGGATTAGATTTGGAAAAGAATTAAAAAGTAGAAAAAAAGTTACTTTATTCTCGCCATACAATTCTAGAATCGTTATTTTCTTTTTTTTTTTTTTTTTCTTCTTCTTTCTCCTCTAGCCGCCGCCAGCTCGTGATGGCCGACAACTGACCATAGATGAGGTCCGGCGACCTCGCCAACCCACAACAAGGTTGCCAACTAGAGGAGCAAGAAGAAGAGAACGAAAGAAGAAAAGGAAAGGAAAAGGAAAAATCTCATAAAATTGTTAAATAATTAAAAGATAAAATTTGCGGATCATATCAAACGCATTTATATTACTTTTTCTATTCCGAAAATAAAAATTTTGTTCAGTTATCAAATGCATTCGAATGTTCAAAAACTCGCCTAGGAAACGAAATAAAAAAATTATTTCTGAACAGAAATTATTCTCAATAATAGAGTGATTACTAAACGCATCATAATACATGAAAACACATAATAACCAAGGCAAATAAGAGGTCTGCAAAAATATAAACTTAGGACGTCTCACTTCGATATCATGAGAATTACCCTATCCAAACGCCTAAACCAATACACGAAGGGCGCGGTTTATCGAGACGATATTATCGAAAAACTTCCTCCATGTGACCACAATTTGCGAGCTCATAGTAGTTGGTACTAAATCGTATCGTGGACCCCCAAATTAAACAAACCCATTTGGTATTTTTTTTTTCTTTTTTTCCCCTTCACTAGATTTACATTGGATGGCATCAGTCTAATCTCATGAAAGGGACAAATTAGAATTAGAAGACGAATCGTTGACACAAGGGGGAAAGCAAATTTGACCAACACTTTTATTGTTTTATTATTGTCTCGTTTTATAATGGGAAAAGCATCCCTGCGTTTCTTGCGGCTCTACGCCATCATCAGCTGTCACCACGAACGTTTTCACAAAAAAAAAAAAAAAAAAAAAAAAAAAAAAATTTAAAAAAAAAAAATTGCCCCTTTTTTTCTACGTTGTCTCTTTCTGCATTTCAATATCATAATTGCCATTATTAATGTGGTTTTAATAAGCTAGCTGTCCGACCTAACCATGGACCGATTTTTCCACGTCATGGCAGTAGGCCACGTGGGTGTGTATCCAATGGTCAACGGAAATCTCAGTCAACACTGTCTTTTTCTTCGTTTGCTGTATTTTTTTATATTAATTAATTGATTGATTGATATATTGTTCTATTATTTTGAGGTTACTTGTCTATGATGATCTTCTTCATGCCATGACGCTAGGGAATGCCTTTTGGATGCTTTTGCCCAAACGGATTATTTAAGCTTGGTCATTGAAAATATTGGACCCCAAGTGATGACTCTACTTTTAGATTCTCTTTGAGAGCAGTTGAAACGAGGACAAATTAGGTATAATGAATTTCGAAGCACTGTTTCTCATGTTAATGTAATCATTACAAGCTGTCCTACATGAATTATTACCAAGTCAACAATTTCTGATGAAGATTGGCTTGAGGGGTTATATTGAAATTTGGCATAAAAGTCTAAGACTAAATTAACAAAATTGAAAAATTTATTATTAAATTGGCATTTGTATAATATGTTTAGAATTGATTGGACAATTTCCATCTTTTGGATGCTTACCCAAACGAATTATTTAAACTTGGTCATTGAAAAATATTGGACCTCGAGTAATGATTCTATTTTCATATTGTTTTTAAGAGTCGTTGAGACAATAACAAATTAACTATAATGAATTTTTAAGTAGTACTTATCATGACGGTCCTGATCATCACTGGTTGTCTTATTTGTCACACATCACCGCATCAATAATTTCAAGCGAAAATTGGCCGAAAACACTATATCAAAATTCGGCATAAAGGTTTAGGACTAAATTGATAAAACCACAAAATTGATGATTGAATCGGCGCTTGTACAACAGATTAGGACTGATCGAGCAATTTCTCCCCCTTTTCGGTGCTCATTCAAATAGATTATTTAAAACCTTGTCATTGAAAATATTGGACCCCGAGTGACGACTCTATCTCCCCTGTATTCTATTTTAGACTCGTTGAAATAAGGACAAATTAGTCATGAGAAAGTAGGAAGTAGCACTCCTCACGGCTGTCGAATCTACATGTAGCGACGGGACGAGGATAGGTTAGCTGATGACATTGAAAGCGCTCGTTCAAACATGATCCGGTTCCATCTTCATCTTCTTCTTTTTCAACATTTGGTCATTGCTTTCGATTCCTTGAACCTTGGTTTCGGATGGCTATGTTGATCAGATCTTGGGGACGATGTTTCAAACGTCGGAAAGCTGCGGACAATTTTGCAATTGTCAATTAGAGTTTCCGTGGAAACTTTGCCGTCGGCTCATGGATGCAAAGAGATAAGTAGATAAACCTGCTCCGCTGTTGATGCATGTTCGAGACTATTGAGAACTTTTCAAAGCGTTCAAATGGGCACGGTTCAAAACGGCGGCTTGAAAAAGCATTCAAATGGGCACGGTTCATTGGACTATCTAGTTTCGTGTTTTCAAATCGAGACTATTCTAGATTGAAATCTCTAGATCGCATCATGAGTTTTATCTTAAAATCGAATCGATCGCATTTATGGACCGCTCTTTAGGGTTTCACTCGCGTCTTCCCTGGTCAACAAGACACCGTCGAGGTATTCCGCAAGTTGGAGACGTACCTAACGAGAGAAAAGGCTTCCTTGCCCCAAAAGAAGGAAAAAACAACCTAACAACATGCATGGGAACCGAAGAGAAATGAGACTTTTGGAGCGTTTATATGCATAGTTGCAATTGGAGACCAGGGAAAGTTTCATGTGGTCCTGCCTTAATGGACGGTACGCAAAAGTATATGTTACCTGCATCCGCTGACTACCATTATCTTAAAATCGGACTACTACTTACATAAATGTCACATGCTTCGATGGTTGACCAATTTGACACAACATCTTCCCACGTACCCATTTTTTTCATTACCTTTTCTTCCTTCAACAGGACCCTAAATTTGCCGAAAACCCGATTATTATCCGAGTAATCTTTTGCCCTTTTCTTGCTTCCCCCTTGGGCGCGGACTTGTGATTTTTTTATTAAGACAACGTTTTCGGCCTGCTTTCTCAAAACCTTACCAAACGGAACACTTACTTTATCCGTGAGAGTCGCACGAGGCAGGAAAGGAACCTTTGAACGGAATCAAACGAGAGGGAGGGAGGGCCAGTTTCACCCAACACTCCAACGCTTTTGCCTTCTTCTTTCCTTTGTTCCGGCGCCGTTTGCTTTTGGATTTTGAAATTGGATAGTTCCGCCATCAAAGCTCTCCCTCTCCTTTGCCCTTTTTCTCCTTCGCGTCCACAAATTTCTCAAAGGGACAAATCGGCCCCACCCCCCTCTCACCTCAAGAAGAAGAATCCCCCAACTTTTTCCACGTCCGAACCTTTGAAAAAGAAGAAGAAAATACAGCCCAACCCAACATATCCCCACGTTGTGTAGCTGGTCCTGTCGTACAAGTAAACAGTGGCGACCGCCCCCTTTCTCGATCGAACATAAACATCTACCCCATCCGGTCAAGTTTTAGGCTCGTGGGGGTGCTTTCTCTTTTGCGTGCGTACGTTCGCTAGGGTTTTGACGTTGAAAGTTTCTCGTCGTCTGTCCGTCCACGTGGAAGTTCCCGGATCTTGTGTGATACGCCGCTAATTTAACAGTTTACTCTCGTAGGATTGGCTGAGTGGTTAATGCTTACGAGTCAAGGGTTTTTACAGGGAATTTCGAACGTAATAGATCCAGGGTTTTGACTGAGGTATTTCTAATTTGAAGTCGTGTGAGACAGAGTTCACCACACATTAGAAACGTTAGAATACTCTATACTATTGAAAAACACGAGTTTTACGAGGAATTTCAAAGACGATAAATCTAAGTTTCGGATCATGGTATTTCTAATTTAAAGTAACGTGTGACATAGAGTTCTATCATCTTACATGTATTATTGAAAGGACTTTACCAACAGTATAGATAGGATAAGACTGAAGTTTAATCATGGATCAATGATCGGGATATGATATTACCGGTATTCAATAAAATGGAGAGCTCGAACCGGTGTCATATGCTTATATCATGGCACGAAAAGTCCGTTTCCTTAACCACTACGCCAGGCCAGAGCCTAGCCCGTTCGTGTGGAATTGATGTTGAAATCTCGCCTTTCAAAGGCGAAATGAATTGCAAAGTCATGGGGATTCTATCCTGGCCACTATTTTCTTTGTCATGTGTTACACACCCTCTCACCTACCATCATCTGTCAAAAGCAAGCAAAGCGCCTGTTGGAATTATAGGCTCCAAAAGCAAGGAAAAAGAAGAGTCCCTCCGTTGTTGAATACTTGTGTACCCATGTGGGGGGAAAAGGAAAAGAACAAAGGGAGAGATAGAGAGAGAGAGACAGTACCAATAGGAAAGGAAATTGAATTGATGTTGTTGTTGTTGTTGTACGCCCTTGTCATTTCAAAGCTCACGGTCTCTTCCCCTCTTTCCTGTGGGCATGCCCAAAAAAAGTCTTTGTCTTGAATGCGTGGAAACTTCCACCTTTGGAATTTATATAGTTTATGGGAAAAATCAAGTCCCCTTGGAAATTACGTGAGCAAATTAGGTTATACAAAGGTTATAAATTCACACGAATTCTGACTAATTGGCTAGCTCTGGTATATGTCCATGTTCGGACAACCTGCTTAGCGATGGGTATCTCACCCACCTCTTCTCATCCCAACTGTAGGAGAGTATTTTACCTTCTCTACCCGGCGGTAATCAAAACCGAAGCCCTGACATAAAATCTACTTCCCCATAGAAGGGTTTCTTAATTCTCGTCAATCTTTTTTCTTTCCGATTGAGAGGGAATACGGGAGGTGACATTACGGGTGTTCTCACTCTAGGAGGATCTCCCGCTTATTTCTTCCCTCTTTAGTCTTTTAAGCATATGCTCAGATCCGACTCTTCCTTTTTTTTTTTTTTGGGTATGCCAAAAAAAAAAAAAGTCTTTCTTGAATGCATGGAAAGTTCCATTTGTTGGAATTTATATAGCTTATGGGAAAAAAGAAAAATCAAGCCTCCTTAGGAATCACAGGAGCAAATTAGTCATACAAAGGTCATAAATTCACGCGAATTTTGACTAATTGGCTAGCTTTGATATGTCCAGGTTCATGCATTTCAACGGAAGTATCTCACATTGCATGCTCCAAAAAATTGGACTTTATATATAGTTAGGTTGGTCTCACTCTATCCTAGATATTGTCGAGATAACGTGTCTATCCAATTTCACGGTAAGTCATTGAATTGCCCTTTCTTGTCCGAACCGGTATACCTCATGCAACGTTCGTTCTTATCCGAAGATCCGAACTTATCATAAAAACTCCCGATAATATAAATGAAAGGGAAAAAATTACATGTATATGATGGGAAATTTATTTGAAAATTAGGTACACGAAAGGATTTAGAAGATTCAATTATCGGGTGGAAAATTATAAACCTATATTACCAATATATGGAGTATATTATACAGTTCCACTTCGTACATGTGCCATTTTTTTTATCTGATATTAATCATCTTAAAATCCTAACTTCTATCCACTATGATACCAATATCTTAAATTTTTATTTTTATCTTCAAAAACTTTAAATTAAGTCCACCGTGACACTAATATCCCAATTTCCTTGTTGTATGTTCATAAACCCTTAAATATGCCCATTGTAACACTAGTACTCCAATTTCTTTTTTTATCATCAAGACCCTCGAATTTGTACTGACGCGACAAAATTATCCTCAAATCTTTTGTCTGACATCGATTCGTGCTGGCCCCTTGTCTGGCAGCCGTCATCCACAAAAGCAGCCATATCAGGTTCGTAACAATCGTCATGGACGGAACTATAATCGAAAGTTTTCATCAGATCACTAGTAAAAGTTTGAAGTGTCAGGGTCACGATAGGAATTATTTGGATTACTACGACCTTAATTACCCACATGAATGTCATGTCAAGGCTATTCTGAACTTTTTTCGATTTTTCTAATAATTTTCCTCCTTCCTTTTTGCCCTTTTTTTCTTCGCCCGCGTATAAACACCAGCTGTTAGGAGGCTCCTTAGGGTTGGTTCAAAAGTGATGATTAGGAGAGGCGCGCGGGTGGTGCGAAGGGCGGGGAGGAGTGAAAAGTCAAAGCTGGTAACTCGGTCCAGCCGGTGACCAGTCAAACCGACGGAATCGGGCAACGTGGTCTCCGCCCCAGCCAGGGAGGAGCGGTGGGGCCCAGCCAGAGACCCGGCCGCTGGGCCATCCGGTCGCCGGTCGCAGAGGGCCGGGCCGTCAATTCCGTTGACTATTGACCAAACGCCTTCTCTCTCTCTCTCTCTCTCTCTACTTTTCGTTTTATTTAATTGATAAATAATTTTTATTTTTAAAATTGATTTTCCTCACGTGGAACGCGCCGCACCAGACGGGGGACGGTGGCTCTTCTCCGCTATCGGGCATATTTTTCCTGCGGAGATTTACGAACGAGTCAACCTCCTTTCTTGACGAAACGTCTCTCTCTCTCTAGACGTGTCAATTTCTCTCTCTACACCAGATCCATCTCTAAAATCCCAATCCAACGGCCCCGCTTCCTTCCTTTTTTCTTTAATTAATTGGAAAATTCGATTTTTTATAATTCCGAAAATCGACTTAAAATTTGAATTTTTTTTTATGCACGACCAAGCACTGCCTATGAATTTATAGAGTTCAACGATGGTGGTGATGTCCAAGATAGATACAATTCAAGATTAATCGAGAAGGGAGCTCGTCAAAAAGCTCACGACATTCAAATGGAACGAACCTCTTGAAATTTTATATTTACTATAAATTTGAAGAAAAATGGGGACAGGTGCATTTTTGCTAATCTCTCTTAATTTCCAAACTAAAGTGGAATTAAGTTGAAAATTGGCAAAAAAAAAAAAGAAATCCAATATCCCTAAAAGAAAAAAAAAAAATGGGGGGGATTTTTCATTTTTAACATCAGGATAAAAACAGTCGTCTCGCTGATGCACCATCTGACGTCAGGAAGTTCCCCGCCCCCTCCCCAGATCCCGAAAATCCCATCTTTCTCTCCCCACGCAAATCTTCAATAAATAAATAAATTTTATTTATTTATTTATTTATTATTTTTTTCTTGCGAAAAATAAATTCCGGTCTTCGTTCCAAACCCTTTTTATAGGCGCTCCAGTTGCTTCGGCCAAAGACTTCACACACTTCTCAACAACACACCATCTCTCTCTCTTCCTCTTTCTCTCTCCACTTTCTCTCTCCTCCTTCATCCGCCATCGTCATCTCCCCATCATCACCATCTTCCTCCTCCTCCTCCTCGAGCTCTCTCTCTCTACTTTCTCTCTCTGCATCATCATCACCGTCTTCTCTCTTCTTTCTTTATTTATGGACAAAGCAGGATGGGGTCTCACCCTCGACTCCTCCCCCCCTCTGACTCCTCCTCCTTCTTCCCCAAAAGCCCGCCGGCTTCCTCAAGCTCAAGCGCGACCTCCCCGGCGACCCCAGGATGTTCTCCGGCATCGAATTCTCCGCCAACCTCGGCCGCCGGGACGACCGCCACGCCTCCGCCACCCTGTCCTCCTCCTCGTCGCCGCCCGCGGGCGAGTCCCGGGTCGTCGTCGGCGAGGTCGACTTCTTCTCCGATAGCAAGAACAGGTCGGACGAGGCTAGAGCCGCCGCCGCCTCCGCCACCGTCAGCGTCAAGAAGGAGAGCCCCGCTGGCGCCACGAGGCCGGAGCCGAACGTGAATGTAAGGACTCGAGCTGAATTATCCTTCCTTCCTTTCTTTCCCTTTTCTTTCTTTTTCCGTAGAAGCGACGTGTCGGGAAATAATTCTCATCTTTGAATTCTCTGTGGAACAGACCGGTTTGCGCCTCCTGACTGCGAACACCGGGAGCGACCAGTCGACGGTGGACGACGGGTTCTCGTCCGACATCGAGGACAGAAGAGCCAAGAGCGAGGTAAAGAACAAACCTGGTCACGGTCAGAACCGGACGCGGCTGTCGAATTTAGGATCTTGGGTTTGTTTTAGCTAACGGCGATCTTGATGTTTTCTCGGTGCAGTTGGCGAACCTGCTAGTAGAGCTGCAGAGAATGAATTTGGAGAACCAGAGGCTGAGGGAGATGCTCGGCCAAGTCACCAGCAAATACAACGCATTGCATTCGCACCTCTCTTCACTCCTCCAGCAGCAGCAGCAGCAGAGCAATGGCGCCGAGCTCGCGCAAGATCATGAGGTAAGTTTCAGTTCTTGGGATTCGACTCGGAAAAGAGGAAGAAAGCGCTTCTGGGTCTGAATCGTTCTGACGTAATTCGTTCGGAATTGCAGGGTATGATCAAGAAGAGCCAGACGGTGGTCCCGAGGCAGTTTCTTGACCTCGGCCCGGCGTCGGCCGCGGCCGAGGTCGATGAGATCTCGAACTCGTCGTCGGAAGAGAGGACGAGGGACGGCTCGAGGTCGCCGCTGACCACCATGGAAGTCGCGTCCTCGGCTCACAACGGTAAGGCGGACCAAGACAGCTCCGGCGCTAAGGGAGGCGTCGGGAACGAGAGCCCCGACGACTCGGAAACTCAAGGTTGGGCGCCGAACAAGGCGGCCAAACTCGACGCGGCGGCGAGGCCGAGCATCGAGCAATCCGCCGAGGCCACGATGAGGAAGGCCCGCGTCTCCGTCCGAGCTCGATCGAGGCTCCCATGGTAAATTAACTAATCGCTCAGCTCGCTCTAGCGCGAAATCCTGTTCGGCTCCTCACCTTGCCGGATGAGGATCTCCCGGCGTCTCCTTCGTCCGGCGATGCTGATCTCGTTTGCTTCGCGATCGTGCAGATTACCGACGGATGCCAATGGAGGAAATACGGACAGAAGATGGCGAAGGGGAACCCGTGCCCTCGAGCTTATTATCGTTGCACCATGGCTGTCGGTTGCCCCGTTCGCAAACAAGTGAGTTCTATCGTTCTCTCCCTCGCCGTCGTCGATTCATGAGTCGAATGAAAAACTTCGCCACATAGATCTTAGGACATGACTAGAACCGAGGCTCGGAAATTACGAATAGTTCGAAAGGAAATGCTCGAATTACTGAGACTGATAATCGAAATTTTGAGGTTTCATGTATGAATGTGTTGGAGCAAGGGACTAATTCAGAATCTTGTGCAATGGGTTACAGGTTCAACGTTGCGCCGATGACCGAACGATCCTGATCACGACCTACGAGGGCAACCACAACCACCCCCTCCCGCCGGCCGCCATGGCCATGGCCTCGACCACCTCGGCGGCGGTCAGCATGCTGCTCTCGGGGTCTATGTCGAGCGCGGACGGCATCATGAACCCGAACCTGCTGGCGAGGGCGATCCTGCCTTGCTCGTCGAGCATGGCCACGATCTCGGCCTCGGCCCCGTTCCCGACCGTCACCCTGGACCTCACCCACTCCCCGAACCCGCTGCAAATCCAGAGACCCCAGCCCCATTTCCAGGTCCCTTTGCCCGGCCAGCCCCAGAACTTCGGCTCAATGGCTTCGCAGTCGCTTCCTCAAGCTTTCGGGCAAGCCCTCTACAATCAATCCAAGTTCTCCGGCCTCCAATTGTCTCAA
Source organism: Corymbia calophylla (assembly GCA_014182845.1). Lineage (NCBI taxonomy): Eukaryota > Viridiplantae > Streptophyta > Magnoliopsida > Myrtales > Myrtaceae > Corymbia > Corymbia calophylla. Next base: position 44,598,924 of record CM024697.1, on the reverse strand, counting down.
GAAATTGCCAATTCTTCCCAATTCGGCCAGCAAGTCGCCTCGCTGCCGCAACACTTGCAGCAAGCGCAGCAGCAGCAGCAACAGCAAGCGTCGCCTTCTTTGGTCGACACGCTCAGCGCGGCCACGGCCGCCATCACCGCCGACCCCAACTTCACCGCAGCTCTCGCCGCCGCCATCTCCTCCATAATCGGCGGCGCACATCCTAATAACGGCAGCAGCACTACCGCTGCTGCCACCACAACCGGCGCCGCCACCACCGCCGGCAACAACAACAACACTAACATCAGCACAAGCAACGGCAAGATGAGCAGCAGCTTCCCAGGAAATTAGAGCTGGGGTCCCATTTCCATTTTCAACCTACAATTCCTTTGTTTTTAGCTCATGTCAATCCCTTTTTCTTTCATCAACTTTTTTCGATCTTTCTACCTTTCTTGGGCGGATAAGAATGAGATTTACATGTTCATAGGTCTTTGTTTCTTGTTATGTGGGAGGAAATAGAACACAACATCATTCTTTCTATTGTTTTTATGAGACAATAATCTGTGATTTCCGACTCGGGTTTTCAATTTCTTGTCATTCCGAGCAAACGATCCGACCAATCCCCGGAAGCGGATTCCGCGTCTTTGAACCCGAAACTCTACGCAATGTAGACAGACCCTAGGAAGAGAGTTGATTCCATTTGACTTGGCGGAGAAGACAAAGACAAAAGCCTCCCCCTCCTAACCCAGAAACTTTCGAGAATTCAACACGCAAGAGATCTCCCCGAGGCATGGGGAAGATGACAAAAGAAGGGTCCTCGGTTTCGGTTCCGTGTGAGATCGTGATCGTCGTCGTCGTCGTCGTCGTCGTCGTGCGGGGGGTTGGGAGCGGTCAACGAAGTCGGCCACCATTGTTGACACGTCAAGTCTTAGTTTAATATGCCCAGGCCGAACGCCGGACCAGGAAGCATCTGACTTTCTCGCGACCTTCGCGGCAACTACGTGCGCGTGCGTTTCGACCATCCCCCCCGCGAAATTCTTTAATCCTTTTTCTCAGCAATCACGACGGCAACGCGAACGAACGAAGACGATGGAAAAAGCAAAAATGACGGACGATGGCGTGTGAAAAGATATCGGAGGGTTCCGCAGGTCAATACTCATTCAATGAGGAAAGGTGGCGGATGGGGCGGTGGCAGTCGCTTCGTCTCGTCTCGTGCGTTGTTACGAGGCGGATACGGCTGTCGTGTTGCGATTGGGCTAGCGCGATACGTCGTTGACTTCGCATGCAGGAAAAGGGAAATCTTCGATCGGACGTCACGTGGAGGGAGCAGATATCTTTTCACTCTCTCCTTTCTTTCTTTCGTTCGTTCGTTCTCTGACAGGAACGTCGGAGGAGTAACGTGGGGTGGGGGGTCGCGCCGTACGTTGTCCACCGTACGAGATCTGTCTCCTCTCCTGATTGAGGAGAGGGGGAACGTGGCGGTGGTCCGACGACGGCCACGAGACGACCTTAGAGATGCGGTCGCTGCTTCGGTGGCGGCGACTTGCCGCACATGGACGCATGTGAGCTCGACGGAGGAGATGCTCCCCCCGTGAAGTTCAGTCCAGCTAAAGGGATGTATTCGACAAGTACGGCTTGAAAATACGTTGCCCCCATCTAGAATACTAGGTCGTGCCCCTAGGTTTGAGTCCATACTGGCGAGCATAAATTATTTCTGTGTTCGGATCGCTGAGCGTATCTTGATCGGCTTTCGATTGGTACCCTCGAGATAGAGTCTTAGTTATTTCTAGGATTTATTATAGAGTGGGTACCCACTTTCATTGCTTCCATTGTTTTGATCGAAAAACGGTGTAACGCTAAAATTAAATTTTACAAATTGATGGGAGAAGTAAATACATAGATAATTCGTTCGGAACAATACTCACGCGAAAATAGAATTAATCACTGTCTTTCTTGTCCAAACACCCATATTAAAATAACTAGTCAGAACGCAGAATCACACACTTTGTCAAAATGTCTCAAACCTAAGTACTCCATCCTCATATGCCTCCTTCATATTGCGTTGATGCTCTTGTTAATACTATCTAAAATATTAACCGGCTTCCTACTCTTGTCATCTTTGATATTTCTCATTTCCACTGTTTATTCAAATTCCAATTTTATTATGCATTATTTTGGGTGTTTGACCTTACTTGTTATCCTTTTCTTCCGTCTTGTGTCTTTCATAAGTTGGCACCTCATTATGTGCCATGTGTATTTCTTGAGTACATGTTAAATCACAAAGGCTATTGTTATCTTGATCGGGCAAGTAGTTGTGTTTTTATTAGTCATTATTTTTGGTTTGATGAGGAGAATTTTCCCTTTCCACAAAATCCTTCAACTCTTAGTCTCGGAAATTACTGTTCTGAATCAACCCCTTCATTTTTTTGTTTCTCCAATCAATGTATCCTTCTTTCTCTCCCCTCTAGGCCTCTCTCTTCCTATTGAGCTTAAAATACTCATTCCCTACTCTCCCCTCCTCTCGCCTAATCTCCTATTGTGACAACATCTCCGCCACCTATCTTTCTCGTAATATCATATTTCAAGTTCACACCAAACACATCGTGTTGGATTTTCACTTTATTTGAGACCGGGTTGCTTCCAACAATTCATGTGTTTGCTACATGCCTACGGTGAATTAGCTAGCCACGTCACATGCAATTGAGATCCAAACTCTCGATTGTTACACCTACTTCGGATTGAGAAAGGTATTATTATTTAATTTACATGTATTATGGGGTCCTTTTGTAATTATATTTATATATGTATTATGATTGTAATAAATCACTCTCATAAATACATATCATGCAATCTTAATTAGAGTTGAACCACCATAAACATTTTGTTGTTAATTTCTCTTCGACTCTAATCGCCATCGACAAGAGGGTCACAACCACGCCCGGTGGGCTGGCAAGCCCCGAGCCTTGCCAACCACTGCAGGGGAGAAAAACAAAATAAAAGAAAATTCAAAAGTATATATAAACATTATTTAAAAATTGTCACATCAAGTGTTCGTTGAACGGTCGGCATCGACGGGAGGTCCATGTCAACATCAACCGGTCAAATTTGACTGGATGTATTAAACGTAGTAAAAGATTTAAGATTGAATTAATAAAAATAAAGTTTAAGATTAAATTGACACAATTGTAAAACGTTAAATTTTTTTATAATTCTCCTAAAATCAAGTCATTCAACCTTTACGTAAGCAAACTGTATTCTTGATCGAAATATTATTTGGATCCACATTCATGGAGTGAAAAGTAACCTTATTCAAGTACATCCTAACCACCCCCCACCCCTTCCCCTCTCAAATTTCTCAAATCTCTTGACGTTTCAAGTCTTTGAAACATATTATTAGGAACTTCTTGATGGAAACCTTCTAATTCAAAAGCTAAATCTTGCAATGATAAGCTTCTAATCATACAAAAAAAAAACGAGATAATTAAGTGACCGGTTGTTTCCAACCTGAGAAATAACATATGTTGTGCATATGGCAATATTGCATTTACCATTGCATGCAACTTCGGTAATGTTTAAGTATCCATTCAAAGTCTCGTACAATAGATTTAAGGAAAGAATTCTATTGTCAAGAAAAGAATTACATTGTGAATCTCATGATTTTAGTAATAAAAAAAAGTCAACAGTTATTGCAATACTTGAAGAATAATAAGAGAGTTAGAAATCTTGAAAAATTATTACAAATGTCTCTTAGTATTTAGGAAAAATGACATAAATGTTTCCAAAATTTGACTCACCCGTAATGCCAACTTTTAATTTATTCCACGCGTTCCTAAACTTTAATTCAATGCACAATATAGTCTATGAACTTTTAATTTATTTAACGCTGTCTCCTTGATTTTTGATACATTTTCTCGCAGTCAACTATATAAAAATATTCAATATTTTCATAAATGGAATGACAACATTGAACTTTTTTTTTTTTTTTTTTTTTTTTTAAAATTTAGGGACTAAGTAAACTTACACCAAAAGTTTTAAACTATATTAAATAAATTGAAAGTTCTACTTAACCGCATTACACATTGAGTTAATGTATAAAGACTATATTGAACAAATTAAAAGTTCATGGATCACATTAAACATTAAGCCAAAATTCAATGACAATTTGAACCATTGTCCCTAGTATTTATTTTATATATAAGACACATCTCTATTAAAAAAAAAAAAGTAATACATCTTTGTTACATGAATTCGATTTGAATCATAAAAATGAATAAATTATCATCATCCACCAGCCGGTTACATATATAAAGCTCATTAATTTCTCAACAAGCTCTCCAGCTAGGCTCATAAATTTTCAACTTCTGAAGCATCATCAGTACACAAGTTACTGTCCCGTGAACTATATAATTTTCTCGTCTTCTGTACCGCAAGACTGTTTCTTAATAATTTGATCATTGATTAATGTCCGTCCAAGCTGCTATAGATCCCTGTTGAAGTCCTTAACAAGGTGCCACACCGGCAAATATGGGATCGACGTCACCCCTGACGTCCGCACACCATCTCTCTCTCTCTCTCTCTCTCTATCGTCTGCTGAGGAAAAAAGGACCACGGACAAGGCTTTGAGCACAGGAGATTTTGTCACCGTCGCACCGATCGAAGAGGCGGACACAGAGCGTGTCGCACGGCGAAGATTAAGCCTTCTCACTTCAGTGTTGTCCAGTGCCTGGAAAAGATGAAGCTGGTGGCTCGCTACAAATTGACACAAAAAGCAGCTCTCTTCATCTTTAGTGGTCCAGAAAAAGGAGTCAAAATTGTTTACTCTCCAAGAAAAAAGTTACCCCTACATCCCTCCCCCACCAATGGGGTTAAATGTTCTTGTGCTGAAGTGCTGAATCGGCTCGGTTCCATTGATTTGACTGGAATCTTTTTGATGCCCCCGAGATTTCCGGTTTAGAGTCTATCGGGTCATGATCATTTTACACTTATTTGTTATGTAACACGGGTAAGACTCCCTTCGTCCAATTGAATTTTGAATGAGGAAAGTGAGAACATCACTATATTAGACCAAATATATAGTTGTTTATACCGTTGGATCAATAGAATATGATGACGGAGTTATGATCTTTATGAATTTTATCCCTGCTTGTCCAAAATTTACAGCCTAACAATCAAGTAGGATCGATGCTGACGTATTGCAAGATCTATTTTATTTGTTTAGTTCGTTGCAATAGAGGAGAAAAAGACAACTTTGACTCGCAATGTTTCAGCACTAGCCACGGGTACATTGATATTTAGCATGTATTCATCTTTCGTCACACTTTAATTGTATGCAAAATCGATCTCAACTCCATATAGGAAAAACGATATTTTCGATGGCGGTCAATGATATAAAAATCCAATTATGTCATATTGATAACATCCCAAATAAGTTTCGAATTTTGAAAAGAGAAATTGAAAGTTGAGATCTCATGGCCCTTTAGCAGCTATAGATCCATTGTCTTCAACTTAGTTCAGTCTTCATCGGTCCAAATAGTTGACCAAACCCTATTCAAGCCCAACTTGAATTGAGGTGACTAATTCCAACCTAGGCTAACTCCAAGATGTCGTCAAGATGCTAACATAACTTAAAGCCCAATAAGACCTTGGCTTAGAAGCTATGAGAGACAGTGAGGATTGTAAGTTGGGCCGGTTCAGATCCTAGTTGACCAGCAGGCTTTGGACCTAAACTTTCACGATCGATGGCCTCAATTTCGGTTCATGCAAGGCAGGTTAGGTGACATATGCACTTGACTCAATGCCATAACCTTAAAATTTCCCCTTTTTGTGTGGTCACCAAAAATTCTAAATTATGCCCATTATGACACATTTATCTGTAAAACTTTTTATTTTGTGACATAAAAACCCAAAACTTATATCCATGTAACACATTTACCTAAACTTTTTTTTGCAACAAAAAAATCCAAAATTATACACAATTTATGACATATTGTACCAAATTATTTCTTTATGATACCAAAACCCAAAACTTATATTCATGTAATACATTTACCTCAAATTTTGAGATAAATATGTTGCACGATACAAGTTTAGGGTCTTTTGGTGTCATTAAAAAGTTTTGGATATATATATCATATCGATATAAGTTTTTGGATAAATTTATCACATGGATACAAGTTTAGGATCCTAAAAAGAGAGAGAAGAATTAGGAAGAAGACTACATCTTTACTCACCTGGCTTGACTTTTTACACGTTATTAAATGAGGGTATTTATACTCGAATAATATACATAGGAAAAGAAACTTGCTATCTTAGAGAATCACGAAATATTAAATAATATCCCTAATATCTATTAATATCTATAACAATATTCTCTAATAAGGAGAGATATTCCATAATATTTACAAAGCTAGAGCATCTAAATTTGCAAATGATTGGTGCACAAGCGTTGTGTAAGCTCTAACCTTACACTACACAATTGGATTTGATAAATGTTGAAGCAACACATGCTTAGAAAGTTGACATATTTTTCTTATACAACCTTGACAAAACCATTTGCAAATGATTAGTGCAATCAAAGCACTATGTAAGCTTAACCTTACACTACACAATTAGATTTTGATAAATGCTAAAGCAACCCATGCTTAGAAAGTTGACATATTTTTCTTGTACAACTGACGAAACCATGTGGAACCCAACTTGAATTGTAGCAAACTAAACTATATCATCCTACAGTGCTTATCTTTGGCTACTTGATGAAGGTGAGCTCGACTTTGGCCTTCGCAACTATCTCACGGATATTTGACGACATCACCCACGGCACTCATTTGACTGCTCAATGAAGGTGTTTGGTGCTCACAACTACTTGGATGTTGACGACTTCGCTCGTCAATGATGCTCACAATTAAAAGAGAGTACCACAACGAATAATGTCCATGGTAGCAATGTTAGTGTTGACAAAATTGGGAAGTTATTGACAATGAGATGACTAAGACAGCATAAAGGAAGAAAATGCTCAGGCTTGATTTGATTCCTTCTCTCTTGGTGGCTTTGATACCATGTGAATAATCTAGGATCCTCAAGAGAGAGAGAGAGAACTAGTAAAGACTACATCTTTACTCAATTGGCTTGACTTTACAAGTTATTAGAGAAGAGTATTTATACCTGAATAATATACATAGGAAAGGAAATTTGTTATCGTAGAGAATCACAAAATATTAAATAATATCCCAATTATCTAATAATATCTCTAATAGTATTCTCTAATAAGGAGATCTTTAATTTCCATAAATATGCTTCATCATTTGTGTCCCAATGTGTTACAATGGGTATAGTTTAGGGTTTCTGGTAACTCTTTCCCTAAATATTATGAAAACTTAAGGGTTAACTTTGCTACATGTGACGATGTTGTTGGATATATGAGTTGCATAGGAGCACAAGGCCTATTCATGCCTCATTCTTCTCGTATGTTCCATTATTAATGTCATTCGTTTGTGACGTGTCTGATGTGCTAGATTGCGAAAAACATCTTAAAATTGTAGACATAGAAGAAAAATATCCTAATTTTGTTTCACACTAGTCAACCGTCTACCACCACCATTTCTATCCACTATTACTTTATTCTTGACCCTTTTTTGATTGTCATCAACCCCTTTCTCTCAGCCTGCCATTTCCTAAAATGCCTCTCCCTCGCCGCCACCTCCACCATCACCGGTCCTCTACCCTCCGCCACTATGTCATCGGTCATCTTGATCAAGTCAGGTCGGAGATATTCGAGGCTCTATTGAGTCTCAACCCTCGAACTCGAGGCTCGGGCTATCAAGGGTTCGTTTGAACTAAGTGACTTATCCACATATGATGTGAATCCGATGGTGGCACAAACAATCATAGAAAAATAATCAGGTGGTTTTAACCTAAGCTTTTTTACTCGAGGAATGAAACGACGACACGTCATCGCCAAGGGCACATGCCAGTGAGCAAAATTGCGGCGGGCGTGACAAGAGGAATCAATTTCCCTTTCCTTTATATGAAAGGGACGACGACAGATGGCATCAGATTCCAAAGGAGTTACTCCCACACGCAAAGCGATCTTCCCCCGTACAAAATTCTCAATCATGCCATAACAGCAAGTCAAGCCACAAGTCTTCCAAGATCAGATCCAACCGAGCTTTCCCTAACCAACTAAGCAGCTGGGGGTTTCTTTTTATAAGAGTTAATTCTTTTGAAAAAAACAAACTTCAAATTTTGGGTCCAATCTCATCCGGTCCCAAACCTTCTTTTTGTCCGAAAAGAAATGATCAACTTTGACTTTGATCTCTAACCCGACCCCAAGTTAACCCTCTATCTAAAAATCGCCTAATTGGGTAGTTGTTTCGACCAAAAAAAAAATTTGGGTAGTTGTTGTTTCATGCGAAGGCGAGAATGCTGATAAAGTCGTGGGTCATGACAATAAACCATAAAATGA